>CM060945.1:134963939-136163939 GCA_030765085.1 Allium cepa
GGTGAAACACAAATTCTAGAAATCTACACAAGAAATCCAGAAATCACAAAATGGGGGGAGGCCTATCACAAACGGGAGCATAAAGCTCACCAACACGTGTATCACAAACGGAACGCTAATTCCATGGTCGCTAACCATCACAAATTGAGCCGAAGCTCCACAAACGGCCCGAAGACCATGGGTTGCTACCCCATCACAAATTGAGTCGAAACTCCACAAAACGGGGTTTAGTCTCCCTCGCAGACAAAGAGACATCGCATATTGCTAGTCTAAATCACAAAGATGATCGTCATGATCAACGAGAAGTGTCAATTACACTAAGCTAGTAAATATACGAGTTTAGCTTCATGTCCCATAACCACTTGCTTAACTTAAATATTTACGAACAAACTGTAAATCTCCACTAGAAAATTGTCATAAGAGGTTCAATCGAACAAGTCCAAGAATTAACCGACAAAGTAAACGCAAGCGTTTTATACCACTTGTTTTACTAAGCCGTTTAATTAGATTTCTCATACGAGTGAGGTAAGGGTTTGTATATACTAATAGATTGGAAAACGGTTTTATAAACGAATTTGGTATTAAAATAGTATTGAAATCGTTTGAGGAAAGAGTTTTGATATTTACTACTAGTATAGAAAACCTTTATATTTTTAAAGTGACAAATCACGAAGAAGATTGTAAGAACAATCAATCACAAAAATTCACATACGAAGACGTGAATAAAATCCAAAGAAATCGATAAAGAATCCATCGAAATGGATATTCAAAAATCCCCTAAAAAGAGTCATCAAAGTCATAATAGATGATAGCAACAAATAGGATTATCACGAATCGATTTAAATTGGAATTTCAATCCAAAAATGCAAATTGGACTCAAACAGCAGGTTCAGTCGACTGAACAGAGTTTTCAGTCGACTGAACCTGTGCTTGGAAATTTTCCAGGTTCAGGAAACTTTCTGTTTCCAGTTTCAGTCGACTGTGCAGAGTTTTTCAGTCGACTGAATCATGCCTGGAAACTCTCGGGTTTCAGGTTCAGTCGACTGAACAGAGTTTTCAGTCGACTGAATCATGCCTGGGCTGTTTTTCAGCCTTATTCAAATGAAGAGCAAACTCTTCCAAAATGCAACCGGACGAACATTGGCTCTAAGGGTTTATGCCAATCGGCAACCCGGCCCTATATGCTCCTCGATGCATCACCAAAAGCATGATCAAACATCCATAAAAGGATTTCACACAAATTTGACTTAAAAAACCCAAAAATTGGAGTATTCACAAAACCAATCCAAATCAAGAGCAAATGCACATGAAGAAGTGTTAGGAATTTATACCCAACAACCAAAGATAATTATAGTCATAGATGTGAGATAAAAATCTCACCTTTTCACAAAATCGAACAAGAAGAAGCTTGAAAGCAAATGGAGAATCAACCTCTCTTCAACACAACCCAATTGAGCTTGAATCTAATCTCAAAAACAAGAACATTCCCAAAATTAGGTTTAGGAATTTCTGAAATTGGTAAGAGAATAAGTTGGAGAAGAAGAAGAGAAGCTTACCAATGGGTTCTTCTTGAGTTTGGAGCTAGGAATTTGATTTGCAAGGGAAACTAGGGTTTTGGAGTTTTAATTTCCAATCTCTCCCACCATTAAAGCTAAGAAAACTGAAAAGAGAAAGAAGTGAGGGAGAATGGGGAGAGTGGTTCAGTTTTGGAGTATAAGTTAACATAGGGCTGAGCCCAAAAACCAAACCCAAAGTAAAAAGTAGCAAAAATCAACTTTCTCCAAACATATCGAAGCTTATACTCAAAAAGGTCGCAAACGGCATTTTAAACTCAATGGGAGTGGTCCCGAGTCCTAATTCGACCATATGCAAAAAGTAGCTTTTCGGACTAAAAATCCGACTAACGATGAAATATTTAAATATAAAACCGATAAATATGCGGGTTGTTACAGACTCCCCTCCTTAAAGAAATTGCGTCCTCGCAATATTTTAAGAAGGAGATATATAGTAACAAGCATAAAAGCATATTCAACACAAAAGAAGTTTGAAATAAGAAGTTCACCTCAAAGAGCACGAGAAAGTAAGTCCGGATGTGTACGCTCGATGTACTCACTAGATTCCCAAGAACAATCCTTAGGATTTGAAGACCATTGAACTTTAACAAGCGGAACATCTTTATTTCGAAGTCGTTTGACTTCCGAAGCAATGATACGAATAGGATGTTGCTCATAAGTTAAATTAGGCGAAACTTCAATCACTTCCACAACACCGGGCTCAAGAATAGAATCGGAATCTCGAAGACATTTCCGAAGTTGAGAAACGTGAAACACGTCATGCATAGCAGAAAACTGAGCCGGTAATAAAAGGCGATAAGCCATGGAACCAATACGTTCGGTGATAGGAAATGGACCAATATATCGAGGCGCTAGTTTTCCCGATCGACTGAAACGTACAACACCTTTCATAGGTGAAACACGAATGAACACAAGATCTCCCACAGAAAATTCTAACTTCCTTCTCCGGTTATCGGCATAGGATTTTTGTCTACTCTGGGCTTCTTTCATCCTATGACGAATAAGATTAATCTTTTCTGTGGAATCACGAATAAGATCTGGACCTAAAACCAGCTTCTCACCGGCCTCAAGCCAACAAGAAGGAGATCGGCATGGCCTTCCGTAGAGTGCCTCGAAATGTGCCATACCAATACTAGATTGGAAGCTATTATTATAGGAAAATTCAACAAGTGAAATATGATATTCCCAACTTCCACCAAAATCAAGAACACAAGCACGAAGAAGATCTTCAAGAGTTTGATTCACACGCTCGGTTTGTCCATCAGACTGAGGATGATAAGCGGTGCTAAAATTGAGCTTCGTTCCCAAAGCTTTCTGAAGACTCTTCCAAAATCCACTAGTAAACAATGGATCACGATCACTAACAATAGAAGTAGGGACACCATGCAATTTAACAATTTCTTTGATAAATATTTTGGCCAAAAGAGGAACGGTTCGATTAGACCGAACGGAAATAAAATGGGCAGATTTAGTAAGCCTATCAACAATCACCCATAAGCTATCATTACCCGAACGAGAACGGGGAAGGTCATCTATAAAATCCATGGAAATTCGGTCCCACTTCCAAATTGGAATTTCTAAAGGTTGCAATAACCCACCGGGCCTTTGATGTTCGGCCTTAACGAGTTGGCAAGTCATGCAACACTTAACAAAGTTAGCAATATCGAGTTTCATTCCCTCCCAATAATAAAGTCGCTTCATATCCGCGTACATTCTACTACTACCGGGATGAATGGTAAATTTAGAGTGATGAGAATCTTCTAAAATATCTTTACGAAGATCACCAATATTTGGCACGACAAGTCTACCAAATTTCCGAATGCCGTCACGAGAATCGATATCAAAGTCTTTCAAACCTTCAATATCAATTTTATCCTTAATATTTTGGCCAAGAGCCAATTCGGGATCTAGCCTTTGAGCTTCAAGAATGCGGTCCAAAAGAGAAGGATGAGCCTCAAGGCTACATAAAACAAATGATGAGCATAACTCGGATACGCGGTCTCGAATCTCACAAGTGGATAAGATCTCGAGATCATTCCATTCGGATATCATCATAGAAACAACAGCTTGTTGTTTACGGCTAAGAGCATCGGCGACACGATTACCCTTACCAGGAGTATAAAGAATATCAAGATTTTATGGTGCAAGAAATTCGAGCCAACGCTGTTGATGCAAATTAAGTTCCTTTTGAGAGAATAAATATTTCAAAGACTTATGATCTGTGTAAAGAACAAATTTCTCTCCTAAGAGATAATGACGCCAAATCCGAAGAGCAAAAACGATAGCCGCGAGCTCTTAATCATGAGTGGCATATCTAGTCTCAGCAGGCTTTAATTGCCTAGAAGCATAAGCAATAACACGTTCCTTTTGCATAAGAACGGCACCCAAACCAATGCGACTAGCATCGGTATAAACAACGAAATCTTGATTCCCATCGGGAATAACAAGAATAGGAGCATCAGAAAGAAGTTCTTTTAATTTCTGAAAAGAAGCTTCACATTTGTCCGACCAAATGTATTTAACACCTTTCTTCGTCAAGCTAGTGAGAGGCACGGCAATTTTAGAAAAGTCTTTAATAAAACGACGGTAATAGCCCGCCAATCCAAGAAAACTACGAATCTCTGTCACACTCTCCGGTCTCTTCCAATCTTGAATCGCTTCAATCTTTGAAGGATCCATGGAAATTCCGGATTCGGAAATAATGTGACCGAGAAACTTCACACGAGATTGCCAAAAATGGCATTTAGAAAATTTTGCCTTTAATTGATTACTCCTAAGAGTTTCCAACACAATCCGACGATGTTTTTCATGCTCCTCCTCGGTTTTAGAATACACAAGAATATCATCGATAAAGATGAGAACAAACCGGTCGAGAAAGTCTTTAAAAACTCGATTCATTAAGTCAACGAAATAAGTCGGGGCATTTGTTAACCCAAATGGCATAACAAGCCATTCATTAGATCCATACCGAGTATGGAACGATGTCAAAGGAATGCTATCCTCTGCAATACGAAGCTGATGAAAACCGGTAGCCAAGTCCAATTGTGAAAAGACTCTAGCACCACTAAGTTGATCGAATAAATCATCAATCCGAGGTAAAGGATATTTATTTTTGATAGTAAGATCATTAAGCTTGCGGTAGTCAACGCAAAGCCTAAGTGTACCATCGGATTTCTTCACAAAAATAGCTGAAGCTCCCCAAGGCGAGGAACTAGAGCGAATAAATTGCTTCGTTTCCAATTCAGATAATTGTTTACGCATCTCCTCGTTTTCTTTATTGGACATACGATAAGGAGGACGAGTGATAGGTTGAGCTCCCGGAATAAGATTAATTCTGAACTCAATTGCTCGCTTAGGTGGTAATCCTAAAACGGGCTCGAATATGTCGGAAAATTCACAAACGACGTGAATAAGAGAAATAATATCACCCTCATCATCGTCGTCGTCATCACGAGGATTTAAAGAATATAAAGATGCAACCAAAGCAGAATCTGAATCTTTAAGAATAACAGAAACTTGATTGACAGATTGAGGATGTCGAAGATGAATAGTCCGCTCAGGACATAGGATATGAGCTTCATAATGGTTAAGCCAATCCATTCACAAAATCATTCCAAAGCCTAAATAACGCATGACATGCAAATCGGCTCGGAAAGAAAAATCACACAAAATAATCTCGACATCTTTACACAATAAACTGATTGTTGCGGATCCACCAACCAGATTCGCAATTATCAAAGAAGTCATTAAACACAAAACATCCAAAGACAAAGTATCAACAAGTTCTTTTGATATAAAAGAATGGGACACACCCGTATCAAAAAGAACTCGAATAGGATGATCACGAAATAAAATAATTCCATCTAGAATAGAATGAGAAATACCTTGGCCACGAGATGTGTTGCCAGGGGCTTGAGCAACATTTAACTTTCCCTCCTTCTTGCCGTGAAGCTTGGGGCATGAAGATATAACATGACCGGGAACTTTGCAGTAGCGACAAGAAAGAGACTTTGGGCACTTGTTCGCATAATGGTCCTTCGAACCACAATTATAGCATTCCCCACGACCAAAGGAAGAAGTCTTTGCCACGGATGTTGCTTGCTTCCCTTTCTTATTGGGATAAGGGCCTTTAAATTTGTTTGGCCTCTTTTTGTTGTTGAAGTTTGGTTTGGAACCCACCACTTCAACGTCATTCTCTCTATCCGCCTCTTCAAGACGAAGAGCGATATCAACGAGTTGGTCGAAAGAAACTTCTAACTTTAGAAGTAATGGTTTCTTGAGACTTTTGTTTAAGCCATAGATGAATCTCTGATTCTTCTTAAGAGGGGTGTTGATGTATTCAACCCCATATTTGGAAAGCGACTCGAAGGAGGCGACGTAATCAGTCACAGATGACTCACCTTGAACAAGGTCTATAAATCGTCGAGCCAATGTCACTTTTTCTGCTTCTGGTACGAATTTTAACTCGAAGCGCTCTCGGGATTTCTCCCAGGTGAGATCCGCTTCGGTAATCTCAGAAATAAGAAGTTCGTACCAGTCCAATGCTCTTTCTCGGAGCATACTAGAGGCCACCTGAACTCGGTGAAGGTCAATAAGATTCATGCGAGAAAAGATTCGATCGCATGACCTTAGCCAGGCCTGTACTTCAATAACAGTTTCGTAACCCTTGAATGGCTCCCCACCCAAATTTGTGTAATCGCTGCACAAGCATGCAAATCCCGACTTTGGGTGAGTAGGTTCCGGGTTAGCTCCAGCTGCTTGAGCATTTGTCACTAAATCAAGAAGCTGTTGAGCAGTCATAAAAACTCCATCCTGGGGCGGAGTGCTAGATGGCACGGCTCTGGGGCGGCCAGGTCTAGACATTTCTCTTCCTTTAGAAAGAAAGAAGAGGAAGAAAAAGGTCATTCACCAAATTGAATATCAAGCAATCTTGATAGATAAAACAAGGAGTCATAAAAGAAAATAGGATAGAACGGTACGTAGACCCGAATAAAATCCTAAAGCATGACTCCTAAGATGAACTTAGGACGATGATCCTTATTATAATATTCCATATTGTTCCGAAGTTTGGCTCTGATACCAAGCTGTGGCGCCCCACCTCTATACCCACGCTAGCCAAGAACATTACGGTGAATGCTGTCGACTAGCACGGAGAATAAGGCTGTTGAGGAGCGACCATCCGTGTAATTTCTTTGCGCAAGCACCGATATGTCAGATAATATAACATGCATTCTATTTCAAGAGGAAATCCGACATACCGACACAAACTCAAAGCTACTACACGGTGGCTATATAAATCCTTCAGAAAACAAATATAGAAATAAGCATAACACAAATCAGTCACAGACAATTCATATCATAAAGGTGGAAATAGATATGAATATTACACTTGGAAGTGTACATCAGAGTAGTGGTCTAAAAAGATCCACAATATCACAAAAGAATAGTTATATGAACTACACAAAAGAACAAGTATACATTATGGAGTCTATATCTCAAATGTATACAACAAAAACTACTAATCTAAGTAGTTAACCAAAAGCAAGAGAAATCAATCCCAAGAGAGAAGTCAAGCAGAAGCACCTGTAACATCTCGGTCTGACCCGAGTATTATTTAATAAGAAAATAATAAACGGATCAGTCTAACTATAGATATCAGATAAAACGATATAGAATCAGAGTTATGACTAAACACATAATAATCACAAGGCCAAGCTGTGATATATAAGTAGTTGATAATCAACAAGAGATTAATCAATATCACAAAATCTACACAAGAATCCAAGAAGTGTCATACTCTTTATTTCGTTCATCAAACCACAAATATTGACGATAATATCAATGTCAATCGAAAAGTCAATGACGCAAAAATTCCAGAAGACTACACAAGAAATCCAGAAATCACTGAAGTCAATGACACACAAATTCACCAATGCACAAATATCGATAAGACTTATCAATGGAAATCACGAAAAATTGGCGAAACACAAATTCTAGAAATCTACACAAGAAATCCAAAAATCACAAAAAGGGGGGAGGCCTATCACAAACGGGAGCATAAAGCTCACCAACACGTGTATCACAAACGGAACGCTAATTCCATGGTCGCTAACCATCACAAATTGAGCCGAAGCTCCACAAACGGCCCAAAGACCATGGGTTGCTACCCCATCACAAATTGAGTCGAAACTCCACAAAACGGGGTTTAGTCTCCCTCGCAGACAAAGAGACATCACACATTGCTAGTATAAATCACAAAGATGATCGTCATGATCAACGAGAAGTGTCAATTACACTAAGCTAGTAAATATATGAGTTTAGCTTCATGTCCCATAACCACTTGCTTAACTTAAATATTTACGAACAAACTGTAAATCTCCACTAGAAAATTGTCACAAGAGGTTCAATCGAACAAGTCCAAGAATTAACCGATAAAGTAAACGCAAGCGTTTCATACCACTTGTTTTACTAAGCCGTTTAATTAGATTTCTCATACGAGTGAGGTAAGGGTTTGTATATACTAATAGATTGGAAAACGGTTTTATAAACGAATTTGGTATTAAAATAGTATTGAAATCGTTTGAGGAAAGAGTTTTGATATTTACTACTAGTATAGAAAACCTTTATATTTTTAAAGTGACAAATCACGAAGAAGATTGTAAGAACAATCAATCACAAAAATTCACATACGAAGACGTGAATAAAATCCAAAGAAATTGATAAAGGATCCATCGAAATGGATATTCAATAATCCCCTAAAAAGAGTCATCAAAGTCATAATAGATGATAGCAACAAATAGGATTATCACGAATCGATTTAAATTGGAATTTCAATCCAAAAATGCAAATTGGACTCAAACAGCAGGTTCAGTCGATTGAACAGAGTTTTCAGTCGACTGACCCTGTGCCTGGAAATTTTCCAGGTTCAGGAAACTTTCTGTTTCCAGTTTCAGTCGACTGTGCAGAGTTTTTCAGTCGACTGAATCATGCCTGGAAACTCTCGGGTTTCAGGTTCAGTCGACTGAACAGAGTTTTCAGTCGACTGAATCATGCCTGGGCTGTTTTTCAGCCTTATTCAAATGAAGAGCAAACTCTTCCAAAATGCAACCGGACGAACATTGGCTCTAAGGGTTTATGCCAATCGGCAACCCGGCCCTATATGCTCCTCGATGCATCACCAAAAGCATGATCAAACATCCATAAAAGGATTTCACACAAATTTGACTTAAAATACCCAAAAATTGGAGTATTCACAAAACCAAGCCAAATCAAGAGCAAATGCACATGAAGAAGTGTTAGGAATTTATACCCAACAACCAAAGATAATTATAGTCATAGATGTGAGATAAAAATCTCACCTTTTCACAAAATCGAACAAGAAGAAGCTTGAAAGCAAATGGAGAATCAACCTCTCTTCAACACAACCCAATTGAGCTTGAATCTAATCTCAAAAACAAGAACATTCCTAAAATTAGGTTTAGGAATTTCTGAAATTGGTAAGAGAATAAGTTGGAGAAGAAGAAGAGAAGCTTACCAATGGGTTCTTCTTGAGTTTGGAGCTAGGAATTTGATTTGCAAGGGAAACTAGGGTTTTGGAGTTTTAATTTCCAATCTCTCCCACCATTAAAGCTAAGAAAACTGAAAAGAGAAAGAAGTGAGGGAGAATGGGGAGAGTGGTTCAGTTTTGGAGTATAAGTTAACATAATGCTGAGCCCAAAAACCAAACCCAAAGTAAAAAGTAGCAAAAATCAACTTTCTCCAAACATATCGAAGCTTATACTCAAAAAGGTCGCAAACGGCATTTTAAACTCAATGGGAGTGGTCCCGAGTCCTAATTCGACCGTATGCAAAAAGTAGCTTTTCGGACTAAAAATCCGACTAACGATGAAATATTTAAATAAAATATTTAAATATAAAACCGATAAATATGCGGGTTGTTACAGGCGATACCCAAGTAGCCCTGCCATTGTATGGAATCCAATCTCCAATAAGCGCCTGTACGGTTTTGATTGTGCCCAACTATTGCTGAAACGTAAGATGCAAGCATTTCAGCTAGATTCTATTTTACTTTCTATAGACACTATAATAATATCAAAGAACTTTAATAAAAAGTGTTTTAGCTATCGTAAGGTAAAAACCCGACATGTTTATTTGTGGCGTGGTCTTATGAGATGCTTTGTTTTTCAAAGATTTTTGAAAATATAATAATCCAATTGAGTGTGATTTTCTCACGCTGGTATTCCAGACTGACTCGGGTGTTGTTTTATATGGTGCTCGGGTCAGACTGAGTTAAACAGGATCAGGTTTAAAGCTAAGGAGCTCAGGAGACGAGCTGGATGACAGAGCGTATTTCCGTATTTGTCTATTATTTCTGTCGTGTATGGACATGTATGATTGATTGATGTACTCTGATATGGTATGTATGTATATATGACAGTACAAATTCTTTGTATTTAAAACTGTATTATATATATTATATTTTATTCCGTTGCGACGTGAGATTCTGATGTTGTTTTCTTTTCTTCTTCTTCTACGTTTTTCTTCTTTTACCCGAAGACTCGTACATTTGTGCCACTTTGGACTGAGCTGTGGTAGAATTTTGTTAGTTCAAAGGGGTACGGATTTGCGGGCCTTTACACTTGGTATCAGAGCTGAAAGGTTAAGCGAGAACCTTGGCTCTGGTGGGGATTACTCATTAAAGATAGAGTCATTAGTACTCTAGAATGAGTTTGAGCGTATTAATAGATATGAGCATGTATTTGTTAATGGATATAAAATGGTTTATATTGCGTTGATTGATTTATTGAGTGGCATATGAACCTTCGTCGGCACAGTCTGGACAACTGGATCGAAGGGGTTTCTAAACACTTGAATAGAGCAATTTGACACAATATTGTTTTCAAAGGCGGGTGAATTATATAATTTCATCCAAAATATATTTTGATATAAAAAGAAATATTTTCTGAAATTATTATATAACTTGAATGTTGGATGATAGTATTATAGACAAATAAAATTATAAAGATTTAAAATGGCTTATATAGCCAAGGGAAGTATGAGATTGAAGTTTGAAATTAAAATTAAAAGTAAAGTTAAAAAAAATAAAAAAAATGAGGATTTAACTTGGATCAAGTTAATAGTTTAACTTTTGAAATTTAACTAATGATGAAAAAATAATAATAATGATAATATAAATAAATTGATGAAGTAAATCAATTTAGAATGTAAATGAATTGGATTGGGAAATTTAATAGAAATAAATTTTTGGTTGAGATTAACTTAAGCTTAATAATTGGATTAAATTTAAGATTGAAATGAAATGCATTGAGATATGAATGATGTTAAATGAAATTATGTTCTTACTTAATTAAATCCAAGTGAATTGGTGGATTAAAGAGTATGGTATGATGCTTGATTTAACTGAAGCTAAGTTAAATAAATTGAATTGAAATAAAATTCAGTTGGGTTATAAATTAAATTCTTACTCGATAAATAAAAGTAAATTAAAATGAAATATGAATATATTCAAGCTTCAAATGGGTAGTATTGTGAAAAATATAAATGTGTGACTTATAAGAGAAAAGTATGAAGAAGTAAAATAGTGAGCCAAAATAAAACTGTTTTGTATTTGGAGAATGAAATAAAAATCCAAACTTGAATTAAAATAAAATTGAACACTGATAAAATAATAAGATGATTTTTGAAGATAAAAATCCAATGTAGAATTGGAAGTGAACTAATTTGGAATAAATTGGTTAATTGAATAGGTTAATGAGATTTAAATTGGAGTTGGATTGTGAGGTAATAATGGAATTGGAAATGAAATCCAAGTTATTAATACAAATTCAACTTGGAAGTGTAAGAAAATTAAATGTGAATTAAAGTTGTTGTGGAATGGAATTAACTTAGAGATAATTTGAACTTGCAAATAAAATCCAATTCAAGTATGAACGGAATTTGATCTAGGTGAGTATCAAATAAATTGGAAATGAATTTAAGCATGAAATTGAAATAAGTAAATTAATTTAAGATTAAACTTTATAGAAGCGTAACTTCGAGGAAAGTGAAAGTTTATTTAATAAAAGCTTGAATAATTTAAGTTGAATGAAATAAAATCTTTATTCGAATAAAAATAGTTGGATAAAAATTTAATTTGTATAAATAAACTCCGGTGGCTTATCAAAAGAATTTAAATGATTGAAATAAAATGTATGCTTGCTTAATACAGGTAAGATCTGGAGTCTGAAGTGAAATTAATAAGCCAAAATAGAATTGTTTTGAACTTTAGAAATGTAATGGAAATCCAAAATTGAATATGTAAATGAAATTTGAATTGGTCAAATAGAAGTTGAATTGAGAATTAATAAAATTGGATTATAAATGAATTGGCTTGAAGTGCGAATAAAATCCAAATGCTATAAATAAAGTGGAGATGGTCTTGAAATTAATTAAATAAGTTCGAGAATGAATCGAACATGGAAATTGAAATTTTTAAATGAATTGAGTAAATAAATTAACTGAGCTAAGTAGTAAATAAAAGAGATTAGATTTAAATAGAATCAAATTAAATTGAAAAAGAATTTATGGGCAAATGAAATGACTTAAGTTATGAAATTTAGATGATTTAAAGTGAATTGACTTAAATATAAAATTGAATGAGGCATGACTTGTATAAATTTGGGAAAATGGTTATAAAACTAAAGAAACTGTTGTTTGAATGGATATTGTCGAACTTGCATGGGAATAATTGTTGTTCTATGGAATGATAGGAGTAAATAAACTTGTTTTTCATCAATTGCCATGAATATAAAATAGATTGAATATAAAATAGATTGAATTAAAAATAAATTGAATATAAAAAGAATGGTATTGAAAATCCTTCTGAATCAGGATATGATGATATAAATTGAGTAAAAGCAATTGGATTTAATTGGAACCTTATCAATTGTTTATACAAACTACTTTTATATATTGTTTATAGAATATGACTTTGAATTGATAAGTAGCAGAATTGATTTTTAAATCAAGTAAAATTGAAAATGGGTTTGTCTAGACTTGAAGAGGGATTGAAGATAAGTAAATGAGTCGTAACTCACTTAAAGTTGAATGCTAATGGTGTATGAATTGGTTAATAAGCCAATTTAATTAGTTTGGAAACAATACAAATTGCTTGTGGAAGTATTTATGGTGCATTACCTATGTTATAATTGTGTTGTAGCTGCTTAAAAGAATGAAATGTTGTAAATTTCATAAATATGATACTTATATATTTAAATTGAGTAAGTACAGGTACCAGAAAACTGTATAGCGGGATTTTGGGCACGTAAATGCTAAAATAAAATATGCCGCTTGCTTAAAATGCTAAATAAGGTACGCCTACGCAATACAAACTAGGAAATATGAATTGTTTTTTATTTTTTCAACCGTGTGGGTCGATGTATATATATTTATATCTATTGTCAAATTGCAAAAGCTCCTCCGTACAAAGGGGACTCTGCCAAAAAATTTCGAAAATTTTGGGAGTTAGAATTTTTTTGAAAATTTTGTTAACGACAAACGTTTTCAAATTGAAAATTGAAATAAATTAGTGAAGGAAACTAATTTAAAATAATGACATGAATTTGTTATAAATGAAAAATAGAATTTAAATATTCAGAGTTAAAGATAAAATGAAGTCATATGGAAATGTAAGAATCAATTTGAATAAGAATAGACACAAACTAAAGTGGTAAGATGAAAATAAATGTAAGAAACACATAAAACGCTTATACTAACTTAAGTAAGAAATGATGCATTCTCAATTGGGAAGTGATATTTCAAATATAATCTAAAATAATATTTGAATGAATAGACATTTACATTTGTAGGAAAGTCGATAAAATGTTTTTGAATATTGTGATGGAACATATTGCTGTGTAAGATATGCATGTAATATTAAGGTAAAGAGAATTGATTTTGGTTTCGGAAGATTAATAAGAAATGCTCCACAAAAAGGTATGTGTTTAAATTTCTATATGAAATTGATTGGGATTTTGATCGAGCCACTTGGCTTTTGTTTTCTTTTGATATTTGGGAGGCCGTGGAGCCATTTTGTAGTTGTACCGAGCTAGCCGCGCAAAGGAGACGCTGGAAAAAAATTTCGGGAATTTAGGGAGTTAGAAAATTTTGAGGAAATTTTGATAATTCAAAATTTGGTTTTAAATTTAAACTTGAATAGTGTAGTTTGAAACTAGTGAAAAGTTTGGAAAGTTAATAAAAAGGGTAATGCGACTTTTATTAAAAAGATAGTTTGGTAGGATGTTGAATTGTTGGTTTTGAAAAAATAGTAACGGGTATTGGGCCATTCTTCCTAACTAGTAATTTCGGGGATGAAATTCTTTTAAGGGGGGAGGAATTTAACGACCCGGATTTTAGAACGATTAATTTGCATTATTTAAATATTTAATTTGAACTTTAATTTGATTTTAATATGGATAGTTTGGTTTTATATGATAGAAAGAATTCAGAATTTAAATATAACGACCTGTTGAATTAATTAATTATTAAAATAGTAATTGAATATCAGGTAAAATATTAAATCGGGGGTAGTAAGCTTGTTTAAAATATTTTAAAGGCTTACAGAATTTATATTAACAATACTGAAAATAATAGATGAGTTAAAATTTGAATTTAACAGTGGTTTGTCCGACTTTTAAATTTCATAGTTTAGATTGACGTTTAAAAATAGCCATCCGAGGCACAGTCTCGGAATTCGACGAAATCAGTTCCGTTGGATCCGTAATATTGAATTATTACCGGATTTCAAATTTCGTAATTTTCGAAGCTACCGTGTGATTGTACGATAAACAAACGCGCTATAATTTAAGTGAAATTCGAGAAGATTTTTTTTAATTTAAAATTTAAAATAAAATAATTAACGCAGCTTCCTCAATACACTTTCGTCCCATCAGAACACTATCGTTCGTCTTCTCCTATACGCTTCCCATTTTCTTTAAATCACGATGCTTCTTGTTTCTCGCTTCGTTTTTTTTTCTTCTTTCAGTCGAGACAATGGCTGCTTTCCCTTCTTTTTAGTCGCGAAACCAAACCCTTCCTCGTATTTTATTTTCGAAATCCTTTTCGTTTCCCCTATTCTTCCCTCAAGCCGAATTCAACGGCAATTAAAATAAATAAAAAAACCTAAATTGAGTTCGAGATGCACGAAAGGGAGGGAGCGGTCGCGTCTCAAGGCGCGTCGCTGGAAGCTTGGTCTCGAATCAAAAAGGTTGGCGGCAGCGTGGTTCAAGCGCGACGCAGCATTGCACTGGGGTAAGCGAACACGAGATGTACGCCAGTGGCGGCGGCTTCGCGTGGGGTTTGGTGATGACGTGCGCGACTCAGGAACTCGCGACGAAGTGGTTCGAACGGCATCTCGGAGGCGAAGCTGATGAGGGTTTTGCGCCACGCTTCGGTGAGGTATAATTTTTATAGTCAGTTAATTTAAATTTTAAATTTGAGGATTAAATTTAAATTTACAGTAAATTAGGGTTTTGATTCTGAAAAAAAAAAAATTTTACTGTTAAATAGTTTAGATCTTCAGAATTTATTCTAGTTTAATTTAAAAATATATGTATATATATATATATAAGATTTTTAAGAGTAAATATGAATTTTAAACTATTTGAAGTCTACATAAAAATTTAATTTTTGAGATCTATTTACTTATTTTTATAAGTATATATATGTAGTTTCAAAATAAAATCAATATATGTCAATTTGGGATAAGTAGGTTCAAAGAGAAAAATATAAAAATAAAAATAAAAATAAAATAAATATACATCTCTACATTTTAAATATTGTTAGTTCGTTCAAAAATAATTTACTTAGGTGATTAATTTGTTAATTTACTTATTTAATTATTTGTTGAAATAAATCGTGAGTTAAATTAAATTATTAAAGTTAGAGAATAAATTTATTTAAACAGAAATTAATTGTTGATCTGTCCAAATATTAATAAAATCCATGCAATTGTTATTCAAGGTCAAAAATATGGAAACGAGTCAGGATTGGATCGGTTTGGCAAACCCAAAATCAAAGGTGAGTTAATCTCACTCAGTTGATTTTAAATTTAAATTGTTGAATTTAAATTTATTGTTGAATTGCTTGAATGATGGTTGAAATTAGTGAATAATTAAATAGACCCTATATGCTGCATAATAGCGGATGATAATATATGAATCCCACATACTGCAATATTCCACCATTGAAGTGGGGGTATTTTATTTGTGCTAACATCTGTGGATGCAGGGAAACAGGTTGGAGGGATCCAACAGGATTCCTCAAAGATATTTATTTTATCTCATATATATGATGTTTTGTGACAAGATGATAAATTGAGATGGGTGGCCGTGTATATAAATTGAATTATTAACTGTTGAATAACAAAGAAGCTGAAATTTGAAATTTTACTACTATTGATAAATTAATTCAAAGAAGTTAAATAAAACTCAAATAGGAAATATTATTGGAATTTGAAACTTCAACTTGAGAATGAAGAAAAAGAAATAAAAGCATCTTATAAACTGAAATTGGTTAAAGTTGAGTTTTTGGGAAAATTTAATATATTAAACACTGGAAGAATTATTGTAATCAACAAGTAAAATTTTATTTAAGAATAAAAAGAAAATGTTGTTAAGAAGTACAAATAAGGGATTTTTATTAAGAAATAAAAAGGAATTTTATTAAGTAATGAATGAAATTTATTTAAAGAGCAATATGAAAATTTATATAAAAGAAATAAATTATTAAGGTGGAATTCTTTAACTATCATTATAAATAAAGTGAACTCAAGGAGATTTTCTAAATTTAAATGGAGTTTATAAACGAGATAGGAAAATATCAGTGTATATTGGTAAGGATAAGTCAAGGTGAACTTATATTGAGTTATAAATTTGATTAAAATGGAAATAGTAGAATATTTCCGAAAGAAAGAAGGTGAATGTGGACAAGAGGCATTTATAGATGGATATTGGATTTTCTAAATTATAAAGTTATTTTAAAAGGAATACTTTTAAATTACTATACTATATAAATTTTTATGAACTATTATTTAGATTTTGTATATTTCAATATTTTTTTTTTGAAGGCTTAACAATTATTTGTAATAAATTCTAATTTTTCTAAAACCAGCTTTGAAACTTATAAATAACTAGATATAAACTTTAATATTTAATATTACTTATTTTATAAATCTATATGTTTTCAAAATGTTTTTAAAATCCAATTAAAATCCTCTTGTGATGGTAACCAAATTAATTTACATGAGATAAGATTTAGGAGAGATCTTATACAGTGGAGAAATTGAGTTTGAAAATTTATAAGCAGAAGTATAAATTTATTTTTGAGGAAGGAATGAGAAAATAAAGGATATTTTCAAAGGGTAAATCAAAATGTGGGTGAGTATAAGAAATCAGTTAAATGATTTCATGGAGATAAAAGGACTTTGAAAATTCATTTCAAATGGGTTGAAATGGAAATAATATCTGAATGATATTTGAGATAAATAATTTAAGGAAATTATTTGATGGTTGCTTGTGAATGATTAATTGATAGTTAAATCACCGACTATCAATATTTGGCCAATGCGTTGGTCGTTTCGAAGAGTCCGGAATCGGATTTAATTATCCGAAAACCACTTCGATCCGGTTTGAACGATTACGAATGAAGACCGTGAAGAGTTGAAGACGGTGATTCGGTTTGTCCAGACCCAGGGCAACTTGTATGGATTGAATGCTTTCAGAACATCGTCAGGAGGACGATGAGCATTATAAGTGGGACTCGTTCTTGAAAGGTAACGCTTAGCCTCAAGCCTCATCAACCGGGAATGGCTAAAACAGGGGAGGTGCAGCAAGGCTTCGTGGGTAGCCCCCACTGGAGAGTAAGGTTTCCCCTGTCTAGATGTCCCTTTTATTTCGGCTTAGTGGGTGGTTGGTCGCGCCAATCACGGGGTGATCTTGCTTGGGACTGTCCAGTAAGGGATGGTTCCGGTCTTGTGTTGCAGGGGAGTTAGGGTGGCTCCTCGGTACTCTGATCTAGACCAGGTACTGTGACGGGCGGTACCCTAGTAGCCCTGCCATTGTATGGAATCCAATCTCCAATAAGCGCCTGTACGGTTTTGATTGTGCCTAACTATTGCTGGAACGTGAGATGAAAGCATTTCAGCTAGATTCTATTTTACTTTCTATAGACACTATAAAAATATCAGAGAACTTTAATAAAAAGTGTTTTAGCTATCGTAAGGTAAAAACCCGACATGTTTATTTGTGGCGTGGTATTACGAGATGCTTTGTTTTTCAAAGATTTTTGAAAATATAATAATCCAACTGAGTGTGATTTTCTCACGCTGGTATTCCAGACTGACTCGGGTGTTGTTTTATATGATGCTCGGGTCAGACCAAGTTAAACAGGATCAGGTTTAAAGCTAAGGAGCTCAGGAGACGAGCTGGATGACAGAGCGTATTTCCATATTTGTCTATTATTTCCGCTGTGTATGGACATGTATGATTGATTAATGTACTCTGATATGGTATGTATGTATATATGACAGTACAGATTCTTTGTATTTAAAACTGTATTATATATATTATATTTTATTCCGCTGCGATGTGAGATTCTGATGTTGTTTTCTTTTCTTCTTCTTCTACCTCTTTCTTCTTTTACCCGAAGACTCATACATTTGTGCCACTTTGGACTGAGCTGTGGTAGAATTTTGTTAGTTCAAAGGGGTACGGATTTGCGGGCCTTTACAGTCACTATAATAATTCATAGGCCAATCTATTGCTACTTATCTCAAGAAATAATAATATTTTATTTTAAACCACCATAACTCATTTTTGTTTCTATTCATCTCAAAGTAGTAATTATTTCATCCAAAAACACTTTTGAAAATATTTCTTTACTATTAAGATTATTATTCAAAAAAAATACGTTTTTATTTTATTACTCTGTATTTCATACCATAAATACCATAAAATTAATCATTTCGTAATTTACACAAAATAATACTATTTTCACCAAAACTCATATTATTATTATTCAAAATTTCATTTCGTTTAAATAATAATAAACTTACCCAAGCTCAATTTATAATGTAATTTTAGTTATTGATTATGAATTTCCCTAGAAATTTATAATAATAACCGTATTAGATTCCATACTTTAACCTAAGTAAAATTTGTTAAATTACTATTATTTACAAATACCAGCCAAAATCTGTAACTAACGTTATTTATCATTATTTATCCAAAT
Source organism: Allium cepa (assembly GCA_030765085.1). Taxonomy (NCBI): domain Eukaryota; kingdom Viridiplantae; phylum Streptophyta; class Magnoliopsida; order Asparagales; family Amaryllidaceae; genus Allium; species Allium cepa. The sequence continues at coordinate 134,982,800 of CM060945.1, forward strand.
TTTCCATTATTATCCATTTTATTTCAATTAATTATCTCCAATCCAAATCAAAATTCGATTATAATCGAACATCTGAAATACTACAATCAACAATGATTATCCAAACAAGGAACAACATGTCTAAATATCATAACAACCAAACAGTCATCCAAACAATACAACACATCAATAAATCTAACTTTTCAAAGATTATAATTTAAAATTCAATTAATTAAATTAAATTAACCAACCAATTCGCTTTTGCAAATAGAAGAAAAACTTAGCAAGCTCAGGGCCATAAGGTTCGAAATTCCGCCATCGACTCAACGGTAGAAACCACACGTGAATCGGAGTTAGTATGTAGTGTTGTCATGGTTAGAAGTTATAGGGAAAAACTTGTAATTTAATAATTAAATAACCAAATTAATATTATTTACCGATAGCTACAGTACTGTGTAACTCCCAACTTCCTACAACGAATCCACCTTCTCTACATTTAACCATGTCGTGCTTCCACCCATGACCGTTTGAGTCATCACAGATACCCTCATCATCCCTACTTTTACATGCGCCATCTTTTAGTGTGGGCACCACCATCATGCAAATTTAGGGTTTGCCAAACCCTAATTCTGCAATTTTAGCTGCCTAGTGCTTTCCAGACCTTAATTCCAGCAATAATCGACTTTACGCTGCGAGCTCTACGAAACCCCTCAACTAATTTCACCAATAGATGTTTAGATCGTGAACCCCCAAATTGACCATCATAAATCACTGGAGAAAAATTTAACCATTGTTTCTGGTTAGTTCACGCATTATTTCAAAAAATTGATCACTTATGTTTCTTATTCTCATCAAGGGCTACAAAATAATATATAATTTAATGAGTTTCAAACACTTTGAATTTTAAAACAATTGTAATTAGCAAATTTGTCGGTTAAACGAGATTAAGAGAAATATTGGGATTAGGAAAGAGAGTGATGTGATGCTGCTCTCTAGGGTTTCTAAACATTAATTGTATAGGTAATGAGGCAGGTTCCATTATATGTAACCGTTTGGACCAAAAGGTATGCGTACTCTATTTAAACACTGTATCGCTTCTATTTCACAAACCCTAATTCCTAACGCATCAAAATTATATGTAAGACTAAACGGTTGGGAGATAACTCCTTAATGGTTATAATTATAACATCCAATTCACCCTTTTATTTGAAACTTGTTTTAAATGTTTAATATCAATTATGTTGGATTTGCGGGTCGTTACACCATCTCTCCATACCTGGTAAACAATTTTATCATGTCATGATTACAATGGATGTGTTTCGACCTTATGAGCCAGCTAGTTCCTATTGCAATCTAATTGCATCACTAAGATCACAATAGACAAGTATTAATCTTTAATAGTTAGAATTTTCTTTGCTCTCTAATAAATTTGCATTGATTTACTTCTTACTTTATGGCATCGTTTAAGGCAATGTACTTGGCGTTCGTAGTTAAATATACTATTATTGTTTAAACCATTTCAAATTATGGCCCCTCTGTTGAGGGTGAACTCATTGAATTGCATTTACTTATGTTACTATAATAAGATTAGTATGATTAATCCTTCACGAGGAGTTTCCTTGTTCCCATAAAAACAAATATCTAGTATTTATTAATAGAGGTTACTGTTAACACTTATTTCATGATTTTCGTTTGAATTTGACATATATACATGCTTGCTGCACCAAATGTACAAGTGATATGGGTTCTTAGCGTAATATAACCTGTATGATTGATCCTATTGTCGATCCATAAAATATTCTTCTTATAAGCTCCCACTCTCCTTAGTTGAAATAAGGAGCCCTTTTTATAAAGGATGATTCCAAGTCATAGAGGAACATTTCCATTCTTTAAATTTTATACCAAACCTTGGTGTATTGTACTTAGATTGGGACAATATCTACATTGTAATAACCATGTTTTCTACATCGTAAGCAAATAAATTTGACTAAAACAAAATTGCTCGAATTTGATATTTGATAACTGATATTACAAAAATAAAATTTTGTTAATTAAATTCTATTTAACAAAAGATTTGGTTGTAATAAATTGAATAAAATTGTTTATTTATTGAAATATGATTTGTAAAATGAGGTGTGACTCAATTTAAAGTAGACTGAAATTTATTTAATTTATATTTATGTGTAAATTAAATAAATTGTTAAAATGAAAAAATGAACTGTGTTAGTTAGTTAGTTAGTTAGGCTTCAAAAATGGAATTTGTGCAAACAATGGAATTTGACTATGAAAATTGCACCATTTGCGTTCGTAGAGAAATTCTAAGCAACTTTTATATTTGGAGTTTTACATCGGAGTTGAGATGAAGAAGTTACGGACGATAAAAGAATCAGAGCGAAAATAATTAAATGACAAAAATTAACACATTTAACCAGGGTCCACAGGTTGACCCTTCTATAGGGGCGGTCGACCTACATGGTAAGGGCGGTCGAGTGCTCCATGTGTGAAGGCTAATGTTTCGTTTGGCCCAATGATCCGAATTTAATATATTTCAATCGTATGGCTATGGTTGATTCTAGTGCCTATAAATTCAGGCATAACCCTTCCTTCTCTTTTCATATTTTTCTGAATAGAGCAATGAATCTCTACCATTTCTTCTTCTCCACCAGATCTGGAGATTTGGAATGCTTTTAAAAGGCGAGTGAGAAATTTATATATCATTTTTTTAATCTATTATGTTGGCATATGTTTAATTTTAATGCCTAAATCAATCTTATTTGTGAGTTGTAGGCCCAATCTAGCATAGAAAACCATTATCTACATATTCTTGTTTTAAATCTGATTTGAAATAGTGTTTACACTCTGACTTGGAAATCAGTCCCAAAGATTTTAGAATTTGAATGGTGTATAGTTTTATTCCAGATCTGTACTTGAGGTGTAAAATATTAATAGGATTTGGATTATTATCCTATTTATGCTGAGTTGTAGATTTTCCATAGGTTGATTTATGGGAAGAACATCCATTTGATTTTCATAAATTGGTTTCTTTCTCCATTTTTCATAGAAAAAGACAATGTTTGATTTAACAATGAATACGTTCAAATAAAAAGGAAGAGATGTGTAAAATATAGATTTATTTCCATAGTGTTGGGCGAATTCTCACCCAGAAGACCTCGAGACCAAGAAGCATTGGTTTCACCCGGGTTTGCAACCCACACTTCACCCAGCAAAGCCAAGGGTCCGTTCAGCAATCCAATCTAGAACCCATTCGGCCAAGGGATCCATCCGGCATGTCTCGAGTGCCATTCGACATATCTCATTCGGTAGCCAACAGACAACCTCCACCGAACGAACTCCATTCCTAACCCTACTACCGGACCAACCCTACTACCGAACCACATCCACAACCCCTTCAATACCGGACCAAGGCAAGGCCGAATCAAGTGGCAGCCTCATCACCACCGGTCCAGACCATCACCGGTCCAAACAATCACCGGACCAAACCCCTACCCTCACCACCGAATCAGATGCATCTCCAAGCATCGCCGAACCAGACAATTGCCAGTCCAGATTGTTTCAGCCCGGGCCCACCAGCAGCTATATACATCCAAGACCCCTGCCCCCTACCTCACTCTATAAATAGAGGGGCAGGGGTACAACAATGGCAGACAAGTTTGAGAGCTCAAGCACGGAAGGAACTTTCAAACTACTTTCATATACTTGTACACAAAGCATTGTACTTGTAATCTGAAAAAAAGAAGATAATAACATATAAAGTGGACGTAGGCACGTTCTGGCCGAACCACTATAAATCCGTGTGTCTTTTACATTTCAGCCCCTGCTTTTTTCATATTTACATAACTCATCTAAATCATTAAGAATCACATAAAACCAATTAAATCTCACTACTTGGAGGTGTTTGCCCACTTTTCGCGCAAACATTTTTGGTACTTTCATTGAGAGATTCGAACTCGAAGCTTCAGCTTCCCTCATTCAACCTTCTTTCCCAATAGCACCCTTCATTGCCTAGGAAACATGACTTCCAGGCCAACAAAAGACGCCAACAAGGGAAAGAACGTTGCAACTAGCAACGCTCCAAATCCAGTGGATCCAGATCAAGAGAACCATCCCACTACAGCAGCAGTGTCACATGTAGATCAAGCAATTCCAACAGCCCCTGCCGCGGAACAGCCGGCAGTAATCACTAGAGCAGACCTAGACAGAGTTGTGGTGGAAGTGACTAACCGCTTCGCATCCCAACAAGAAGCTTTGGTGAACCAACTCATGTCACGCTTAAGGGATGTCGAAGAATCCAACCGCAACACTGAATCATGGGATGAATCTCAATCTGGAGGATCTCGGAGACAGCAAAGGTCTTCCCTCTTCGAGGAAGCCATCAACAGGAACAACAATGATAGGGGCCGCGCCCGGACTCAGCCCGAACTCCGACTCGAGGAAGCGCTTGGAACCGAACCCAGTGGGGGAGGCGCCAGGCGAGGGTCGGATGTAGCTGAGCCAGTCATGCCACCTAATCATAGAAACCCCGCTGAACGGAGCCGAGCTAGAACCCAGCCCGAAGTTGACCCCATGGAAATGCTCGAAACAGAACCCCACAGGGGAAGATCAAGGCAGGGGGCAACTGTAGCTGGTCCTAGCATGCATCCGAGCAGCCAGAGGCAACCACTGGATAACGTCAGAAGTGATAGACTATACCATCCCTACAGGTCATCTAGACGAGATCGATCCCGCAGGGAAGAACCAAGTTCATTTCTATCCGCTCCAAATTCTGATGAAAGAATGGCACGATTATTCAGAGAATGCGTCCAACGGGAGCAAAGGGACCGAGTAATAGGCGCTAGGGTCACCAGCCCCTTCACCCGCAATATCGAAACTGCCATCACCCACCGGGAATGGAAAATGCCAACCATGGAACCTTACAAGGGAACTTCCGACCCCATCGTACACTTACAAAGATACACCCAGCATATGCTCATGAGCGGAGCAACAGAAGGGGTGCTGTGTAAATGCTTTCCGCTATTCCTAGCAGATCTAGCTACCTCCTGGTTCTGCCATCTACCCCAAGGATCTATCAGCTCATGGGAGATGTTGAAAGAAAGGTTCATTAGCCAGTTCCGCATCCATGTAGAACAACCCAAGGATGCTTATTCTCTATCCAATGTCAAACAGAAATCCGGAGAGACACTGCAACAATATCTAACCCGGTTCAACGCCGCAGCGGCCGCAGTCCAAGATGCCGATGAGAAGCTCACCCTAATGGCCCTCTGTAGTGGTGTACACCCAGATACCAAGTTCACACGAAGACTAACTAAGGAAAAACCAGCTACTTTACCTGATTTCTTCCATGAAGCTGGAAAGTATATGAGACTTGAAGACGCCGCCACTGAGAGGCAGTCAGGGCAACAAGGTAAGACAACTTCGGACAAGGTTCCCGCTGCAGCTAAGGACACTCGAAGAAATGAATCTAGAGACAATGCTGGGGGCAGGAAGGTTGAAAAACGCCAATATCGACCAGGACCAAGATTTGACTCCTACACTCCTTTGAATGAAACAATCGAAAACATCTTTCTAGCCACTCAGGGCGAACTCGGATACAAGCGCCCCCCGCACAAGAAAGAATCTGATAACGCACTCAAGTCTGGAAAGTTCTGCCGCTTCCACGAATCCCACGGACATGACACCAATGAATGCCACCATCTTTGGGACTTGATCGAAGAACACATCAGAAGAAGAAGGCTGGAACGCTATGTGAAAGGTCAGAACAGGACTCCAACTCCTGCCAATGAGAACTCAAAGCGACCCCTCCCAGAAGTAGGCGGAGGGAATCGCAACACCAGTGGCTCTAGTCAAGAGAAGATAGTGGTCCATACCATCTCGGGAGGACCACACATTGTCGACAGAAGCTGGGCAGAGATGGAAAGATACGGTAAGTCACTTAGAAATGATGAAGGCTATGTTAACTCCATTATGGAAGAACGCCGCCCGAAACGGAAAGAGAGTGACGACATCGTATTCAGTAGACGTGATTTAGAAGGAAGACAGTATCCGCATATGGATCCCATGGTCATCTCTGCCTGGTTCGGTCCAGCTAAAGTTTTCCGAATTCTAATAGACACAGGAAGCTCCGTAAATATCCTATTCAAGCATGCTTTCGACAAAATGAAGCTGTCAATGAAGGATGTGTCTCCCTGCAATAAACCCCTGCACGGTTTCACTGGAGATGCGAAAATGCCGCTCGGGCAACTTGACCTCTTCGTCGAAATAGGAAGTCATCCCCGCTCCGTTGTGCGAAAACAAACGTTCGTACTAATAGAAAACCACTCGGCCTACAACGCCTTCTTGGGAAGACCAGCCTTGTCTGACTTCCAAATTGTCCTAGCCCCGTGGTGCCTAAAGATGAAATTCCCAACAGATAACGGAATAGGAGAAGTTGAAGGAGATCAAGGCGCCGCTCGAGATTGCTATGTAACTGAACTTCGCAATAACCATAGAAAGAATAAAGGGAAAGATGCAGAGACTACTCTCTGCATGAAAAGCTTGGAAGCATAGCAACTAAAGAAAGCCCCTCCTCTTCGATACACCAGCGATCCTTTCAATGAACTAGACCCCAGGGATAAGGAGGAGGAGGCTACCGCTGAGCCTGCAGAGGCCATGGAATTCGTATCTGTAGACAAACATGATTCAAGCAGACTATTAAAAATAGGATCTCAGCTAAAAACAGAATTGAAGGATCAACTCATTGACTTTCTCCGCCACAACTTAGATGTATTTGCGTGGACACATGCCGATATGACAGGAATCTCCCCAGACATAGCATGCCACATGCTGAACATCGATCCCACCAAGGTACCGATAAAGCAGAAAAAGAGAAGCATGGGAGCAGAACGATCAGCAGCCCTCGATGAGGAAGTAAAGAACCTACTTGCTAATGACTTCATACGAGAAGCCATCTACCCAGAATGGACAGCTAACCCGGTACTAGTAAAGAAAGCTAATGGGAAGTGGCGAACATGCATTGATTTCTCCAACTTAAATGACGCTTGCCCGAAAGACTGCTTCCCGCTCCCCCGAATCGATCAACTTGTGGACGGCACTGCCGGGCACGAACTTTTATCTTTTATGGATGCATACTCCGGATACAACCAGATTCCCATGCACGCTCCCGATCAAGACCACACTAGCTTCATCACTGACCGGGGATTATATTGTTACAAAGTCATGCCTTTTGGACTCAAAAATGCCGGAGCTACCTATCAACGCCTCGTCAACAAGATGTTCGCGGAATTAATAGGACGAACTATGGAAGTATATGTGGATGACATGTTGGTAAAGTCCAGGAGAGCCGACGATCATGTAAGCCACCTGAGCGAGATGTTTCAGGTACTTCGCCGATATGGAATGAAGCTGAATCCTCTAAAGTGCTCCTTCGGAGTGTCATCGGGAAAATTCTTAGGATTCATTGTCCATGCCAGAGGAATTGAAGCAAACCCTGAACAAATCCGGGCTCTAAAAGAAATAAGGATACCTTCCACCCGAAAAGAAATGCAGAGCCTAAACGGAAAGGTGGCCGCCCTAAGCAGATTCATTTCCAAAGCAACTGACAAGTGTGTCCGTTTCTTCGAAGCTCTCAAGAAAGACAAAGGAAAGTTCGAGTGGACCGATGAATGCTTAAAAGCCTTCCTTAACCTGATCGAACACCTTCAGAAACCACCAGTACTCTCAACTCCGAACGAAGGCGAAGAGCTATACCTATGCCTCGCTGTATCATCTCATGCTCTAAGCGCTGCCCTGGTAAGAGAAGAAGACCGCACACAACGCCCGGTGTACTTTATAAGTAAGAGATTTACGGGGGCAGAAGCCAGATATCCTAAACTTGAGAAATTAGCGTATTGTTTATTGATCGCGTCACGAAAACTACGACACTACTTCCAATCTAACTCCATCAGAGTTCTAACCGATCAGCCACTAAGACAGGTGCTCCATCGTCCCGACACTTCTGGACGACTCCTCAAATGGTGCATTGAACTAAGTCAGTATGATGTCACCTACCATCCTCGCACCGCTATCAAGAGGCAAGCCATGGCCGATTTCATTGCCGAATTCACTACCAACGAAGGCAAGAATCAGTTTGAAATAGCAAAAAACATCAAGTGGAACCTCTTTGTAGATGGAGCATCGAACGAACAAGGCTCGGGGGCAGGTATTGTGATAATCACCCTCAGGGGAAGAAAGCTGTACTATGCATTAAGGTTGGAATTTGCGGCCACTAACAACGATGCGGAGTATGAGGCAGTAATAGCGGGATTGGAGCTTGCCTTAGAAATTGGAGTCAATTCTTTATGTCTTCATAGTGATTCTCAACTTATCGTAAACCAAGTACTAGGAGAATTCCAGACACGAGGAGAACGACTCACAGCATATCTAAAGAAAACCAAACTGCTGCTCGACCAATTGGACCATTATCTAATCAAACACATTCCTCGAGAAGATAACCAAGAGGCCGATGAACTAGCAAAGCAAGCTAGTATGAAGAATAGCACCATTTCCGGAGCACTAGCCATCTCGAGGCAGCTAGCCCCAAGTTTCGAACAAGTGAATCTGATAACTGCAATTGAAGAAGGAACTTGGATGACTCCTATCCGGAAATATTTGCAGGACGGCACACTACCAGACAAACGTGATGGAGTAAGGAGAATTTTGAGGAAAGCTTCCCACTACACAATACAAGAAGGCATCCTCTACCGGCGTGGCTTCTCTAGCCCCTTACTCAGATGCGTCGCTGGAAGGGAAACCAAGGAAATCTTATTCAACATCCATCAAGGAAGTTGCGGAGATCACACTGGAGGGCAAACTCTGGCGAAAAAGATACTCCGATATGGATATTACTGGCCCACACTAAACAAAGACACCTTAGACTTCGTCAAGAGATGCGACAGATGTCAGAAATTTGCCAAGATTCCTCGACTACCCGCAAATGAGATTACTCAAATGACCAGCCCTTGGCCCTTTGCTGTATGGGGAATTGATTTAATTGGCGAACTGCCAACGGGCCGAGGCGGAGCCAAATATGCTATAGTGGCAGTCGATTATTTCACCAAATGGGTGGAAGCGGAACCCCTAAATAAAATATCTTCAGCAAAAGTTATCAGCTTCTTGATCAAAAATATTCTGTGCAGGTACGGAGTACCACTCAAGATCATATCAGACAACGGACTCCAATTTGACAGCGAAGAGTTCGCCGACTGGTGCCAAGAGCATGGAATTCATAAAAGCTTCTCATCGGTAGCTTATCCTCAGGCAAACGGACAAGTCGAAGCTGTCAACAAAATTCTCAAAACCCTAATCAAGAAGAAACTTGAAAAGTCAAAAGGCGCTTGGGTGGATGAACTTCCTACGGAACTTTGGGCCTACCGCACATCTTTCAGAACATCAACGGGACATACTCCTTTCTCTTTGGCATACGGATCGGAGGCAATGCTCCCTGTTGAGACTATTGTTCCTTCCCACCGTAGGATCCACTACAATCCAGAAGAAAACGAAGAACTCCTCCTCATGTCTTTGGATCTGATTGAGGAAAGGAGAAACGATGCAGCACTCAAAGCAGCAGCTCACAAACAAAAAGTGGCAGCACTATACAACTCCAAAGTCAAACATCGCATCTTACAAGAAGGAGATCTGGTCCTCAGGCGAATCTTTCCGCGCCCCGGGGCATTGGACCCCATCTGGGACGGACCATATGTAATTCATAAAGATCTCCACAACAGAGCTTATATTTTGTCAACAGTGGACGGAGAGGTGTTCCAGAGGGCATGGAACATCCGACACCTCCGTCGATACTTTTCTTAACTTGTACTGCCCATATAAAGTGAATTAACAAAGAGAATCAGTGGACGTAGGCGTTTTCATGCCGAACCACTTTAAAAATCTTGTCTCTTTTTAACTTGTTCCTTTATATCTTGGCTGCTTGTTAAGCTTTATCCCTTTCTGTTGAACAAAATCTTATGGCATCTCCACTCAAGACGCATCACGGCCTCATCTGGACAAGGCCTAACAGGTACGCTACGATTCTATGCACTCGCCAATGAGACTCTTTTGCTCCAGCATCCCTCTGCTGCGGGTTAACTCATTGCTCGCGCCTGCCCTCAAAGCCAACTGTGATGAGCCGATTATAAGTCATCATAAAGGCCGACTATAGCCGATGGCAGCTCATTACGGCGTTCGGCTCGCCGGCAACTGTGAACCTACTTTAAGCCCCAACATAAGGTGTGGCCAGCTAGGGGTAGTTCACGGCCAACGGCACCCACGCTAGCCGGCCACGGTAAATCGAATAATACCCATGATTACGGACCATAATGGTTCGGGTAGTTACCGTGCGCGATCTCGGCTCCGATGTGTCTTAAGTGCGGCTGTGGTAAAAAAGAAAACTCCCCACGGAGGCGTAAGATAGGTGACAAATGTCTCCAAGACCCACAGCTAGGGAAAGTGACTACAAAACCCGTTTGCCACGAACTTAAGCACATCGACGGCCTTCCGTGACTGGAAGTTTTACTCTTTCTATATTTCCATTTCATTTAAATACTTTTCTCCTATCCTGTATAACAAACTCTAAAGTACAGGAAACCAAATAGGGAGCATTCACTCATGAGAATCTAAGCCTGCGTACTAGGTGGCAAGGTACTCAGATATATTCATGATCAGTTACACAAGACGCTCAAAACTACCGCCTGCAAATAAAACATGAAGGGCGGTACCCTCTCCTCTTGTACATAAAAACATAACTATAGCTTATTCATACGTCACACTAACATTGCAAAACATGAAATTATATTTCAAGCAAAGGCTTAACATCAAACACAACTAAAATCACAGGCATATACATGGTTATACTTCTCACGCAGCACATCAAAATGACAACAACATTTAAACATAACAAAATCAGCTTATATTATAAAATCACACAAAGTTATTCTCTGCAAATAATATTATTACAGTCGCATCAATGTTTTGGACTAACGTAAACAACAGTAAAAAGAAATAAAAAGCGGCCGAATCCGGACAAGTAACCAGCTGCGTCCACACTCCATCACCAACTTCCCAAGCCTATTTGGCCGCAGGGCCGGAACCCCTAGCATGTTGATCGGAAGTTCCACCTGTCCAATTCAGAAGAGGAATCCATTAAACAAACGATAAACGATCAAGTTATGGAAACCCGGAAAGAAAAGGAAAAGAGAAGAATAACTCACCAGCGTCCGCCGCTTGATCCTCATCCTCCAGTTGCACACCCGCTTCCTCCGCAGCAAGCAACCGCATCCCCTCCTTCACCGCCGCTTGCTCCTCTTTCGAGAACTGAGCAGTGACCACATCCAGACTAAAAGCCACTCCACCTTCCTTACCCGCATTGACCCTGGCCTCCTCTAAAGCCCGAAGATATATCTTGGCCATGACCCGGGGATAGTCATCCATCCAAGACAAGCTACCCACCTTCCAAGTGCGGAAGTACATGTCCTGCAGCATCTCGTCCATCATCCCCTCATTCTCCTCGAACTCCCTCACCCGGGCTTCGGAAGCCTGCAACTTGGCGACAGCAATATCCCTCTCTGATCAGTATCTCAAGCAGTCAGCCTGGAGAGACCTCCTCATCTCCTCCATCTCCTCCTTTAGCTTGACTTGAGCCATCTCCGCGGCCTCAAGCCTTCCAGACAACTCCTCTACCTGCTCGAGATCCGCATTCCGAACCTCATCCACTGTCGCAATGGCCATGTCGATCCGCTCCTTACAGGCGGCCTCCATCTTCCGTAATTCCGCCCTGCTAGCCTTTTCCATGGTCTCTTTCAGACGCCTGGAGACTTCCTCGTGCCGAGAAATCTGAACGGCTTGACCGGCAAGCTGTTCATCCTGATCAGCAACCTTCAGCCGCAACCGAATATTAGCACTCCCAATCTCCTCCCCGGCCTTGACCAATTGAGCATGATACTTCATTAACTTCTTGGTCTCTTCAGCCACCCGATCGATATTAGCCTTGGCCTCGTCTCCCATGGTAACTGCCCGAGTGGTAAGCAGATCAAGATCTAGGGACTTAGCCTCGTCTAACACTCGTACCATGGGGTTGAGGGGAAGGAGGTGTTCACCCGTGGCCTCATCAAATGAAATATCCCGAGAGCTTGGATCTAAATCAGGATGACCGGCAAAGGGGTCACGAGGCACGTCAGGACGCCTTATACGGATAACTGTGGGATTCTTGGAAGAAGGTGGAGGGGGGATAAACTCCGTGCTCTCCTCCGTGGCATCACGAGGAGGCTGAACAGGAAGCTGCGGACCAGGGGAAGGCTCAAATAAAGAATGACTCCTCTTATTTTTCTGAATGCTCTCTTCGATGACCCCAAGAAGAGGACGGTATATGACCACGTCCCCAGTACGACCAGTGGAGGCTTCGCAGAAGCTCTCATCAACTTGAATTGTTCGAGGCGGTGTCGAACGTCTGACGTTTTAACCACCTGGCCTGCCCCTGGAATAAAGAACAAGTGTTACGAACATACAATGGTCCCCAATTCAGGAAACATGTTAAGTAAAAAGAAAGAAAAGTGTGAAGGCACGTCTATTATACAAACCCTGCGGAGGAGTGGGATACTGCAATAAGTCCTGAATCTCATTCCAGGACGGAAGTGAACCATAAAATATTTCTAAGTCCTTATCGAAAATGGAGTCGACAGAGGACAAAATTTCACCTTGCACCGCCGAAGTCACCCTGGCTGAGGAACCCCTGGGGGATAGATCGGCACCAGCTCCGACCTTGCCAGTCTCCTTCGCCTTCTCCGCTCCCGATTCCCCTTCCGATTCCCCGAAGGCCTGACGGAGGGCCTCATCCAGCTCAGAGTCTTGCCCAGAAGTTAAGGCACCAGCACCACTACCACCCTGACCATCTCCATCTCCTCCGCCCTCCGACTCTCCTTCCATATCGCCTCCTTCGCCCTCTTCCACACCTTCCTCCTCCGGAATGATCGGGCAAGTACTAGGAGAAGGGCCCTCCGACTCTTTAAGCTTCTTGCCCCCCGCGACGGGATGCTGTGCAAAGGGTTTTCTCTTGCCACTCTTCACCGTGGCCCCCTCCTTAGCTTTAGAAGCCTTCTCCTCAGCCGTGTCCCTCTGCTTAACCACGGACTGGTGCGGCTGGATCAAATTGTACTCCAGGAGGGTAGCGTTCCTGATCAGGAACGAAGCCGACCTGTCCCGCGCAGGAATGGCCTTTATTCCAGCAGCCATCCGCGCCAAAGAATCATCTTCCATGACAGCAATGCCACCTGTCGCTAGCAAGAAATAGAAGCGTGTCAGAAGAAGCACTACAGTCAGAACATGGAAAATATAAATGAAATTCATCTTACAGCCGGAAGTGAAAAGACGGAAAGAAACAGAATCGTCCTTGATAAAAAACCATTCCTTCTTGAACATGGTGAACTTTGAATATAAGTCCAAGACCGGTTTGAAGGGCACGGCCGCTTCCAGACTAATATACGGAGACCCCTTCTTGTAGCCTTTCAGGTTATACAAATATCGAATTTCCCGGTTAGAAGGAGGGCGCCCGTACCTCCTCTGGAAGATGACGAAAAGGCTTACCAGAATGGCATAAGAGTTAGGCTGAAGCTGGAATGGAGCCACCTTCAAATATGTGGTAAAGCTAACTATCCAGGCATTGATAGGAGGGATAGCACCACACATGCAATGATATCTGCTGTAAGCAAAGTAGCATTCGGGGGGATTATACGGCATCACTCCATCCCCCGGCAACAACATGCGAGCCCTGTCTATCCCGAAGGAACGGGATATAACATCAAGTTGCTCCTCCTTTAGGGAGCTAGGAAAGCAATCGGGAGGGGAGACCAGAAGTTCCTGAGGACCATACCCGTCCACTAACGACCTCGGAACAGGCCCATGTTGCACTGGCCCTGGTTGGGCTGGGGGCACGGAAGAAGACACTCCTCCATCCTTGGGTTTTCGTCTGTCTGATCGTGTTTCCGCCTTGCGAGACATTTATCTGCATACACAAAAGCAAAAAGACAGGTTGTTAAAACAAGGAATACAGAGATGCAAGTGAGAAAGAATGCATAAGTTCGGAATTCCACTAAAATGTCAAGTTCATTCGGCAGCCGAGTATTATATCCATTCGGCAGTAGATGATAATCTCCTTCGGCACTAAAATCTTATGCTCATTCGGCATTAAAATTTGATTCGGTATACATATCATTCGGCCCTAAGGCCTGAGTCTCATTCGGCATATACTACATTCGGTAGTAGAAAAAACTTCGTATGTATTCGGCAAATTAGGTTCATTCAGTAGTAAGGATCATTCGGCAAAGAGCATATACCTGGTTCGGCACGAAAGGGTTCGGCAAAAGTGTGATTCGGCTAAAGTTTGATTCGGTATAGTATTGGTTCGGCGCTTGTTGATTCGGTGAAGAAAACCTAAGGGGGTGTAGCCCCTATATATAGACTGGAGGAACACCACCGGACCAGATGGTTCAGCATACCGGACCAACCTCCAACCGAATGAAAACCTATACCTACTCGAAGCCGAATGAAACTGTCTCTACCAGCAGAAACCAGAAACAGGGGGCATGCAAGGCACCGCATTCAGATAAGTACCGGACTCTAGAACCGACTGATAAAATAAAAATTATGATAACAATGAATAAGTAGTAAATCTTTCACTAACATGGGTTGATCATTTACACATGTGCACGACCACGAACGGTCCACAGGCATGCTCTGAATGACCATTAACCCTATCGTCGTGAGAATTTACACTTTGACATCCTTTAAAAAAAAAAAAAAAAAAAACTCTTCAGTTGAATGGATATTTGATTCTGATAACTATGAAATGGCTAAGCTACTTACACATGTAGGGGTCGCGAACGATCCTTAGACATGCTCTGAGATGGCGATAAACCACCCTGACAAGCGATCCAAGAACCCACTCGAGCGTGGACCTGGCATCGATAATGCAAATCCCCCTCGGGGCACACTCACTCGCCTCAAACGGCACCCGACCTCGAATGGTCATATCTCGATCCCGAACGGTCGTCATATGAAATCACATTAAAACTGTAAATTCCTTTGCAGGACATCAACAGGATATGAACATCCAGCCCATGGCATTACAAAACAAGCCTTCCTACCACAGGGAAACAAAGCGCGACACATGCAAGCACGTGCCCCACTTTGGGGGGCAAATGTTGGGCGAATTCTCACCCAGAAGACCTCGAGACCAAGAAGCGTTGGTTTCACTCGGGTTTGCAACCCACACTTCACCCAGCAAAGCCAAGGGTCCGTTCGGCAATCCAATCTAGAACCCATTCGGCCAAGGGATCCATCCGGCATGTCTCGAGTGCCATTCGGCATATCTCATTCGGTAGCCAACAGACAACCTCCACCGAACGAACTCCATTCCTAACCCTACTGCCGGACCAACCCTACTACCGAACCACATCCACAACCCCTTCAATACCGGACCAAGGCAAGGCCGAATCAAGTGGCAGCCTCACCACCACCGGTCCAGACCATCACCGGTCCAAACAATCACCGGACCAAACCCCTACCCTCACCACCGAATCAGATGCATCTCCAAGCATCGCCGAACCAGACAATTGCCAGTCCAGATTGTTTCAGCCCAGGCCCACCAGCAGCTATATACATCCAAGACCCCTGCCCCCTACCTCACTCTATAAATAGAGGGGCAGGGGTACAACAATGACAGACAAGTTTGAGAGCTCAAGCACGGAAGGAACTTTCAAACTACTTTCATATACTTGTACACAAAGCATTGTACTTGTAATCTGAAAAAAAGAAGATAATAACATATAAAGTGGACGTAGGCACGTTCTGGCCGAACCACTACAAATCTGTGTGTCTTTTACATTTCAGCCCCTGCTTTTTTCATATTTACATAACTCATCTAAATCATTAAGAATCACATAAAACCAATTAAATCTCACTACTTGGAGGTGTTTGCCCACTTTTCGCGCAAACACATAGTTCGCACTGACTATTCCAAATAAAAATGAATTATTCATTTCTTGTAATTTCAAATGGAGCCAATCTTTCTTTTTATTAGATTTTGTTTTAAACTAACTCATTGAAATTATAACGAAAAATCTCCTAAGGAATCTAGTTCCAGCAAATTAAATATGGAAATCATATTCTAGTTAAATATCTATGACTAGATTATTTTTGGATAGGAGTAGATAATCTATTCGTATTTACTGCGCTAATAAATGAGTATAAAATTTAAATAATAGCATTGAATTATGTGTACCGCTCACTTAGGATGGATTATTTATAGGTAGGATAGGAAAGTGAATAGGAAGATTAGGAAAGGTAGTAATTCCTATTAATGGGCAATTAAATCAAGAGTTGCTAATAATTAATAGGATATAAAAGATTGTAACCCTTATTAATGGGAAATAAACGTGAATTAAATTGGAGGGTTGCAATTAATTAATATGGTAGAGAAGGTAATAACTACGATTGATGGGAAAATAAATGAGGAACGAATTAGGAGTTGCAATTGATGGGTGCAAATGGATTTATGAGACTGATAAATATGGAAGGTTAGACAAATAACTATGGAATAGTTATAAAAGGTTACCAATTGGAAATTAGTAATAATACATAAATGTCTTAGAAAATGTATGTTAGGATGATTATGGACAAATTGACACTTATGGATTATTAGAAGGGGATTATTTGGTAACTAAGTATTTAAGGTAAATATTGCCTTAAATAAAAAGGGATTAGTAAACTAAGTTCAATATTTAACTTAGGAATAATACTAAGAACTATAGTATGTGATATAAATCTTGTATAGGTTTAGGATAGTTATTTGGACTTAGTAGATTAGTATGCAAGGTCAGTAGAGTCATATGATGGAAGACTGTCTTTCACTCAGAGACTACCAGCAGTCGTATGCACCTACTATTAATGTGAGACATCACCAATCATAGGACCCGTGACTGCGTGAGAGATAAGACCTACTTTGCGATTAGGGGTATTAAGTGGTTGTTTGAGGGTCTGCCTCTTTTCTAATTAAAAAGTATTAAATGGTCTAAATTAGTAATTAAGAGCAGCGAGGGATATCTCTAGAAGAGCTTGCTTCAAGTTTGAGGTATTAAGTGGCTATAAGGTCTGCCTCTCTCCTAAAGGAGAGTATTAGGTAAACTTTTGTGAGATTCCATACTAATTATTAAGAGTGATAGTGGGTATCTCTAGAAGGGTTTGCTTCAATATTGGAGTCTTAGGTGGCATTTGATCATAGGGTCCACCGCTTTTCGATATAAGAAGTATTAAGTAGCCTACTGAGATGCCAAGCGATGTCAACTAGATGGTACCTGTGAAGAGTCTGCCTTGGGGTTAGGTATTAAATGATGTGGGACCGTTAGAAGTTTGTCTAGTCCTTGTTTATAAAGTATTAAGTGCTTAGGTAATGTATCCCATATGGCTGCAATTTTATCAATGATAGTTGTGCAAGTATGGCCACTAAATATTATAAAACCTTAAATAGTAGTCGGAGGTCTCTGTAGCTAAGACCAATAGACCAGCGATGACAATGCTAGGAGTCAACCTTAGAGATAGGTCTTAAATGATGGGGTTTGTCTCGATTGAGGTCTTAAATGGTCAAAGTCTACATATTTCTCTTTTAGAAATACTATGTAGCTGATGCACTTGATGATAGTAGGAGTCTGATTCATATTTGGAAGTATTAAGTTGCTGATGGATTTGGGAAGTATTAGAGGGTTGATAGGCTTCATCGGCATTTTATACCTTGGGAAAGGGTAGGTAGATAAATCGTAATCTTTTTTTTTGCAAAGCAAGCCGGTTTTATAGTGGGCCGTCCACTTTTATTACGAAAGTAATAAAGCTGAAGTACAGGAGTAAGGTGAAAGCACCTAAACTACTAAGAAAAAGGGGAAAATATAGCACAGGTATGTGGCAGACATGCCACAGTAACTAAACAAATCACCAAGCCTAAGACTCCTCCGAAGAGGAAGAATCACCATCATCATCAGAAACCATGGGGACATTCCCACAAAGACCAGCAAAGGGCCTGAACCGAGAAGCAAGACAAGGGTCGTAACCCACTGCATCAGAAGAATAAATGAAAGAACGATCCCAAGAAAGATCAGCTAGTATGTCTGAATTTTTACTCGCATGCACTCCATCCAAATCAAGAAGTAATGAATCACCAGACGGTCTGTAGTTAAGGCATCGAAGGTCCTTCTGATCATCGAAAACAAATCTGAAAAATGAACCATTTACCGGGCTAAATCTCACATCAGAAATGCGGTCAACCCAACACCTCTCAGACACATCCCAGACAACCCTAGCAGAATCTGGAACAGCAACAGGAGAAGCTGAGGCAACACAAGGTACCACAGCAACAGTAGGAGAGACAGACGTATCTCCAGTTGGAGGCGGACCCTGATCAGACGCAGGGAGAGGTGGGAGACGGAGGGAGAGGCGGACCCAGATCAGACGCAGGGAGACGCAGGGAGAGGTGGGATCAGACGCAGGGAGAGGTGAGATCAATCGTAATCTTAAAATTGTAAACATAACAATTAAATGGAAATCAATCGGTACAAATTTATATTATGGGCACTATAGGTTTTTCAGTCACCGGACTGTTGTTCTGACCCCTTCCTCATTATAATCTACATGATAGACTTAGGGGAACAAGTCACTGGAGCTTGACATGATGGATTGTTTGAGAAGTCTTCTTTTCTCTCATACTTGATGCTAATATGGCAATCTGATATCAAAGGAATACCATTAAATTCCTAGGTAGTAGCCATAATAAGTATTTATACAATATTAATGTTTCCGTTATGAGTTTAGATTTTATAATTATATGATAATGCTCATGTTTATTTGCATGTACTAAATCCAACGATTTGTATTATGATGGACTTAAGTTTTGATTTTGTACAAATTTTAGCTTATTAAAGTGCGGGTTGTTATAGGAGTGTGGTCTAAACACCAGGCCATTGTCACGCCCCACCTCCATACTCACACTAGCCAAGGACATTATGGGGTAATGCCGTCGAATAGCACGAAGAATAAGGCTGTTGAGGAGCGACCATTCGTGTAATTGCTTTATGTGAGTACCGATATGTCAGATAGTATAACATGCGTTTCATTTTAAGAGGAAATCCGACATCTCAAGTACAAACTCAAAGCTACTACACAGTGGCTATGTGGACTTCAGAAACAAATATAGAAATAAGCATAACACAAATAAATCATAGATATTCATATCACGAAGGCGGAAATAGATATGAATATATCACATAAAAGTGTACATCATAGTAGTGGTCATACACGATCCACTACATCACAAAAGAATAGGTATAAGTGCTAGACAAAACAATATGTACACATCAAGGAGTCTCCATCTCGAATATATAAAACAAAAACTACTAAACTAAGTAGTTAGCCCAAAGTCAGAAGCTAGTCCTTGCTAAGAAGTTAAGTAGAAGCACCTGTAACATCTCGGTCCGACCTGAGTATTATTTAAGAAGAAAATAATAAACGGATTAGTCTAGTTATTAATATCATATAAAATGAGATAGGATATGAGGTATGCCAAAAACATATGATAACAATAATGCCATACTATGGCAAGTATACATTAGATAACACAAAAATCATACAATATCTCGTATATACTCAAACACAAAAAAGAATGTCATATTCTTTAACAGCAATATTCACCACTGCATCCCTTCATATGCAACAATAACATATCGAAGCTTTAGGGCGGTCCTCTATCATTCCCTTCAAGACATTTTCCATTCCGAGAGAAAGGAAATCGACCTATACAGGCTTGGGCTTCAAGCCCAATTTTTTGGACATCCCGCTTCGAATTTTCAAGATCTCATCAATATCATGATTTCTTATCAAAAACCCATCATCAATCTTGGCACAACAGATAGACGTTGTGGATGAATGACAAGTGGCAACATCTAAGGACGGAGAGT
Organism: Allium cepa; assembly: GCA_030765085.1. NCBI lineage: Eukaryota > Viridiplantae > Streptophyta > Magnoliopsida > Asparagales > Amaryllidaceae > Allium > Allium cepa. The sequence continues at coordinate 135,002,818 of CM060945.1, forward strand.
GAAAAATTGAAGATCAAAAGCGATCACAACCAACAATGCATTTTCTTACAATAAAAGGAAATACTATAGAACGAAGAGAGGGATCTTTTCATTCGGTTTCTTCTTCTTCCAAAGAAAAGGAAAATTTAAAATGAGAATATTATATGCCTCTAGGCCATTGTAATTTGTATCAAAACAACAAATATCTAGTGGATTATCTCTTGGATGTAGAATTGACAATAATCCAAACCACGTAAAAATTTATGCGTCCTTTACTTTTATTGTCCTGCAATTTGATTTTAATAGCCATTTTATATGCAAAATTATTTCGACATTTCAACAAACAGTTGAGGTGCAACTACTCAGTTATATAAGTGTTCAGCAACATAATTACTTCCCAAATGCGAATTTAACATAAGTTAAATTTGTTGATTCCAATTCGTGGAAGAAACTAATCACTAGATTGCTCCACGATCTAGTTGAATGTGGTGAAATCGAAAAGTTTCACCAACAATTAACTATCACTTGCCACCGCTCACCAGAATTATGCCATCGAATTCGCTGTTGAAATTATTACTGAAGTCACCACACGCATTCGAAGTCACCGCCGCCACCTACACTCCACTGTCTTCACCTATACGAGCCCACCTTCACCGTGTCCCAACCGTCGCCTGTTCTTGTGTAGCTGCCCTCGTCTACGCATCTTAACTTTTTCCTCGAACCAAATTTTTTAGACCGCGTCATTCATTCAAAAAAGTCACTCTACTTTTTCCTCCTTCACATTTTTCTGATACGCACATATACATGTGTGTGTACAAGTACATTTGGCACGTCTATTAAACGCGTGCGAATAAAACTACTAAAAAAAAAATCTTTTATAATGAAATAACGGTTGTATGCATAGCAAAAAAATAACGCTCTATGTAGTGAAATTATAGTGGTATAGAAATGTAGGGAATATAATGACAAAAATAACAACCTTGTGTTGTAAAAACTGTAAAGGACATTTTGGACAATTGAAAGCTCCAAACGACACTGTGGAATGTGGGGAATATAATGGTAAAAATAACCGCTTTGTAGTAAAAACTGCAAAGCGCATTTTGGACAATTCAAAAATTACCTTGTACTTGAAATCTACTGCACCTCAACTTCAGCTCAATGTTTATTTGAAAACTTCGATTCATAAAATCATAAAGCTCAAACTTTAGAATTAAAACATTGTTTGTACTTTAGTCCAAAAACACGACTATACGGACAAAAGCAAAGGTTATTTTACGGAAGAGTGCACACAATCTCAAACTCCAAACTAATTTGTACCAAAGTCACGCTCCTACTATTCCTCAAAATTTAGTTTACACAAAAAGGAGGATTAGCACAACACTGAAAACCAAAAAAAAAAAAGTAAAAGAAGCATGCATGAAAAGCAAAAATCTTTCGCCTTCCAGGGTCCCCAAACTCATCAATATTAAACGACAAATTAAAATTTAAAAGCAAAAGATAGAGAACGAAAACTGAATCTCCCTAAAAAAAGCAGAGCAAATCTTTCATCGAATTTCCAACCATCTTTTTTTTCACTATTCCCTTTCCCCACCCAATAAAATCACACCCACTCCACCACCATTTTTCCCCCTACCACTTTTTCATTTCCCCCCTCCACAATCATGCAAATTGCTTCCCACTACCTCTCCACCTCCTTCCACTCCCACCCCTCCATTCAAGACGACCAACAACAACACCACCCTTCCTCACCCGATCACTCCTCCGACTTCGCCTCCGACTTCGGCGGCCTTGTCCACACCCGCCCCGCATCCGTCCTCCACCCCTCCTCCACGTCCGACGTCCAACTCTCCGTCCGAAACTCCACCACTCGCATCGCCCCACGCGGCAACGGCCACTCAGTCGCCGGTCAGTCCCAGTGCCAGGACGGCCTCGTCATCGACATGCGCTCCCACGTCCTTCCCAACGGCGATCGCTTCCGCCTCGTCGACGGTTCCTCCGCCGACGTCAGCGGTGGGGCCCTCTGGTCCGAGCTGCTGACGTGGAGCTACGGTAACTTCAAGCTCGCGCCCGTTGCATGGACCGACTACTTGGACCTAACGGTCGGGGGGACGTTGAGCAACGGTGGGATCAGCGGCCAGGCGTTCCGACGCGGGCCGCAGACGTCGAACGTGATCGAGATGGACGTCGTGACCGCCGACGGCGAGTGCCATGTATGCAGCAGAGAAAACGGGTCGGATCTCTTCTTCGCCGTTTTAGGTGGTTTAGGGCAGTTCGGCGTCATCACCAGAGCTAGGATCGTCTTGGCACCTGCTCCTGATATGGTAATTTTCCCTCCTACAGGGACTTGTGGTAAATTTTAAAATCGCTATACGTATTTATGAATTATTCTCATGCACAGGTGAAGTGGATAAGAGTAGTGTACACGAGCTTCGAGGACTACAAACGTGACGCGGAGCTTCTAATAACCAGACCCGAATCCGAAACGTTCGACTACATCGAAGGTTTCGCTTTCCTAAACTGCGACGACGCTACAAACGGGTTCGGATCAGTCCCGTTGTCACCCGAATCCGAATTCGATTCCAGTCGGATCCCAGCCGATTCGGGTCCGATACTTTACTGCCTGGAAGCCGCGCTGCACTACCGACAAGGTGACAGTGTGGATAAGGTAATACTGGAAAAGATAAGGGGCGTAATTGTAAATTGTGACAAGGATGTTTCCAATTGTATCTTCTGTTGGATTTTCTGTCACTGACAACGTACTATTGTCAAATTAGTCCCTCGTATATTATCATCGTTAATTTTTCACGTTAGTCCACAACCTTTTTACATGTTGCAGAGAGCAGTGGAGATGTTGGATCCATTGAGGCACGTGAGGGGGTTGGAGTTCATTGCTGACGTTAGCTACCTGGAATTTTTAACAAGAGTAAAAGTTGCAGAAAAAGAAGCACGTGCGAATGGAAGTTGGCGCGCGCCGCATCCATGGCTTAATATTTTGGTTTCTGCGAGAAACATAATCGATTTCGATCGGAACGTGTTTAAGAAAATATTGAAAAATGGAATTGGAGGCCCAATGTTGGTGTACCCGCTGCTTAAAAGCAAGTAAGATAGATTTTACATATTTTCCCAAATTTGCGTTTATTGATAGAGCTGTGCAATTAGGTAAAAGAGGAGGGGGTGCATGTGAATGCGATATTCCACCACAGTAGAATTTCTGTTTTGTTCCCTCCACTGGGCTGTTTCGCTTTTTAGTCCTGGACTAATTTGGAGTTATCGTTCTTGGGCATTTTCAGGTGGGGCCCGCAAATTTCGGTTGCGCTTCCAGAAAGCGAGATCTTCTACCTAGTCGCACTGCTGCGATTCAATAGACCGTACCCTGATGGGCCGTCGAGTGACGATCTGATTGATCAGAACCGTCGGATTTTGGAGTGTTGTAAAATCAACAGATACGATTATAAGGTGTACCTTCCTCATTACGAGACGAGATGTGAGTGGAAGCACCACTTTGGAAATGGATGGTCCAGATTTTGCGATAGGAAGTTGAGGTATGACCCATCGGCCATTTTTGCACCCGGGCAGTGCATTTTCAGTGAAGGAAAAATAAGAACGGAGGAGGGTGGAAATTTGAATGACGGGGTTTTGTGAAATGACCCTTGGTATATTTTATTTTGGTGGGGGACGATATTGATTGTAATTTTTTATTTTTCATATTTGATTTTGCTTGATTGAGTGATGTATTGGTTTCAACTATGGTGGGTGCAGTGATGAGTAAAGAAGGAATTTTATTTTGGATTTTGTGAAATCTTTGTTGGAAATGTATAGCTTTGGTTGGTATCAAGGATGTCTTGCCCTTTTGGTTTATTATGCGCGCTAAAAGTTTGTCTGAGTACCTGGAACTGAAAAATATTTAAAATTTTAACGTTGGTGCTTTCATATATATTCAGAGCATCTCCAACCAACGGTTCAAGAGCTGAATTTACCCATTAATATTAATGGGCGACTCAATGACATGGGACTGATTTAATCAGCGTTCGGGACTGGACGCGTATTAAACCCCACGTTCAACTCCTTTTATTTCATAGTTTTCCTCATTAATCGTTTTTTTCACTTTTTAATTAAAAAAAAACGGTCGAAATGCTGCCACACGTCACAAAATTGTTAGTCGCACTGTTCGACAGCAAACATATGAGCTTGTAGGTCCACTACATATTGCTTCCGCCCTTGAGACAACGATTGATGATATACGGATTCTGCACAATCTACTAAAGGAATACATGCATCGTTTGTTTACTATCTTGGATAAGGTCTATGTACAATTCTAAATATTAAATAACATTTAATGCATGGTTGTTACATTCATCGTATATTAACCATGAAATGCAGTTTATTATATGGATATGTGATATTACAAAGTATTTTAATTAGTTGTTACGTATTTAATTAGTACAATAATCCCGAATGATTAATTATTTTTTAGTCCCACTGCGTCGGCTGTCGACGTACTTGGGTAAGGTGTCTAGCACAACAGTACGATAGACTTTCTCAGGGTATATTATATAGTCTACAGGCCAGTCCTTTTGCTTTTTTCTTACAGATTTGACAACCTTAGTCGTTTAATCATCCACTCATATCCGTCTTAGTTGAGAGGTGGTGGCCTACGACACACATTTTCATTTTTTAGATTTTGAGCTCGGCATTACCCCTGCCAATTTTTATATATCGACTAGGATTGAGATAGGAGGTCTGAATAGGATCCCATTTCCTTTTGAATGTATGAGAGCCCTAAGGTTTTCGATATACATCTACCACAGTTTGAGTAGGGTCGTGTTTGTTCCGACGTTGTCCCCTTGACATATCTACAGGAGTATATTACAGCTCATATGGGCACCGATGCTATGAGTGATGTTGTATTTAGAGCATTTCTCATATACTTATTTGGTTTGACCTTCTTTTGAATCAAAAAGGTACCATTAAATTATTTTATCATATAATAATAGCCAATCTAGATTAACTTCATACTGTAGATTAGGGTTCCTCTATATTTGGATATTTTTACACCGGTCTTGAGGTGCAGGGCTAATTTTTTACGGACACCATAGGCTTCATATAGAATCTTCATGACACAGGCGGGCCATATGTTTGATAGTCATCCTCTTTCTATTGCGTATCACCTATGTTTACGGAGAATTGTTTTACTCCTACCAGCGTATCTTCCTATTTGGTATTTGGGGGAGAGATGCTCGTTGTAGACCATTAGGGAGCTACGCATCCCTGGAGATCCATTATCTTGTGATGACATGTTTGGTAGACATCGGACCATTGGAACACGGTATATACAGGGATTGAGACAAACGGGATGGGTATATGATTCGACATTTTTCCTAACCGATGTGGATTTTGATAGACACTAGGGTAGAGTTGCTCCTCGATGGTACATGTTACCTAACTACGCTCGACGAGTGAACTCTGATCATATAGGTCCACGTATAACCATTGGTAGAGTTTAAGCACCTCCATTTTCTTTTGATTTCAATCCATTCCAGTACTCTCAACAGCCTATGGACTTCGATCTTGATACCCATTATAGAGCATATGATATTAGCGGTACTCTTATTGAGCAGTCGATTGTTTATCCATAGGATCATGAGATTCCCGGTATCCCTACTATTGGACTTTACCTGCCTTTTGAGGTAATTCAATGCATTAATAATTCATTATACATTATTAGCTAAGCAAACATATACTGATATATTATATTTAATTATAGTATGCAGGCAGGTTAGTCGAGTGCAGATGGTATATTGCCATTATTCGACATATGACACTCATTGATACTCAAATGCTCAATCGGCAGGCTCAGTAGGCGATGCAAGCACAGATTGATGATTTGCAGGCTTAGCTGGCTGCATTCTAGTTTGATCATGTTAGCCTTGCTGATTTTAATGATGTAGTTGATAAAGTTAGGGGTATGTCCCATGGACAATTATGTAATTTGTTACATATATCTAACTCGTTGACCAATCATGTTCGAAATAAAAGGTTTTTTTTCCTATTACATACTTGATATAGTGTGATTATATTAATTAATTAACTTAACTAAATGTATATTTAATAGAAAAATTCATAAATGATATATTTTGTGATAATAGTTACAAAGTGTTGTAATCGTGAATAATTTATCACAACGAAACAAATATACTGTTTTAAATGTTCCTAGTCAAGATGCATCGAGATTGGATATCGATGCATCCATTGAGAGTGGAGTGCGTAACGCTCTCCAAAGGTTGGGCAGTGTATTACTCATGACTGCTTGGAGCACCTAGTGGATACGTACTTGTGACGACCGCCCATGACTCCCGCACCAAAACAAGGAAATAGTGCGCTGAAGAGCGTGCCAGGAAGCCATGGACAATGGTCAAGGTAAGGTAAAACAGCAAACTCTATCGTACAACTCACAGCGCATGGACAAAGTACAATAGAGAAATATATGTATATGGTGAAGCTCATAACAGAATATCATCATATAGACTTCATAAAGGTTTGATACAAGCATCTGAACAATTAATACATCAAGCCTCACTACATAACACTCAAACATATACAAGCAGCGGAACATCCAGTACATATAGTAAGAAAACTAATATGCTAGCCTCCAGCTCGTCTTCGTCATCAACAACGTTGGTAGCCAAGAACAGCACCTGTCACCTGCTACCTAGTCTGCCCATCCCAACATGGATGAACAGCCCAAGGTAATAAGAGTTGAACATAAAACCTTGAGTCAGACAACAGTCTTAGTGAGCGGTAAATTAACTACCAAACATACCAAAAGAGCATAAAGGATAAAAGAAATATGAACTCGACCATCCCACTCCACCTCATTCTACAGTGATAGCCCCCAGACCCACTAAGCATAAACAAGCATAGCAAAGCAGACAATTTAAGTAAAGTAATTATCACTCGAGTCAAGGTCGATGTTTTCCAAATACAAACCCCCAAGGCCTAAACCAAGATCAGATAAGCACCCAGAAAACACCTCTATTGAGTCCGAATGACGATACAACCAAACATCCATGACTCTGGCTATCACTGTTATCATTGCCTCGATTTCACCGTTAATTGAATGACCACCTGTCAAGGGCTAATGGTAACCCCGGTTCTAGATAAACTCTGCACGTCATCGTGACCCGTGCCTAGGACTTACCTACTCTGCCCAGAGTACTCGACCACCTACCTGTAGTCTTTTGGGTGTCCCGACCACCTACCTGTAGTCGTTTGGGCATCCCATGTACTCTTGCTTTGAATTTACTAGAACCTTCAACAACGATTAGATCCAAGTCTCCTAGTCATCCTCCTCGACGACTATTCTCATACTAGCCCAAGCTACCTCTCGAGCAATCCATTATCAACCAACTCGAACCATCCCTCGAGTTATCAACATGCTTGGAATGATCCCTACTTGGATTATGCCAAGACTATATCACATCATGCTTCGCCTCATCTCATCAAAGCAAAGCTCCATCACAACATTGTCATCATATCCGTTCATATGAGCTTCATCATCCACTACATATGCCACGAGCAGCTTTTCTCATCCCTTAGCCTCTCCCTTAGCTTTTGAATCATTTTCGACCATACTTGTCTAGATCCAATCATAAATCAACTAACTCTAAACAATCAATCAAGACAATCATTAATCCAAGCAATCAAATATTCAAACAAGGTTTAATAAGCAATTATACAAGGAAATGGAAATTTGGTAATTAAAGTGTCCAAATCTAATGAGCATGAATAATAGGCAAATGTCTCTACAACTTGATGAATAAACTTGCATAAGTAACATGTAGTAAAATAGGTGTCAAAACTTCATAGATGATAGATCTACATGCATACTTAGGAAAAATGCAAGAAATCACTATCTTTAACACATAAACAAGCCACCAATCCAATATACTCCCTTGGGTCCGTGTGAGAGATAACTACCACTCACCGAATCACCTAAACACCTCAAAAACAACCAACTCCAGATCTGGACAGCAAGGAATCAAGCTTGATCCGGCAAAATCTCGCTTCAATCGATGAAATCTCTCTTTGTTGGATGAAGATCTTCAACTTTGGCTCTTGGATCTTCAATTTGATCTTCAATTTAGATGGAAGGAATCACTAGATTAGAGAGGAGAAAAGAAGTGAAGAAGTGTTGTAGTCGAGCTCTCAAAATGGCAGCACTTCGTCGCTTCAAAATCCGGTGCCAAAAAGTGAGGCGAACCCCTTCTATTTATAGGCAGAACGCCCCCTTAGGTCGCTCACTTTTAGGTCGCTCACGACCTAACTATGGCCGACCTACGACCTAGCAGCCCCACACGACCCAACGACCTAACCAACACGGCCTAACGACTCAACAGAGGTGCACGACTCACGACCTAAGCCCAAGGACCTAACGACTCATGCGGCTTAACACTACACAGGGTCACACGACCTAACAGAGATGCCTATCCAACGACCTAACAGGAGTACCGACCCAACTAGGTTGTCCCACGACCTAACCACTCGGCAACGACTCAACCTATGCGCGACTCAACACATGCAGTGCCTCGACCTAACGACCTAAGCGATAACATACGTGCGCGACTTACGACCTAACACTAAGTCGCTTGCTACCTTAGGTCGGTCAAATCTATAGGTCGCCCAAACTCCTAAGCCGCTAACTATCTTAGGTCGCTTCCTGTATTTAGGTCGTCTAAATCTATAAGTCGTAACTCGTTAACCTACTCTAACTACTAACTCGCTCACTGTCATAAATCATTCCACACGACCCACGACCTAAGCACCTAACGACCTATCCCCCTAGGTCGCCTAAACCTTAAGTCGCTCACTCGTAGGTCGCTGACTTCTCCTAACTCGCTCACACGACCTAAATCCTATACGACTTAACTCTTAAGTCGCTCAACATACTTAAGCCATTACACCCATAGGTCACTCCTCTCAACCTAACTCTCATACGACCTAAGCTCCACACGAGTTAACCTACACACGACTTAAGCACTAAGTCGCTGACTCCCATAAGTCGTTCCACTATTCAAACTACAACACGACTTAAACTCTGGACGACTTATCAACACTAACGACTTAATGGCATCTATTTTACGATTTATCGACACGTAAAATACGGGTCGTTACATTCTCTCCCCCTTAGGAATTTCTCCCCCGAAATTCCAAACAAACAAGAGCAATCAAAATTATTCTGCATGCCTACCATCCACAGCAATCAACAAACCATGCATCCAATCACTAGCCTAGCATGCAGAATCCTAAGACTTAGAACAAGCCACAAATTCGTGAGATGTCACGACACCTTAGGGCCATACCTCGAAGAGTTCAGGATGAGCTGCCTTCATCCTCTCTTCCTCCTCCCACGTACAGTCGTCAACATCATCACTCCATTGTACCTTGAGCAACGTAATCGTCTTCCTCCTAAGCTGTTTCGTGTCGATTCCAACAACACGAAGTGGCTTACGAGGTCTCGTAACAACGGGATCAACTTCTAAATCTTCACAGCTATCAGCAGAAACTACCGTATTCGAGTCGTGCATATACTTCCGTAGATATGATACATGAAAAACGTTGTGCACACCCGCCATCTTTTCCGGTAACTCCAATCTATAAGCGAGCTTTCCAATTCGCTCGGTAATCGGGAATGGTCCAACAAATCTCGGAGTCAATTTTCCTTTCTTCCCGAATCTAATAACATTCTTCAGAGGAGAAATCTTCACAAAAACCATATCACCTACGTCGAATTCCAAATCCTTACGACGATTATCGGCATAACTTTTCTGACGATCTTGGGCTGCCTTCATTCGTCGCCGAATGATCTCTATATAATCCGTAGTCTGTCGAATCATCTCTGGCCCAAGTATCAGCTTTTCTCCAGTTTCCAACCAACATGTCGGAGAGTTACACAGTCTTCCATACAATGCTTCATACGGTGCCATACCAATACTTGACTGGTAGCTGTTATTATACGCAAATTCCACCAAATGAAGGTGATCTTCCCATGATCCTCCGAAATCCAAAACACATGCCCTTAGGAGATCTTCCAAAACTCGGTTGACTCTCTCAGTCTGACCATCTGTTTGGGGGTGATAAGCTGTACTCAAACACAACTCGGTTCCCAAAACTTCCTGGAAGCTCTTCCAAAATCCACTAGTGAACAATGGGTCTCGATCGCTCACTATACTCTTCGGAATACCATGGAATCGAACTATCCACTTAACATACAACTCAGCCAATTTCGATGCAGTCCTAGTTGATCGAACGGGAATAAACCTTGCACTCTTAGTCAAACGATCTACGATGACCCAAATCCCTTCATTTCCTGCCCTGGTTCTAGGTAGACCATCGATAAAATCCATCGATATCTGCTCCCACTTCCATGTAGGAACCTCTAATGGCTGAAGCAATCCACTGGGCTTCTTCTGCTCGGCTTTTACCAACTGGCAGTTCATACACTTGGAAATAAAATTTCCAACATCCTTCTTCATACCTTCCCAGTAATAGGTTCTCTTCATATCCCGATACATCTTATTTCCAGCTGGATGAATTGACAACTTCGAGTGATGACTTTCTCTTAGAACTTCATCTCTCAATCCATCTATATCGGGAACAACTAGTCGTCCTTGCTTCCGAAGCCAACCCTCTCGATCGACTTCAAATCCTTTATCCTTTTCTGGGTCCAATCCAGATTCCAAATCTCGGATAATCTTGACAAGCTTATCGTCTCGCTTTTGGCTTTCGCCAATCCTTTCCACAAGAGTAGGTCTTATCGATAAGTTTGCCAACATCTCAGGTTCCAATTTACACCTAGGCCTGAAGTCAAATCCAGCCAAATACTCAAGGTCCTTCCATTCCGAAAACATGGCTCCCAATCCTGCATGTCTTCGACTTAACGCATCTGCCACTGTTTTACCTTTTCCCGGAGTATAGGCTATATCAAAATCATATGATGCTAAGAACTCTAGCCATCGTTGCTGTCGAAGATTCAAATCCTTTTGGGAGAACAGATACTTCAACGACTTATGATCCGTAAACAACTCGAATCGAACTCCCAATAGATAATGTCTCCACATCTTCAGAGCAAAAACAATCGCCGCTAACTCCAAATCATGAGTCGGGTAATTCCTTTCATGCGACTTCAGTTGCCGACTTGCATATGCAACAATTTTATCCTTCTGCATTAGCACTGCTCCAAGTCCAGTACCACATGCATCGGTGTAAACCACCATCTCATCATTCCCACCTGGAATAGTCAAAACAGGAGCACTCGTCAGTCACTCTTTCAGGATTACGAAAGCTTGCTCACACTTATCATCCCATCTGAACACTTGGTTCTTTTTCGTCAATCCTGTTAACAGTGCAGCTATCTTGGAAAAGTCTTTGACAAACCGACGATAATATCCTGCTAATCCAAGAAAACTTCTCACATCAGATGCATTCTTAGGTCTAATCCAATCCTAGATCGCTGCCACCTTAGCGGGATCAACCGCTATTCCATTTCCAGAAATAACATGGCCTAAGAACCTCACTTCACTCTTCCAGAAGTGACACTTCGAAAACTTAGCCTTTAGCTGATGTTTCCGTAAGATTCCCAAAACAATACGCAAGTGCGTCTTGTGCTCTTATTCACTTCTGGAGTAAACCAAAATATCATCCACGAACACAAGTACAAACTTGTTCAACTGATCTCTGAACACTCTATTCATAAGATCCACAAAATATGCTGGTGCGTTAGTCAATCCAAACGGCATTACCAGCCACTCATAAAAACCGGATGGTGTCCTAAAAGCAGTCTTCGGCACACTATCCTTAGCCACTCTCAACTGGTGAAATCCCGTTGCCAAATCCATCTGAGAAAACACCTTAGCCTCGTGAAGCTGATCAAGCAAGTCATCTACTCTCGGCAATGAATACTTGTTCTTCTTAGTCACCTTATTCAGCTCACGATAATCCACACACAACCTTAACGATCCATCCGCTTTGGTTGCGAACACAACTGGTGCACCCCATTCGGACACACTACGCCGAATGAATCCTTTCCGAAAAAGGTCATCAACCTGCACCTTCAGCTCTTGTTGTTCTCTAGGCGCCATCCGTCTAAGAGGCATCACAACAGGTCTGCCTCCCTCAACTAGATCGATACGAAACTCGATCTCCCTATGCGGCGGTAACCATTTGACCTCGCCAAAGATGTCCTCAAATCCATTCACAACCGGCATCGATGACAGTCCATCCCGTGGAACAACCAGCGAATACATGAAGCCCATGAAGACGCCTTCTTCATGCTTACATCGTATCACAACCTTTCGCCCTTCCACATTCCCGACTGTCACCTCCAGTTTCTCACAATCAACCTTTGCCGCATACTTCATAAGCCAGTCCATACCCAAAATAATTCCAAACCCCGCAAAGTTCAGAACAAAACAATCACAAACAAAAGAGCAATCATGACTCGATACAACTAGACCACGGCATACCATACACAAAAAAGACGAACCCCCAACTGGATTAGTCACAACCAATGGTCTATCAACAATTTCCGGTTCCAAACCCAACCGGCCTACCAAATCATCACAAACAAACGAATACAATGCCCCAGTATCAAACAACACTCTAACTGGAACACCACAAATGGAAAGAGTACCTTGAACCACCACACTCTTCCCCTTCTCTTCTGCAGTAGGAGCTTTAGAAGATGATGGAACAGCCCCCAAAGCATAAGCTTGCACAATCTGCTTATCTTTCCTCGGTTCTGGACAGTTCTTCTTGATACGTCCCAGCTTATCACAGTTGTAACACTTTCCCGGCACCTTGGGATTCCTACAATCTTTGGAGAGATGGCCCTTCTGCTGACAGTTGTAGCACGTCACTTCGCCCTTCGGCTTCTTCTGGCCATCCTTACCCTTCTGTTGCTGCTGCTTCCTCTTCTTGTTTCCACCCTGCTGTGGCCTAGACCCTTCCTTGGTTACAACAACAACAGATCCTTCCTTAGGAAACAAACTCTCATGCCTGAGAGCTTTCTCCACAAGCTTCTCAAATGGATCGTCCAAACGATCCACCAATTGTCTCCCAAGATAATAGTCCAAGCCTGTCACAAACTTCTCGTTCTTCTGGTAGGGAGATTCAATATACGACCGAGCATACTTGGACAAAGCTTCAAACTCAGAAACATACTCAAGAACTGGTCTCTCACCTTGCTTGAGCTCCATAAACTTCTTAAACAGAATAGATTTCTGAGCCGTAGAAATGAACTTAGCTTCAAATCTAACTTTGAATTGCTCCCAAATAATCTCTTCCTCTGGAGTATCAATAGTGATAGAACCCCACCAGTCAGCAGCTCTTCCCTGAAGCTGTCTCGATGCAAGCTTCCTCTTAGTTGCATCCTCAATTCCCAAATCACCAAAGATCCTCTTACAAGCATCAATCCATCTCTGAACATCAACGGTTGATTCTGTCCCCAAGAAAACTTTCCCTCCAAGAGCAGTATAGTCTTTACACAACTTAGCAAAATCCACTGGTCTTGGAGCTTGAACTTGAACTCCTACATCTACTGACGGTCCTGAGGTTGGTATCCTTCTCATGATCGAAGTCATCATAGCTTCAAACATTGCAGCATAGTCAGTAGCTCCCCCAACAGCACGGCTTTCTCTAGCAGCTTGTCTCTCACTTCGACTCATCCTTAATATCTACAAAAAGGAATGATTTAGAAAACCTTGAGAAACAACTACATAAGGAGTTCAAATCCTTCTAAACTACTATATTATATATAGTAATCATCCATCAAAATTACAATTACGTCTCTCATACGTAGTTACGTCAGCGAGCGTTGGCTAAACTCGATTAACCAAAGCTCTGATACCAAATGTGACGACCGCCTATGACTCCCGCACCAAAACAAGGAAATAGTGCGCTGAAGAGCGTGCCAGGCAGCCATGGACAATGGTCAAGGTAAGGTAAAACAGCAAACTCTATCGTACAACTCACAGCGCATGGACAAAATACAATAGAGAAATATATGTATATAGTGAAGCTCATAACAGAATATCATCATATAGACTTCATAAAGGTTTGATACAAGCATCTGAACAATTAATACATCAAGCCTCACTACATAACACTCAAACATATACAAGCAGCGGAACATCCAGTACATATAGTAAGAAAACTAATATGCTAGCCTCCAGCTCGTCTTCGTCATCAACAGCGTTGGTAGCCAAGAACAGCACATGTCACCTGCTACCTAGTCTGCCCATCCCAACATGGATGAACAGCCCAAGGTAATAAGATTTGAACATAAAACCTTGAGTCAGACAACAGTCTTAGTGAGCAGTAAATTAACTACCAAACATACCAAAAGAGCATAAAGGATAAAAGAAATAGGAACTCGACCATCCCACTCCACCTCATTCTACAGTGATAGCCCCCAGACCCACTAAGCATAAACAAGCATAGCAAAGCAGACAATTTAAGTAAAGTAATTATCACTCGAGTCAAGGTCGATGTTTTCCAAATACAAACCCCCAAGGCCTAAACCAAGATCAGATAAGCACCCAGAAAACACCTCTCTTGAGTCCGAATGACGATACAACCAAACATCCATGACTCTGGCTATCACTGTTATCATTGCCTCGATTTCACCGTTAATTGAATGACCACCTGTCAAGGGCTAATCGTAACCCCGGTTCTAGATAAACTCTGCACGTCATCGTGACCCGTGCCTAGGACTTACCTACTCTGCCTAGAGTACTCGACCACCTACCTGTAGGGGTGTCCCGACCACCTACCTGTAGTCGTTTGGGCATCCCATGTACTCTTGCTTTGAATTTACTAGAACCTTCAACAACGATGAGATCCAAGCCTCCTAGTCATCCTCCTCGACGACTATTCTCATACTAGCCCAAGCTACCTCTCGAGCAATCCATTATCAACCAACTCGAACCATCCCTCGAGTTATCAACATGCTTGGAATGATCCCTACTTGGATTATGCCAAGACTATATCACATCATGCTTCGCCTCATCTCATCAAAGCAAAGCTCCATCACAACATTGTCATCATATCCGTCCATATGAGCTTCATCATCCGCTACATATGCCACGAGCAGCTTTTCTCATCCCTTAGCCTCTCCCTTAGCTTTTGAATCATTTTCGACCATACTTGTCTAGATCCAATCATAAATCAACTAACTCTAAACAATCAATCAAGACAATCATTAATCCAAGCAATCAAATATTCAAACAAGGTTTAATAAGCAATTATACAAGGAAATGACAATTTGGTAATTAAAGTGTCCAAATCTAATAAGCATGAATAATAGGCAAATGTCTCTACAACTTGATGAATAAACTTGCATAAGTTAACATGTAGTAAAATAGGTGTCAAAACTTCATAGATGATAGATCTACATGCATACTTAGGAAAAATGCAAGAAATCACTATCTTTAACACATAAACAAGCCACCAATCCAATATACTCCCTTGGGTCCGTGTGAGAGATAACTACCACTCACCGAATCACCTAAACACCTCAAAAACAACCAACTCCAGATCTGGACAGCAAGGAATCAAGCTTGATCCGGCAAAATCTCGCTTCAATCGATGAAATCTCTCTTTGTTGGATGAAGATCTTCAACTTTGGCTCTTGGATCTTCGATTTGATCTTCAATTTAGATGGAAGGAATCACTAGATTAGAGAGGAGAAAAGAAGTGAAGAAGTGTTGTAGTCGAGCTCTCAAAATGGCAGCACTTCGTCGCTTCAAAATCCGGTGCCAAAAAGTGAGGCGAACCCCTTCTATTTATAGGCAGAACGCCCCCTTAGGTTGCTCACTTTTAGGTCGCTCACGACCTAACTATGGCCGACCTACGACCTAGCAGCCCCACACGACCCAACGACCTAACCAACACGGCCTAACGACTCAACAGAGGTGCACGACTCACGACCTAAGCCCAAGGACCTAACGACTCATGCGGCTCAACACTACACAGGGTCACACGACCTAACAGAGATGCCTATCCAACGACCTAACAGGAGTACCGACCCAACTAGGTCGTCCCACGACCTAACCACTCGGCAACAACTCAACCTATGCGCGACTCAACACATGCAGTGCCTCGACCTAACGACCTAAGCCATAACATACGTGCGCGACTTACGACCTAACACTAAGTCGCTTGCTACCATAGGTCGGTCAAATCTATAGGTCGCCCAAACTCCTAAGCCGCTAACTATCTTAGGTCGCTTCCTGTATTTAGGTCGTCTAAATCTATAAGTCATAACTCGTTAACCTATTCCAACTACTAACTCGCTCACTGTCATAAATCATTCCAAACGACCCACGACCTAAGCACCTAACGACCTATCCCCCTAGGTCGCCTAAACCTTAAGTCGCTCACTCGTAGGTCGCTGACTTCTCCTAACTCGCTCACACGACCAAAATCCTATACGACTTAACTCTTAAGTCGCTCAACATACTTAAGCCGTTACACCCATAGGTCACTCCTCTCAACCTAACTCTCATACGACCTAAGCTCCACACGAGTTAACCTACACACGACTTAAGCACTAAGTCGCTGACTCCCATAAGTCGTTCCACTATTCAAACTACAACACGACTTAAACTCTGGACGACTTATCAACACTAACGACTTAATGGCATCTATTTTACGATTTATCGACACGTAAAATACGGGTCGTTACAGTACTGATAGTTATTGGATAACTATGAAACGACTCACTCGATAGTTCTCTGTTGGTTAATATAACTAAGGTCAAACAGAAAATATCGGTGTGACTGATTTACATAGTTCTCTCGACTTGAGAATATTATGGATTTTCAATATGAAAGCTCCGCTTTGATTACAGCCAAATCATGGCATGGCGTCCATCGGTGACTATAGTTGGGTCGAGTAGAAGAATTGAAAGTGTAGCACTATTCAAAAGAGGATTCGTTTCCTCGGTTATATGCGGTTAATATCACAGTCAACTCAATGTCGGTCTTTGGCCAAAATATTTCGGTTGTTATTATTGAGCCAAGGACTTTGTATTTGGACTATAAAGTTGAACGTGGATGAGGTTGGAATTTTAACCATTACCAAATTCCATAAGTCCAAAGTGATATAGTCTTAACGAAAAGGATTGGTGTAAACAAATGTCACAACCGGGTAATGCTTATTAAACTAAAATTGGATTTTTTATCGAAAATGAATAAGCAATAAATTTGGCCATAATGTCACACCACCTGCTAGGTGACGTGTGAACGTTAACATTAGAATAGTTCGATGTTAATCACTGACCAAATTTACACTCAAGAGTTACACAGCCGAAATGATGAATTTTCGAAAGACCGAACGATTTAATAAGCTTATAATTTTTATTAATTAATTTAAAATTTTAATATGGTCTGAGAAATAAATAATGTTATATATATTTATAATAGTTATAAATATATTGATCGATATAAAATATCGACATGCGATTAAATTAGATGTAATTGTATAGTATTTTGGCTTGGGCTTGGATGAGTTTAAGGCCAATCATTAGGGCTACAATATTGTGGTTTTGGGAAGGTCCGAGAGTGGCTAAAACATAAAGAATTGGCTTGAAGATAATGGGTTGAGATCAAGTGAGAATGGGTAAAAAGATTTTCCTCGTTTCTCTCTAATACAGCTATATATGTATGTATGTATATGTATATATAAGCTTTTTTGGCCGCCATTACCTTCTACATTGCTGGTTAGAACATAGCTCTCGATCCACTTCAAAATTCTCAACCACATTTCAAATTAAAATAATACAATTCGATAGTTAAAGGTTGGTGATTCCGGACTTGCAATCTGACCTCAAGAACGGTAAAAGGAAAAGAAGTCATTGCTTCAACGTAGATTTAAATGCATCATTAAACTGGTAGTTTTAATTCATATTACAGTAATTAAATTATAATCTATGATCCTATAATGAGCAGTTTCATATCTATTTAAATATATTGCTACTATATGTTTATTTATGTGAGATTTTATAAGTAGATATAGTTGTTACAAATTAGTTTGGTTATCTGCATAATTTGTTTATTATACTATTTGATCATGTATAGACAAATGTGGTTTACTGTACAAAATCAATTTTTATCATTAATAAATGTTTTATATATATTAATTAACAAATTCATATATATATATATATATATATATTAGTGTATATTTCTCTCTCGTAATAGCATATATGCATATATAGATATATGATTTAAAAATTTTAGGACACTTATTTATATATAATATGAATTTAAAAATTCGAAAATTAATTATCATACATATATTCATATTTTTAACTTAAACATTTATTGAATTTTGAATTGTTTATTATATATAAAATAATTATTACATTTAAAAGTTCAATTTTATATTTTATATAAATATTATATCATTCCAGAAATGAATATAAAAAAATTAATATTTTTTCAATAAAGTTTATTGTTTTTAATAATTAATATTATTTCAAAAAATGTTTATAATTTATTAAAAATAATAATTTAATCGAAAAATACTTCAAAAGTTTTTGTAACTTTTCATTCATGATACTAGAATTTCTAAAATTTTAAAATTTTAATTTTTCATAATATATTATTTTATATTAAATAATTATTTCCAAAATCAATGTATTTGTTTTTAAAAATAATATTTCAACTTTGAAAAATCTTTAGATTTTTTCTAAGCTCTATTTATGATAGTAAATTTTCTAAAATTGTAAAATTTGAAGTTTCATCAATAGATTATTTTTGTTAATTATTTATGGATGAAAACATTATTTTATTCATAATATATACAAAATAAAATACTGAAATCATTATGTATGCAAAACTAAGTTAATTTTGAATTATAAATAATTTTTAATAATTGCTCTCTCTTTTTACATATATATTTATCTATATATAAACGTTTTATGTTCATATATTATATTAATATATTTATACATACACGTGTGTTTATTGTAACATATATGCATACACATATTTGGACAACGTACGTGACTTACAAAATGAGTTAATATGCATGTTGCGATATAAATCCCAACATCTACATATGGGCATATTATACCTTTCATGAATTATTATGTTATACATGGACTCACACATATATGTATATGATACATTTATGTATAAACTAAATCAAATAAAATTAATTTCGTATCTTAATATATTTGAATTTAAATAAAATAAATGATTTTATTTAAATGAAATTTAGCAATGTTCTAATTCAGTTAGACTTCACATGTCCAATAAAGATCACATAGGGTAAAAATTTTAAAAATCACCCATAATTTCTGATGTGGGCTGGTCCAGTTCCAATAGTAGTGGACGATAAGAATGAGGACAATGACGGTGACGGTGCTGTAGACTTAGGATACTTGATTACCGTGCTAATATATTTGTGTTACCGTAGTTTGATTGTACTGTTATATTTATGTACTGTATTGTTACACTTATGTTACTATTGTTCTGTCACATTGTATAGCTTTATTCACATTGCACATCTTTATTTAAATTTCAGCATACTTAACGAAAACAAAGTGAGTGTCCCGTCATATCGAACACTATACACATTGATTTTAATGCTTCCACTACTTTTAATGTTGCACTGCTTTTATCGTTGCACTGCTTTTAAAGTTGCACCGCTTGACTAGTGGAGATGGAAAACCTCAATTCTTTTTATATTGGACTGCTTGGCATAATGCACTTCACTAATATCACACCGATAATACAAAAAATGGGAGATTACAACCGTACTTCTTTGCCCTCATCATACTCGTATGAAGGTCCCTTAAGACATGATACCCCACCGAATACGTCTTCCTCCAACCACCAACCGGATGATATGTTGAAATGGAGGAAACACTTTATGAGAATGTAATGGAGCATGAGAGAGTTTTGCAAGAGTAGAGGTTGTTAGAGGATCGTAGAAGACAAAGAGCGGAGTGGCGTAGCAACAATGGCAGAAAGCAAAGAAGGGATGAAACATGCTACCAAGTACCTCAAGCGGATCAAGAGGCTAACTCTGGACTCGTATACTGTAACTATGGAGTTTTTGTTTTGTTTTTTGTTGTAAGAAACAGAACTGACATCAGTTGACGTCACTGTAGATGTTGTAAAATTCCAGATGGTTGTGATTTTTGTCAATGGCTTGACGATCCACTACCTCATTGAGCAGTTGTGTATGCAATTAAACTTGAAAAACAAATTGAAACGCTCTATAAGATACTTGGTTCAATGCAAATATCAAGTGGTCGAATATAATTTTTTTTTTTTTTTTTTTTTTTTTTTTTTTTTTTTTTTTAGCAAAGCCAGCCTGTTTTTATAGTGGACAGTCCACTTAAATTATAACAGAGTCAAATTACAATGAAGAATGAAAATGATAAATCACGATACAATCTAAGAAGAAAATAACTGATCAGCATAACCACCCATAAACCAATAAAAAAAAAAACGCGATAGCTACAGGGGAATTTTCAAAAGAAGTTGAGAAAGAGAGGAAGAAGACCGCGCAAATCTTCTCATGTTCCTTTCGTCCCATATCACAGCTATCGTAAGCTTGAGGTAGGTGAGAATTCGTTTGGTCGATATCGTTTTCCACCTAGTTATATTGAAAATCCTAATCCATTCCAGCTTAAAATCTCGATGCGGAGGTCTCTCGTGAATTCTATGAAGAACTTCCTTCCATAACTGAAAAGAAAAGTGGCAATTGAAGAATAAATGCCCTACATTTTCCGCAGCTCTGTTGCAAAGAATGCAGAGCGAGTGATCGATTAATTGCCTTCTAACAAGATTGTCTTGAGTGTGTATTGCATTCATCAGGCATTTCCAAAGCAGCAGATTGTGCTTTTGTTTAGATCCAAACTTCCATATTCGAGCGTGCCAAGGAAAAGAGGAATCATAATGCATTTGGATTATAGTTCTGTAAACAATGGATATGTTGTGATGAATACCATTCCAGCTGATCCCACCTTGATCCACATGCTTATAAGCATCAGTAATAGAGGACCATAGGTTATTTAGCTCAGGCGAACTAACATGAGGTAATTGCAGCACACCATCTATAAAAAAATCATTAGCATTAGCATTGATGGGTATTCCAGAGTTAAGTAAAAGGATATAGTCTATATGTTGAGATAGAATCATTCCTGGAGCACACCAAGGGGAGTACCAAAAAGAGTTCACAGTATTGCACTGCACCATAGGCAAATAATAACTTCTATTAGCCAAAAAAACTTTGGGGACAAGGAGACTATGTCGCCCTGACCTTTGGTTAAGCCGGTTTTAAAGTGGTCGAATATAATTTTTTAAGTAGTGTATGTGTTTATTTTATATCTATTTCAATGTTGGTTGTCTTGTTTGTATCCTTTCAATTATCAAGTTGTCTTAAGTACTTAGTGTTGTTTGTATCGTTTGAATTAAGTATTTGTCAATTGTTTAAGTACTTAGTAGGTATTGAAAGTACATAGAACTTACTTAATATAAATAACTTAATTACCTTTATTGAATTCAAAATCACATAGAACTTACTGAAAGTACATAAAACTTACTTATATAAATAACTAATAGAAATATCATTCAAATTGTCAAATATAGCCAACCCAAAGATCATACATAGCATGTCCAACAAAATTAGTTCGATACTCCCGCAAATATCGTGAATCAGATGTAGCTCATGTTAATTGAAATAAGTCTTCTTCCTCCACTATGTTTAGACGCTTTTGTATCTTCGACAAACTCTAGTATACGTGACATATGTATTTTGAGTTTCCAAAATCCTTAGAATTAATCTACAATCGGGATGATTGTTAAATGCTTCATTTAGAGTAACCTAAAATTTTTGATTTAACTCCTCTTCTATGTGTCTTATATCGGTTTTTATGTACGCTTTGATTAGTACCAAATAATCCTGAAGAGTCCAACTTTCATTTGCCATTGAATTTGCTGTAAACTTTTAGTATAAACTTTTCACTTAAATAGACAGTTCATAATCCGCGTCATTCGAATCAAGTGCGATCTAAACGACCACATGGCAAACATCCACGAACTTACATAGAAATAAAAAAAGTGTGTTTGTTTCTTCACAACGTATAAAATTTTCACTTAAAAACAATAATTCTGAATGACCACGCTCTCAATTTATATTGTCTGCCACATGTTAAAGTTGAGATGAAAACACTCTAATGTCTTTATCTGCCATTTACTACATTTAAGATGACCACGCTCTCAATTAATGTTGTCTGCCACTTGTTAAAGTTGAATGACACTCTTTGTCTGCCAATTGCTATAGTTTAGATGACCATGATCTCAAGTAATGTTGTCTGCCGCTTGTTAAAATTGATATAACAACGCTCTGAAATCCTTGTCTGCCACCTGCTACATTTGAGATGACCACGCTCTCAATTAATGTTGTCTGCCACTTGTTAAAGTTAAAATGACAACACTCCACTTGTTAAAGTTGAAATGACAACACTCTAATTTATCGTCTGCCACTTGCTAAAGTTAAGATGACCAAACTTTGAATTAATGTTGTCCACTAATTATTTTATGAAATAATTATGGCCACTCATTCCTTGTTTCTATGCACATATCATTTCACTTATATATAAAGACTTCAATACATTGCAGATATCACATTATAATCTTCTTTCTTTCTCTCATAACATAAAATTAAATACTACAATGAATTCTCAGAACATTTCATCTTTCCTAGGATGTGTTATGGCATTCGATAGTGATTCCAAGAAGGAAGATATCCTAGGAGAGGAAGTTGAGGAGTATTGAATATGCAAGCATATGATTTTTGTTTGATGATAATAAGCATATATATATATATATTCATTTAAATGTATTTGTTAATGTACTATTTTATTTTTCACATAATTAAATAAATATTTGGTGAATAAAATACATAACACGGAATTTAAATTCAAACAGATATTTTATTCAGACAAATATTTATTACAATTTTGAATAGTACAAATTTGATCTCTCACTATATATACACACACACAAATTCAATGACAACGCAAATTCGATTGCATCACAATTTATCATTTACAAATGCACCTCACTACAATTCACTCATTCACTCATATTTTATCTTCAAATCGAATACAGCATCTGAGCAATCTGCAAAAATACACACTGACGAAGTAAAATTGAAAATAAAATATTTTTGCAGTGTAAAATAAAATGTGATTTTGAAATTATTATTTGCCTCAGTCATTTGAGTTGTTCATCGTCATTTAAATTTGAATTCATCATACACGAATAGCTTGTGACATGCACAGTGTATCACTGTACATGCCACAAGGCCGTACACACCGATATATACACTTGATAAAATCACAGGGACGGGTGAGCACAGGTCAAACCCAAATGAAAAGCTGGGTTCAACTCAAGTGCAATAAAAATAATATCACAATATCAGCACAATGTCAAACCCAAGCTTTAAGCTGGATTCAACACAGGTGCAATTCAAATGTAAGACTCAATGATACAACATGCATATGACACAAGACTGCAAACAAGTCTTGAAATCAGACTCTATGGAACAACATTGCTACACTGCAGATGCAAGCAGACTCGAGTCACAGTGCAGCTTGAACCAAAATGTATACAACAAGTAGATGAACTATGCAACAGAGAGATGTACACAATGAATGCAAGTACAGGTACAACATAATGCACCAGTGGACAAATAAATGAAATTGACCAACTACATCATAATTCAAACTACAACAAATGACAACTTTGGAAGACCATTTTTAGATATCGATTTGAACGATATAAATTCCAAAACTGAACAAACACGTTAAATTTCAAATTTTAACACTTTCATTATCTTCAGTGTTATCAATATAAATTTTCTAGGCCTTGAAAATATTTTTAATCAGCTTAAAACTGAAGATTCAATATTTTACCCCATCTTTAATAATTAAATTCAATAACATTAATCGCCAACTTCATAGTTATAATTGAAATTCAAGTTAAAATAACTTTCAAACATTCAAAATCAATTAAATATTTCAATTTCAAATGTTCAAAATTCTGGGTCGTTACATAAACACTGACGTAGTAAAATTGAAAGAGAAATATTTTTGCAGTGTAAAATAACATGTATTTTTGAAATTAGTATTTTCCTTAGTTATTTGTGTTGATCGTCATCATATTTATTTTGAATTCATCTACACGAACAACCTGTGACATGCACAGTGTATCACTGTACATGCCATAAGGCCGTGCACACCAATATACACTCGATAAAACTGCAGGGACAGGTGAGCACAAGGTCAAACCCGAGCCAAAGCTAGGTTCAACTCAGGTACAATTCAAATACATCACAAAATTATCGAGTACAACAAGAAGACAAAACCGGACCGTGCTAAAAGTGCACTACAACTAGATCGGTATCCAAAATCAAAACAACAAGGACATAGTAGAGCACTGAGACTCAAGTGAAACAATGCATAGCAACTATCCAGTGTAAAAGAAAATGGTCAGACCATCAAATGAACGAGACCAGAGCAATAAATAAAATGGCAATGCATATGGACATGTACTCGATGCAACCCAGAGTTCATATCCAACTCAGACAGAAATGACAAATGGAACAGTTCCAGCTACGACATGAAACCAGACTACAATTACAAAGAGCAACAAGCATGATGATATACAAAAGAGTGGACCGCAACAATACACACACACACACATACATATGTATGTATGTACATATATGGTGATAACACAAATATAAACATATCAAAGCATTCAAGAGGAACAAAACAGCACAGACTCGAAGTGACAAGAAGCTCAACAACTCAATGCAAACAAAGCACAAGATGCAATACAACAAATCAGGCCAAAGAATCAAGTGCAGACACTGCATATACCGAACTCAAATAGACCAGAACATGCACAAGAGTAAAAACTGTAGTGTAACTCGAAGACCAACTCGAGCTAGTATATCAGGTTAATACACATAAACACACAAATGTACAAAACCTAGTGTAAGCTTAACTGATACAAGTGCGGTGCAATTCAACAAATACATACATTACACACATGCATATGCATATATGTACATATATTATGACATACTTCAAGTGGAACAAAAAAATAAGAGCAAACTAGGATATGCATGTATGAATAAACATTGCAGTGCGATAAACAAGTCAGAGCAGTTTTATTTCACAAATTGACCAAGCCAAGGAAGTCAGAGAGTAACACAGTGAACAAAATAAATGTTGCAGGAAAGTCAATAATCATGGATTGCCAAAGAATCAAGCCGTGCGTCAGGTCCCAGTCTCCAAAAAGAAACCAAACCAATTGTAGAATCACACAAAAATGGACACAAGTTCAAATGCAAGTACTCAAAGAGGACAAAGGATATACATCCATTCATACTATATACATATGTATATATATGCACATGAATCAAGTACAGACCACACGAACATAGTACGAGTCACTGTTAAAAGAAGTAGCAGTTTCAAACCAAGTCGATAACCGTGGTGAACAAGATAATAACAAGTTCGAATTGAACAAATCAAAAGGTCAAAGTCAAGTAGAAACGAAATCAAAGAAGCCGATGTCAATAGAGAAATGAACGGAACAAAATCCAGAGAAATTGCATACCGTGATAATCAAGCAACAAAATATAAAAATTGAAAAAGTCATAGAAATCTCAAGCATTCAAGCATAATCGAACGACCGAGCTAAAATAATCATACGATTTCAAAAATACATCCGAACGAAAATTTAGAGTTTTCAACCATATAAAACTCGTTAACATCATAGGCAGTAAGGCATTCGAGTTCAAGACAAAAATTCAGGGTATACTCTTAAATTGAAATCAAATCAGTAACTCGAATGAAAAGTCGAGCATAATCGAAATTAAGAAGGAATATCACATACCAATTTTTCAACCAAGTATACGTGCTTGCCGCAATTTGAAGCAGCCGAAGCAAATCGAAGAGACAATCGATCTATAGGGCAATCATAAGAATATCAACTCAATCGATCAACAATCAATCGGCTACTTGAATTCCAAAAGCCCTAAAGTTTTGAAAGAAGAACGAACGAAGAAGCAGCCATTTTTTAACTCAAAGGATTCAAGGTCGAAGATATAGAAACATAGAATTACGCCGATAATAAAGAGAAAATGGGGATATTCTAATTGTTTATCATATTTTTTATGGGCCGGCTAATAATCTCTTTTGGGTTTTAACTTTTAAAATTAGGGTTTCATTGTTTGTAGTTGTTTTTAATTTGTATTTTTCTTTTAGACTTTTGTAAATTTTAGTTGTGTGACTAGTGACAAACTATGGTGGTATAGTTCGAGAATTCGCAACTTAGTGGCTGAGTTGTGATAGGGTTTTGAGCGTTGAGTTAGGTCAGTCGATAGCGGGTGTCGTGAGTTTACGTGAATAAGCGTCTGACTACTTAATTTCTAGTAGAAACCTTGAGGATAGAACGTAGGCAAGGTTTTGTCGAAGCTGGGTAAATTTGTGTTATTCTATTTCTGCTTTTATTATTCTGTTATTATCCGTGCTACTATTATTCTACTGTTACCTGTGCTGCAGTTATTTTATATACTTCCGCATTAAATTTTTATAATTATTATTATCACTCTATTCACCCCATTTAGGATGAAATCGATCCTACAATATGTTCAGGAGATACATAATGAGAAGATTTTTTTTGAGAACATGTATTCAAAATAACAATAAATATTTTATTCAAAAATCAAATGCTGCAAAAACACAGGGTCATAGTGACAAACAAAAAATGACTGCCTTAATGAGGATGTTAGCTTATGCCACCCCTCAAATGCATATCGAATTGTAGAAAGTACGATATTAGAAACCCTCGAAAAATTCTACCAAGCTGTGTTGGATGTTTTTGGCACAGAGTACTTTAGATCTCCGAATAAGGATGATGTGGTGCAGATTAAAGAAACGCACGAGAGTAAATGATGGCCTGGCATGCTAGGAAGTCTCGACTGCATGCATTGGAGATGGAAGAACTGCTCCAAATCATACCATAGAGCTTACATGGTAAAGAAAGAAGATCAACTATTATTTTTAAAGCCGTTGCTTCATATGATATATGGATATGGCATGCTTTCTTTAGAATGCTCGGATCTAACAATGAATTAAATGTTATTGAAAGGTCACACTTATTCAATGGTCTAGCACTTGGCCGAGAAAATCCAGTGACATTTACTCTTGGGAAAAACACTTACAACCAAAGATATTATATTGGCGATGGAATTTATCCAGAATATTCTAAGTACGAATAGTACCTCCCCCGGCAGGAGACCGGTGCATATCCCTCCCTCAGGGGTCGATACATATTCTCAATTTTTGTCCCAAATTAGATGAAACCGGTATAAAGTGACAAGAAAGGCCCCACGAAGCTACTTTTCAAATCTCAAGTCATTTGGAGTTTGTATGCTCAAATTATGGCAAATTACTGCACCTAAGAAAGGGATCGGTGTAAAAAGGATCGTATAAAAGGGATCGTACTGAAGGGATCGGCAAGCAAGTACAACTCAATAGAAAATGATTAATATTTCAACATCTACACATCCAATTGACATGAAACTTGGAGCACAAGATAAGTACAACATGTGGACCATCCCATGGGTATTGCATGTCATTTGAAGGAGTTTGGAGGGATCGGTCCCTATCTCTCTAAAGGGGTTGGCTGAAATCAAAATGTATGCAACTCCACTTCATGGAAAACACGATATGTCACAAATCGTAAGGCAGAATGGTATGAAATTTGAAGGGCAATTAACTAACATAATGGGGAAACCTCCAGAGGGATTGCACCCGTTGGACACCAAAATAGGGATCAGTACCGATCCCTATTGTGGCCCCCAATGGGTTTGAAAATTCTTGTGTGGCCTCATCATGGCCTGGAAGTTCTTCCCTATAAATATAGCAGACATGGTGTTAAAAAAAGGATATTCTTTCTACTTCTTTTTATCTTCATCCTAGGCTACACTCTGCCAATTTTATTCTGGGATTTCGGATTGTAACTGTAAACAAACTACAATATAATAAAAAGATTATTCTGAAGTGGACGTAAGCTGGAGTTAGCCAAACCACTATAAATCTTATCTCTTTTTTACTTGCTTTCATTTTTAATTTGTTTGTTCTTCATATTATATTCTCTACATTAGATATTATCTGAGATCTGTGACTTGATATTGGTGCTTTCATACAACTGGGTGTTGGTGGCCAATTTTGATGCCAATAGTGTTGCTACCTTTGAGTAGTCCTTTATGAACCGTCTATATTATCTAGTTAATTTAAGGAAGCTTCTAACATTTGTTGCATTCTTGGATTGACTCTAATCCTAGACTGTTACTACTTTCATAGAATCTACATCTATGCCCTGTTTGAAAACAACATGACCCAAAAGTATCATTTTTCTCTTTTAGAAGTAACACTTCGAAAATTTCGCCTTTAATCAGTGCTTCCTCAACACCTCTAGCATAGTCTTAGATGAATCTTATATTTCTCTTTCATTTGTGAGAAGATAAGAATATTATCATCGAACACAAGCAAAACCTTATTCAACTGATCCTTAAAAACATAATTCATGAGATCTACCAAGTATTGTAATGTGTTGGGTAGCCCATACGGCATAACTAACCACTCATGGGATACCGATTGCATATAGAAAGTAGTAAAAACACACTCTCTCTCACCACTCTTAGGTGGTGGAACCCCATTACTAACTCCACCTGAGAAAAAATTCTATGACCAAGGATTGATCGAACAAGTCATCAATACATGTGCATGGATACATGTTATTCTTTGTCATTTTATTCAGCACATGGTAATCGACACAAGTTTAGGGAGTCATCCGCCTTCATGGCCAACACAATGTGTGCCCTTTAGTCAAATATATTCCATTAAACGAATCCTCGTCTCAATAGGTCATTCACTTAAACCTTGAGCTCTCATTGTTCTTTAGGTATCATATCCCTCAATGATATAACAACTAGCTTTGCACTCTTCACTAGGTCGATGTAGAAGTTAATCTCACATGATGGAGACAACTTGGTCACCTCCTCAAATACGTCTGGGTATTCCCTTAATGTGGGTGTTGGCGAAAATTCCTCGCAAGGGATCTCTAGCAAATTTAAGAAGATAACCATCACTGCATCCTCGACCATGCAGCTCAACTCTAGCTTATGCTTACCATCTATCCCTATCATCACCATCAAACTCTCACAGTCCATTATGACTTCGTATTTTTTTAGCCATTCCATCCCTATATCAAACCTAACAAAATTGATTACAAAGCAATCATAAGAAAACAAAAAAATTTGACAACAAATGTCATGACAAACCATAATCAAGTTGGTCGAACCGTCCATAGGACTCGACATAGCCAATAGCATATCCACTAGGTCGGTACTCAACCCTAACGTATGTACTAGGTCACTGGACATAAAAGCATATAATGCATCGATATCAAATTGAACACGAATAGATACACCATAAACTAAAGGCATTCCCTTATGTAGTAATTCTTTTTCCTTTCTCCTTGGCCGATGGAGCACTCATTGAAGTTGGAATAGCATTAATCACATATGTCCACTAGGTCGGTACTCAACCCCAACATATGCACTAGGTCACTGGACATAAAAGTATATGATGCATCGATATCAAATTGAACACAAATAGATACACCATAAAATGAAGGCATCCCTAGGGTAGTAATGCCTTTTCCTTTTTCCTTGGTCGATGGAGCACTCCTTGAAGTTGGAACAGCATTAAGTGCATAAGCAGTCATTGCCTGCTTATTCTTCAGTGGCTTGGGATAAGCTTTCTTCAAATGTCTATCGCTGTCACAATCGAAGCATTTTCTTTCAGCACTGTTCAGGTTTCTACAGTTCTTGTTAAGATGGACCTTCTCCTTGCAGTTAAAGAATATGAGCTACCATTTTCCTTTCTTTCCCTGGAGTTTCTTCTTTCCTTTATTTTTGTTCTAATTTTTTTTACTACCCTTGCTCACTTGCGGCTTAGGCTCATTCTTGGCAATAATAACAACGGATTTAAACTTCAGATATAGACTTTCATGTCAGAGAGCCTTCTTCACAAAATCTCAAAAGTTTCATCAATGTGGCCAACAAGCATCTTCCCAAATAATCATCTAGGCCAATGATGAAATTCTCATTCTTCTTTAGAAAAAGCATCAATAAATGACAGTGCATACTTCGACAACATGCCAAACTATGCCATATACTCTGAGATAGGCATATCTTTCTGTCTCAAATCAGTAGACTTGCGGACAACATAGAATTCTGGGAAGCCGGTATAAACTTCTCCTCGAATCTTGTTTTAAACTACTGCCAAGTAATCTGATCTTTAGGTGTAGTAATTTTGATGGTGTTACACCATCCCATCACTTGCCCTTATATCATCTAGAGGACAATTTCCTTTTCATTGCATCTTCTAGTTCTAAGTCCTTAGAGATCCTTCCACAAGTATTGATCCACACTTGGACTTTTACGATTGACTCCATCCCAGGGATTGTTTTTCCTCGTAGGTTGGAATAATCCATATTCGGTTAAGTGGAGTCAGTCTTAAGCGCCTGCCCCAGAGAATTACCACCAACAACGATAACAGGAGCACCTCTTAGCCACTCTAAATTATGTTCCTCATCATCACGTTGAACATAGATTGCAAGTCAACGCTAGCATCCCTCGAGCCTGCCCATTCTTCAACTTCAAAACCTGAAGTCCTAACAATCCTTGCCATCCGACTCATCCTTACAACGACTACACTAAAAAAATCCATTCGCAATGGCATTGGGCCATTGCAAAAGCATTTTGTAGTGGCCCAGAGCTGCTGTTACAAAATGGAAACTGACTAATAATAAGCAACGGCTCAAGATCGTTACGAAATTAGATTTTGAAACGACTTAGAACCATTGTTAATTATTACTATGTAACAGTTTATAGCCGTTGCAATTTATTTGCTAGCCATTGCTAATCTTTATTTAACAACGACTTAGTGTCATGGCTAAACATGGATTAGCAACGGCTTATAGCCGTTGCTAAATTGCATTTTTTTAGAGCTTTTGTTTCTCCTACAATAACACAGACAGTTAATTTACATATTCAATATAAACATTTAGATTTAATATAATATCACAAAGCAAAACATCATTAAACCAAAGGAATATCCGAATATGGAAACAGTTATCATTACAAAAATATAACAACAATTAAAATAGTTAACAACAAAGAAACAAACATTATTTTGCGTCAAAAGTACATACAACTAGTACATACAACTAAAAATATAACAACAAATTAAAATAGCAAATAGATTTGACAAATTAAAACAGTCAGGAGACATATCTCCAACGAATAGTAACTCATTATAGTCAACATCAAAATGTACATACAACCATTATTCCTACCAAGATTGCAGTTTAACATACAGATACATCAATCGGCATAGTTTTGCAAGCTGGTTCAAGTATGGTAATCAAACTTTTTAAATGAACATTAATGTACCCTTCAATGAAGCTTTCATTAATTTATCATCATCTTAAATTTCATGGTGTTCTCAAAATGCATGGTTTAGATTCAAAAGTATTTAAATCAATTCCAACTTTTCACATCAATACTGTACATGACCAAACCTATCTGTGAAGGTTGCTACTTAGTTTACATATATAGAATTATAGAAAAAGGAAAAAAGAAACATTTTAGCTTCCTTTTTCCACATGTTCTTATCGATAGAAATTGATCATGTATCACACAAAAAAACTCTGGAATTAAGATCTTATTCAAAGAGAAAGAGAAAGGGAGATAATATTTAATGTGCATGCAAGGAAAAATCTAATCTATAAGAAGTTCTGGTTATCAAAACCCTACAGATTTGATTCAAATCAAAATTACTGTGGTAATACAACACATCTACCATCATAAATGGATATTACTACATGGTAATATTCACTATAAGTTGAAACTTAATATTTTTTTGTGTGGATATTTTCATATTCTGAAGGACCTCAGCAAACAACCTTATTAACTGATACAATTTTAGAAAACTAAAACATGGAATTAGATTTGAAAATTAACTTCATTTTAGAATAAGTTAATTATAAAAACTTATAAACCTTAACAATGGATGCAAAATTGTAATCGTGTATAATGATGTTAGAGCTTTCTTTTGCAACTTTTGTTCCATATTTTGATACTTATTAGAATTTTAATACTTTATATTTTTCTCAGATTGAATTTTAATATTAAAATTTTGAATTTAAAATTCTTAAACACATCAAACTGGAATTTAAATCTTTCATAAATTTTTAATTTATCTAATATTCAAGTATTTTCGAAGTTCCAAATGCTCAAAGTTCAAGTTAGTTATCTAATATTCAAACCTTTTATTTTTTATCCAATATTCAAATATGCTCCTAGTAAATCAACATTAATCTTGTAAATCAAAGGGGTGCTAGTTAGTTGAAAA
The DNA here is from genome assembly GCA_030765085.1 of Allium cepa. Lineage (NCBI taxonomy): Eukaryota > Viridiplantae > Streptophyta > Magnoliopsida > Asparagales > Amaryllidaceae > Allium > Allium cepa. The sequence continues at coordinate 135,035,375 of CM060945.1, forward strand.
CCGACCACCTATTCACATTTTTTGTCATCCAATATTCATATATCTTTCATTTAATGGGAAATTTGGAGTTGATAATTGTTTAGTTTTCATGTGTGAAATCTAGAGGTAATCACGGTTTGAAGTGTACATAAGATAATGACACGTGAGAAAAATAACCATTCTAATCATTAGAAAATAAAATGGGAAAAGTAATAACAAACAAAAATAATCTATTAATGTAACTAATTAGTGAAAGAAACAATACCTTTATAATTATAGTCTTGACTATGGGATCTTCTTCACAGGCAGAACATATTCAAAACCTGAAACCACCGCAAAACTAAGAATCTAAATACGACCAAAAAAGAGATTATGTAATAAAACCTTATTCTAATATTTAAATATTGAACAAAATAATTATTTTAAATTAGTACTAATCCACATCATTAATCCAATTTAAACCAATCTACAACCATATGTCCCATAAGAAACAGAAGACACTAAAATTTAACAAAAACTAACAATATAGGTAAATAGAAGATACCATTTCCGCTGAGAGAGCATTCAATTGCTTAGGCCTATTAAGTTTTTTTTTTACCAAAACCTAAAATCATAAATCCACTAACACAACATATAAATATAAATTATAGAAGGAGCAATTTTTTGAAATGAGTTCATTTATGAAAAATGAAAAAGATAAGGTTCCGTTTGGTTTGTTATTTTTAGTTTTATGCTTTTGTTCAAAAACGTGTATAAGACACATGTATTTTTGGAAACAACCAATTTCGAAAATGAAGCTAACACGTAAAATGCAAAATAAATCTATATTGATTTACGTGTTTGGAGAAATATCAAAGAAATGAAAAACAAACTACCCCCTCCACCGTCCCTCCATTTTCTTCGTTGTCCCTCCAACGTCGTCGTAATGACCTAAAAAATTTATCTTTCGCCGTCCTTATATTTTGTTGTGAATTTTGAAAACGTAAAACACAGAACATAGAATGAAACTAAGCAGACCCTAAGATGTCAAGTTTGTAAATTAGTACTTGATCGGTGCCTATAATGTTTCCCTTGATTTGTTGAGCTTCCATGACTACACTACATGTTAAAATCAAGTCGCCGATGATAATCATTTGTTTTGAACGTCTTTTATGCATAGTTTCAAAGATCGAACCGTGTAGGAGCAAGGTCAAAGGTTCTTGTGGTTCGACTGGTCAAACCGTGAGAACAACGTTGATCGTTATTTTCTATAGTTCTAATTTAAATGTAAAATTATTTCAATTAAGTAAAATTTAACCAATAATTATTAATATATTTGATTTTAAAATAATATTTTTGAACATTTCATGACAAATATTAATTGAAATTATTCTATAATAATTTTTTTAATGCAAAATTGTAAATTTTCTTACTTTTTAAGATTGAAGAGGTTCAGTTCAACAACGATTCGTAAAGTATACATTGGTAATGTATCATGTCGTCCAAAATTGATAAGACAATCCAATAATTTAGTGGGTAGGGTTCTAAAATTATTTGCTAAATTGATTGTGTGAAAAATGAAGAGTGAAACGATTGTTTGTCTCAAATATGAATAACCGTATAACTCAAAGATGCTGGTCTAGAGGTTTTTTCAAGATTTTGAGGTTAGAATACAGATTCATGTACGCGCAAGGTTAAATCATTTTCAAAGTCGTAGGGCTTGAAGGTTGAAGATCAGGTTGGATCTTTTAACACTGCTTTGAGATGTTGTGGTTCAAAGCAAATGACAAGTGACCAAAGCAATTGTGTGCTGATTTGACGACTGATGTCTTAGGCCTTTCAGCCTAATTTTTAATCTACTTAACCCAGAAGCCCATTGCAAAAGGCCATCTCCAGCACGAGTCCAATTCGGGCTGAATTTTAAAGTTGCCCCAATTAACGCTCTCCAACGGTTTTGGATCCGTGGGAAATTCAATTTAATCGGTGGCCCGGATATCTAAAACATGAAGGCGACTGCATGTAGTTATGTTATAGGCTTTTGGCATCAGATAATTACAGTTTATGTCGTAGTCTCGTGTGCTTATAACCATCTGACAGCTGCGATTTTCTATTAATTCTGCAACCATAATCTTACAATGCTTAAACAATTGATATACCGTATGGAACCTGAATCTCTATGACATATCTAATCATATAAATATATCAGTATACCTCATATATAAAGCAATAAATATTGACTTCATATTAAGTTTCTTATATAGTAGAATAAATAGATGGATTTGCAATCATATTTCACAGACAATGATTTCAAAGTGCATATTATTACCATTAAAAAGGTTTAATACAAAATGTCGTACAGTCCTGGCCGTCACCATGACTGTAAAAAGTGTAAACCAATGTGAAGTAGTTAGCTCTACCAAAATCTTTTACACAGCAGCTTCATTTCATTTATTTCCCTCCATTTTTAACAAAAAAGAAAAAGAAAATGTTTCACATACAATATAATGTACATCAACACCAAGTATACCATTAGCTATAAAGAAGTCAATTACTTATCACAGGCTAGAATACATGTACTTTTCTCAAAAATTAAAATCGTATGTCAGACCTTATGAAGGATAAGTTTCTTCGAATAGGGTAGAATACATGTGCTTTTCTCCTTTGTAAATTATCCTTAAAAACAAGTGATGTTTCCTCTTCAAGTAAATGGATAAATTCTCGTTGGCAACTGCATGCATGGTCGTAGGCAAAATTCTCTCTATAATCAGTTTTAAGAAAGAAAGAAAAATGTATGTTACTTTATTGTAGACTAAAATTTTGTACTTATGCATACTACAGATTACACCCTACTGACTTTTACTTATAAATTAAAGCACAAGTAATAAAGGAATAAGAAACTACAACCAACTTATTAATAGGTTTGTTCGCCAAAAAATTTAAAATTTGCAATATCCAGTCAACAAGATTTATTTGATTAAAGGCAATCTATAAGCATGAACTCATTATCGAGTTAGTCTTTGTTTTATCTGCAAGGTAATAAACTCCTATCATTAGTTTATGTATTGTTTCTACTTAAATACACATAAAATCTGATCTGGAGAAAAAATATTCCTATTTTTTTACTATAGTTTATGCCTAAGAAAAATGCTCCAATAATCATTTAATAACAATAACTTAAATTTAAGATCGTATCAATAAGATTCGTCAACGGATGTATGTATATCTGAAATCCAGTACAATCCAAAACTATTATTTCCTTAACTAGCAATGTAGTAGATTAGTGAGCGTGGTTTATGTGTCTGATTGTTAGTTGAATTGTATCTCAGTTCTTCAAGCAGTAGATGCACTCAGATGAAATATTTATGTCCTCCATTCATGATCTTTAAAGTAGATTAATAAACATTAAAATATCGCAGCATGAACATGATCTTGTTCTTACATATCAGTTTTCGGCTATTTTATTTCGTCTCGATATTCATCATGTTTAATTTTTTCTTTCTTTTTTTTACTATCTTCACTTCCTTCACATTTAGCTTTTATGGTATTTTGGGAAAAAAAAAAAAAGCTTTTCCAATAATATTGTTCAACATTTAAGAGCGTTGATATTCTTTTTACCTTTTATGGTATGTTGGGAAAAAAATGTTCTTTCGATAAATTTCATGATTCTGTATTGTTTTATGAGCCACCAACTTTTAATCAACGAATTAATATTGAATCAACATTAGAAACTACTTGAACAACAATCTTCCAATCACATTGTAAATTTTTAGTTCATCCAACCCATATTTGTCATGACATTGTAATCTAGAACAAGAATGAGAGGCGAGTTCTAACTAAAAAAATTAGTAACCACATATCAGAAAACGAGTATGAACAAGAAAACAATTGGAAGCTGCAAATCAAAAAAAAAAAAAAAAAAAAAACAAAAAAAAAAAGAAAGAAAAAAAACTCGATATGTAGAATAAGATTCCATATCCAGATTAAGGTATCTGATGATAGATTTTGGGTGTCCAGAAAACGTTAAATTTTAAGACTTGTTGGAGGACGTCGGCAGATTTTTGGGAATGTAGGTGTCCAAGGCGCGAGAGGGGTGGATTAGGGCGTATTATTTTGGAATCCAGCTGTTCTTTCCTCTTTTTTTTTTATTTTTTTATTTTTTTTAGGGAACCGGAAGTGTTAAATTTTAAGCAGGATGTACTCGCAAGCTAATAAAATTTAACGAAAACATAGGATGTTTGCCTATGAACCGCTGCGAAATCGCAGTGGATTAAAGCCGTTACTAATAACTTTACAATAGTTCAAAGCCATTGTAATTTTACCGCATAGAGGCCTTGCAAATTTATCCTGACCTATGAAAAGAATGATCACTCTATCTTAAAGGAAAGCTGCACAGGTGGTACTCATGTATGCAATGCAACTTTTACTACATATAATACTATATGGTTTAAAAACCAAAATGTAATAAGCACGCTCTCTCATATCGCTTGATCCATCCTAGAGTGATAACCTGATACACAATATCTGGTGGATCCCAGTATTTCTTAGGTTAACTATGCAACCTAAGCTCTGATACCAAATGTGATGACTGCCTTATACCTCCGCCATTCAGTATACCTGTATAGTATGCTGCAATGGTACACGCCTGAAGTAGAGCGATAGTCAAAAGATGAAGTAACTAAATCAATCACAGAATCTGTCGTATATCTCACAACACAAGAATAAAGCATAATAGTAACATAAATATAAACAGACAAAACATAAATATAACTATACAAACCATCATAGATTTGTGCACATGTCCTTACATAATAGCAATAGATTTATACATCAATAATAAACTCAAATATATGTCTCTAAAATTAAATGTAGCGTTGATAATCTCATCACTGTTGCACCTCAAAATAAGTGAATGAAACTCTAATAACAGTGTATATAATAACGCAGCATCCTGCTCATCCTCTGAACAGCTTCATGGGCTAATATCAGATTTGTTATCCAGTCTACTCATTTAAGAGTACTCGAGATAATAAGAATACTTAAAACCTTGAGTTAGACAATACTGTGGTATGATAAATAAACGGTTTCAAGATATTATAAAAGCCAATATAGCAAAAGGAACACTAGGTATGAGGAGTCATACCTGCCCTATCCATGCATCCAACAAGTTAGCACATTACACAATATATGTTGTACTATCATCATATAAGTGTACATCACTTGTACAATAAGGGTGTTAGGGTATCTGCACAATAGTACCAACATCACAGATAATCATCTTAGTCCCACATCAATCATAGCAAGCATGACAATCATAGCACACATAATAGTCAAACAACCACAGCGGCAATCACTAAGGTCTCGCATCACCACTAAAATGCCTATCGACATAGGATAACGCTTACAACCATCACTAAAGTCAACAACGAGCTACATCACCATCGATCAGATTCTATGGCCAATCACACACCATCAATAAATTGCTGCCCTCACTAAAGCAGGCTAGACCATTACTAAAGTATAATACATAGATGAGCATCCTCACATACCCTTGCACTACAAAAGACTCTTCTGATCTAGAGTATAATCTCTTCAAGAAATGACTCAATAGTAAAACACACTACATTTTACTATATCGCTCCATATTATTTAACGTGCCTTCTCATACTATCACGAAGCCGCATACCCACTTCCCACTTGAAGAACATAGTGCAATGTCTCACGTTGTTAGTTCAGCGAGTATAAAACATCACACTGAAGTCCTAGGACCTCTCTATGCCTTACTCCAAGTAATATCCTCAAAATCCCATGTCTACCCGAAGTCTATTTCAACAAACCATGCATCCGTCTCAAAACGCTACGTATTGAACATCCATGACCTAAACTCGACTTCCACCTATCCGTACATCATGTGACCGATAGTATGAGCTCATCATGGTGTTGGGAACCGTCTACATGATTTACCGGACCTATGGACCAAAGTTGGTCGTACTTTCTGATTATCGGTCGTTTATAGCTCTGTTGCACCAGCTTGCCTCAAAGACTCCTAACATTTGGCTCGAAGTCTGCATTCAAAAGACCCGAAGTAAACTCTTATTTCCCACGACTCGACCCTGTGTTTACATTCCAAAATAAAATGACCACAAGGGTTGGTACCAACCCATGTAGTTTAATACCAAACCATGATCGGTCTTGAATTAGCTAATTTTCGTCAAGTCTATCCACTTCCCTGTTATTTAGCGGAAGATGGATCTTAAGGCTAATTTAAGACTATACGGGTGAATAGTGTTTTTTACTTTTTGTGAATCCTTTTGAGTTCTTTTAAGATTATAGTTTAAACAACGCAATTAACAATCATAGATTCAAACATTGATAAATATAAATGCAGTAAAAGTAAAAAGAAAAGAACGTACAATGATTTTTATGCTGGTTCGGAATTACCCTATATCTAGACCTGTACAATTCATTATACAGATTTCTTTTCTAATAACAAAGTCCATACAATCTCGATTTCAAGGCAACAAGACACGCCCTCCAGAATTTCAGAGCTCTAGGTAGACTCATGTGATTTACACAGGCCACAAGCACACCCACTTGAATATCCGAGTTAATAAGCACACCCAATTGATTTACACCGGCTACAATCACACTCACCAATATACGAGTATGATTTGATAGATTTTTATAGACATAAATCGTTGATCTTGAATACAAATGATCTTATAACCTCTTGAATAACATTTTGATCTTGTTTGAGAGTGAGATGCGAGAGATTAGAGAATAGTCAGTGGAAAATCAAATCAGTGGAGTTGAACTTGTTTCTGATTGAATTTGAGGTGTATTTCTTTTAAAAAATCAAAGAGTGAAAGAGGAGAGAAAATATAAGAAAGTAGTTGAAGAAAATTCGTTGGTTTAACCTTTATTTGTGGAGAAACATAGTCATGTCCATTTGTGAAGAGATATAATGGAAAGTCATTTCAATTTCAAATTTGAATTTTGGAAAAATTGGTTCATGTGTTGACATATAGGGTGAGGGCATGTGGGCATATCCCTTTACATTTTGAAAACTTACCTTTTTAAAAAATGTTTTGAAAATGTATACATTGTAAATATTTTTATACTTTGTAAACTTATTTAAAAATAGTTTATACATATTACAATCATATCAAAACTTAATAAAACTATAGGAAATTATTTTGAAATATTTAATGTATAAAGAATTTAATACGAATTTATTTTGAAATAAAATAATATATATAAAGTATGGGTGAATATATTTAAAATCAAAGTTTTAAATATCATAATATACTTATAAATATTTAAAAATCATAAAATCGAAACTACGACAAAGTATAACAGATTAAAAGTATATTAAAAATATAAACTAATGAAAAACTTAATTTTTCAACATATAATAATCTTGTAAAATCAAAAGTTGAAAATAATTTAAAGGTTACTTTGAGAGATCATTTTGAAAACAAGAATTATTTTATTTTATTTTTGAAATTTAGAATATTTAAAAACCATTTGAAAAGAAGAATAGAGAAAGATCAAAGAGGTACTTTTAGGGTTTTAACAATAATTTATGATTCTATAACTTATATGGATATTTTGAGTTCTTCAATACTCATGAGTCTTCAATCTCTAACCGTCGAATCTTTATATCAGCCTCTTGAATCTTCACTTCATACTGTATGATCTTCTTAATTAACATATGTTTAATATCCTGCACTATATGTTATATATAACTTGAAAAAAACATTAGTATCTATATTTTATATAACGTCGTATGGTTGTTGCCATCAAAATTAATACCTAAGGTACAACAGCCTCCCCCCTTTTCACGATGACAACCATGTTCCGAGTTACAAAACTCCCCCCAAGTTACAAAACACCTTCTTAATCTAAGCCTAGATTTAATATATTTCTTCCCCTTTGTCATCAGCAAAAATCTAACTATAAAACTCTCCCTAACTAAGTTACTGCATATAATACTATTTTTGTTCCTATTATAGATTTATCTCGGGCCTTGGGATTTATTCCTAAATATCATTTCTTGTGAATTAATTCAATTCTTCTTGCATAGCAATATCCATGAATCATCTGCCGATGCTTCCTTTGAATTTTTAGGTTCAATAGTTGAAATGAAAGAAATATTACTAATTTTATTTAATTGATTTCTTGTTTTAACAACAGATTCTGTATTTCCTAGAATGTTTTCTACAAGATGATCCTTTTATATTTTGGTTATCTTATTTTGATATATATATATATATATATATGTATATATATATTCAGTATCTTTATTCGTTATTAATAATTTCATTATTAGTAATTTCATTTGTATTATGAACATTTTCTTCTTCATCAATGCTTGTATTATTAATTTTAAAATTTTCATCAAATGAAATATGTAATGTTTCTTCAATAGTATTAGTTATAGTATTAAAAACTCTATAAGCTTTACTTCTGTTTGAATATCCAATGAACATTCCACTATCCGATTTAGCATCAAATTTATCTAAATTTTCTTTAGTATTCAATATAAAACATTTACTACAAAAAACTCTAAATAAAATATCTTAGGTTTTTTATTATATATTTAAAATATAACATGTCGTAGCAACTGCTTCATCCCAATTTTTGTTTTGCTGAATACTATAGTTTAACAAAGTTCTAGCGTACTCTTGAATCATTCCATTTTTACGTTCTGCTACTCCATTTTGTTGATGTGTTCCTAGAAAAGAAAAATAATGAGTAACTCCTTTCTTATTACAAAAATTTTCAAATTTTCATTTTCAAATTCTCCTCCATGATCACTTCGAATAGTTTTAATTTTAATAGATATTTGGATTTGTATTCTTTTAACAAAGATTTTAAACATTTCAAAAGAATCCCTTTTAAGTTTTAGAAATATTGTCTAAGTAAACCTACAAAATCATTTATGATTACAAAGACATATCTATTATGGTTTATAGTTTGTATTTGCGAGGGACCGAAAAGATCTAAATGAAGAAGTTCAAAGGGTTGAGAGGTAGAGATCATATTTGATACCAAATGTTATTTACTGGAGGATAGCTCTTAAGGCTAACTTAACAGTAGAGGGTAGGTGAATAGTGTTTTTTAATTTTTGTTAATCTTTCCAAGTTCTTTTAAGATTATAGTTTAAACAATGCAATTAATAATAACATATTCAAACACAGATAAATATAAATGGAGTAAAAGTAAAAGGAAAGAACACACCAGAATTTTATACTAGTCGGAGTTACCCTACTTCCAATCCTATACAATTCCTTATACATATATCTTTTCAAATAGCAAAGTAAATACAATCTCGATTACAAGGCAACGAGACACATCCTCCAGACTTTTCGAGCTCTGGGTAGAATTACTTGATTTACACAATCCATAAGCATATCCACTTGAATTTCTACGTCACCAAGCACATCCGATTGATTAACACGGGCTACAATCACACCCCCCGATATACGAGTTTGATTTAATAGATTTTTACAGACATATATCGTTGATCTTGAATACAAATGATCTTATAACCACTTGAATAGCATTTTGATCTTGTTTGAGTGAGAAAGATGAAAGAGATCAAATAGTAGTCAATGGCAAATCAGTGGAGCTGAATTTGATTTTGATTGAATTTGAGAAGAATTTGAGTATAATTTCTTTTAGAAAACAAGGGAGTGAAAAAGGAGAGAATATATGAGAAAGTAGTTGAAGAAAATTCGTCCAACCCCTATTTATAGAGAAACAACAGTCATGTCCATTCGTGAAGAGATACGATGAAAAGACGCTCCAATTTCATATTTGGATTTCGAAAAAATCGGTCCATATGTCAACGTATAGTGTGAGGATACGTTGACATATCCTTTTACGTTTTAAAAGCTTACCTTTTTTTAAAATGTTTTGAAAATGTTATACATTATAGAATATATTTATACTTTGTAAACTTATTTAAACATAGTTTATACATATTTTAATCATAGCAAAACTTCATAAAACTTCATAAAATTATTTTGAAATATTTTTAAACATATAAAGAATTTAATATGAATTTCTTTTGAAATAAAATAATATATATGAAGTATGAGTGAATAAATTAAAATCAAAGTTATAAATATTATAATATACTTAATTATTTAGAAAAATCATAAAATCAAAACTATAACAAAGCATAATAGAGTAAAAGTATATTTAAAGTATAAAATAATTTAAAACTTAATTTTTTAACATATAATAATCTTGTAAAATAAAAAAAATAGTTGAAAGTTATTTTAAGAGATCATTTTGAAGACAAGAATACTTTTAAAATCATTTTTAAAATTTAGAATATTTAAAAACCATTTGAAAAGGAGAATAGAGAAAGATCAAAGAAGTGCTATCTAGATTTTAACAATAATCTATGACTCTATAAATTATCTGGATATCTCGAGTTCTTTAATACTCATGAGTCTTCAATCACGAACTCTTGAGTCTCTATATTAGCCTCTTAAGTCTTCACTTGATACTTTACAGTCTTCTTAATTAACACCCGTCTAATATCCTATACTATGTGCTATATATAACTTGATAAAAACATTAATATATATACTTTATATAATGTCATACGGTTGTTGTCATTAAAGTTTAATGGCCAAGGTACTGCCATTCCCATCATGCCATGCTCTTTTAGCCTTTTCCCGAAGTTACTTCTACAATACCTAAAGTCTCCAAGTCTACATCCACTACCGACCTATCCTCCTAAGCGCTATAACTCTATCATTTTTTTCTCTAAATTTAGGTGATCGATTATATAACTTCCCCAATTCATCTCCAACCTCCCATCGGTTGCAAGTTTATAAGCAAATTTGGAATGGCTTGTTCTTATGGGTCAGATATGATGTGTATGATCAAACATCCAAAATACTTGGCACAATTTTGGCATTTTCTAAGTTGCTTTCACCTCTTATTCTAGTGCCTTAACTCTTAAATTAATCTGTTTGTGTCGATTCAACTCCAAACTCTTTATTATCGGCGGAGTCTCTAAATTTTATATCGGTACTCTATGTCGTAACCTTTACAACAAGATACAACAAAACTACCAAAATAGACATCACAACAACATTATATACATAATACAAACATCATATAATCAAAATCGAGCCAAAAACATGAGAAGTCCTATCCATATGAACATATAAGCAATTTTGTTGATCTACTCCATTTCAATTTGTTTTTAAAATACAGTTAAGTTTAGATTTGATCAAAATAATGCTATTAACTTCAAAGCTCATTTTAAAACACATTATAATAATATATTAACATCTATAGTAAAATGAGAGAAAAATGGTAGTCACTAGTACCAAATTTGCACATAAATCAAGGTGGATCTAAAGTAAATAGTAGAAGTATGGATTTCAATGCACCCAATCAGCAATAATGAATTCCCACTAACCCCCTTACTAATTGCCTTCTAATTATTTGATTTAGCTAATTTAAGTAAGCAAAAAGGTTTCTTTTTGGCTTATGGAAAATTAATGGGGTTATCAACTATTTTTGTGAAGTGTGAAATGACTTGGGAGATGCCTCATCAAGCCCACTTAGCTCTAGTCCAAAAATGGGTCTTTAGGTTTAATTCAAATCTCACTAATTACCCACTAAACTTTCCAAAAACTATTTAAACTTCAAATGGACATATATCCTAATCCGTAAGTCCAAAATGCTATTATGGACACTCTATGGAAAGAGAAACCATCGTATCATCTAATGGAAGTATCTCGTTCTCAAATACGACTGTTACCGAAAGTTGTAGGCCTTATTATTTTTAAGATGCAAAATCATGAAACAAAATTTCTTAGGGTCAAAAAAGTCAAAACCCAATGCATCCAAAGATATAACCTATTTGGAAGTTATTTGAGAATAAAAATAATATTTTACTGATCTATTTATACGTAAAAATTTATAGAGAATGTGGGTCATTGTTGTTCGATTGGATATTAAAAGGAAGTTGGCACCGAGATTTATAGGTATTTTTTTTGATACTTGAGAGGATTGGGAAATTTTCCTACAAAGTTCACCTACCTCAAAAGATGACAGTGTGCATAATATATTCCATGTTTCTCATTTTCGAAAGTTTGTGCATAACTCAGTCATCATTGTTTTACTATATCAAAGTCTTGAACTAAGGGCCTTGAGACTTTGTAGGCCTCTTCATGTTAGACCCAATACTTAGGTGGAAGAATGTGGAGGTAGTGAAGTTCAATAGGATGAAAGCGAAGGCGATTGTACTTGGAAGACCAAGGAAGCATAAGGACCACATTTATGGTCGAATTTTCTACAGTCTTCGAATAGACTTAAATGATCGAATCAGATGAGAAAACGATGGAGAAATGACCTAAGACTTGGGAAATATCATAACATAACAAGAAAAGGAAATATCAAAAAATAAGCAAAAAAAGAGAAAATTTGGAAATTCAAGTTTCTGGATCGGGGTCCTCAGGTTGGTACCTAGCTGAACTCGGTTCGGACAGACAAAAAAATTAGGTCAAAGTTATAGCGGGTTGAGGAAAATTCAAGCACAAAAACCATAGAAAATCTTCATATCAAGACCCAAGCAAACATTCAAATTTCTCTAGTCGGACTCCAAGTCAGTTTGGTACCGAGCCAAGAGCCATGGATCAGTACTGATCCTTGAAGTCATAGGCCGGTTTGACCTAAAACTTTAGTGGAGCGTTAAGTGAACGTGGAGAACATAGCGGTGCATGTTTTAAAGATTTTTTTTGGGGATTTTCGCTTGTAAATAGAGTGGAGTGCACTTGAAAATGGACCTTTTTTATCTTATTCTTTTCTAAATTTCTAGGCTTTTTAACAAATCCCTATTATATCTCCATCGATTTGAAAATACTGATCCATAAAATCATAGTTTGTATAAGTAACAAAAATCAAATATTAAAGTTTAAATGGGCATAGGCCGAAGTATTTGCCAAACCGCTGTAAAAATTATTTGTTCTTCTTTTCTATTTCTTGCTTTTTCTTGATAATTTCATATTTATTTCTTTATTGGGCTTTTCTGTCATTTGTTGTGCAAACATTTGGTGCTTTCACCGCGAAAACTCAGAGTTGACATCTTGAAACTTGAATTTGAAGAAGATGAAGAAGCTTAACACTAAATTTAAAGTTGAAGGAACTCAACAGGAACAAAAGCACAGCTAGGAGGTGTCCTTAGGATCGAACCCTAAATCCATCTATGTAACTAGAGATGAGATGGAGAGAATGATGAAAAAGATGCAAGATAGGATGGTGACTCAACAAGGAGAAATGTTCGATAGATACTTTATAAAAATAGAGCAATGTGTGATAGTTGGAATAATTAGAAACCAAAACCAAAGTCTAGAAGGTAGAGCAAACACCCTTGGAAACAGAACGGAACAAGTTAGAGCGACCCCTGCAGAGATACTTCAGATCAGCACCGATCAAGGAGTTAGATCAGTACCAATCCAAGAATCCATGAAGGCAAAATCGATTTGAATTTGGGATTGAAAGATGAATGTCAATGGGATGATGTCAAACCCCGGAGCGGGAGCCAAAATGCGAACGTGCAACCAAAGAGTATGTGATAAAATTTCCACAATGGAGACAGACTAAAAACACGAGATAGAGACTTCCATTTAATAGAAGTAATAGAATTGCTGAAATAGTTAAACGAGCATTGAGAGGTGGACCGTCGGACCAAGTTTGGAGGACGTGATAAGAAACCTATTCACCCCTAACATTCAGTACGTAAGTAATCTGGCTGATTTCAAGCTGTTGATGTTGGAAATGTAAGATGGAAAAACAATTCCAACAGTTCATCTGATAAGGTACATCCAACAAATGGAGGTGTTGGGTTCTTTTGAGGAGGTTGTGGGATGTTGTTTCCTATTATATTTAATATATGTAACAGCAATGTGGTTCAGATAGCTAGAGAATGGGTCCATAAGGCATATGGAAAGATTAATGAATAAGTCCACGAGACAGTTTGTGGTTTATATTTCATGATCAAAAAGTGTGATGACGCTGTCAAGTATGATGCAAAGGGCCGGAGAGACCTTAAGGAGTTATTTGACTAGGTTTAATCGCGATAGCCACTGCAGTTGTAACAACCCTAATTTTAATTAACATTATTTAGGATATTTAATTGGATAAATAAAATAAATAATGTAGAATTATAAGGAGACTGAGATTTGATAGATAATAGAAGTCGTGCCTTAAGAAACAAGTTAATAAGAATGAATTAAGATTAAACTATGAAGGAGGAATGCGAGTTAAGAGCAAAATGAAGAAAGACCTAAATTCCTAAACATAAACACTCACTCTCTCATTTCCTCCCTCACTTTCTTTCACTTTATAACAAACAAAATCAAAGGAAGCTTAGGGCCGACCATTAATAAGTGTTCAAGAGGAACTAACAAGAAGCAAGATCCAAGCTTAGGGGATTCAAAAAAACAACACAAATCTCAATCTTCTTAATCAATACAAGGTGAATGTAGTTTTGCATGTCATGTTTTTGATGTTATTTTGGTTTTAAGCATATATCTAAATCTTTGGCTTATAGTATGCCATGCTGTGATAGTATAAAGGGTTATATGCTTTTTGCTGAATTTATAGAATTTATTTATGAAATTAGTAATATGTTTGAGTTGGAAAACCTATCGTATGACACCAAATGACTTGACATTTTAGTATGATGTTAAAAACATTATTTTAGAAGTGAGTTTTTAATTTCATAATTTTCCAAGCAATTATGAATTTTCTAACTATAGAAAATGAGTTATTTTAGATTTTATTTATTAAAAATAATTAAATAAAGTTTTTGGCCTCGAAATTTTTATCTGTTGAAAAATATGATTAATTTGATTTAAGATTTTTGCAAATTTTTTCCAACTATTTCTGATTTAATTAAACTAGAAAGGTTTAATTAATTATTAAGATACTAATATAAATTATATAGTTTTCTAAGTATTTTGGAAATGATAAAATCTACTCCTTAGCAGTTCAGGAAAATATTTTGGTGAAGAAAGCGCTTTCCAATAAGAATTCGACAAATAATTGGGGTTAGGTGAAAAGCAATTACTTTTAATGGTAATAAAACAGTTTTGTCCTTATTTATGGTAATGCCACTCCAAAGGTAACGATGCCGCACCAGGTCATTCCGCCCCTATGGACTTCGTTGTCACCCCAGAACAATGTATAAGGTATCACTTTGGATGATACGGAATGTACTGGCTTGGTCGACTCCATCCTTTAAAGGCTTTAAACTATGCAAACTAAGTTGTGTATATTTCGACGTCGACACTCTGTATAGTGCGACATTTATACATTTGACTCTATAACCATATGTTTTACAAACAAAAGAATTTAACATATTTTAGAGCGATGAAGACACTCGTCGATGATAATCTCATCGCTTTGTATCAATATAAGGATTTATATTGTTTTGGCCCTTTAGGCTATGGTTTTGAGAGGCGATGACCTCAAATGGTTTCGAAATTCATCAATAGTGTTTTATAAAAAGCATATATCATGGTATAATTATTTGGGTAAAGTAAAAGGCTATCAATTTCCTTATTTTGGAAGTATTATTTTAAGGGTAAGTCATTTGTAATTAAATATGTTTAAAAGGAAATAAATAGGGCATTTAGCCTAGAATTTTCCTAAAGAGAATATTGTTTTTATTACTTTTGGATAGATTATGATAGGATAAAATTGACTCGGATATTAGAAAACCAGAGGGGACTGGTGTAGGAAAGCGCTCTATACTTCAGCTGTTAGCCCATAACTGATATTAGTCTAAAATTTCAGTGTGTAGGGCTTTATCAAGGGTAAGACATAAAGTAGGTTTACGCATAAAAAAGAATACACAAAGTAAGATATGTTATAGGTTGACCTGCGAAACCTTTAGGTTCATAGTAAGCCTAGAAAAACTATGAGATTAATGAATAGTCATGTAAATACTAAGATAAGTGTGTTTGGACAGACCGTCCAGTTTTCTTCTAATAGCTAGTTAGAAAATTTAGTATATTTGGTAGCCCCGAGTCAGCTATATAGGTTGGTAGTTTCCCTGGGAAAACCAAACATTAGGACGGATAGTCCACTGATTGGTTGGATAGTCTTGATTACTTATGTAGCACGCGTTCACATTATTTTTTATATTGTTTATTTTAACCAGTTTGATTTCAGGAGTTGATTTGCAAAAGATATATTTTTAAAGGGATATTAGTGAGTGAAAAACCTTTTTCGCTCGACGATGTGGTCTCACTTAATATCTACAAACCGAGATGGCATATTATTATTCACACCAGGCTTTTTGTCTGACTCGAAGTTTACGTCTTCCTCTTAAAGTCTTGGGTGCTCAAATTTGATTTAAGTAAGTTGGGAGTACAGGTTGAGTAGGTTTTGGTGAATAAAGATTCCAGAGGCATGCAAAAGACAGAAGCTAGCTATGTAGGAGTCTGTCTATATTTACTATCCCCTAATTTATGTCAGTTATTGTATGAATGTATTGAAAGTAGACGTGTCTGTCTACTCAATAACTCTAATTAACCAAGTAGGTATCTACATATATCACTCTTGGAGTATTTTATTATAATTATATTTTATCTGAACCCGGAAAACGTTTAGGATTATGAAATGAATATGATAATCCTTTGTGAAATAAAATGTGTGTTTGAAATTTTTTTATATTCATGTGCTTCTGATTATTTATATGATTAAAATAACTATAATTTTTCCGTTGAGAATTAATAACTATAGATGGCTGTAGCATCTACAATAGTTAGTTTCGGGCCTCAAAATGGGGGATGTTATAACAGTTTATAAACTGGATCCATCGATGGTTCTAATGGTGGCAGTTTTAGGAGTTGCTAACAAAACAGATTTTAATGTTGCTTTGGAAAGGGATCTACCGACGGATCTTGTAGAGTTTTACCATGAGACCAAGAGATACTTGTGATAGGAGGATGTTGAAGCTAAAAAGGAAAAGGTTAGTGCTATGGATGACAGAAGACCATCTGCAGCAGGATTTGGAAAAGACAAAGGAAAGCAAAAGGTGGATGCTGGATTTGGAGGATCGAAGTGGTAGATGTCTAATGATAGGGATTTTGATAGTGTAGGCATTACGGTATACTTTTCAGAGGAAATGAATTCCCAATGTAACCAATAACGTCTAGTGATAATAGACACATCGTTCTCAATGGCGAGTTGCTTACGGTTTGGAGATAAAGGATTGAAAAATGTAGTTCTCAATTCTTAGTCATGCATGGTTTTGGTGACTAGTTGGGAATTTACCCTAGCCATGTAGTGATGCCATTAGTTGGATTCTTGAGATGTGATTATGATCCTCGATAGAGGCACGCTCGACGTTGTATTAGGAATCAAATAGTAATATGTTAAAAACATAACACACTTGGTCACTATTATGCCTATAGTATTATTGGTGTTTACCTAACTTGTTGGGTGCAAGTGACAAAGTTTAAGGTATAGTTATTTCATGTAAATTTGTTATACTAGCTTAGAAGTATTATACACTCATACGATGTGTTTCACTCCCCACTGTCCTTTTCTTCTTTTGTTTTACTCCATTACATAAATACAGAGGACTTATGGTAGTTTCGGAGATGTAATGGTATGACGGAGACATGCATTTATATTTTAGCTATCTACTATTTAATTTATTTTTAGTTATTCACAAACATTATACTTTTTTTCGTTAACAGTATAAAATGATGTTGTTGTTGGAGTTTATTCGATGCTCTATTCCTTTTAATTGGCATTATATTATTGATTGTTATTATATCTGCTGTGATTTTAATAAAGTTAAATTTTTGTAGATAGCTATATGAACCATAATATATTTTATTTAAAAAACAATCCATTATCAATGACATTCGCGATACCAGTGACACTTTTAGATGTAGGTTGGGATGTCGTAGGCACTGGGTTGTTACATGTGGTATTAGAGCTTAAATTAGGCAATTCATACTAAACTAGGACATATGAGGGAGCTTATTTATAATTTTTATTTTATTTTATTTATTTATATGTCACTTCCTATATGTTTTGACTCGTAAAGGTAGTTATTGGCTTTGTAGAAGCAAAAAACTATGGGTTAAATAAATGTTACAATTAAAAATAGCTTTTGGGTAAAAAATAATCCATCACATTTGGTATTATTTACTCTATAAAGAATTAATAATAGACGGTACATACTAACTTGAACTAGAATGATTTATGGGAATAAAGATGAATAAGAAGGAGAGTAGCGCCCTTGAGTCCACAAAAAATAAGTTTGATGCTGTTAAGGTATAATAAAGGCACTTGAAGCTTTGTTAGATTGAATGACCTAGTTAGGCTTGTGTAAGTTATGACCTATTCTAATTAAAGTAATTAAATTATTTCCTAAAAAAGGTGAAAACCTTAGTGTTTGAATTTTTTTTGGAAAAATATAGAAACCGAAGTCTGTTTAATATACTAAAATAACAACCCCTTATTTAAGCTTCAACATAATAAAATTTAATAAGATGTAATTTTCCATACATATTTTAAATTTTTTTGTTTTTGTAAAAAATACATCGTTCCACTTATACTTTGATGTGTGCTTTTCTTTTGACAAAGAAACTTTTGAAGTTAAATTTAAAAGTAAGAAAAATACATGTTTTTAAATGTCTTTTATTTAATAAATATTTATGTCACACTTTCAAAAAAATTGTTACATTTTCTCTACACCTTCGTGAACATTCTTAATTATAAAAGTAAAAATAAATAGTTTTGCATGTTTATTTGTTAAAGTTAAATTGAACCATCTTGGACATAATTTAAACTGATAAAAAAGAAGATTTAAAAATTATTATTTTGAAATTATGGAATTTCTATATTTTAATATGTATGTATTTTCGAATGGAGATTGGTTGGTTTGTGATATAAACACTTGAACATATGCCATAATAAATGATATAAAATTTTGGTAATTATTTCTGGACTCGATACTAAAATCATTAGTAGCCAAAATCAAATTTTAAAAATTTATTTTTATGTATATACATAATGTATTGTTTAAAGGTGTTGGAAATTGGATAACTATAAAATAAAATGATCTACACTTACACACACACACAATAAAATGATTATGAATTATATGAAGTAATGTTATACAAATGAAGTACGAGTATTTTAATCAAAGTTATTTCAAATCTTATTATATTTTGAGTAATTGATAAATTGGTAAAGTTATAAAGAATGAGATTTGTAAGTCAAATATTTTATGAATGGACCTTTATTAGAATTGTTTAAATAAATTAGCTATGGAAATCGAAATTACATTAATTGTTTTTAAGGGGACCCACGAATGGATATGAAAATGGTCAAATTGAAATAAATATGGTTTATGATTTTTTATGAAATGATTTAATATGAAACGTCTAGTGTAAAACTTTTTGAATATTTGTTGAAGTAGAATTTAAAATTTTTAATTTGGAAAAAACGTTATGATTTTTATGAAATGATTACTAAAATCAGTAAATAACTTTATAGTTCTAGAAGCTTCCTAGTTTTGTTGGAGAAGAAAAAAGAAGTTAGAACTCAATGGTTTTTGATTAAAAAAAATGAAAGTTACTATTTTCACCTAAACTCAAAAACACAACCTATAAAGTTTGAATTAATTATAGTGTCTTAACTAGAATAGTAGTCAATATACTAATGTTTAAGGACTTCCTAGTAATGAACGTAATGGATTTATGAAGTGTTGGAAGATTTGGATGAAGGGAAAATTGGCATAAAATTTAGCGTCCTTTTCAATTATCGTTCGATTTGGAAGGACAAAGTAACAAATCGACTTTTTTTGCAATAATAAGGGGTAAATTCAATTTTATGTCATTTCACCTAATATTGTTTAAGTTATTGGAGCTTAGCAGAAAAATTACTTGAGAGGTGGGATTTGGCTAAAACTTATTGAATTTAAATTAAGACAAGAGTAAGCCAAAATATGTTGTTGTACAGTTATAGAGAAGAGACGTCAAATCAAATGACAATATGTTAATGTTAAAGGCTGGGATACACTCACAAATGATGTTGTGAAGCATAAAATTGTGGTTGGGTGTGAAATTTCCCTTACAGGTTGAAGAACAGAAGATCTATTGCATGAGATTGTCAATGATAGAGGGTGACTATACTTGTTTATAGAGAGTTTTGTTATACATGTATTAGCTAGTGTTATAACACATAATTTTTGTTTATAGTATGCCCACATATTGGTTATTGTTCCATAATAGATGCTCTTAGGTTATTTATTGTACTATGTCATAATAAGTAGTCGTTACAACCATAAATATGTTTCCAATGAGTTATGATTGTTTTGGAGTACATAAAGAATAAAATAATATAGTTTGGGTAATTTTTTTAGCATTTGGTGTACCATTAGTGTAATTCCCCATATTTTGGAGTGCCTTAATATGGGGAACTAATTAAATAAATGATTAATCAAATTAATGTAGGAAATAAATATAAAGATAAGTCATTTAGTGGAAACAAATTTCGGGTAAGTAGTTAGGGTTATTGATAATAATAGGCTAGAATGTGGTTTTAGCTGAAAGCCCAAATTACTAACCCCTTAGCGTTCCCACTCTTCTTTCATTTTCTCATGCTCATAAAGGAAAACTAAAAGAAAGCAAGCATAGGCCAACATAACTTCAAGAGGAAGGAGAAGAAAAGGCAAGCATATTAAAGAGTTTCATCACTAAGAAGACTTTTAATCAAGTTCTAAACAACCTTAGGTGTGCAATTCTTCCCCTAACCTTCCAAACCCATATGAGTAAGGATTGTATGTGTTGTGATGTATTGAACGATAATGAACAAATGTGAACATGTAAGATAATATTTGTTCATGTTTGGAAATTTAAAGAAGTAAAATTTTAATGTGCTTAAGGCAAAAACATGAATTAAACCAACTCTTAATCGCTTAAAATCTTTACATGATGTGCAAAATAATAATATGCTGATGGATTTTTAATTTCATTATTTTTAAAGATTATTTGGAATTATTATGAATCTCCTAAGTTGAGAGAATACATAATTCTATGGAAAATAAAATATTAAAAATAATTATTTTGTCCTAATTTTTTTATAGGAGGTATAATATGATGAATGGGATTTTTTGGTGAATTTTTAGGATTTTTCCAATTAATTTTTTATTTTGTTGTTGTTGATGAAATTTTCATCCTACAACTCCTTGATTATGTGCAAAGTAATTAATCCGCTAATTACTTTGTTGATTTTGAATTAACAAGACTAAGTAATCTTAATTTTGCCGTGAGTTGGTGATTATGCCGTTAAATGCTTACACAATCAATTAGTTGCACTTCAACTATTTGTTAAAGTGTTAGATCTATCTAATATTTGACCTGAGTACTCGTGAGATAAAATATAGTACAAAAATAATTAAGGAAATTGCAGAAAATAGTAAAGGACACAAGGGATTTACGTGGTTTGTCCTATGTCCACACGAACTTCATTTTTCATTGATTTGCTACAGAATTTCATGGCAGAAGATACAGTTGAATCTTAAAGGTTTTGAAAAAGAAAAGAAAAGTCCGAGGAAGAAGAAGTCTCCTTCATTGTATAGCGTGTTTTTTATTTATATTCATGAAAGGCACGTGGATTACTGGGATTTCTTTCTTTCCATCACACCTCATCCCATGGATTCTGCCAGTTGTCGCCTATCTGTATTGTCCATTTGACGTGAAGGGATTACCAACATGTCTTTGGTGGGAAGTTTGAATAGAGGCCGGAATTCCAAAAAAATTAAAGCAGGAATATCTAAATTTGTGGTGGGGGAATTCAAATTTGAATTGGCTTTGCTTATGGGCCTTCAAAGTGCCATTCATTGTTACTCTTCAGTCTCATTGTACCTGTGCTGACCGGTATATGATGTTATGGTGTTGATGCATATGAAAGATACAATTGTTAATATTTTCTAGTGCCCAAGTCATACTGCCCTGCTAATACCTTTATTATCTTTGCTGGACTTGGCATCTTGTCAATCGGAATAGAGTAGCACTTCCCTTTCTTTTTTGAGAATTGACTTGGCATATGCCCGAAATGTGCTTGAGGCTATTTGTGATTTGATTTAGGGGCAACTTGAGTTGAGTGCAGCTACCCATTTTTCGTTCACCTGTAAGCATGTATGTTGAAACACACCCTTAGTGGCCTTGTATACAATACCTTTGGAGTGTTTTTGACCCAATGTGGCACTGCCTAGGTTGCACCTAGTATATGCTGATGCGGACCTATTTCCTTAGGTTTGACAAAACATGAGCTTCAGAGATGCAATCAGCTAAGCTCAGTATGTACTGCCCTATGTTTCGGTGCAGCACTCTCTTGTTGCGGTTCCTATATTTGTAAGGCTCGGGTCGGGTTTGGTGTTGTGATGCCGATTTTCGTTCGCTGTAGTACATGGTAAGAACGGGTGTAACACTTGGCTCCTAAGTCTTCTATGATCATAGTCACAGTAGACTTGTTGCCTTAAGTACCCGGTCTGTGCATCCTGTTATTTCTGCTTGACTTCTCTCTTTTGTTTCAGCTAATCGGGATGCGGGCCTTTTGTGCTCATACCTATGTTTAGATGTTTATATTTTATTTAATACCACCGTTCTCATTTCTAAGTTTTCCGTAGTCACTCATACATGGTGTTGTTAGTACTACCACTAAGTGATAGCGGTGTATTGTGTGTTTGGCATGACCTGCTCTTTATATTTAGGGCGGAATGTCCTCAGCCGTGTCCCTGGCCGTATGTTTGTTATGACTTGCACCCTTGTTTAAAGGTGCAATGTCCTTGGCCATATACCTATTGCGACCTGCCCCTTTGTTTTGGGACGTGATGTCATTAACTGCATGCTAGGTACGACTTACCCCTTCCCCCTTCCGTCTGAGGGGCGTAATGTCATACGTTTGCTAAGCCGCACCCTTCTCTAGCATTATCGTTCTCATTTATGAGATTTCCATTGTCACTCGTAGATGATACTGCACTTATGTATTGATGGCGGTGAGCTATGAAGGGTAATTTGTTCGTGCGTTTGGCATAGTCCTACTATTTATGGAAGGACTAAAAGTAGATTTGACTAAGAAGTTAGATGGTGTATATACAACCCCTATTGCGTGGGCATGGTTTTTTGTATTGGTCTTGGCTGTCTAATATCCATAGGTTCAGTGTGCTACATTGAGTTAGCTAACATAGAGGTATTTTTATATTGGTTCAAGCATTATAATATCCCTACAGTTAGTCTTTCTATGATTATTATCGTAGGAATATTCATAATATGTCAGGATGGTGTAATATCCCATCTAGTGTAGTATTTTGGCTGAAGAGTTGGACTCGCGTTGAGGAAGTCCAAGTGTATAGGACCAATATCACCGTTCTCAATGTTGAGATTGCCATTTTCGACTACTGACTTTGCATTTCGCTAAACTAGTGACCACTGGCAGTGATTGTGAATGTGCATTCAATTTTTCCACAGAAATGAAGAGATTTTCATACTGGTTCGGGCTGTATAATATCCATACGCCTAGTTTATTATATTATTACTTCTTTATAATACTACAATGTACATCACGTAAGTAATGTAAGTTAGAAAAAGTACGGTCTGAGTTGCTCTAAGTTCTTGGAACTAAGTTGCCATCAACTCTGGATTGCTAGTATGCCTTGTTGCTAAAACCTCTACCGTGACTAGTGGACCTTTCCAGTTTGGTCCTAATGCTCCATCCATCATACCCTTTGTATTGGTCATTGCCTTCCGCAATACTATGTCCCCTTTGCAAAAGTTTCTTTCTTTGAGCCTCGCAATATAATTCTTTTCCACCCTTTGTTGATATATGGCTGCTACTGCTGCTTCATCCCTTCTTTCCTAGATGAAATCTAGGGCAACTTATTTCAATTTCCTATTCTTTTTGGCGATATATGATATTATTCTATATGATGGGATTTCAACTTCGATCGGTAACACGGACTCAAATCGATAGGTTAGCGAAAAAGGAGTGTGACCTGTATGGGATCTGGTTGAAGTTCGGCAGGCCTACAATATTGAAGAGAGCTCCTCTGCCTACTTTCCTTTAACTTTATGCAGCCTTTTCTTAGTAGTTTTTTGATGGTTTTATTCACAGCTTCAACCTGTCTATTTTCCAGTGGACGAGCGATTGAGGATAAATTTTTTATTATGTTGTCCTTCTCGCAAAGCTCCATGAATTCCTTGCTTTCAAACCGCATGCCATTGTCAGAAATAATTTTATGAGGTATCCCATATTTGGTAATTATATTTCTTACTACGAAGGTGACTATCTTCTTTGCGGTAATCGTAGCTATGGGCTCCGCCTCTACCCATTTGGTAAATTAATTTATGGCTACTATGGCATATTTAGCTCCTTCTTTCGGCATTGGAAGCATTCCTATCAGATATATTCCTCATATATCGAACAATCATGGGCATGCAAGTGGGATAAACTCATGGGATGGTTGTCTAAGGATAATCGTTGACATCTGTTGCACTTTCTCATGAATTACTTTGCATCCTGGAGCATAGTGGGCCAATAATAGCCGTGTCTTAAAACCATCTTTGCCAATTTGTTTACTCTAGAGTGCTCTCCACATTATCCCTCGTGTACCTCCCTCGTAACCCATACCCTTTCTTCTTTGGAAACGTACCTAACGTAAGGGGTAGTATACTCTCTCCTGTATAACATGCCATCAAAAAGGAATAGTACAAGCTCAGTATCTTATCTTTTGAGCCTCGTTTCTATTTGGAGGTAAGATTCCATTTAGAAGGAATTATTTGATAGGAGTCATCCAGCTGTTGCCCTCAATTTTTTGAGGTGTGGATTCCGCAGTGGGTTGGCCTGATTTTTTGCCGTCTATTGATTTGGTATGCCTTGCGGTTCGTTGGGCTTGGGTTAGGACAAGGATTTGATTTGATTCTATTATACTTGGCTCTGCTTGATACCCAATTGGTATTGTTTTCGTTTCATTGGCCATTTTGGTACTAACTAGTTTTGCTAAAGAGTTAGCAGATGAGTTGCTCTCACGGGGGATTTGTTTTATCTAAGATTGTTCAGACCGCTCTAGTAATTTCTTAGATAGCTCAGCATATTTGGCCAAGGTTGAGTCCTTCACTTGGAAATGATCATGCACTTGATTCACAATTTACTATGAATTTTAATGTGCATTACCTTCATTACCTAGGCCATCGATAAGCCTACGAAGAGGTCCTCATATTCTACCATATTGTTGGTTGCTTTGAAACTAAATTGTACTACTCCATGCAGCTTTTCCCCATTCGGGGTGACCAACATGTATCTGCTTCATGCCCCTTGTTTATTCGATGCTCCTTCTACGAATATATGCACTTTTGTTTTTTTCTTCTGAATGGGGTTTGGCTGGTAAGGTGCACTTTGTAATAAAATCTGCAAGCGCTTGATCTTTGATCAGCTTTCTAAGATGGTGGATTGATACCGTATTGGTTAAGCTCCATTGACCACTTTAATAGGCTACCTAATGTTTCTGGTTTCTACAGTACTTGTCTAAGTAGTTTGTCTATAAGGACTTTGATGGGATATGCCTGGAAATAAGGCCACAGCTTGATCGTTTAGACTCACTAGATCCTTGGGTTTCTTTAGGATTTCGATTCCTCTTGTGGCATCGATCTTTTCAAGGTTTGAACTCGATTCCACATGCACTTACTATATACCCTAGGAACTTTCCTGCCTGGATAGCAAAGGTGCATTTAAGGGATATAGTTTCATATGATATTGCTTAAGGATTGTGAAGGTATGTTCCAAGTCTTTGACATGGTCTGATGCTGCCTTTGCTTTGACTAGCATGTCGTCCACATATACTTCCACATTCTTTTCGATCTGTTCAGCAACATCATATTAATTAACATTTGATAGGTTGCCCCCTCATTCTTAAGTCTGAATGGCATGACTTTATAATAGTATAACCCTTTGTCTGTTATAAAACCGATGTATTCATGGCCTGGTTCGAACATAGCTATTTGATTATATCTCGAATATGCATGCACGAATAAGAGTAATTCGTGCCCACTGGTTGCATTTACCAACTGGTCGATCCTTGGTAGGGGAAAACTGTCCTTCAGGCAAGCATTGTTGAGATTAACGAAATCCTTATAGGTTTTCATTTTCCATGAGGCTTTCTTACCAGTACTGGGCTAGCGATCCATTTTGGATAATATACCTCCCTAATGAACCCGTTTTCCTTTAACTTTTTAATCTCTTCATGTAGTGCGTTGTACCTTTCTTGGTCTTGGGTACTGTTCTTCTATCTGACCAGGTGTGCACCTGGGTCGATGTTCAGTGCATGCCAGACGATGGTCGGGTCTATTCTGGCCATGTCTGAATGAGTCCAAGCAAATACATCTACCGACTGTCTAAGGAAATCTATCAATTCTCTTAGGCTTCTGCACTAAGGTTCTTCCCTATTTTGAGCACCTTTGTGGGATCTTCTTGATCTATTTGTATGTCTTCGGTATCGTCAACCGGCTTTAATTCTTTCTTTGTCACCCTAAGCTCAGATCTATCTCACTTTTTGGTTCTTCTTCTAGTGGCGAGTTCATAAAAAACACCTGTTTTTAGGCTTCCTTAGAGAAATATAATGCATAAACTAAATTATACTCATCAGTGCTAATCACGTGCATATATGTTCTTTTTTCCTTTTAGGTTTTGAGGGCACAAGATAACTTGCCTTAGTATCGGTTTGAGTGTTCGACACCGCCATAGTGTTATATTCTGATTTAACTTCATTTTTATTATTATGAGTATAAAAAAGGTGGTAAAATAGTTTGGAACAATTTTATTGCTAGAGTTTAAAGTTACATGATACAATTCCCTATCTAAAAATTGTCCCCCTTTACCGATCCTATTATAGCTGGAGTATTGAACTTCATGAGTAGGTCCTTTTGAGAGATGATTTCCCTTAGCTCAACTAGAGTAGGCCTTCCCAAGAAAGCATTTAGGATGAGGGTTGATCGTGTAGGATCGATTTCACCCTAGAGGAGGGGTGAGTAGGGTGATACTATCAATTATGAAAATTTATTGCAGAAGTGTATAAAATAATTTCAGCACTAGTCGAATAACAGCAGCATAGATAATAGCAGAATAATAAAAACATAAAATAGAACACACAGATTTACCCAGCTTAGGCAAAACCCTGCCTACGTGCTGCCCCAAGATTTATACTAGAAATTAAATAGTCAGACGCTTACACATGTAAACTCACGACATCCTCTATCGAGTAACCTAACTCATTCTCAAAACCCTGCCACAAGTCAGCCACTGAGTTGCAAATTCTCGAACTACACCACCATAGTTCGTCCCTTAGTCACATGACTAGACAATTTCAAAAGTTTAAAAGAAAAATTACAATTTAAAACACAATTAAAAATAAAAACCCTAATTTTAAAATTAAAGCCCAAGTATTATAGAAGCCGGACAAAGCAAAACACTAAAAAATAATCCCCTTTTCTCTTTTATTTGTTCAGCCGGTTCCTTTTCTCATATGTGATAATGGTGCTTCATTTGTTTCTTCTTTTCTCTGAAATTAGGGCTTTTGGATGAAGTTGCCGCTTTGTCGAATTGACTGCTGATGCTTCAATTCCTTTCTTCGATCAATTATATGTTCAAGGCAGCTTCTACCAAGTCGAGTTTGAATGTTGTATGAATTGATACGTTCGTTGCTTTTTCGGTTTGTACTACACTTGACTTTGATTCGAGTTGAATGATTATTCCTTTTTGCTTGAACTCAAATGGATTATTGCCGGTGATGTTTACCGTTTATATAGGATTCGAATTCCTATTTTCTCGTTCGTATTGAATAATTTGAATTTGTCAATTGCTATGATTTGGCCATTCGATTTTGTATGATTACTTGATATGATTACTAACTTGTTCAAAATCGTATTTTTTTGCTTGGTTGTCACGGCTTTGGTTTCTGACTTGGTTCGACTTCCTTGGTTATCACGGCTTTGAGTTGATTCCTTTCTTTGTGTTTATTGACTTCGGGATGACCACGATTTTGATTTTGTTATTTGGTATTTGTGACTTCAACACTGACATTGCTTTGATTTTGTCTTCTGCCTTTGACTTGGTTTACAAACTTGATTTTGTGATAATATTTTGAGTTTGACATTTAACTTTACTTGATCAATCACATTGTTGTTCCATGACTTCATCATTTAACTTGACTGTTGTACAATGATTTTTGAACTTGTATGCTGCACTTTCATATGCATATAAACTTGTGCATGCTCTGGTTTGCTGTTTCAGTGGCACGAGCCAATTTGCATACACACACATACATACGCACATGTCTGGGTTGCGTTGCACTGCTGTATGGTTTGATGTACTTGAATGTGGTCGACACCGTGACTCGAATCTGCTTGTATCTACAGTGTTGCAGTGTTGTTTCATTGAGTCTAGTCTTCGCCATTTCATTCTACTGCACAATGCATTTTGTTTCACTGGTTTGGTTAGATGCACATGTATATTTTGTTCATTTTGGTTGCTGTCTAGTTGAGTCTGCTTGGAGCTTTTGTTGCATGCTCATGTCATCTATGCTCTGTATATTACTATGTTGAAGTTACTGTTGCGTTGCTTCGAGTCAGGTTCCATTGGTGGCTTCACTTTGGTATTATTGCTGTAACATCCCACCTTTTGTATGCTTTAAATCGATGATAACCACACACGTCGGACTTAAGCCATCCAGAAGGGAAGATTGTTATTGAGGGTGAATAAGAAAAAGTAGGGAAAGAAGAAAAACAAAATAGAATCTTGTAGCAGAATGACAAAATATAATAATCAAATAATAGTTCACGAAGCTGTTTTATAAAACATTTAATTATACTTATACAACATAGATCAGAGTTACACATACCAGAGAATAATAAATAATGCAGCGGAACAGTATGAATGTAGTGGAATAACATAATAAAAAAATAGTAATACAATCTTCATCTTCGTCCTTCAGAAATAAAGTCTTCGAATCCTGAAATGCTCAGACTGACCCGAGCGAATTAAAAAGACAAAACACTCTAGTAAGAACTAAAAGATCTCATATAAGTTAAATCAATAGAAACAAATATGAGTGAAATGGCGTCAGAGATGTTTACGGGATTTGACATCTCATATCCAGTGCCTAACGTAAGTGCAATAACTTAAGAGATGCTCGGGATTCACATCTCCTAAGGATCCGTTAAACTATTTACTATGTAATAATATTCCGCTAGTATAATAATGTCTAATTGTAAAATAAACTTACTTTTAAATAGCGTTAAGGAGTTACCCAATCTCCCGTTTAACACAATAATAGTCCAAGTAGTCCATCCAGTATCATAGTCCCTCCTGATCGGGAAGCCACCAGAAGATACCACACGGGCTATGGGAGAAAACCAAACTCGTACAAGGCACGCTAGGGTAGTTGACATGGCAAAACTATGCAATGCCAGGGTAGATATACCAATTATGCTTCCGGGGCGGTAGTAACGCATGGCCGCAGCTACCGCCCACCTTGATCCACACCCCAAATCAAAAGAATCAAAAGTGGCAACCAAATCAATGCAAAAGTCAAAGTACAATATCAAAGAGATGTGTCCGATCAAAGGTGCTACCTCATTAGTCCGTCAATCGCTCATGTTTTAGCCACCTTATGCCAACTCATGGGAGTCGGGTCCACGTATATACCTCAAAGGAACGCCGCCGCCATCCTACTTTATTCTGGAATCTCCACCACATACACGGTTGTTAAAGTGGTTTTCGGAGTTGGCAGAGAGTATGATGACTTCCGATCCCAATCTCTTTAACAACCAAACGTTATTATAACACCGCGGTCATTTCAAAATAATTATACTTCAAACTAGAATATAATATCCATTTCAAAACATAATACTTCGAATTTCATAGCTTCTAAACCATAACCTCCACCACTTAAACGGTTGAATATTCAAACAGTATATAAAATAAATAGTTTGAATTTGAAATTACTTTATAAAGTAAAATAATTTCCTCGACTTCGCAAATTTATTCACTTTAAATTAAATCTCGATTCATAACTTTCAACTCACTTTCAGTTTTCAATAAACCTTTTCAAAAGATTTCAAAGCTTTCAATATTCAACATTTTAAAACTGAATTTGTTAACTCTCTCTATATATATCAATTTCAGTTTACTATTATTTAGTTTTGAAATATTTACTTAATAATTCCAATGTCATTCAAATAAACTCCAATTTCAAATAACTGAATATTTCCCTCACTTTATTCAAACTTGATATATTCATTTATATGACCTTAGACAAAAATCAAGTAAAAATGATATTCTTTAAAATCTCAAATTCAATGAGTCACAAATCAATTATTAAATAAAATTCTCAATTAAATACAATTTCAAATCAATTTCCAATTTATCTTTCAACCTTAATTTATTGAAATCATTATAAATTCTATATTAAAATATAATTTAAATAAATACTTAACCATATTATATTTTAAATAAAATCAAACTTTATTATTAACTTATTTTATATTTCAAATCAAATTTATACATAGCTAGAAACCAATAATAAAATAACATTGATATAACATCTAAAATCAATATTTATATAACCCATATATTTCTTTACAAAACCATAGAAATCATTTCAAAATATTTTTATATATAGACCGCAGTGTTTGTATATAATTTACTATCCTATGGTCAAGTGATATGGATATTTATCATTTCAATCCGTAATTTAAACATAAATACAGTTATTTATCATTTCAAACCGCAATCCCGAATGAAATAAAATCTATAACAACTTGCAGTTTATAACAATATAAAATACAACATCCATTCATCCAATATCAATCATCAAACATTTATCACAATCATTATCCAATTCAATCAATAACATCAACAAATAAAGATAATAAATAACAGGTATTTACAGACAGTTTATATTCAATAATAAATTAAATAACTGTTTAACTGGCAGTTTCTGTGCAATAATAAATTAAATAACTGTTTAACTCAATAAATTCAATTTAACTGAGATGATGATTAAAAATATGCCACATAGTCATAAATAAATTTCTAATTACATCATAAATCAATTTAACAAACATAAGAAATTTTAGAAGTTGTGAGTGGGTTAAAACACTCACCTTTTGAATTTAAATTTAATTTAAATCCAATTTAAAGTCAAAATCTGAACAGTCTCAGAATTCATCCAAACTAGTGTCAAAGTGTCCGGAATTTTGCTAGGATTGCGGCGGAGAAACCGCACGTGGAATGGACCTTGTACGTAAAAGTTACGTGCATTAGAATGATTGGAAGTGAAATTAAAAATAAATAAAAAAACAAAACAACTCACTACAGCCACGTCACTGCTACTCTTCCAAACCCTACAGGCATGCGTGAACAGGAAACCCACGCACGCACGAAAACATGCCATCACCCCTTGCTCGAACGCGCACGCCATGCCACCACCGGCCTACCGCCGACCTTCCTCCGGCTTCCCCCGACCCATGCGGCAGCCCAAAAACGTGGCCTCCAGTTGCCCAAAATCCAGTAGCCGCCACCGATTTTATGACCTAATTGAATTATTGCCGTCAATCTACCCGTCAAAACGTCAAGCAACTCACGCCGATGAACTCCCCTCTGCCCGCTCTATAAAGCCCATAAATCAATTTGACGATCCGACAACGTTCATCGATGCACGATGAACGGCAGTGAGTACTCCATCGATTTTCGACCACATCGAAACTCGAATTGAAAAATGAATCATATATCTGACTTGCGCTCGTCGAGCTTCAAATTCATATATAATTCGATATAGTTTAGGGAGTTTGAAATTTTTGGCTTTGAATTTTGAATTGGAATTGACTGTGAGATTTAGGGTTTGTCTGCCATTGAGGAAGAGGAGCAACAACAATTTTGTACGTATAGAACTGAGAAATAGAAAGGCTTCCTAGGGTTTATAATGATATATATATATATATATACAAGCATAACAAAATAGAGGCAAATGGGCTTGATTGGTTTGGAAAAATCGAACGATAATGACCCGAAAAGCCCGTTCTGACTCCGGAACGAAATTGGGTCAACCCATATATCAAAATATATGTTTTTTAATATTTTAAACGCAATGGAACAGGTTTTAAGTCCAAATTCCATCGTATGAAGAAGTTATGCCAAAATCAGCTTATTTCAAATTGATTTCAATTAAATTGATTTTTAGGCGTTTCGAGCCCGTACGATCAAACGACAAGTCCGATCGCTACGAAACTTGAAATCTTACAATAATTCACCATTACAGATTCGATGAATCTGGTTTTGTCAAAATCTGAGTCAGTGGCCAAAATGGCAATTTTCTAGTTATTCAAATAAATTAATAATAAATTAATTAATCCCTTTCCAATTTAAGTTTTAATAATTTACAACTTCTATCAGTTTTGATTTCTTAACCATTTCACAAATAATTTAAACAAATTTAGCTGCCAATTTAAAATTGATTAATTCCTCAGTTTCAGTGTTTAATTTCAATTTCATTAAATTCAGAAGATTTATAAATTTAAAATTCCAAAATCCATTTATTAACCTTTAAACCTTGTTATTCAACTCTTTTATAACAATAAGAATATAATTAACATTGGTTTATAACATAGTACACTAACATTTCCTAATTTCATCTTAATCCCTATTTACGTAATATTTAAATATTAATTTTCATTTAATTCCAACTAATACAATTATTAAATTTAAATTAATAAATCTTGATTTACATTCTTATTATTCAATCAATCATTATCCCATTCATACTTTATTATCAACCAACAATTATTACAATTAATTATCTAATATTGATTTTTTTTCCAAATTACAGCTTATTACGTATTATTTCGTCAATTAATATAACTTTGAATTTTATTTCCCAATTTACTATTTACAATCAATTATGACCTTGCAATTGTTTCAACTAATTGGGTTTGACTAAATTAGTTATTTATTAACTTGCATTAACATACCTTTATTTTAGCGATTTCATTATTAAATTATAGATTTTTATTTTCTTTCCGCATTAAATTACCAAAACTTATTAAATTAACAGTTTAATTATCGAAAATTACGGGTCGTTACAATTGCATTTGTAATTGAGTCTGAACCTGCTTTATAGCCAAAATTTATTGCATTGGTGTGTTGAATTTTATGCATGTCTTTTCATCCCTGTGGCATACTCGGCCTCGACTTTGTTATGCTCTGTACTTTATTTTTGCATTCACACCTTTGCACTATTGGAGATTGGTAGTTACATATGTTTATACAGTGTTATTTCACTGTTTTGATCTCAATTGTATCTCATATTTCCTACTGTAAATGTTGAATTTTGTGCACATTCGAGTTTGTATTGGTCTGTTTTTCAGCTTCATATGTATATCACTAGCTTGTTATTGACTGGTCTTTACTTGCATCTGTGCATGTCACTCATTGTTTCATTTGTCATTGCTGCTCGGTTGTCAATGTGCACATGAGTGTTTGCATTTCCATGAGTCACTGCTATCTTTTTGCAGTCTGATTCTTCAAGTGTACTTTGTTTCTATGCTTCGAGCATTGTTGCAATCTTCATGTTTTTACCGTGTTGAGTCCAGCTTATAGCTCTTGTTTGACTTTGTGCTCGTGTTGTAACTTTATTTGTATTACACTTGAGTTGAACCCGACTTTTTAATTGGGTTTGACCTTGTGCTAACCCATCTCTATAACTTTATCCTGTGTATATCGGTGTGCACGGCCTTGTGGCATGTACAGTGATACACTGTGCATGTCACAAGTTGTTCATGTGTGATGAATTCAAAATGAATATGACGACGAACAACCCAAATAATCGAGGCAAATAATATTTTCAAAATCATTCTATTTTACACTGCAAAATATTTTTGTTTTAGTTTTACCGTGTCAGTATATTTTTGCAGATAACTCAGATGCTGGATTCAGTCTGTACTGGAGTTGAAGAGCAATTATGAGTGAACGAGTGATATGTGGTGAGGTGCAAATGTAAATTGAAATGTATTGTAATTGCAAATTGTATTGTCATTGAATTTGTATATATATAGTGAGAGCTCAATTTGTACTATTCAAAATTATAATAAATATTAGTTTGAATAAAATATCTATTTGAATTTAAACTTTGTGTTATTTATTTTATTCAGCAAATATTTATTTAATTATGTGAAAATAAAATAATACATTAACAAATCCATTTAAATGAATATATATATATATATATAAATGTTTATTATTATCAAACAAAAATCATATACTTGCATATTGAACAGATCGATGATTAGCAAACTTGGATAAAACGACCTATGTAACATGGAACTTCTAGTTATAATAAATAAATTGGCTGACCCCACTAGAATGGTAGTAGTGTTGTTGAATCCAAAGATGGGTTCAGGGCTGTGTTTCAAGATTTCAGAAGATAACTTCATTTGGTCATAAGCACACTTGAGAATGACATTAATAGAGCTTCTCGAATCAACAAAGACTTTCTTCATAGTAAAATTTGACACTTGCATCTTAATGACAAGTGGGTCTTGATGTGGGAACACAACTCATGCCACATCAGCTCCATGAAGGTTATTTTTGGTGCAGGCTTCTGTTTGACATAGAAGATCGCTCTTTGGGTTTTGACTTTTTGTACATATCTCTCATGTTCCTTTTTGCTTGCATCAACGAGCGTGGTTCCATGGATTGAAGCTGTCAAGTTTGAAGGTTTGCCAGTTTAGTGTTCATTTAGATCTAGAGTCAAGTTTCCAGTCTTATCTCCCCCATTTTCCTTTTGAAGCTGCTCAAATCACCTTCTAAATTAGCCTCTCCATTTCCTTCTTTAGGTATCAGCAGTTATTAATATGGTGACAATTTTCTTTGTAGAACCAGCAGTAGGCTATATCTTTGTTCTGTTTTTGTTTCCTTCCTTTATTTTGCAAGTTGTAAGATACCTCATCTTTGGTTATCTCATATATCTACCTAAGGGAATGAGCGAGGGTAATATTTGTAATGAGGTTTAGCTCTTTGTGTCGCTTTGCTAATGGGTGATTCCCATCTGCCTCCTCTTCTTTTCATAGCTGGGGGCGATACTCCATGAGATTGAGATACAGACCCGACTTTCTCCATCCTAATGTATCTAGTCGCCCCCACATAAAAGGCCTTCATGCTATGGCAAGATTTCCTATGATTTTTGTCCCATATTGTAGTTCCTCTCCTAATTCCAACATGATCCACCGTTAGTAATGCTTCTTCGCTGGTTGCCCCAACTTGAAGAGCCTCCGTTTTTTGGTGCTTAGTGAAACCATGCAATCTTTCATTCTCCCCTTTTTTCACACAGGACATGGTATGGACGTCTGGGAAGGCTTCCCTTCTCAAATTGAATTGCCTTACGAAATCAGCAGATAATGGCCCTCCAAGATCTGACCTCTCCTGATCTGTACCCTCTGAACCACCGTAAGACCACGTAGGATATGTATATGTGGAATAGATTTCGCTAGGTCATACTTCCAACTTTCAGGATGTACAAGAAGTATTCGAAGGTACTGAGGTGATCCTTGGGGTTGGTAATTCTGTCAAACTAATCGATCGTAGGGGCTTTGAAATTATCGAGATAATTGGCC
This sequence comes from Allium cepa, assembly GCA_030765085.1. Classification (NCBI taxonomy): domain Eukaryota; kingdom Viridiplantae; phylum Streptophyta; class Magnoliopsida; order Asparagales; family Amaryllidaceae; genus Allium; species Allium cepa. The sequence goes on from CM060945.1 coordinate 135,071,056, forward strand.
TCGATAACAGTCTCATTGAAAGGGGATGCAAATTTCTTCCTCTATCTTTTATTCCATGCTTTATCGATAAATCTTTGCTAACTGCTCTACCGAGTTCTGAGTTGTGGGATCTCGTATTCTCTCGGGTCAACCTGAGATGAGTTACCATCAAACAGGGCATACTCGTCATTTCCAGCAGATTGGGTCAGTTTTTCCAACAGTAGCTGGTTTACATTGGCCCACTTGGTTTTGTTCCTGGGGGTTAGCCTAGATTTTGCTTTTTAATTTGGTGCTAGTTCTTATTATAACATCCATATTCCCATTAATATGAGTGTCGTCATCGTTCCCTTACTAAATGCTTAGCGCAACTGTGGAACGATGTGGGTGAGTTGTGGGGTGGGGAGATGAAGATACCCTGTGAGTGACATGTTGAATAAGTGTTTCCTCTTATCCTTCCATGCTTCGATTTATTTAGTTTAAACAGGATTGGAATGGAGCCAGGATGGTATCTACAGGGGCCTCAGTTGAAGCTTCCACTTTATCCTGGGTTTTTAAGAGTATAAGTGATTTGGGGGTAGTCTTTGCTGCCAAATGTGAAGCCTCCTGAATTAGAGAAATATGAGAATTGGTAGGATTCATGATTCATAGTGTATCGTTTTACTAGATGTGAAAATGAATAGTGATATGGAGGATCAAGCACTCCTTCTAGCGCCAAAGGACATTGATGAACTTTTTCGTCCTTCAACTCTTCAATTACGGGCAAAGTAATTAATATGCTAATTACTCTACTGATTTTGAATCTAAAATACCAACTAACCTTAATTTTGCCGTGAGCAGCTAATTAGGCCATTGTGTGCTTACACAATCAAGTAGTTGCATTTTAACTATTTGTTAAAGCGTCAGGTATATTTAATATTTGATCCAAGAACAAGTGAGGCAAAACATAGTACTAGACTAATTAAGGAAACTATAGAAAATAGTAGAGGACATAGGGGATTTACGTAATTTGGATTTTAAGAAATCCTACGTCTATGGGAAAAGGTTCCCTTTCTTCCTTTTTCATTAATCTGGTACAGAATTTCATGGAAGAAGGTACAGTTGAATCTTAAAGGATTTTAATAAAGAAAAGAAATGCCCAAGGAAGAAGAAGTCTCCTTCATGCTACAGTGCTTCTATTTATAGTCATGAAAGGCATATGGATTACTATAATTTCTCTCTCGCCGTCATGCCTCAACCCACGGATTCTACCAGTGTCATCTATCCATATTTTTTACTTGATGGGATTACCGATGTGTCTTTGGCAAGAAGCTTGAATAGAGGTGGGAATTCCAAAAATTAGAGCGGAAATATCTGAAATTGTGGCGGGAGAATCCAAATTTGAATTGGCTTTACTTATGGGCCTTCAAAGAGACATTCTTTGTTACGTTTTAGTCTCATTGTGTATGTACGAGTTAGTATATGATGTTATGGAGTTTATACATATGAAGAGGTAAAGTGGTGAATATTGCCTGGTGCCCAGGTCACGCTGCCCTGCTAATACCTTTTTGTTTTTGCTGGACTTGACATATTGTCGGGTCGGAATAGAGTAGCATTTCCCATTATGATCTAAGAATGGACTTGGCTTATGCCTGGAATGTGTTGAGGCTATTTGTAATTTTAATTGGGAGGCAACTTGAGTTGAGTGCATTTTCCCATTTGTCGTTCATTTGTATGCATGATTCTATGTTATAGCATACCCTGAGTGCCCTATATACAACCCTTTTAGAGTACTTTTGATCCCGTGTGGCACTACCTAGGTTTCTTCTAGTATATACTGTTGTAGATCTGTTTCCTTAGGTTTGAAAAAGCATGAGCCTCGAAGATGCAATCAGATCAAATCGGTATGTACTGCTCCTAGGTTTTGGGGGTAGTACTCTCTTATTGTGGCTCCTATAGTTGTAAGGCTCGGGTCGGGTTTGGTGTTTTGACTTCAAGCACTATCCATTTTCCTTCACTATAGTATGTGGTAAGGACGGGCGTGACAGTAAGAATTAATTAGCTAAGGAAAGAATTAATTACTAAGGGTAATTAAATAATTAATTAGTTAAGTAATCAATAATTCCTAAAAATAAAACCATAAGAGCTAAAAATGACCAATGAGAATTTGACATAAGATAAGGGTTGGTGAAAGTAATTACTTAAAAGAGTAATGATACAATTACATGTTAAGTTGAGGTTTTCCTTATCAACATGTGAGAGCTACTGGAATTATCGACTTACCACTATTGAGGGTCAACTTGCAATAGCATCCATGAGCTCAACATGCGATAGCTAAATAGGATTATCAACTTGCGATAGCTATTGCCAACATGCAATGACTACTTTAATCCTCAATATGCAATATCCGTATGCTCAACATATGATAACCCTAAATTTTCAACATGTGTCAGCTAATTATATTTTAACATGCGATAACCCTTATAACCATTAACTCATGATATCTTTGTGGTGATCAATTTGCAATATCTTTAGGCGATCAACATGCGATAATTAATCGACGATCAATGTGTGATAACCTTAGTGTCCATCAACATGCGATAGCTTATAAACTCAATATGGGATATTTGTCATCAACTTACGACACCGGGTAATGTCACCATACGATAGCATGAACCATAAATATGTGATAACTAATGGTGCTAAGAAATTGCAAGTAGTTGGCTTTTAGTCGCACTTTAGGAGCCATCTTTCAAAGTGATGGATGAGGACAACAGAAAGATGAATTAGCCATGTAATATAATTAGTTAAAACAGTATAACTTGTTTAAAGAATGGAAAATTAGACTGATCCTATCTAAGTTATGGGATGAAAATTTGAATCATTAGAAATAATGGAAATGTAAGTATGAGATTGTAGTGGCAAAACTATGTCCAGATATGACATTATATTTGATAATCTTAATGATAAGCCTTAAGGCAACCAAATGCCTAAGTACAAAACTATGTTTGGTAATGTTGATTGAAGGTCTTAGTGGTAAACCCATTTTTTTCATGATAAAATATGAGAGCGATGGTATAAGGCTTGTGTAGCATCCAATTGTTTACCCACGACAGTATACTAGAACGATGGTATAATTCTTATGTAGCATCCAGGTGTCTATTCACAACAGTAGACAAGAATGAGTGTGTGAGGCCTTTGTGGCAACCTAATTATCTTTTCATGATAAGTGTGAGGTAGATAAGTGTGAGGCTGTGGAGGTGCAAAAAGTCATAGGGGGATACAGCGAAGATATAGCGGGGATATAGCGGATAAGTCTAAAATAGCATATAAAACTCATACTTAATATTTTTACAAATATATAAACGGTAATTGAACGAAACATTAACATTCAATTTAACGACAGTTAATACAATTTCAGTTTTAAATAAAAACATGTGTAAATATATTGTAAATAAACGTAAACTGTTATTTAACATAATTAAATTTAATAGAATATTAGAATATTTTCGTTTCTGAATATATATTAAAAAATTCAATTAAAAGAAATTAATTTCAAAATTTGTATAACGTACAAATGACATTTTTCAGTTCATTTCTTTTAAAGAAGATATAGCGGAATAGCGAAATAGCGAAATATAGCGGGAATAACGGGATATAGCGGAGATTAAAGCGGAAAGACTATATTTAAGGCTATTTGGGAAAATCATAGCGGCAGGAGTCCGCTATGGGATATAGCGGGGCAATAGCGGGGCAATAGCGGGGCAATAGCGGAGCATTAACTGCACAGGTGTGAGTTAAAACACCTTAATGAAACCCTAAAGTATCAAGTACCAATATCAAACTAGCAAGAGTAAGGCCTGAGTGGCAATTTTAAAAAGAATTGACTATAGATACTAGTCGAACATGTATGTAAGAAATCTCACACTTATGATGAATAGATGATCTATGCATGGTCATGATGTGATATTATTTATGATGATTGGAATAGTGAGAGGAGAACCCGTTCTGTGCTTTTGTGGTGTGGTCTCACTTACTCGCTTAGGATAAAGTATTATTCATACTAGGCTTTATATCTGACCCTTCTTTTTATCATTTCCCATAAACTCAAGGCTACTAATTTGAATGGCCGTATTTAGGGTATAAAAAAGTATCTTTTAGAAGGACGAATAAAGAATCCGAAGACGAATCAAGAGGCTTTCTAGCTAATAAATGTATTTTGAGCATTTTGCTACGTAAAACCAGGAATTATAACTTATTAAGTATTGTACCAATATCTTCGTATATTGGACAATTGACGTTATATTTGTTTCTTATTATATTTTCACCTATATGAAATGAGATGGGTTGGTGATGATGTAATGAATCAAGTAAAATCATTTTGATGTAACACAAATTTATTTAGCTGCTTTGTTTACTTAATGTTGTGAAAAATAGTGAACTCACTTTGTCACTTGAAAATGTTTCTGGCGATGACTGCAGCATCATCGATGTGTATACAGGTCATGAAGTGGGGAATGTTATAATATGATATCAAAGCTGTGGTTAATGAACACTTAAGTAAAATATATACAAGTAGAAACTATGTAGCGAAAAATAACATCTTGGGGTGCGGATGCGATATATTTATTATGTACTTATTTATTTTAGTGTGTGTGTGTCTATATATATATATATATATATATATATATGAAGGTATATCTACCCTTATACTATTTCATACACTCCCTTTACTTCCATTTCCCATGATCTCTTGTTCATGAAAAAGGTAAGAATGGACCTACGTAACAAACGCTTGACATTAGGAAGTTCAAGAGCAAATCTTAATGGAGAAACTGACAATATGCAAACTAACGGTCAAGGAAGGGAGGCAGCTCGAAAAGCTTGTGCTGAAGCTAATAATGAAATGCCTTCGTCAACTATAGGGAATTTGGATATGAATTCACTTTTCCAATAGCTCTTAGTGAAGTTATTGCAGCAGCTAGTACCTCCGTGGTCCCTGAATGTATCGAGAGGCCCAAAGCAACTAGTCAAAGTAGACTTTGCTAGGATGAACAAGGATTTTAGAAGTCTAGGAGAAGAAAAGTTTGATGGTATGTAGCAGACATTATAGGCTAATGGTTATTGATGTGCGAAAGGATTTGTGAGAACGTGGAACTAACATATGCAGAAAATGAAGTTGGTATCTAGGCAGTTCAAGGGACTGGCAGATGTTTGGTGGAGGACAATGAGAGAGGATATCCTAGAGTAAGAATCACTTGGAATAGGCCTAAGGAGATGTTTAAAGAACTATGTATTCCTGGATCGAAGCCTCCAGTGATGTTATTAGAATTTATGGAGCTGTAACAAGGAAGTTTGACTTTGGCAAAATCTTTGCAATAGTTCAATGCGTTGTCCATTTACGGAACTGATTTGATTAGGACTCTAAGAAAGAAGGCAGAGAAACTTATCCTAGGATTGAGTAACAAAATGATGGCTTGTCTAACACTTTCATTCAATGAAATGGTAGATACGTTGAAGAGGTATGAATTAACATATGTTAAAAGGTAGAGTTTGGGTCAGAAGGCTCAAGCTAAGAAGAAAAGGAAGTTTTCCTCATATTTGTAAACCAAGAGAGGCCAGCAGCAAAGAAGAAACAATCAAGGTAGTGGAGAGAGGATAGGCATTGCTGATGTCACCTGTTATAATTATAATTGGAAGGGGCACCATGTAGATAAGCGTCCAAAGTCGATAGGAGTTATAGAGGTTAAGTACTTTATCCATGACAAGCCTGGGCAAAAGAAGAAAGATTGTCTCTAGTAAAAGTAGCTGATGGTTTTCGCCTTATAAGGACCTTTTACTGGACCAACAATGGAAGAGAAGGGGAAGAAGGTTATGATAGGTGGTATGAGCTTGATCTCTGGTACTTCAGTTAGATTTTGTTTTAATACGGGTACTACCCATTCTTATGTTTGAAATGATGTAGTAGATAGGTCGAAGTTAGACACTTCCTATTTAGTTATGTCTCCACATGTGGTTAATCCGATTGGTAGTAATGTTACTCTTGGATTAAGGTGCATTGACCTTGTGTTTGATTTGTGTGGTCATGTGTTCATTTGCCTCCACATCTTAGGCACTGACTGGTTAGTGCGTAATTATGCTAGGATCTTCTGTCTTGGTCGAGTTATCACTTTATGGAATCCAAGTCATGGAAAAAGGATCATTGTGGCATTAGATGTAGTGGAATAAAAGTTAGGATCGATGTTGTATATGATAGAGGAAAATAATGACTAAACGAGTAGAGTTCTTTTAGTCTATGTGTTCGTAGATGTTTTAGAAGTTGTAACGGGATTACTGTCAAGAAAGGCAGTTGAATCAGAATAAACTTGATGTCAGGGGCACAATCTATGAGTAAACAACCTAGTGGAATGCCATGCAAGGAGATAGAAGAACTGGAATAGCAGCAGGTGGAACATGAGGACAAAAGTTTCATCAGGCCGAGTAGCTCACTATAGGGAGCATCTGTGGTATTCGTAAAGAAGTCAGATGGATCTTTACAGATGTGTATTGATTCTTGGGATTTAAATGAATTGAAGATGAAGAATCGTTGTCTATTATCTAGGATAGATGACTCATTCCATCAGATGAGTGGAGCTAGAGTGTTGTTGCTACTAGATTTAGCAATAAGATTCGATTAACTAAGCGTGGAAGAAGATAGTGTTCCATTGACTGCGTTTCGAAAAAGGTATGGTTCATATAAGTGGTCAGTAATGTCGTTTGGTTGGACCAATGCCCTTGCATTCTTCGTTGATCTTATAAAGCGAATCTTTCATGTTTAGGTAGATAAATTCATGTATATCTTCGTTGATGATATATTCTAAGGATGAGTGAGATTATGAAGTCCATCTTAGGACACTATTGGAGACGTTGAGACAACACAAGTTGAAGGAACACAAAATCTACCATTTCTCCTTAACCACCCCTTTGAGTCAATGGTATAGTGCCATAAATGAATCGATTGCTCCCTTCTACTAAGCCACTCAAAAATATCCAACAACCCCTTATCGTTCTTTTGACTCGACCCAGTGCGGTCCATAAGTGTAGGCTGCACATCTAAAGCTGTTAACAATCCCAGAGTGATGTTTGATGATGGTCGAAAATCAATAAACTCCATGTGCTTCCATTATAAAAATATAAGACTTAGCATCGCATGCTTCCTACTCAAGGCATCGGCTACAACATTGCCCTTGCCTAGAGTATAGGAGATATCAAAAGCATACAATGCCAAAAACTCCATCCACCTCTGCTGTCTTAGTTTAAATCCATTTAGGAGAATAAATACTTTAGAGACTCATGATCAATATATAGCCCAAACCACTCTCCTATAGATAATGTTTACATGACTTGAGTGCAAAGACAAAGGCTGCTAACTCAAGATCATGGGTAGGATAGTTTATCTTATGGACATTCAACTGTCGACTAGCATAGCTCACCACTCTCCTCTCTTGCATCAAAACCACATCCAACCCTCTAGTGCAAGTGTCGGTATATACTATGAATTCCCTAGTACCATCGAATAATACTAACATGGGTGCACTAGTCAATGACTCATACAACTAGATAAAAGCATCCTCATACTTCGAGTCTCATGAGAAAACCATATTCTTCTGAGTGAGGCGGGTCAAAGAGACAGAGATTTTAGCGAAGTCCTTAACGGTCTTCTTATAGTAGCCTTCCAAACCAAGGAAACTCCTTGCTTCCATAACATTCTTCGGCACATACCAATCCTATCTACATAACTTTGCTAGGATCAACTGCCGGCCCACGCTCACACACATGCCCTAAAAATCGTACCTCCTTGAGCCCAAAGCGGCATTTGAAAAACTTTGCATTCAACTTATGTCCATGGAGTGTATTAAGCACTTCTTCTAGATGCATCCTATGCTCCTCCTTGCTCCTTAAATAGATTAATATGTCATCCACAATTACCAACATAAACTTATTAAGCAACCCTCTAAAAACTCTACCCATCAGGTCAACAAAATAGACACGCACATTGGTTAGTCCAAAGGGCACATAATTAGTCACTCATAAAGTTCATCGGATGTATGAAAAGGAGTCTTCTTAATATTGTCCTCAGCTACACATAGCTAATGGAATCCGATAGCTAAGTCAAGCTAGGGAACACCTTCGCTCTAACTAACTAATCAAAGAGATCATCTATGTGGGGCGATATGTAACGATTCTTCTTTGTCAGCTTATTCAGCTCATGATAATCGATGCAAAGCCTTAGTGAACCATTTGTCTAGTGGAAAAGACAACTAGTGTTTCCAATCCTTTAATACTCCTCCTAATGAAGTCCTTCTTCAATAGCTCACTCACTTGCTTATTCAGCTCGCATCTTTCTTTAGAAGCCATATATGTAATAATCTATCTTAAAACAGTCCTAAATCCAACCCAAAAAAGGCCTATCGAAACTTAGATCCATTCCAAAGCTGGCCGTTGATTGATAAAAAGAACAATACGGTGCTATATATCTACTCATTCAGAACTCATAGCAGAACGGTAAAATATAATAACATAAACAGTGCCCATTTTATTTAAAATTTCAAAATCAATAAACCATAACACAATATCAATAATAACCATTACATAAACAAGATTCATCATGTTTAAATGCACATTGTCATCTTTAAATGGGTACAATAGAAAATAGCATAAAGAGATAAATAGACTATTGCCACAAGCTCCACTTGTCGCTATTTCCATTTGAATCATCGTTTCCTTCCCTAACCTATATTGTAATGAGGAAAGAGTCAGAATAAAAATGTCTAGTAACTAGAAATCCTAAGCCTTTTTATATTTGATACTTGGATAGTATAGTAATTTAAATAAGTATATGTATTACGCATTTAAATTTTATTCAAAGTCTTTCCAAATATAAGCTTCAAGGCTTTTCCAAATAAGAAGGGCTTTCCAAATGTAAGCTCGTACCCAATTTGCATCAACCCGATAACCCATATCTATCATCCATAATGTTCTTTTAATGTGAGAGATAGTGCTCAAGTCACTTAATACCTTTTAATGAGAACTAGGCAGACTCCAACCTTTTAGTACCTTATCTGAGGTAGGTTCCCATCATTTAGTACATATCCCAAGGTGGACTCCTCACAAGTAACTATCTAGCTGACATTGCATGGAATCTCTTCAACCACCTAATACATGTTATTGAAGCGGGCCCTTTCCTGAGATATCCTCTACCGTGCCTAAACCCAGTCCCAACCATTTAGTACTACACACATGGGAAAGAGGCGGGCCTTCAAACATCTACTTAATACCTTTAATTCCAAAGTATGTCCTTCGTATTATAGTCCATACCCTAAGGAGACATCATACATTAGCCTGACTATTCATAGAAACTGGTAGCTAGATTAGCAGGGAGGATTTAACCTACAAAATTGAGAGAAACCTCGTGTTATCCGTAGTTACTTATTATAGGCGATATCTCACATCATCCCTAAAGTCACATTACTAGTAGCCAAATTAGCTAGGCAGACTTTTGTGTGCTTTTGACTGACCATGGATCCCTATAACTTAGTCATAATTCATAACGCTCCCAAAATATATTATCACACATCTCACCGTTATTCATTATTTTAGGCCTTACAATTATTCCTTTTTAATTTTTCCTTAATAAACAGTTACTTTTCTAAGGGGGATCTAGAGATGATTATTACCCTAATTAACTACATAATTAATATGTCATAATTGTGCGTTATTTATGCTAGCTTATATGTATATAAAAACATTATTAATTTCTATGCATGTGAATATTACACTTTAAACTAAAGTTCAAATGTCAAATCTTCCAAGATTATATAAGTCTCATTTCCACGATAACACTTACACCATAAATCCAATATTCCAAAATCAAATTAATAGGCTTGTACTTAGAATCCAAATCAAACATATATTATATTAAAACAATGGATAAATAAATAGTAATGAAAACTTACAATTTAATTAATTTTATGCCCTATTCAACTTCTTTTACATGAAGGTAGACAAGGGAAATTCTATTCAGTTTGTAGAAATAAGCTGTATGAACTTTGAATAAGAATTCATACCATACATACTATTTACTAGTCAAATCTCTTAATAAGATCCAAAGAAAAAGAAAAAGAAGTGGAGTAGAAGGTAAAACATTTAAATTGAAAAATCCACACAAACTCCATTATTTTAATACAAAACAACTAAGATTCCAATCTAAGAATTGAAATTTCACTTTGTTGGAATTTTGGGGATTTTATTGTGATATTTTTGTAAACCAAAAATCGCCAAGGTATATGTCAAATCCAAAATACACTATTCAATTACTAAAAAAGAAAAACTAAGATTTCCAGTCACTGTAGGTCATCATCTTTGCTCCTCTTTGGATTTGACACGCTTACAGTGATCTCCTTCAAATTTCTCTTCTTAGATACGCAATAAGAGAATTGCATATGAATTAGATTCATAAATTAAGAGGTTGGAGGAGAAAATGGATTAGAAATTGAATAAGAACATCTAAATTTCCTTAATCGCAACGCTAGAGAATTTCTTGAATCTCTTTAGAAGAGAGACTAACAGAGTTCCATTGTGTTCGCGAATGATTTGCGGAGAAAAGTGAGGGAGATAGGCACTTATTTATACTGGATGAAACACACCAGAACCATTGGATTAAGGTTGGTTAAAAATAATATAATCTGGTACATTAAAATACTCAAAACCCTAGCTACCAGCCACTTAAATCAAATGACCGTGGCTTCCCACTGATCAACCGCTAGCGGTCGACCGATCTCCTTATTCTGGGAATGTTAATATTTTTATCGTCGTTAGTTTATTTCCTTCCTTTAGTAATATTTAATGTTTACTTAACCCTCAAGTGCAATTACTGTTAACTTTTGAATTTCAAATCTTAAAATTATTTATTTATTTTAATTTGAATTATATTCAAATTACTTTAAACTAGAAAACTTCAAAGGTTCATATCTTTTCCGTTTGAGCTCGTTTTCAACATATTATATATGAAAAGTGATCAAAAAACTGCTACAAATGCAACGATAGAATTTTCGTGGTCAAATTCTAACTTGTACATAATTTCCTTTTTTTAACCCTATCTTATTTAATTAATTTTCCAATTTATTTATTTATGAATGATTTTATGGGGTGTTACAATATCCCTCAATAATAAGGCAACCAGTCTAGCATTCTCCTTTAGACAAATCTAAAATTCGATCTCTCTCTAGGGTAGAAGACCGGTAAACTCGAAATAGGGATTTGGATAGTCTCTAACAATAGGCACAGAATCATACTCATCATGTGATAGGTCTAATAAATATAGATAACTCAACATAATAAACCTATAGGATTTAGTAAACCTCTAGACTATGTTCACTACAAATACCCAACCTAACAACCTTCCTATCACAATCTAAGATCACCTTATACATGGTCATCCAGCCATACCCAAATATAACCAAACCCAGAAAATCCAAAGATAAAATTTGCAATCAAACTTGAGCCTCAAAATAAACAATTTCAAACCTTTACATATCATAGGTAAATAAGTTGATCCTCCAACGGTGTTTGATACAAGTACTGGGTCTGTAGCTATGCTAGTGTCTAAGTTTAACTCATTTACAGGCCTACTCGAAATAAAAGAGTGTGATGCCACGGTATCAAATTAGGGACAAACAGACAAATCAAATATAGTTAATACACCTTCAATTATGACCTTTTTACCCTTGTCCGCTACTAGGGGCGCACTCGAGCTGTGAACAACATCTAGTGCATAACCTAAAACTACTTAGGTAGAGGTCTTCTATGGTATCGGACACTCCTTCCTCAGGTGCACGAATTGATTGCAGTTGAAACACTTAATTTTTAAGATATCTGTCTTGTACTCCTTTGTAAAATGCCTCTTCTTACCACATTTCCGACACTTGAGCTCCCTCTTCTTAATCTTCCCTTAGGCCCCCATTATGCACTTGCGTTAATTCTACTGAGGCGTCTTTCCTTGCGACTTCTCACTTCCTCCTTGAAGACAGCATACAATAAGGCCATCTCCACCAGACCCTCATAAGTCGCACCTATGGGAATATGGCTAAGGGCCAAATGTTGAAAAGGTTGATTCATCCCCTTAGAAAATTTTAAAGCTTTCTTGTGAGGGGTATTGATCATATCCAGTCCAAACCTAGCCAACTCATTTAACAAATTCACATATTCCTTTACTGACATCTCACTTTACTACAAATGTATGAACTTCTCCAAATGTATTCCCTGCTCAACTGTGGAAAGAATATTCTTCTCAAAACGTCTCCAAAACTCTCCCCAAGTCATCTCTCACTTATCAATCTTCACCACTACTACATCCCACTAATTCAGGGCTTTGCCTTGTAAATGCCAGCTAGAAAGCTGTCTCCCAACATTATCTCCAAGACCCATATAACAACCCATACCCTACTAGGCCTGAATTTGTATTAAATCGAAAACCCAAGTCCACCAAAATGTAGAATGTTAATTTGGTACCCTACAAATAAATAAATATATGCATATCAAAGCACTACCGATATAACTTACAACGGAATAGTGACGTATAATAAAAACTATAATACTGACCATGATTGACACTTGCTATATCTAGTGTCCCTATCATGCATAACATGCACAAGGAATCCAATCCTTCACCGTTCCCGACCTATATCAGTACCTGTCCCTCTAAAGATATCTTATGGGTTATAATGAGGAGGGGGTCAGAAAAAAGTTCTGGTGACCGATAAACTATACATTTTGCACATAACACTAGTTTATACCGATTGTCATCAGTCTCTAATTATGAATTTTTATTTCCAATTAGTCGTTTCGAGTTTACTTATGCGTATGATACATCCCATCTACTCACAATAGGCTATATATATATATATGTATGTATGTATATAAGTACCACGATCCTTCATTGGATCAAGATAATATATCCGTTAGTGTCTTTTAACTCAGCGCCCCGTCAAGATCCATCACCCACGTCGTATCATGCTCTCATCATCACACGTACTGAGGAATTCCCGTAGTGCCTAATAATGGCTTTGCAATAATTTAGCCATGCTTTATGTTGCTTTTCTAGGGATTTTCATATCTATTTTGCGATTGTAGACTCGGCTCTATGAGCTATAGATATAGTGGATTCAGCCCAGCCGGGTGTAGACTCGGCTTCATGGACTACCCCATGCATGTTTTGGAAGACTTCTCTAATAGGTTCAACTAGCCTTGCCTTCTAACAAACAAAGTAGAAAACAACATGGTGATGCATGACCTAATGTGGTCTGTACACTAGTAGGCAGTGTGGCCCATTATGTGTAACCCATGTTTTTCCATTGATCACTAAGGATTGTTGACATTGTCGACCTATATGCAGCTCTATTGCATAATTTGGTACCAATACATGCTTACATGGCGTCGTTCTTCGCTCATTATCCGATTGAGATTGCCTGTTGAAATCGAGGCAGTACCCCATTTCCTATTTTATTAAAGCAGACTCCCTTTTCTAATGGTGTATTCCTTTATCTATATGCAAGCATATATTCTCTACGGGTCCTACAGTTGGATATGTCTCACATTAGTATAACGTGCACACAACAGCTAGTCGCCCCTTGCGATGGGCAAGATTCTATTGTATAACACTATTGACCTTGCATTCCAACCCATTATAATGACTATGCCATTTTTATTCATTTAATCATTTGTTTACTTTAACAATTCACACCCATTGTAAACGCATACTTGAGGCTACACACACAAACATACACATACACATACATTTATATATACACATATATCTTGGTTCATTCTTACTTAATTATCTTACATCTATAGTTTGCTTGTTAAACATAATTCTTTAATTCTCATGTGTTTATACCTTACTTGATTGAAGACTATTTATCCCTTTCTTTTTAGAAGATTTACAATGTCTTTTTTCCATTCTTTTTCCCCTTTTCGCCTTTTCTATTTCTATTCCCTTTTTACCCTTTAATTTATTGTTGCCTACCCTTATATTTCTTTTTAAAGGATTTCCTTTTTACTACTTCCATTCCCTTTTTATCTAAGACTATTTCTTTTTACCCTTTTTACTCTTTAATTTCACGTGGCATGGGCTTTCGAGACGTGTCGGCAATTACTTTATCCCTCTGCATCAATACAGCTCCTAATCCTGTTCCATATGTATCCGTGTACACCACCAAGTTTTGATTCCCAAATGGAACTACTAACACGGGAAAATTGGTCAACAAATGCTTCAACTCAAGGAATGCTTCTGCATATTTATCCGACCAAATAAACTTCATGTCCTTTCTGCTTGGCTTAGTTAGAGGTGCTGCTATCCACGAGAAATCCTTGATAAATCTCTAGTAGTGGCAATCCAAGAAAAATCCTTATCCTGATCACCGTTTTGGGGTTTTTCCAAGTGTTAATAGCTTCGATATTAGCCGGATTTATTGATGACCCTTTCGCTAAAACTATACGACTTAGAAACTTTACTTCTTTCTTCCAGAAATGACACTTCAAAAACTTCGCTTTAAGTTGATGCTGCCTCATTGTCTCAAGCAGTATTCTAAGATGACATGATCTCTTTCATCCTTAGAATATATCAAAATGTCATCTATGAACACCAACACGAACCTATCCAAGTGCTCTTGAAAAATTCGATTCACTAAATCCATATAGAAAGTATGCACATTTGTTAATTAGAACGCATTACTAATTATTTGTATGAACCGTACCTCATGCAAAATGCCGTCAAAGGAAATCCGTTCTCCGCTACTCTTAATTGATGGAACCTTGGCGCCAAATCTAAACAGAATATTTAGTTCCACTCAACTGATCAAATAATCACCAATTCTCTACAAAGGATATCGATTCTTTATCGTCTTATCATTCAACTTACGATAATCGATGGACAATCCTAACCACCCATACGATTCTTCACGAACACTGGGGCCGCTCCCCAAGACAAACTACTTGGGCTAATAGAACTCTTTCCTTCTGAGTCCACTAGCTTCATCTTTAACTCCTTTATCTCGGTAGGTGTCATCTTGTTATGTAGTCTACTTACAGGTTTAACTCAGGGTACAAGATCTATTCGAAACTCGATAGCTCGTTTCAGTTGTAGCCATGTAACTGGCTCAAAAATATTTGCGAATTCCCTTTCAACTAAAACTCGATTCACTCGTTTTCTACTTCCTTTGCTTCCAACAAAGTAAAAATACCACGCTTAAGTTATCTACTGAGTAAATAATTCAATCATGACTATCAGGGTGTCCAACTGATATCTTTCTATCTCGGCAAAATATCCTAGCATCATATTTGGTCAACTAATCCATACCTAAAATAATCACAAAACCCGCAAAATCAAATACATACAAATTACAGGCAAAAGTATAACCATGCAACTCAAAATCTAGATGATCACATCTCATCTCTAGAGTTGCGTACTCTCATATTAGATTAGCTATCCTTAAGAAAGTAACAAGGTATAATGATTCTAAACATAACTTATCTACCAAACACTAAGATATAAATGAATGGATGCACCAGTATCAAAAAAACCTTAACTAGTATGCTATGTGTAAAAAGCGTACCTTTCATCACAAACTTTCTCTCCTTAGATACTATTGGTTTTGATGTAGATGGCTCCAAAGCAAACACCTTTCCTTTGTTAGCCTTGGCCGCCTCTGGATATTTTTTATAATGCTCCACCAGGTCGCACTTTAAGCACTTCACATTCTTCTTCCCCATAACTGTTTTTCCATCACTCGGTTGATACTCATTTGCAGAGTTCCCCTTCATATCACACTTGTAGCAAATGATACCACCTTTCCCTTTCTTGGCATCTCCACCCTTCTGAGCTCCCTTCTTCTTAAAGAATTTTTTCTTCTTATGAGAATTCTAGTTCTCCACCGACTTCTCTTTCCTAAAGGTTGAAAGCATTTCTTCATTCTTGACAGTCATCTCCGCTACTACATTCGATGGATCATTGAGATGTGGCACAGTTGCCCTAGCAATCTCCAGCCTTAACCCTTGGATAAACAACTCGTTCCTCTTAATAACAGTGTCAATAGTGGCATACCCATACCTAGACAGCTCATCAAATTTAGCATTGTACTCCAAAACTGGCATTTCCCCTTGCTCTAACTACATAAAATTCCTACGAAAGGCTGAAAACCTTTCCTTGAATCTCCTGTGAAGATCTGCCTAAGTCATTTCCTCATTTGGTACCCCTATGGTTACCCATTTGACCAGAACAAAGCAGCTCCTTGCAACTGTCTCGTAGCAATCTCCTTTTTTGCTCATCACTCAAACCCAAATCAGCAAAAATCCTTTTACAATGTAATAGCAATTCTCCACTTCTACTGCATCCCCAGTCCCCAGAAAAGGCTTTCCACCTAGACCGGTGTACTCCCGACTCAGCTTAGCAAAGTTATTACCAATTTGCGCTATGGGATTGACTCCCCTCGCGTTAGTAACATTTCCTCCGGCTACTCTTGCAGTTGCTCTAGCTTGCATCAGATGAACTAATACATAGTCTACATATCTACAAGCGACGTTCCAGCACCAACGTTGGCATTTGCATTTTGATTAGCACTCGCCTATCGACCCTAGTTCCTCCTAAGTATTGGGTCGAGCATTTCCAATGGTTGTGGTGCTTCCTCCACCTAGATTCACTTTTCCATTTTCTGCTTCCATATCCATCTTTCTTGTAAATCTACATACGAGCCTTAGCAAGATACAGAAGAACGACCTAAGAGAGTTGGGAGAATAGAGATGGAATACGTACTTATATATAGCAAATACAAGTATTTTATTATAGCATTAACCCATACCCCATTTATTATAGCATTATCACATACCGCAATCTTATTCTTTGATTCATTAGGATTATTTCTCAGAACTCTTTAGGTTTAAAATTATTTTAATCATAAACTTATGCTCCGATACCAACTTGTAACATCTCCTATTCCGAGGCCTAAAACTAATTGCTACAGATATTGTTGACAAAATGCAGCTATGTTAATCATATCAATAATCAGAAGTACTTGAATATGAAAAAAATTCAACACTTTAGTAAATAAATTTCACACAAATGATATTTCATATTTATTACATAATCCCATTCGTAATCCCACATTCAGAGAAACTATAACTATACAAAATACTCCAATAGTGACATATGAAGATGAACTATTGGTTAGTCAGAGTCAAATACTTAGCAATTATACAACTTTTCCATTACATCTAAATCGAAAAACCAAACCACACAATAGAAATAGATAAAGTTCCTAATAGCTAGATTTCCTCATACACGTCTTCGAAAGCATATTAGTCTAATTGGAAATCTATAATCCCTTAGTCCCAAACTACTCAAATAAGTACTTAACAGTTTAGGGGGAAGAACAAAAACTTCGGTTCATACAATAGTCTGGTGCGTATAATAACTTACCATCTCAAACCAATACAGATATCTAGCGAGACTACGCCGCTAAGCGGAATGAGTTTTCCCTTCACTAATATCTTAACTAAAACATACCTACCATATACTGTGCTCCTGCAACCATAATGGTTAGAACGTAGAAAATAGAATATATAATCTTGCAATATATATTGCATTACCTATTCCAATTCATTAGATTATCCATCTTAATTTCCAATGACTACCCGTCATAATTTGAACAGACTACTCGTCTTATTTTAATCCGACTACTATGTCTTATAATTATGTGGACTGCCTATCTCACATATAAGCATATTTAGAATTACGTCGACTATCTATCTCATATGTAATTATTACTCAAATTACCTATCCCCTACCACATTGACTACCAATCACATGTGGTTTAATTATTTAAAATTATGTGGACTATCCATCACACATATTCCATTTAACTTATGATGTTGACAATCAATCACACATCCCATAATTTTTCTAGGATGAATATGAACCCTTCATTATCCTTATAGAGACTATCTATTTCTGGCATGATTTGGACTATCCATCCCATGTCCTATAGTTTTTATAGGATGACTATGAACCATCTTTTACAATTTACTTCATGTCACTCACATGTTTAACATATGTCTATTGGTATCCCCAATTAGGTTATTTCCTCTTAAAGTTATAACATTTCAAAGTGACACGCACATTGGTATCCCCAATTAATTCATTTCGAACTTATTAAACAAACAATGGTATCCCCAAGGTTTAAAGATGAAGTCAAGGGTATATGGCTCGCCGACATTATATAACTTAATTTTTTGATTATTATCGAAGTTCACCCATATTGATGTTCCTAGTAGTAGTGTTGAAGTTTAGAATTTAAAATTGCATTGGGATCCCTAATGACGACGTCAAAGCAGAAGCATAAGGCTCACTGCCCTTAATAAAATAAACTATAACACTCATGGTATTAAATCAACATCGACCTCTATCCAAGGTCGTGGACAAAATTAATTTCTTTTAAGCTTAAATAAATTCATGTCGAATTGATGTTGTCGATCTTTATAAACTATAGGCTATGCACGTATTAAAAAAAACTTAAAAACTTTATAAGTGGTATGGCTAACTGCCGAAGACATACAAAATGTAAAATGTGACATCGTGGCAAAGAGGCATCAGCATTATTACATAAGGTCACCGATCTTGATGCACATCGACCTTAAGTCCCTCGATGAAGCTATAGAGTCGAAGTTGGTAAAAACGACATCACTGTTTTAGTCTAAAAACAATGAAATTAATTAGGTTCGACATCACTGAAAACAGTGACAAAGACATGTGACAATGTAGATGTCGACATTAAGCTTTTAAAATGCTTAAATGAATCATAAAGACACCATGCCGCCAATCATCTATTACCGTTGTTGTCCACTTCGATGCCGAAGGAATCACTCCATAGATACTTAGGTAGCTATCATGTGCTTCCTCCATAATCGATGTCGACATTCAATGATGTGGCCTCATCGTTAGGCTTAACAACATATGGGGGCATGAAATTTTTGTAATTCTTAAGAAAACTGTTTTATTGCTACTTTCGAAAACTTTTCACCAAATCTTATTTCTTGTCGAATTTCTATTAGATTAAGAAATTTCATTACAAATCCTTTTCAAAAATTACTGCCATACTAAAATTTCAAGTTCCTTAAAATATTTAAAATAATTAATATCTTTAATTAATTATCCTTTTAAATGCTTATAAAATATTTAAAATTCTTTAACTAATTATCCTTTTAAATGATTATAAAATATTTAAAATAGTTAATTAACATCTTTAATTAATTATTCTTTTAAATGCTTATTTAGCATAATAAACTCACAATAAATTGATATTACTTGGAAAAAGTCCCAAAAGTTCATAGAAATTAGAGAAAATCCTTCTCTTTACCCTACAAAAATTTCGAAGCCAAAAACCATATATGATTATTCTAAATAATTAATACCAAAAATAATACTATTTCCCTCTTAGGAAATTCATAAAATATTCAACTTAATGTGAAAAATTATGAAATTAGAAAATCATCTCCAAAATTCCATTTTATGCATTATATTAAAAATTCGAATCGTTTGTGGATTAAAAAATAGGTTTTTACTTTGAAAACCCATTTAAATCATTCAACAAAAATTTCAATAACCATTATTCTATCCAAATAATGACTAAACAACCATATATTGTCGAAAAACAATAATAATTCATATATAATCCATAACCGAATTTGAGATAAACAAAAGAGATGGATATTGTGTTATTCACCTTTAAAATTGATTTTGGAATTGAGATTTGATTAGTGTTGTGCTTCCTTAAGCTTTAACTTGTACATCTCTCTTGATTTCGTGATCTTCTTACCCTTCGAACAACCGGTCTCCTTAGGTTTTTCTTAGGTTGTTTTGACACAAGTAAAGTGAGAATGATATGAGAGGGAGGGAGTTTAAGGCAAAGATTTGGTATATTTCCTAAATTACCACTCTCATATCTTCTCCTATATGTTTAACTTTTAAAACAATCTCTTTACCAAATTCATTAAGGCACGAGCTTATAGATGTTCAAATCTCATGCCCCTTAACCATTTACATTATTCTATTTAATCCATCTAATTAAATGTCTTAAATAATGTTTTACCAAAAATAGTGGTGTTACAGGCTCCCTCCTTAAAGAATTTCGTCCTTGGAATTCTGTAAGGACTAAAAAACAAGCATATCAAACATGCAACCAATTCTAGTATATCCTACCAATACTAAGTCTATATATAATCAAATATAGAATATACGATCATAACAACTTAGCATAAGTATCCCAACCTGTCATTTGTCTCCCAAGTACAGTCTTTCTCTCTTTCTCATTGTTACTCCATTGGACTCTCACTAACTTGACTGCCATGTTCCTTAATCTCTTCTTATCTCTTACTACAACTCAAATTAGTTGTCTTAGAAAAGTCAGATTCGGTTCTATTACTAAATCTTCCAATGTAGTCAAAGCAATAGTTGTCTCTAGATCATGCATAAACTTTCTAAAATGAGAAACATGGAACATATTATGGACACTTGCAAAACTACATGGTAAGTCTACTGGTATGCTAGTTTTATGATACTGTCTATAATAGGGAATGGTCCAACATATCTCGGTGCCAGTTTCCTTGAATTTCCAAATTGAACCACACCTTTTATCGGTGATACCTTAATGAAAACATGATCTCCGACTGAGAACTCTAAACTTTTATGCCTTTTATCCGTGTAAGTTTTCCACCTAGACTATGCTTCTCTCTTCCTACCTCAGATTAACTCAATCTTCTCTGTGACTTCACTTATCATATCAGGAACAAGGACCATTAGGTCTTCGGTCTCTAACCAACATGCTGGTGATTTGCACGACCTTACATACAAAGCTTCGAAAGGCGCCATTCCTATAATAGTTTGATAACTATTATTTTAGAAAAACTCAACCAAGTGAAAATGGACTTTT
The DNA here is from genome assembly GCA_030765085.1 of Allium cepa. Classification (NCBI taxonomy): domain Eukaryota; kingdom Viridiplantae; phylum Streptophyta; class Magnoliopsida; order Asparagales; family Amaryllidaceae; genus Allium; species Allium cepa. The sequence goes on from CM060945.1 coordinate 135,092,028, forward strand.
CCATGACCCAACAAAATCTAGTACACAAGCTTTCAACAAATCTTTAAGCAACTTGTTGACTCTCTCTATCTGCCCATCCATTTGTGGGTGATAATAGGTACTCATCTTAAGCTTGCTACCTAATATCTTTTGTAGACTCTTTCAGAATTCACTAGTGAACAAAGTATCTCTCTCACTAACTATACTACTAGAAATCTCATGCAACCCAACAATATTCTTTCTAAATGACTTAGCTAATACAGGTGCTATCCTGGTTAACTTAAGGGGAATAAAGTGTGCACTCTTAGTCAGTCTATCCACTATGACCCAAATACTTTCATTTCCCTAATATTTGACCTTGGCAATCCATTAATAAAATCCAAGGATATTGAATCCTATTTCCAAATGGTATATCAAAAGGGTAAAGGTTAAGGTGTCAAAGTTCATAAACATTGCTTAAAAGGCTCACCACCATTAATAACTTAGTTTTTGGATTAATGTCAAAGTTCACCTACATTAGTGTCCCCATTGAGAGTGTCGAAGTTTACAATTTAAAATGGCATTGGTATCCCTAGTAACAGCGTCAAAGTAGAAGCATAAGGCTTTCAACCTTTAATTAAATAAAACATAACACTCGCGGTATTAAATCAACATCGTCCTCTATCTAAATTCGAGGAAAAAACCTAAATTCTTTTAAGCTTAAGAAAAATTCATGCCGAAAATGATGTTAACGACCTACATAAACTATAGGCCATCTACCTTTTAAAAAAAAACTTAAAACCTTTGTAAGTTGTGTGGCTAACTACCGAAGACATAGGGTCATCGACCCTTTCAAAACATGGACCTCTTTGCCGCTCTTAAAAATAGTTTTAGTTAACTTAAATGCAAGTTTCTTTGGCATACAAAAGGAAAAGAGTGACGTTGCTGCCAAGAGGCATTGACATTATAACATAAGGTCACCGACCCCGATGAAATTTGACTCTAAGACTATATCAACCTTAATTTTAAGTAACATTATTTAGGACTTTTAATTAGGTAAATTAATGAAAAATGTAAATGGTTAAGGGATTGAGATTTGTGTTAATAAGGGTAGATATGCCAACTTGAACTAATGAACTAAGGGATTACAATGAAATAAGTAAGGAAAATAGGATAAGGGAAATTTAGGAATAAAGTATATTTTTATATCCTAAACCCTTAAGCCATATTCATTTACACGTTCACTAACTAAAACTAACCTAAGAAGAGGCTGGCCACAATTAAAGAGAAGTAAGGGGAAGATAAGCAAGAACCAAGAGGAAAAGCTTAATCAAATTCATTCAAGATCAAATCTCAAATCCTTAACAACAAAGCTCGACATTGGAGACACCTGCTCGTATTCATAAGGCTCTCTCTTTGCCGGCCTTCGATATTGGAGGCGCCCTCGATTATCCAAGTAAATCCTTTCTAGAGTCTTAGTTAAATCTGTGTAAGAAGAAAAATTTGACTCCCCTCGAGACCTCTTCGAAGTGCCACTGTTGCCATCTGTTTTCCTTTTTCCTTTATTGTCTTTACTTGGATCCTCACTAGGTAGACCTCCACCCCTCACTGCATAAGCTTCAGCGTCTCTCCCTACTCTCTCAGTCTGCACATCCTCCTGTCTCAGGAACCTTTCTACCTCATGGTAGAACTCCACGAGATCCCTCGGTGGGTCCCATTCCAATGATATCTTGAAATTCGAATTATCCACGATTCCTGAGACTGCTGCCATCAAAACCATTAACGGATCGGGTCGATCCACTGAGTCTGCCGCGGCGTTGAGTCTGGTTAAGAAGTCCTTGAGCGACTCTCCCTTCCATTGCTTCATCGATGTCAAGGTCATTACATTCTTGGGTCTGACTATATGGACCCGAAATTGCCTCATAAACCTTTCAATTAGTTTGGTCCAAGTGTTAGCAGAGCCACTTTCCAGCTGTTTGAACCACTAGCATCGATATCCGTCAAATATATAGGGAAGCATCGAGCCATGACCTCATCTGATGCCCCCAGTACCTCCATATGCCCCATGTACCTTGTCAAATGAATGGCAGGATCCGTTCTCCCGTCATACATATCCAATACTGTTAGCTTAAAATCCGATGGGTTCCTAGCTCGCCTGATGGTAGGAGTAAAGGGACTCCTATTCACATCCTCCAAGTCTTTATTTACCAATCCACCTCTCATAGCTCGTCTAACCATCTTCGCTAATCTATCGTTGTCGCCAAGCTGTAATCCTTGTCCGCTACCTTCGATCTGTCCCTCGAGTTCGTGCGGGAATCCTGGCACATACTCCTCGTCACACACTCCAGTATTGCTGTTTGGCGTCGGGCTGCATAGTGTCATCTGGTTTCCCTCCATGGATTGGTCCAGCATTTCCTTGTGGTGTGCCATTGAGCCTAGTTCCATCCAGATTGTTAGTTTTTTGTTGATTGGGAGCTATCCCCTGCTGAATTACTCCATCCGCCTGCTGGTTGAGTTCCTCTGGTCCAGCTCCAAGATCTTGAGCACCTGCAGTTCCCAATTGTCCAAATTGCCAAAGAAGAGCCTGCATCATCTCATCTCGCCATTTCATCATCGCTTCCATCTCCTCTCTGGTGATGTAAATGGATGCCCCACCTACTTCATCTCTAGAGGAAGCCTCTTGACTTCCCTCCTGATTGCTCCTTTCTATCACTTGCTTCCTTACTGATGGCCTAACCATTTTTTCCTAGAATCCAAGTTCCTAACTTCAAAATTCTTGAGTGCTTGCCTTCTCAGTGAAAGCATCAAAATATTAGCGTCAAAATTTGTCACTAACACCCAAATGTAAATGAAACCACCAACTAACAGTCACATATAACAGATAGAATGAATGTAGAGAGTAATAATATGAAGAATAGTCAAAATCAAAATGAAAGCAGTAGAGAACAATAGATTTTATAGTGGTTTGGCTAACTCCGGCCTACGTCCACTCCAGAAGTTTTCTTTTTATTGCTGTAATAATCGATTACAGTTACAACACTGTAGAGTAGTCCTAGCCTTAGAAATAAAAGACCAATGAGCCGAAGGAAGATCCCCTTTCTAAATCCCCTCATGCTGTATTTATAGGCAAATCCCGAGTTACTGGGCTTCCATAGCAGTCCGGTCCCATTAGGGCCATAGCCGAGCCAACATCCTTCATCATGGTACGAGCGACTTCCTGTGGCGACTACCTATCGTGACTTCCTGTAGCGACTACCAGTAGCAACTTCCTGTAGCGACGTCTTGGAGCGATTTCCATGTCGAACAACTTCCATGCCGAGCGACTTCCATGCTAAGCGACTTTCATGCCGAACGACTTCCATTCCGAGCGACTTCATGTAGCGACTTCCTTTAGCGACTTCCATGCCGAACGACTTCCATGCCGACCGACTTCCATGTCGAACGACATGACTTCCTGTAGCGACTTCTTGTTAAGCCGACGTCCTGTAGCAACTTCATGTAGCAACTTCCTATAGCGACTTCCATGCCGAGCAACTTCCATGCTGAGCGACTTCCATGCCAAGCGACTTCCACGACGAACGACTTCCGACTTCCATGCCTAGCGACATCCATGCCGAGCGAATTCCAAACGTACTGCGTTACCTATCCATCCAGTCGACTCAAACCTACCGCATTCCATCCTCGATAACTAAGAAATCAATTTAGTTAAATCCGCCTACCTATAGCCTTGCCAAAAGGCAGGTTAACATTAAGAAATTCTGATTTCGAATAAGAGCTTGGGTTTAATTTTGGCGTTTTTGATTTTGAATCAATATTAGGGTTTATTAATTGGTTTTTGGTTATTGATCTTTGGATTATAAGTTAAATCATATATTTATTATGCTTCTGGATGGAATTGGCAAGTCATTAGTTGAGTGATTAAAGTTTATCGATGGCAATTTGTTAACCTGGGGCTTTTCAATTTAATTAAGAACTTGGTTCTTTGTTGGAAACCCAAAAACCACTTCAAAATTTGATAACTTCTTGGTTTTGAAGTTATTGCCTTTTGAAATCTAGTAATTAACTTAATGTTCGTTGTCCAAATGGTTTCGCTCCTTTAGCCATTGTTTAGCGAACTAGTTAGAAGCTCGGAATCCATTCAGGAATTTGGCAACCGAATTATAATAAGAAGCCTTTATAGTGTCGGCAGTCGGTTAAAAATGCAATATCTATTTAGAAGTTTGACATATGCTTTGAAGGGTTGTCGCTTTGGTTATAGATTCGATATCCTTGTATTAGTTTGTAATGTAGTTATTGTATAGTAGACTTATAAATGACCTATTCATTCAACATCCTTATGAACTCAACAATTGGCTAAAGCTCTTCTAAAATAAAATGACATTACTTTAAAAAGTTGATAATCTTATAGTTCAACATCAGGTGTTGACTCGATATCTCACTATGGTTATTATAAGAGGCTATTAATACAATATCCCATGAATTTGTTATCAGATTATTAATTCGACCTTCCATTTAAGATGTCTTTAATATGATATTTCAATTAGGCCTTACTGAATAGTTATAATCTCAATATCTCACCATAGATTTAAAAATTGTTAATAAATTTTTAACACATTATAAATTTCCCAAGCACTTTACAAACTCGACACTTTGTTATAAACCCGACATCTATAAATGGGCCACTTAATGGGTTATTAACTTGTTACAAATGTTATCTCTTTTTTGGTTTCAACAGTTTACCATTATAACTTGAATAACTTTTAATTAATTAACCATCCTTTATCTAGGCATTTAATTGTCTACTTTGAATTTACGTGCATTCCAAATTTTGTAAAATGTGCAATAATTCCTTGATTTTGTGTAATATCTCATGGAAAACAAATGTTCAGCAAAAGGCCAAGCAAGAGTTCCAAACCTTCTCTTTCTGCATGGAAAGAAGATGGCAGGTTTAACCAATCTTTCATTACCTCTCAAGTGGAGGTAGACATGATCCTTCGATAATTTGGAATTTCGAGGCCATAGTTGATGTCCCTCTGGCGTGATAGACAATCCACCAAAGGGATTCTTTATTTTTACTCATATCGACATCTAGCATTCTAGGTTCTTGTCTTTCTCAAACATTCCTCTAAAACTCCTGGAGCATATGAACATTACTCCGATCTAGCTAACCCCTAATTCATACACTTACTTGAGCTTTCTATAATCCCTTGTAAAGGTGGCTAAATTTCCTTCTCTAAACGTTGAGATTCTTCATGCCCAATCAAATCTTGTAAGGATAAGTGAACAGTCGGATAGTCCTGCATATCGTTTTCTCCCTTCCCCAAAAAGCCTAATCACTAATCCAATTAACTAGGCAAAGGATTGGAAGAATTATTTTTCTATGTGAGATGCTGCATTCCTAAGATCAAGGGAACTTTCTCTATATCAGTAAGTTTCTATTTTCTATAATCTACGTTACATCTGCCACTTTCTTATGATGAGCATTTTCCTTTAGATCTTGCTTCCAAGCAACTTAGCCCTTCCATCGCTGATACCATTAAGTCCTTGAATCAATCTTCTATGAGTATGGGTAACAGGCTTAAATTCCTAATGGAAATGGATCTTCATAAATATTACCTGATTTTAGACAACCAAGAAATACTTGGAGATCCCCCGATGATGAAGGGGAATGCCCAGTGAAAACGATCATTGGTTAGTGGTAATCAGAAGACTTTTTCCGCTTACTCTCTTATTTTTCTTGAATCCTTTGGTAAATTTCCATTACAGCTTAAATGGTCTTCCTTATGTTGGTATCTTATAAACTTTCCTTTTTGATTTAAATTCGTCTACACTTGTTGCGGCTTCCATGCACAAAAAAACAACTAAAGGTCATACTTCTGCTTTGGTCTAACCAACTAAACTTGCTCCTGTCAAGGATTTTGTTGCTAAATCAGTTAATGCTATAAAAAGGAAAGCGAGTGCAAAAGCTTCAACTGATATTTTAATTCCTTCCTCCCCATCAAAAGCCTAAGCCAGGAAGGTCCAAATTTCCAATCTTGTTGCCGAGAAATTGAATGTGGATGCTTTCTTGACCACATAAGATCTTAGCACGATTAATTTAGGTTCTCTAGATCAGGATGCACAAGGACACGTAGAGGGTGTTCATACTCCGAACCCACTGCTAAACATCTCGCTTCCCACTTTGGCTTTAGGTTTTCTATGCTTGTTTGAGGTATTGGCTTTATCTCCTCTTCCTAATGATTCTTTTCCTTCAGAGACTTAGGCTCAAACTATTCCCATGGATTTTGACAATCTTATTCATTCAGTCTCCCACTGTCGCGTTTCTGATGTCGTTGCATTCATCGTTTTTTTCAAAAGATCATCTTTATGATCTTTATCAACAACTTTTGCTAGAATGTATCTTCTCATGTTTATCTATTTTAGATTTCTAACTTGGTATATCCATACTTAACTTGTGTCTATTCTATGTTTCAAGCGGCCAAGCATATGTTCTTTCTATAACAGGTCTCTCAAGAGCCCTTTGATCAAATCGTTGAGCTCAATAATCAAGTTCCTTCGCTAATAGCTCAAGTGACTGATATTATTGTAGAGAAGAATAATGTTGTTCTCGAGGAAAAAACTGCCCTCCTCTTTTAATGAAGGAAAGACAGCCAAACTGTCACTTGAGAAAAGTAAGAGGAATTTAGAGAAAGAAAAGGTTGATATGGTAGATAAAATAAAATCTTTAGAAAGCTAGCTGGAGACCAGAGATGCCATTCTTATTTACGCCAACAATATCATAAAGGATGCCAAGAAGAAAATCTCTTATAACGACCCAGATTTTCAGTCGTTCAAATTGGGATATTTAATTGATTTTAAATATTTAAAAGTAAAAATTTATAAGTTGAATAAATTGTATTTCGAATATAATGGTTTACTTGGATAATTAAATTATTAATTTAATATTTGAAATTGTGATATTAATGAAAATTTGAATTTAATGTGAATGAAAATGATTTATAAAGTTGAATCATATCCTATTTGAATTAAAATGATGTTAGAGAACTTTTAAAATTGAATTAAAGTTAAATTGTGGAAATTGAATATTTTAATATTTAATTAACGTGTAAAAGTAGCCATTTTTCAAACAGTCTCGGATTTCGACAAAACTAGTTTCATTGGTTCCGTAATGTCATATTATTTTAGGATTTCAAATTTCGTATCAATTGGATTTACGGATAGTCCGTACGAAGCCGAAATGCGTAGAAATTTGTTTAAATAAATTTTAATTTAAATAGTCGATTCAAAAACCTATCTTCCAAATATGATTGAATTGGCTCTCGATATATATTCCATTGTGTTCAGAATAGAGGTAAAACATTATAAACGTCAGGCGGCATGCTTCGTTTGGAGTTCGAAAAAGTTCGGATGAATAGTGCGCATAAATTTTCTATAAAAGGCTAGGTTTTTATCCATTTTTCACAAACCCTAAAAAGGTTAGCCGCTAGCTTTGATTCAATGGCCGAAAAACTCCTAGTTTCTTGCCTCGATCTCTTCTAATCCATCCACTTTCGTGAAAAACTTTCAACTACAATATCAGAGAGCTTGAGGAGATCGTCACATCCAGTGGTTATGATCGAAAATGGAGCAACATGGTGGCTGATAGGGGGCTGCATTCGCCTAGGGTTTGTGTGCATTTTTCTACACGATAGGGGGGGCGAGTTCATCAATCCTCTGGCAGTGGGTTGCTCTCATGGTGGGCATTCGAGTGGTAGTCTCCGATCGTCGTCGAAGTGAAGGAGGAGGTCACACTAATTGGTTGTTAAAGGCCAGCTATGGGTTTGTTGCACGCGACATTGACCTGGGGTGGAAGATGAAATCACGCGGCCATATTTCTTCAAGCAAATCGTGCTGCCATGATTGACTAGGGCTTGAAAAATAAAAATAAACGTATGAATTTATATTATATAAATTCATACAAACTTTAAAACGTCATATCTTCTTCATATGAGGTCCATTTTTGACGAAACAAGTTGCGTTGGGTTCATATTGACGAGCATTACATTTTAAAGCTGATTAGGAGTTGGTTGGAGCAAGTGAAAATTTTGGATAAAATTAAACACTACAACTGCTATTTGAAGCAATGTGAGTACAACTCACTCTTTCTATCTCACTTATATTTTTGTGTAAGTGAGAACAAATTTTATTTTTGTTGTTTAATGATTGTTTGGATGATATATGATATATGCATAGGTATTTGGATATATTCTTTCCTACTTGAGCAGATGGGACCCTATATGTTCCCGTGTGTGAGCGGATGACCATTTGTACGTGCATTTGCCTCGAAGCGGACATTGTACACATATTCTAATATGCATATTTGTTGCAGATGACAGATTAGAGGAATCCAACAGGATTCCTCACTAGCATTGGTTTTATTTATAGATATTGTGATATATGTTGTAATGATGTGATATATGATGTTTTGTGTGCCATGATTGATGTATTTAGTGCAGTTGCAACATTGGGCCTATGTTTGGTAATTTAGTATTGTTAAAGTGATAATTTCCAAATTTCAAAAAATTTCAAAGTGATTTTGAATTTGTACGTTTTATTTATTTTTGAACGGTTAAAGAAATGAATTTATTTTACATAAATAAAGTTATAATTTTTATGTTATAAAAATTACGATTTTTGTTAAATGGAATCAAAATGTTATTTTTGGAATATGGAATTAACTATTTTGTAAAATCGTTAAATATAAATGGTTTTGTGTATAAGATTTATAAAATTGATATTTTATAAATAAAAAATACTGGAATTATAATGGAGTTTTATAAATGTGAAAATGAAGTAATAAGTTGAAGTTTTTATATACTAGAAACGGAATTTATAAACATTGTTTTATAGATGTGAAAACAATGGAATTTGATAAGTAAATATGAAAGCTCATTAAAGGAATTATATCTACGATTTTGGAAAGCAAATTATCCTTTAATAAGTGTATAATAGTACTGAATTTGGTAAACGAAATATATTCACGATTGTGGACAGTGAATAATCTTTTTAAATTAAATGAATGTTTTGGGAAGTGATCTTTTGGATGAAGTTAAATGGTTTAAAGATGTTTTTAAAATGTGTTAAGTATCGAATGCATAGATTTCAACATTCATTGTTGAAATAGACTTTTTTGAGAAATAAGGAAATAATGGACTATAACACTGTTGTTATTGTAAATGATTTTCGAAAGAAAATGATTTGTATAGTATATGGGATTTATATATCTATTTAATTTTCGAATCCATATACTGATGATTTTGGGTTGTCGTAACGATGTTTTACGCAACATTCATTTTGACCCAAATAAGTGTTTAAGAGGACGTTTTCCTTAAACACTGAATATATACATAGTCGTGATTTAAGTATATGGAATATTTTCTAAGTGTTGAAATAAAGAGATTTGTGAATTTCTTATTGTTGAATAAGTATGTGGAAATGTTTTTTAATATTGAAATGTTGGAATGGGTTTGAGATTTTATCTTTTAAAGATAATTTGTAGTAAATATTTGGCAAGTGATTTAATTAATAAAAGATTATTTAAAAGGGACTAGTGAATGCTTATGGTGCTAGATATTGGTTTGTTTGCTTTAACAGTTAAACAACTGACTATGGAATTTGGCCATTTTAGTTCTCAACTTGGTGTGGGAACTATTTAGTCATACACTTAGTATGTAGCCTTCTATGTATGCTTGATTACCGTTTATCTTGCGAATGTTGATTCATATAGTGCAGAATATTACTCCAATATATCGAGCTTCCTTCTTGGCCGAAGTATAGCAAATTGAAAGTTGGGGACGTGATAAGTCTATGAGACTTAGTTCCTGTGTGAGGTTGAGAAAAGCTTTTGCATTGCTGGTGCGAAGAGACTGGAAATGGAAATTAGTAGTCATTGGAAATGGCAATGTAGGATTCTAAGTGATGTGATTTGTGATATGTTATATGCGAAAGGTAATCGATACCTCTTTGGCCTCACTTCCAAAAAAATGACTAAAACAGGGATAGAAGAAGCAAGGCTAAAATGGGTCGCTCCCATTAGGAGATGTCATCACTCTTCTAGATATATCTTTCCATGCTACGACATCATGTATCTGATTGTTTTTGTGTATGCTCGTGGCCATGGATTTTAGGTCGGTAACAACCAGAGTGATGACATATTCAGTACTATCCAGTGTGAGGAATAGGTCGGTCTTGTGCTTGTTTAGGCGCCCAGTATCTAGACCCTAGGTACATCCCTCTAGAGGTGTACCGAGGTTTTTCGGAAAGGTAGTTCCTTTACCTAGTCATTTGTATGAAAATCCAAAATCCAATACGTGCTTGCCATTTTTTTTGTAAACCTATTACGCTGGAATTTAATAATGTAACAATTTCAGCTAATTAATTTATTATGTGTGCAATAGACACTATTATAATGTAAGAGGATTTGATATGAGATGTTTTGGTTATCATAAGGTAAAAACCTTGTCTGCATTTATTTGCGACGTGGTCTTACGAGATACCTTTTATTTTGAAAGGAAAAGTTTGGTAACTTTATAAATTCAGTTGAGTGTGTTTCTCACGCTTGTTTACCAGATTGATCCTGGCGTTCTTCCCTTTCAATGCTCGGGTCAGACCAAGTATATTAATTGGTTCAGTTTTGGTGCTTTTGGAGCTTCAACAGGCGAGCTGGAGATCTTAATGTCGTATACCCGTATCTTTTTATTATTCCCACTGCATTGCTTTGCATTGTTGTTGCTGTAGATTACCAGCATTTGTGAGGACACGTTATTATAATTGTTCAGGATGATAACTAGTGATTGATTGTTGTACTCTGATATTGACTTATGTATATTACAGTTTCTCGTTGTAAAGATTATTGATCTATATTATATGTTATTCCGCTGTGATGTGAGATTCTGTATTGTTTTGGGTTCTGCTTCTCTCTTTTTCTCTTCTCTTCTTCTTTCTTCTCTATTTCTTCTCACCCTCTCTTTTCTTTCTTATGATTGTCTACAATCGGTGCACTCTGGTACGAATATGTGTGGTTTATTGTAAGATTCAAATGGTATGGTTTTGCGGGTCTTCACATCTCTTTCTTTCTTGATCAAGCTCTTACTAAAATCTCTAAACAATGCTATGCAGATTCTTGCTTTGTAGCATACAACGACAATATTGGCAAATGCCTTGATTTGGATTTTTCTTCTCTCTTAGAAGTAAATGATAGATTCAAAAAGAAGTTTGATCTCATACTAGGGAGAGCCAATGGACAGCTTCGAGACAAATTTCCTTAAGTAGAAGCCGTCGATCCAAAGAAATTGCTATCTTTTGATGACCCCCACTCAAAAGAGGTGAAAATTCAGATAAAAGGGAGGATGAAAATGATGGTAATAATGGTGATAATGACGATGATACTGATGATGATAATGAGGATAGTGGTTGTAGTAGTAAGGGTACTAAAGGGTGAAGAGATGGGTGCAATGGATCAGGTGGTCACGACTTATCTGCTAATGATGTAGATTTTCCTGACTTACTCGATGTTTAGGGTGGTCGATTAGAAAATATCACTTCGAAAGTTGCTGTTTCATAGAAGGAAAAAACTCAAGTGTAAACTACTCAGGTTCTAGTTGTGCAAGTATGGTATTCATTATTTAAATACTTAAAGTTATCTATCGGCTCTTAATTAATAGGTTCATTACTTTAGTTAAGGAAAAGATTCAAATATTAATATGAGGCTCTATCTAAAAAGGGGAAGAGGGAGGTGCATCGACTGTATAGAGAACTTGAAAGGGTAATTGAGGAACACAAGAAATTATCTGATAAATGTAGGCGACTTTCTGTCTACGCCACACAGTTAAGGAACTTTAAAGAGAAACGAGTAACCTGTTACTGAAGAAATCTCGCCTTCATTAGGAGAGATTCGTAAGAGAAAATTTTGAGCTAATTGCTCTCTTTTAGATGCTCATTGATGATAGAGATATTTTGGTGGAGTTCCTCTACAATATTTACTTTATAAATATTCTTACTAATTTTTCATTCGTAGGGAAAAAAGAGTGGAGGTTTGCTCTTACGCTTACATAGTAGATATTTGGATGAGCATGGAATCGCTCCCCATCTTGAAGAATGTTGGAATCTTCCCAAGTTAGTGATTGTTCCTCTTTCTTAAAATACTCTTCCTTTCGAGAAAGTTAAATTTAACAAAGAGAGATTTATTTCCTACTTTTACAAAGGGTCAATATTGTATGAGTTCAAGTGATTTTTTTAATATTTAAATCAAACAGTTTCATGAATATTGGTGTTTTCATTTCTTTATAACTTAGTTTATTTTTCATAAATCCTATAGATTAGGGAATCGTCGGGTAGTCCTGTTTTCATGGAATTCTTAAGTAAGTTTATCAAATTAAAAATGGATTTTAAAGAGAAACCATTAATTCTCAAAACTTCTCGGCTAGCGAAATATTATTTCGTTAGACATCTCCAAGAGGTTTACACATGGTTTTCACATTGTTGCTTCGATTTCTTGGGTGATGAGAAGGATAAAATACTTTGTGAAATACGTACCAATCATGCTAAATTGTCAGGTGGCAAGATCATCTCTCCGGTCAGAAAATGGGACTATCATCATTTCCGTCATATTAATACCCCTTAAGGATTTAATGTTCCTTTTGACTCTACCCTTTCTTTGTCCTCAGCATCACTTAAAAAGGATAATACTGCTATCTTTAAACTTTAAGAATATATAACTTGTATCTGCTTATGATCGTAAAATTTCTTGTTACTAATAAAGAATACATTTTCTAGTGTGTTAATTTCTTCTTCTATGTATTTATTTTATTAGGAAAAGCAATTAGTGGTTAAGCAGCCTAAATCTCCTTTCTCGATTGGACAATATCACCGCCAAGGTAAAATCGGTCATTAAGGAGAAACATTCCTCTTAAGACGCCGTAACCTTGTTGTTTTGTAATAACTCGGATGAGCAAAAATGGCATAAAAAGTTTTATCAATTGAAACATACATTAAGTAATATGAAGCAGATGGTTTCCAATTTGAAAGAGAAAATCAAAGAGAAAGATAATGAAATTCTAAAGTTGAAAAGATGCGTAAGTATTGTCAGTCGGTCTAAACTTTTAGTCCAAAAGATTGGGATAATGCCAATATTTCTCATCTCCATCAAATGATCATGGATCTTGAAGTGGACTTACTAAAAAGTCAAGCATTTTGTCGATCCTTAGAACTTATTGCGAGTGAAGGTGAATCTAGCCTTCCTACTCCTACTTCGTTGATTGGCAAAGAATTTTTTTGCTTTGTTGAACCAACATTCGAGTCTAGATGATGGCTGGATCACTCGATGGGGTTAAAGGGTCAGATATGAATGCGTTTAATTCTTGAACAAGCAATGGGATGAAAAAGTTTTATGTATCTTAACAACTATGAAGGTCAGGTGTAGAAACTTGAGTGCGAAAGATATGCTCTTGTGTTGGATATTAATAAATTAAAAAGTGAGATTGAGACTTTAAAGAGAGTCAATAATATGCTCAATCATGCATGGGAAATTCGAGTTGATTCGATTGATGCTGTGAATACTATTCGGAGAAAAGAGAGGAAGCTTGAGCAACTTTTGGATAAGGTAATTCGTTACATTACTGATTCTCCTTCGGTCACTAAATACTTGAAAAAGAGATGCAGAACTTGATACTTAACGAAGAATTGCTTATGAATTTTTTGTCTTTGTGGATTTCTCTTTTGGCTACCCCTTCTTAGTACCTATAATTTTTGTGTATAACATGTAAAATAAACAAATTTGTATTTGAATGATTGTTTCCTTGAATGAATATTTGTATTCCTCCCTTTGAATTCGTTGAATTATCTAAAACATACAATTTTTTTCTAGAGCTTGGATTTGGTTGTGATATGATAGGTAGCCCTTGATAGAGCATTTGGTTGGTTTTCTTGACATAAACTTTGTTGCTAAGACCTAAAATCCATTTTGATAAAAAGATTAGCAACTTATTTATCAAAAGTCTGGGAAAATCCTTCCTTTATTTAATAGGAAATTAGAAATCAGTCAAATAATAAAAAATTATCATTGTTAGAAAATTTGAACTCCATTCTGGGAGGATTCAATTTAGCAATTTAAGGATTGAAGCTTTTAATAACTTTACCTTTTATCCTCATCAGCTAAAAATTTAGATCCAGATGATTGAAGTTTTAATCTCGAAGAGTATATACTTGAAAATCCATTTGGTAATTGTAATTTCTCTTGCATTGAAGATGAGAAATCTTCTAGTAATAATATTGTTCATATAGGAGACCAGAAAACCATTTGGTAACATTATTAGAACGGAAGACCAGAAATTGTAATTTAATCAGAATAGAAGATCAAAAATCCATCAGGTATTAAATTAGAACTCCATTAGATAAGAAGATCGGAATTTTTCTAATAATAAGTATAAAATTCTATCTAGAAATATGACTATTGACGGAGATTCCCGTTACTAAGGAACCTGATTGTTAACGGAGTTTCCTGTTATTTAGAAATCTGATTGTGAAGGAGATTCCAATTATTTGCCCGTTTGAATTATAATATAGAAATCATGGATTGAAAGTCAATTTGATATTTAAAAAAATGAAGCCTCAAGCTTAGGTAATAAATCATAGTTTTTTTAAAGGTTACTATTTATCATTAAAATTCTCACTTTTGAATGATAAATAGCTTTGAACCTTCCTTTGAAGTTTACTTTTACTTTTCCTTGGTGCGGGACTACATACATTTAACTATTCTTCCTCTAAAAGATTGCTTTTGCATTTAATTTATCTTCCTTTAGAAGACTAAATCTTACTACTCATTGGGTAGCGATTAAGGCTTTGATTAATTTCCTTTGTTGTGATTTTTAGGTAATGATTTGAACTTTGATCTAACTCCTTATCACCATTTTAGGTGATGATTTAGATTTTGTTTGGTGCGTTTGGTTGGCTATTTTGAGAAGAACCAAAGTCTTACCTGTCCTCCCTTTAGGAGGTGCTCTAATTAGACTGTATAGGCTGAACCAAAGGTTGGTTTAGTACTTTGGCCATGCCATCTTAGGCAGGGCCCTAGGCTTACTCTGTCCTCCCTCCAGGAGGAACTTCAGAAGGGGCTTATAGACGAGATTGAAGGCTAGTATGTGCCCTGGCCAGGCCATCCTAGTCGAGACCATAGGCTTACTCCGTCCTCCCTCTAAGAGGTGCTTTGGCCAGGCCATGTAGGCGGGACCGAAAGCTTACCGTACTCTGGCCACGCCTTATAGGTCGGACCAGAGGCTTACTCTGACCTCCTTCTAGGTGGTTCTTTGACCAGGCCATCTTTGAGGGATCAAAGGCTTTAACCTTTATTTTATAAATCCTTCTTATTAAACATTCCTCTTTATTAAGTATTTGACCCTTGTAGACACATCGGTTAATCTCTTTAACAAACTCTTGAAGCTCTTCTTTGGCCAAAAGATTCTCAATCATTCCTCTTAGGGCTTGACATTGGTTGGTTTCATGTCCGTTTGTTCTATGATATTGGCAATAAGCACCTCCAAGATTCCGTTTATTTTTCGATTGCCTCTTTTTAGAAGGCCAATAATTTATTTTTCTCTTGGTTAGAAGGTAAATGTTTCCATAGGAGGTGGCAAGGTAATGGACACTAGTGAATTAAGAGTTTTTAGGGAGCTGTGTCCTTGATTCCCTCTTGGGTTTCTTATAACATTGGATTGGTACATTAGCATCATCCGTGAACTTTCTTTTCAAAGATTCTTGAATCTTAATAGGGGAAAAGAAATAATCAATTACTTTACTCCACTTTTGGAAAAACTTGTTGAAATCTCTTGTTACTTCCCCTTCAAAGATAGTTCCTTTGGATTGAGATTGAATGGCCCTTCTCATTTTCAAGAACAAACTATTTCTCTTTGGATTCTCATTTTCTAAGGCAAAGATTGGTGTAGCTCCTATATGGAATGGGTTTTTACTCCATTTGTCCAGATTATAAAGAGCAACTTACTTCTTCTCTTCCATAATTTACAAGGCCAACAATCTTAACGCTTCATTAAATCGAGGGTCTTGAGTGATTTGATAAACTGGTTTAGCCAAACAAGGCTCAGAAGATCCTTGTTCGAAAATAGTCATTATGTTTTCCAAAGAAGATTACACTGAATTTGAAAAGTTCCCATATGGAATATGTAGGTTAGCGTAAATCTTTTAGACCCATTATGTGCAGGCTAAAGGAAGTTCAATATGAAATATACAAGAGAGCAAAGGTTGGAACCGTCCACCTAGTGCCAAGGTGTTAACCAATTTCTTTGTTAACCCGACAATTTCCAAGAAGGATAAGTCTTTGCTTGGAATAGGCTTGGATAATCCAAAGTTAGATTATGAGAAGTATGCAAGAAGTACACATGCCCATGGTTTTTGTCATAGAGTATATGTCTAAACTATAAAGATCATATGCTAGATATAAGGCGTGTCATTGTTCAAAGTCTTTATTCAATAATATGCAGTACAAGAATCCATAGCCAAAAGTCCAATATGCAAAATGTTACAAATTCTTAGTATGCTAATAAAATCCTTAAATCAATTTAGGGATACAACTTTAAAATATAAGAAAAGTGGTGAGAAAAATTCGTCCACATTGCCATGGGATCCGTATTTATAGGGGTGGAGTTCGGTGGCATGGCTACCATGTGGTTTACGACATCCTTGGTTTTCGTTACCATTCATTATGTTGATGGCATGTGGCATCCCTTTGTTCATTGCTGATTTTCGGCAACTTCTAGTAGCTGTCAACATGCGACATCTATTTTATTGATAGTTAATGACATTTATCCTTTCTTTGATGGTTTTCGGCATCTTCTTGAGAATTGATGGTTTATTACATCTTGTTGAATGTTGGTGATTTATGGCATCAGTATAATGTTGTTGGCATTTGGTCCTTTGCTTTAGAGTAGACATCTGACATCCCTTTGTATCGTTGATATGCGATAACCTCCCCCATCTTGATTAAATATGACACCATTATTCATATTGATGGAAGGCTGCATCTCTCATAACTTTATATATCCAAATATCTAAAATACATTATTGAGGCGTGGCATTGTTTTCTATGTTGATAGCATACAATATCCTTGGGCACACGGCTAAAATACGACACCCTTATTTACATTGTCAATCATGCGATACCCTCTCACATTCCGTGAAGCCCAAGGTCCTTTCACTTGCTAGTATTGGACATTTGCTGTTAGATTGATGAAGTACCTTATTGACAACCTACGACATCAGTCCTTATATCGACGATATACAACCTTCTTTCTTTATCGACGATATAAGATATCTTCTATAAACATTGATGATATATGGAACTCTTGTTGCATTTATGGCTTACAACACCTGTGCCGCTTATATTGATGATATTCGACATCTCCTCTTCTATTGTTTAACCACTTGGAATTCGATACTCCATAAAATTGGTCATCCCTTCTCATGCACTCGACATCCCCTACTATAAAGATTTAATATCTTCATGAAACTTTGAAATGCAATGTCTCTTGTTTTATGTTTCTTGGCTTTCTCTTCGATGCCTTGGATTTCGACATGCTATTCTAAAATTTTCAATTTTATTATTTATAGTAACAATTATTATTCTATCCTACCATTTTTAGGAGATCGCAAACATTTTCTCCTACCAATCCTAGGAGACCGTTATTATTTTCTTCTGAATGGACTAGAAGACTATTGGAACATCTGCTATATCTTAGCCTCAGTCAGCCAGATAGGTTTAGAGTTGGCCTAAGTAAACTGATGTAGGTTCATAGCGACCGCGGGAAAAATACGCCATTAAATATATCATTTTATGGGTTTAAGTAATTATTGGAATGTGTAAACTTTTGACCCTAGCAGAATGATAGACTATTCATTTTAAAACACACATGCATGATACGTGTTGATGTTGTGATTATGTTTTAATCAATTTAGTTATAAGGTATGTTATGAAGATATTATTTGATAGGGTATTAGTGAGGGGGAACCCGTTCCGCTTAGCGACGTGGTTTCATAGAGTACCTATATGTTAGTTTGAGATGGACTAATATTACTCCCACCAGACTATTTATATGACCTAAAGTTATTGATTTCTCCTAAACTCTCGGGTATTCAATTTGGATTGGATAGGCTGAAAGTAGGATATTTCAGGTTTAAATAAATAAGATTTCATGGATGTGCAGGAGGCACTGTCTAGGAGTATTTTTTCTGCTATATAGTGTAAACCGCTTTTCTTTGTTTTTGGTTTTCTTTGTTATTGAATTGTATGCAACGACGGTTATTGTAACCTTCTAAGTAGTTAGGACTCTATTCATCCGATGGGCATCATCATATGTCTCTCTTGGAATTGTATTTTTATTTATTATATTTTATCTGAATGATGGAATCATTTGGTTATGTAATTAAATGTAGTGTATTTGCAAATAAATGAATGAAAATATTTTGTTTGAAATTTGTAAATTCTTGTGTTCTTGATGTTAATGTTATAGTAGCTTATCTCATTTTTTCATTGGAAAAATAATGTTAAGAAAGACTACAGCATCAATAGTATATATTTTGAGCCTCAAAATTGAGGATGTTACATTACATGACCGAAAAGAATAATAGTAGGTCATGATGCAAAAACGTTGAGGAACTAAATTATCAAGCTTGTTAGTATCTAGTAGAGTAGCGACACTGATGATTGTACCTATGCTGTAGAGGATAATTAGAGATATCTATCTTGATTTGTTTTGACATGTATGATTAGACATATGTGCTTTGTTGCATAAACTAGTAGTGACACTAGTATGATTATATGATATGATATTTGTATATGTTTATAATAACATTAAAAAATTATGACTGATAATTTACATTACTAAGAACTAGTGTAATTGCGGTACTTTATATGTATATTGTTTTGATGGTGATGGTCTTTATCCTGCTCTTTTTGAATTTTGAGGACGAACTTCTTATAAGGAGGGGAGGATGTAACACTCTATATTTTGGACTACCATAATACATGGAATTTTTTGAATAAATGAATAATCAAACTAAAGAATGAAATAAAAATAAAGACAAGTTATTTTATAGGAAATGAGTTTAGGATAAGAAGTAGGTTGAATTAATAAGAATAGGCAAGAATATGGTTTTAGCCTAAAGCCTAAATTACTAACCCATAACCTTCTCACTGTTCATTCATTCTCTCACACATATAAAGAAAGACAAAAAATAAAGCAAGCGTAGGTTGGCCATAACTTTAAGAGGGAGGTGAAAAAAGCAAGCATAAGGAGAAGTTTCATCATGAAGAGGACTTTTAATTAAGTTCTAAACAACAACAGTTGAGTAATTCTTCCCCCTAACCTTCCAAACCCGTATTGGTAAGGATTGTATGTGTTATGATGTTTTGAATGATAACAAACAAATGTGAACATGTAAGATAATATTTATTTATGTTTAGGAATTAACAAAAGCAAACTTTTGATGTGTTTGTGGTGAATGTGAATTGAACTTACTTTAAACCGCTTGAAATTTTTATACGATGTATAGAATAATAATATGGTGATGTATTTGTAATTTCATGATTTTTTGGAAATTATCTGGGATTGTTGTGAAATATCTAAGTTGAGAGAATGCTTAATTTCAGGGAAAATTAATTATTAAAATATTAAAAATAATTATGTTGACCTGAAATTCTTATGTAAGGTAAATTATGATGGATGGTATTTTGGTTAATTTTTGAGATTTATCCCATTAATTTTCGATTTTATATGAATTAATTGGCAAAGAAGTAAATTAGTTACTATGGGTTAGTTAAGTAATTAACTAAAGGGAGTAATTAACAGTTTCAGAAAAGAAATCTCTAAGGCCTAAAATGACTAATGAGATTTTGACATGAAAAAGGGGTTGGTGTAAAGTAATTACTTGGAAGTGTAATAATTTTTTTTTCAAGTTAATTATAGATTTGCCACATTAACATGCGATGTCTATTAGAATTATCAACTTATGACAACTATTGAGCGTCAACTTGTGATAGCTCCTAAGAGCTTAACTTATGATAGCTAATAGGATTATCAACTTGCAATAGCTACTTCCAACATGTGAAAACTATTATAATCCTCAACCTGCGATAGTCATATGCTCAAATTATGATATCCCTATATTATCGACACGCGATAGCTAATCAAACTTAACATGCAATAGCCCTTATAACTATCAACTTGCAATAGCTAAGGTGATTTACTTACGAAAGATTTAGGTGATCAACATGCGATAGTCAATCAATGGCCAATGTGTGATAGCATTAGTGTGCATCAACATGCAATAGGTTGAAAACTCAACTTAAGATAACTATTAGCAAACTATTACAGTTAAAGTAACATCAATATACGATAACATGAGCGACGGCTAGGGTAATGTCATTATGCAACAAAATGAATTGTAAATTTGATAACTAATAGTGCTAAGAAATTATAAGAAACAGCAGTTTGGAAGCCATCTTTCAAAGTGATGGATGAGAACAACATAAAGATAAAATAGCCATGAAGAATAATAAGTTAAACATAATTACTCGTACAAAGAATGGAAAATGAGACCGATCCTAAGTAAGTTATGGAATGAAAAGTTGAATCATAGAAATAATGGGAATGTAAGTATAAGACCACATGGGCAACAACATATCTATATATGACATTATACTTGGTTACCTTGACGAAAGACCTTAGTGGCTACTAAATAACTAAGTATGACACTATGTTTAGTAACGTTGACGGAAGGCCTTAGTGGCAAACTCATGTCTATTAACGATAATATATAAGAATGGATGTATAAGGCTTATGTAGCATCCAATTGTCTACTCACGACAATATACGAGAATGATGGTATAAGCTGTAACATCTTCTACCTGGAGGTCCAAAACTAACAGCTATGGATGTTACAGTCATCCATAGTTACTAATCTTGGACGACCAAATATGGAATGTTAGATACATTGAATAACAGAAACACATAGATATGCAAAAAATTTAAAATCAACAAACAATTTTATCATTCCATTTCAAAGCATTTTAATTTCATTACATAATGCGAATGCGAGAACCACGTTAAGAGAAAATATAATTATTACAACATACGCCAAGAGCGACATATGAAGAAGCCCCCTTGGATGAAAAGAGTATATAGCTAGGCAATTAAACATCTTTGAATTTACAACAAAACACAGCGGAATCAAAATAGAGAAGAACTCTAAATAGCAGTCATGCCTCCTGCACATCTCCGAAAGCTTATTTGTCTAAATCAGTACCTGAAAACCTCAACTCTCAAACTACTCAAAATCAATTGAGCACTCGAGAGTTTAAGGGGAAAAACATGAACTTCGAGTCATACATAAAGCCTAGTATGAATAATAATCTACCATCTCAAACCATTTAGATATCTAGTGAGTGTTAACCTAAAAAATGGATCAACAACCTGGCTTAAATTTGAAAGCACCAGCACTATTCTGACAGAGCAATATCACAGATCACAAAAAAGAACAGTAAAATAAAGAAGACAAAGAATTTTTATAGTAGTTAGGCTGTTAATGAAGCCTACGTCCACTTTATAATTTTTCTTATAGACTGATTGTTGTTACAAGATGTGTATGATTACGTGACTTTGATCATTTGTCAATAGTTTGAATCCCCGGAGTTGAAATCCACTGGAGAATCACATTGAATTCCTTTAGAGATTATTGTGAAGGAGGCAAAGAGTGAAGAATGTTTCCAGTATAGCTTCAGCAATCAGTCCAGAGAAGATCCTCTTATGTTGCAGGTAAGATTATATTTATAGAGATCAGAGAGCTTCTGGGCCAGGCCTGTCTTCATTAGCTCGCAGGTGGGTATCAAACGACCTAAGGGGACTTTGGCTTGCAAAATGAGCGAAAACCATGGGTCGCCGGCGGCCCATGGCCCATGGGTCGCCGGTGGTCCATTGGTCACAGGCGATACATAGACTTGGTTCGTCTTTCGGGCCAACATCTCGCCTCTTTTGCCGTGTTTCATAGCTGGTTGGTTTGAAGGTTCGAGGAGAAGCATGGGTCTTTGACGATCGAAGTACTTAGGATTTTCTTTGGAATTTGGAATTGGAGATGTTTCCATAGCCTTTTATTATTGTTATTATATTTTGACAGCAAGTCCCTATTTTTTTACATTCATCTGCTGATTAGACTGAAGGAATGCTATTTTCTTGGCCTCATTAATTCCGATCGTTGTTTTAATCGTATAGCTTGGCCCTTGTCGACTACTTGTCCTAGCTTTTCTGCTTTAGTTCTGAACCATCCCGTCTATGCAAGGTTTTTGCAGTTTTCTATTGGTTTCAGTTGGGTTAAAAACCTGGATAACATTTGCCCCCCAAACTACGCCTTTTGAATGAAAGGTGTGCTTTGCTCTAGAACAAGTCATGGCAACGAGTCTTCGATCGTTGAGCTTTCCAGCAGCTTTATCCTTGGTGGATCGTCCAGTTCCTTTGGATTCTCTTTCCAATCACAAGTCATTCCTAATCTATTATAGCCTAAGACTCTAGATTCTACCTAAGTGTAATCTATACATCACAATCATTCTGATTTCATTCAGGGTTATTACGTCACATGTCTCTAATTATAATACACATCTCTAATCGTCCCGTGTTCATTCGGGATATACATCACTATTAATTTTTGCTTTTCATTTGGAGTTTTTACGTCATATATCAAATCATATTATATCTCAAAATCACATCATGTCGCAACATATATCAAAATCACATTGTATGACATCGTATATCAGAGTTATCCTATGTCATCCAGGATTTATCCATTTTTTCTATTTATAAGGCATTCAAATCCTCTTTTGCAAAACCAAATCTGCTTTAGGTCTGATCTTTCTGGACCATTTAAGTAAGTATAATGCGTGATTTCTCCAGATCATTTAATGTTTAGTTTAATGTGCGATCTCTCTGGATCATATAATGTTTAGTTTAATGCGCGATCTCCCTGGATCGTTTAATGTTTTAGGTTAAGGGGACCCGGATCGTTTGTTTGTTAAGTCAAGTGGGATAAAGTAAGCCCATCTGCTCACTCTCTAGTGAGGGGACTTACTTCTTGCACTCTGGTCTCATAGTGGGACTCTAGGCGATCAATATCACTATTAGTTGATCAACTCGCTCTCTAGTAAGGGGACATGCACCTTACACTCCGGTCCCATGGTGGGACTCTAAGGCAGTCAATATCAGTTATCAAAATTCAGATATTTAAATCAAAACAAATAAACAGAAATTAAACAAGTAGGAGTCCTAAATGTTCATCTCAGGGCGTGCCCAGGGACTGTTTGGGATCCCATACACGTGTAAACGGCCTTCGATTCTTATTGTCCTAAGTTCTCTTAGGCATCCGACTCAGAGCGTGCCTAGGAACCATTCGAGATCCCATACACATATAAGTAGCCGTCAATTATTATCTTCTACATACTAAAAGAAAAATATGGGAAAATAAATGATAAAACAAAGCATTGGAATCGAATCCGGCTCCTGTTTACGCTGATTATGGGATAATTTGCCTTGGCGCTTGTCCCTGGGCATTTCTCAATGCATTTTCCATGGATGTTGGTTGTCCCTGCAATTCCACCGTGGTTATGTTCCTCATATATTGTGGCAGTTGGTTGTTCCGGACCAGTTCTTCTATCAGATCATGAAGGTGTTACCACTCGTTCATCTCATGCCCATTCAACTCATGGAAGGTGTAAAACTTTTCAAATCTTTTCTCCTCAGTCAGTGGGCTCCCTCCTAGTCATCCTTTGGTAGAGGTTCTGCCCCCTTGTATCCAGGTATATCCACTTTGGGGTTTCAGTCAAGTCGATGTATTAAGAGAATCTTAGCTCCTTTCTCTGTCGCTTTGGGTCTTTGATGTCGTCGTCGCCTTTCCTCATCCCTTTTTCTTTTCCAATTCCAGCTTCGGACAGTCCCCTGCCTTCGATGGCATTTATTTCAGCATCTACATCTTCATCCTCGACTTTGCCATCTTCCTGACACAGGTATCTTTCAGCTTCGCAGTTGCAAGATCCATCAGTGGGTTCCGAATATTAGCAGTAATGGATTTCTTTTTACATCTTCCAGACCCTGATCTAGGGGCCCCCTCTGATGAATCTCCATACCAAATCGACAATTTTGTTCTCACAATCCATTGAAGGTCTCTGTCCTAAAGTAATACTTTTCCCCTACCTCGTTGGGGATATCCCGAGATGGACTCTTCCAGCAACATACCTATGTTCTGATTTGAATCCCAAGCTTCATTCATTCCTCCATCCCTTTGAGGAAGTTCTAGTACATGTCCTTCTATCGGCTGCATCCTATTATTCGGATCAGCTCCCGTGCCACTAGTCCCTAGTGTTTCAACAGTCGCTCCGGCATTGGCATTGTTCCCATATTGATTCCCGGCTGCCCCTATGCGTTGGTTGCTCTGGGCATAGGGGCAAGGCTTCACATTGCTCCAATCCAAATTCGGTAATCCCTATATTGTTTCCTGGAGTTTGATTCCTATTCCCAGTAGATCAAGCCATCCCTTACTTTTCCATCCTCTGGAAGAATCCATCCATCATCTCATGTTGTCTAGCTAAGAGTCCATCCTGCGTCATCATCCTTTCCATCTCCTCTCTAATCACATAGTTGGGTTGATGGGAACTTGGAGCACTTCCTGGCTGCCCCTAAGCCCCTATTGGCTTGCTCCAGTTTTAGATCTAGTGTTATGCCACTTTATTTTCTTTGGATCTTGGATTAAAACTTCAATTTTTCAGATCTCGTTCAAGGTTCTTAGTGAAAGCACCAAAATGTTAACCCAAAAAAATAGATCAACACCCTACTTAGAGTTTGAAAGCACCATCCTTGTTCTAACAGACCAATACCACATATCACAAAAAAGAACTGTAAAAGAAAGAAGACAGAGAATTTTTATAGTAGTTCGACTGTTAATGAAGCATACGTCCACTTTAATTTTCTTATAGACTGATTACTATTATAAAATGTGTTTGATTACAAGACTTTGATTATCTCTCAATAAATTGAATCCCCGGAGTTGAAATCCAGTAGAGAGTCACAGTGAATTCCTTTGGAGATTGTTGTGAGGGAGGCAGAGAGCGAAGAATGTTTCCAACAGAGCTACAACAATTAGTCCGGAGAAGATCCTCTTTATATTGCAGGTAGGATGCTATTTGTAGAGATCAGAAAGCTTCTAGGCTAGGCCTATCTTCATCAGCTCGTAGGTAGGAATTAGACGACATAGGGGGACTTTGGCTCGCAAAACAATCCAAAACCATGGGTCGATGGCGACCCATAAACTTGGTTCATTTTTCGAGCTAATGTCTCGCCTCTTTTGCTATGTTCCATAGGTGGTTGGTTTGAAGGTTCAAGGAGAAGCATGGGTCTCCGACGATCTATGTAACATTCCTGAATTTT
This sequence comes from Allium cepa, assembly GCA_030765085.1. Classification (NCBI taxonomy): domain Eukaryota; kingdom Viridiplantae; phylum Streptophyta; class Magnoliopsida; order Asparagales; family Amaryllidaceae; genus Allium; species Allium cepa. Next base: position 135,117,494 of record CM060945.1, read on the forward strand.
TAACAAGTTTAATTTGACAATTTATTTAATTTTGAAAATTAAATTGCGAATTTAATTATGAATTAATTTGAAAATTCTATAATAAATAAATAAATTGGATTATAAATAAACTTTAATTTGAAATTTAAGAACAAGTATTTAGAAGAAGATTTAAAATGCTTAAAGTTAAATATCTTTGAATTGTTTTAATAATTGGATTGTAAGAAATGAAAAAAAAATTATTACTTAATTTCAAAAGCATTAGAGTTATAAATTAGAGGTTTATTTATCATTGTATAATTTTATTTTAAATAAAATTTTCTTTTGGAAAGATTATGCAAGTATAAGTTATATGTATATATATACACACACACAATATCTAAGTTTAACAAAAAGGTTAATGTTGTTTCTTTTAAATAAAAAAATAATAATATATACATTTGAATAAAGGTGTATATGTATGTAAAAGAATTTATACAAAGTTTAAAATATTTTTATATATCTTCTAAAATGATAAATAATTTAAATTAAAACATGATTTGTAAACAAAATAAAAATAAAATAGGGTTTAAATGCAAATGCATGAATTAATTTAAAACAAGGGTTTAAAATAAAAATTCTAAATTAATTCAAGACAAGGTTAAAAACATAAAAAGTTCATAATTCAACAAATGTTAAAAATAATAAGACAAGTGTCCATCCATTTAAACAAGTGGCAAACTTGGTTTTATCTTCATTTGAAAAGAAAAAAGAATTATGTAAAGAAACAAAACAATTAGGTTTCTCATTTTTTTTTCTTTCTCAGTTCATACTTCTCAAAACTGAGGAACAAAATATAAATCAAAATCGGAAAGCTCTTAACCCCAAATTCTTCAACCTGAAATGATTTACTCAAGTATTCAAGCAGAGAGTAAAAACAAATAAAACAATAACCAGAAAGCAAATTTGTTTCAAAAGCCCTGAAAATCAAATGCAAGTTGAATTCTTCAACACTAGAAACAACAGTTGCCTCAAATCAAAAGAAATTCTGGAAATTCAAAAAGGAATCAAAAAGCAAAACTTGGAAAACTCACAAGCAAGCAAATCAAAGTCCAAGTTCAACATCAAAACAGATGCAAGTGAATCAGAATCAAGTCACAAAATATCAAAGCCTGCCTCTGTACAGACTTCAAAATATGTGAGCAAACTCACCTAAACCTGTCTCTTATCTATTTTTGGACTTAAACTTGAAGTGTGCTATGAAAATGTGTTTGTTTTGCTAGCATGTCTGAATACATCAGTGATATGTAGGTCTGTATGGATATATAAATCCTGTTATAAGTTACAGGATCTTACACATAATTTTAAAATCCAAATCATACAACCCAATGATCTTTAGGCTATAACCTTTTAATGAAAAATGTTTGTATCTATGTGACATCACTTTTAAAATTAAAATTCAAGTATTTGAAGTTAAGTTATTCACTTTAAAAATAGTTAATTGTAGAGATAGTTTTCATTACACTGTCTCTGTTTCAAACATAACAAAGGTAAGCAAACCCACTTTTATTTGCCTATACTCTTTGATATTGTATTGATGCTGAAAAGGATGTTCTGGAATGATTGTCAATATTCCTGTATGTTTTGAATCTTCCAGTGCATGTTTGTTATTCTGGTGTAAATATACATATAGATATATATATCTGATTTTGTGTAATTGGTTAGAGACAGGATCCTAAATCAAGATTTGAAAGTTTGAATGAAATTGTTTGAGTGAACCAAGAAGAAAAAAAACAGGTTGACAAAGAGCATCATATCTCAGATTTTAAAATAAATTGAGTATTGATCTTTAAAAAGGAAATTTATCATGATACTGCATACAAATTTTAAATAGTTTCAAATATATTTATGGAATAAATATTAAGGAGATTAGAATATTACAGTACTAAACCCTTATATCAGAAACTCAAAATCATAAAGTCTGGAATTTGTTGAAGCTGAACAGTGTAGCATGGACTCTGCATATCAATTTCACTGTAACAAGAAATTTTTTATGTTAAATTCAAATGTTAAATTTTGTTGATTTGATTTTATATTTGGAACAAACATTCAAAAACAAGATTTTTGAAACAAACATGATGATTTTTTAGTGACGTATTTAAGGTGCAGTTTCGAGATGAACAAAAAAAATGTTTTTTGTCAATTCCTGATGATTAAACAGAACTTGGACATTGAAATTTGTCTTGAAGCTAACTTAATGGTTCACGAAGTGGGGAAAAATATTAGAAAAAATTTCTATTGCGTGGATTTGAGGAACGGGATCAATTTAGGGCTGGTGTTCAAGTTTTGATTTTGTCTGTAACCATAGGGTCTTCATCGCCCTTACATGATCAAGTGTCTCGAGATTTGGGAAATCGATGCATCGTGGTCTGGTGCAATCTTGGGTAAAAGGGCGAGATGGTCGGTGATTGGGATGGTCGTGGATGATGGGTTTAGTTGCTTAAAGTTGGGTTCTAATGGAAGCTAATTTGCTCGATTTTGATTCTTGGTGGGATTTGATAATTGGTTGTTCGTGGTGATGGAAGGGGCAACCGGTGGTATGCTGAAGCCAGTATGGATGATCGGAGTTGTTTCAATCGCGTGTACATGTGCACGTTGAAGTTGGGGTATCAGTGACTATTTCTGGAGGAAGAAGAATATGTAGCTTTGTAGTTATGCTCGGGTAATTGCAACAGTGGCTCGGGAATGTCTCGAAGTAATGCAGTAACGTCCCAAAGCTGGATTTTGTTGTGAGCGTTGAATACTTAGAAAAAAAATTTAAATCAAAATTTTGGTCACTCGGGTCGATTTCTGGAAAAACTCGAAGTAGTGCTCGAGTTTGTGGGGTTTTAACTCGGGGAAATACTCGGGTTGCCTGGGAATTTTCGTATTTCCAGCTTTTAAGCTTGAATGAATTAGCTAAGGAAATTTCTGGAATTTTCTTTTTGATAAATGGTTATTTATTTATTGAGTAGGAAGTACAAATTAAAAGTTTCAAAATTTTAAATTTTTATGTGAATATTTAAAATTGATTTGTTTATTTAATTTTTCTAACGCTTTCAAATGGAATTTTATAATTAATTATTAGGGTAGGTTATTAAATTATCAATATGATTAATTAATGGATTAATTGTTTCAAATCAAGGTGATTGATTTAAACTTGTTAATCAATCAAGAACTAAGGTAAAACAATTACACAATTAAAGTTAATCGAATAATGATTTATAGATAAATTAATTAACGAAAGTATTTAAGGATTGATTGATTAATAAAGGTAATTAATTTTTGATTAAGCAATTAAAGGTAATTAAGTGTTAATTAAGAAATTAAGGGTAATTAATTTCTCAGAGGTAATTACTTAAATTAAAAGTAATTAATTTCAAATTGAAGGTGGATTAACCAAGTGATCAAAGAATAAGTAATTTAAGGAATAAATTAATGTGGATAAAAAAAAGGTAATTAAATTAAGAACAATTAATTAAAGGTTAATTAAATTATGAAAGTGATTAAGAAGTGATTATTAATTTAGGATTGTTTTTTTAATAATTAAGAATAATTAATCAGAGGATTAATTATAAATCAAAATTTAATTAATAAATGATCAAGGAGTAGTAAATCAAATTAATTTGTGATTAATATTAATTAACCCAGATAATTTAATTTACTTTTACTTATGAATGTTTGGATTCTATTGGATGTTTGGAGCATAAATATTCCTCATATGTGATGCTTTATGATGTGAATTGCTATGTATTGATCTGTGATGCTTATGATATGTTTCTGTGTAAATACCCCTGGGCCCATAAAACAACATTTGAATTTCGATGCAACAGGGAGTCAGATTCCAGTTGGTTATCCGAAACACACATCGAATTGTAATAATGAATCTTTGTGATTGATAAATTTATTTTACCTGTGATCTATGAATGAAGATAAGCGTTATAAGTTATACCGCTTATCGATATATCTGTAATGATTATTATTGCACTATTGTGTGTAAACCCCTGGACCACACTTATACACACACAAATATGGATTGCACGTGGAAATCGGTTAAGGCACAGATTTTAAAATAGTTTTGAATTTGAATTTTTAATTCAAATGATTTTTGAAATAGATTTGATTTAAAGTGAAAGGCTTTTTAAAACAAGTGTTTTAAAAATGAAAGTTTTTTTCTTAGTAACGCAATAAAGATTTGAAAGTTGAATAATCTGATTTAATTGAATTCAATATCTGAAATTGAATTCTAGATTGGGTATTTATAATTTATAAACGGTATATAAGCTTATATGGGTTTCAAACCATTTTTAACAACTATTGTGGGGATTTGAATTAACCTCAAAAATGTTAACTTGTATAAATAAAAATCGGATTTTTCGAAATAAAAACAATTTGTTTTCAAACAATAAAAGCTTTCATATGATTAATGAACTACCAATTTATATTAAAGGGATTTCAAGTTTGAATTTAAAATGATTTTCCAAATTATGGAAGAATCTTTGGAAACGAGTTTTGAAAACTATAAGTTAAATCTTGATTTAAAGATTAACGAGTTAATCCAATTTGAAATGGAATTGTCTTGAGAAGCTATGAATGAACTTTTGTTTAAAAGATTCATGAATCTTGTTTTAAATTGAAAGGGGATCTTGAAAAGTGAATCTTTGGTTTAAAAGATTTAAATGTGGAAATTGTTTAAACCTTTGAAGGTTTTTGAAGTGAATCTTTTTAGTTAAAAGGAGATTTATAAATGGTAATTTATTTTAACCATTTGAATGAAAGTTTTTGGCTTTAAGCTGTGATTTAACTGAAATCCCATATCCATATGCTTTTAAGTATTGCGCTCATTTTTCGGTTTAGCCGGGAGAGGACCTTGTGTCATATAACCCATTCTGAATAATGATACGTCGTTATGGATAGCATTTGAAGACCGGTGGTGAAGACCGGGTATTTACGAGAACGATAGGATGACCTATCGATTGTCTCTGCACCGAGTAGTTACGGTATAGAGATTCCCTAAGTGATGGGAAGTCCGATCGGGATTGTGGATTCTCGGATTTGCAAGGGCTTCTTCGGAAGTGCCTTCGGTTCTGTTCGAACCCGGAACAGACTTGTATTGATGTGTGTATGACACTACACTTTGAGATGTAAAACAGGTTTCTATCAAATACATTTCTGTTTGGTGGCAGAGATTTATTCCCTTAGCTTAACACCCTTCTCTGAGACGTACGAGCTCAGAGGTTATGTAATTGATGTTTACCAGTAATACATTCCCAATTTGGTAATGGGGCATACGAAGTGCTGCTGGTAATTTGTTGATCAAAGCATGGCTTTTGTAAAAAACGTAGCTTTGTGGACGAGACTTCGTCGAACTTCACAACTCGGAATGGTCGAAACAGAAAGAATGCAGCAAGGTTATTTGGAGGTAGCGCCTCCTGAGGGTATGTTCATTTCCTTCTGGATAGAGGTGATATCATGGTATGGAGCCCAGATATTTAACCTATGTGGTTACTATAAATACATTACTTTGTGGTTGTTGGCATCGAGCGCTCGGATAAAGGTTGGTTACGACCGGGGGATGGCATACTCGTGTAGTAGTTACCTAGTTACAGAGGTAACCCGGCCTTGTGTTGGCAGAGATCCGGTTAGGTTCTCGGGACGTCCCTCCAGAGGCATACCCATGTGGCAATGGGAAGTTTCTTGGCCTGACCATTTGTTGGAAATCCAATCACCAATACGCGCCTTGTACGGTTTTAGTTGTAGAACCTTCCATTCACTTATGGTTGTCACCATTGTTTGGATGGTAGCTATAGTAGGCATAGTACGAAATGTCTATGCCGGCTAAGATTTATATTATACTTTCGAAATGATTTTCCACACTTTGCACTTATAGTAATAATATCAAAAAAATTTCTCGTATCAAGCATATTTGACTATCATAAGGAGAAATCTCCTCCAAGTCTGCGTTTGAATTGTGTGTGTGGCGGGAGGCCTTATGGTAGTTTCATTTTCTAAAAACCATTGCGGATTTCAAATTTAAATTCTTTTGTTTGTTTAAAAGATAAACTGTTTTGTTTGCTCATACCAGTCCCATGACTGACCCAGAGTTTATTGTTCCTTCCTAAACTCTGGGTGCCCACTATTTTTCACACGGGCGGTCTAGAGTTGGGTTTTCCAGATATAGATATCGATTTGGTAGCTTTTAGCTTTCTCTCTGGCATTCTCTGGAGATCTTGGATATTGGAGTCCTTGGATTCACACCAGTCCGCTTGTCTTGGTGAAATGTGATGGTGGTTCGAGCTTGTGGTTTGGAGCCTTAGCTTTGAAGCACTGGATTGGAGTTATCTCTTGGCTATTCGTTTTCCGCTGCTATATCATATTGTTTTTTTTCCGCTGTAGCATTGTTATCTTGTCTCTGATTTCTCTTGTATCATATATATCATTGTTGTATCATTCTGGATATTGTATCATTGGTTGTATATGATATTCATTTCTTTTTCTTCCGCTGTGTTTTTTTACTTAATTGTGTTATAAGCTCCGGCGACTCGGATTTGAACAATTGAATCTGTGGCATTCAAGTACAAGTGGAGTACGGATGCCGATTTTCGAACGCGAAAAATCCGTATCGTTACAATCTAAGTACTTAGGATATTTCTGGAGTCTGGAATTAGAGATGTTTCCATAGCCTTTTATTGTTGTTGTTACATTTGATGACAAGTCGCTAGTTGTTTACATTCAATTGCTAATTGGACTGAAGGAATGCTATTTTCTCGGCCTTATTGATTCCAATCGTTGTTTTAGTCATATAGCTTGTCCCTTGTCGATCCCTTTTCCTAGCTTTTCTGGATAAGTTCTAAACCATCCCGTCTACGCAAGGTTGTCCAGTTTTCTATTGGTTTCTACTAGGTTAAAAACCCGGATAATAGTGAGACCACTCGCTTAGCAGAATGTGTATTCCCCTTTACTAGTACCTTATTCAAAACTTTATAAAACCATATAGTGTGCTCCTGCATCCACAATGGTTAAAACATAGCAATTTAAAATATTATGATTATATGCAAACAAGTAAATCAATTCTGCATTTCCCGTCCCCATTCATCCCGACTATCTGTCTTAGTTATAGTTTCTACGGTCACTATTAACTTATTAGTTTTCATGGGCTGATTAATAACCTATTTAATGTTTATGGACTCCCTATACGGTTCCATATTTTTCAAGGGATCACAAAGAACCTATTGGCCCTTACCAATAACTTCATCATGGATTCTCACCGAACCTATTGGTATCTCCAATAACATCCCTCTTATCATAGTTTTCATTGGTTGACTATGAACCTATTGACTTCTGTCAATAACTTAATCTGGATATAGTTTTCATGGGTTCACATAAACCTATTGGCCCCTGCCAATAACTCTTTCTAATTATAGTTTTCATAGGTTTACTACAAACCTATTGGCCCCTGCCAATAACATTTCCTAAACATGGTTTTCACAGGTTTACTATGAACCTATAACAATTCAATATTTAGGCATCCTTCATTCTGGTTTATCTGACCTCCTGGATACAATTCTATTCATTCAGGAGCTAACTCAATCTATATTCACTACTAGGTTAACATAGCTTGTTATTCTGCCCCCTTTTCCCCAAAATACAGTTATGGGTCTATATTAAAGTGAATATGTATATTAGAAGAAGCAAGAAAAATAACATAATAATACTGCACCTGTGGTTTAATATCCTTGATTCATATAAAACATGGTTAATCCCTTTAACCAATTATTTTATCAAGGAAACCTTCTTCAAAAAATATAATTTAAAAGCATTTAAAAGCTCTTTTATAATGCCATGGGTTTTGGCTTTAAAAATTGAGATTGTATTCTTTGTCTTGAAAACTAAGGATTTCGAAATCTTTAATATTACTTTCGGAACCATTGGAAAACTTACTTTCGAAAACATTAAAATATTCATTTCAAAACTCTAGGCACCTGCCTTTCGAAACACCTTAAAACCTTTCTTTAAAGCCATTTGAATGTATTAAAGTATTACGATTCAATTATAGAAGCATAGCTAGGAAACCATTTGAAAGTACCCCTTTCAAAACCATTGGGTTTACTTTAAAACATCTCTTATTGGGTTTAAATGAATACAAGTGAAACAAATCCTTTTGAAACCTTTAATCTTTATATAAAATTGTTTGGGAAAAATTGATGGCTTCGGAACCATCTTTTCAAAAGCTCAAAGCATTCACATAAAACATCTGAAGGTTAGCTTTGAAACCCCCTTTCAAAGCCATTGCCATCGAAACCCTTAACTCTTTCGAAAGCTTAAGGAAGCGGCTTAGTACAATTTTAAAACAAAGGCTACCTTTCGAATTGGTTGATGACTTCAATCCACTCGAAAGGCATAGAGATGAAAGAAGGGTTTCGATTTAGTCGAAACTATTCTTTTCGAAAGCGTTGATTTTTAAACTAAGTAACTCATTCGAAAGCTAATATTTAAACAAGAAGCAGCAACCCCTTTCGAAAGCAATTTAAAAAGACCCCTTCGAAAGCATATGTTTCGACATCTTCGAAAGCATTTAGTAAAACAAGCAAACACATTTCTTTAGAAAGTAAAACAAAGGTTATAACCCCATCGAAAGATATGTTTCGACACCATGCCTTCCACCTTTCCCCAATCCACTACGTACCATCATTTTTATACCTTCTATATTGGTTTCGGTTTAGTTGGTTTCGACCTGATAGGTTTCGACTTGGTTGAAGGCGGAAGCGTAGGGTCGAAAGGTGCTTCTGAAAGAGGCATAACCCGCTTTTCTAGGTAAAGACTGATTTAATTCCAATTAAAGCAAATAATTTATAACTAACCTGATGATTTGTAAACATTTGATTGGTTTCCATAACTTTTCAAATTCTTTACAAAAATAACCGCCACATAATTTTTGATCTAAACATGGATTAATTTAACAAATAAGCCCTTCCATTAAGCAAAAGCAGTAAAAAAAATGTCCTTTATCAAAAGTAATTTTATATCCATATTAAATTATTTAGCAAAAAACCCTAAAAATTACAAAAATTCACTTTCAATATGTTATCTAACATATAAAAATTTCAGACCCAAATTCTTCATGAAATAATTGGAATAAATTTCTAAACCCAATTATACATATTTTCCTTTGACGATTCCTAATAAATATTCCATTGCTTGGAAAATTATAAAAATTAAAATCATCTTCAAAATCGTGTTTTACATAACATATAATTTCCTCATGGCATTCAAAATTCATTATAATGAGTTTTACCCTTAAAACCACATAAAATTATATTCAAGCAATCTTGTTAAATCAAACATGTAATAAAACCCAAGCATATCATCATGAAAATCATCATTATAGTGAATTTAATATTAAACCCAAAAATTAAATGATTATAAAAACAATTAGAGATGATTCAGATTATTATTCACCTTGACTAGGATAAGGAACTTGAAATTTGATTGAGATTAATTTCCCCTAGCTTGAATCCTTAGCTTTAAATTGATTTTCTCCTCTTTTTTCCTAAGGGCCGGCTTTGCTCTTCTTTTTGTTTATGTTTTGTATTTTGTAAAATGAATGTAAATGGGAATGAAATTAGAATATAAGGGTAATAGAAATGTAGGCGGCAATTACCCTAATACCCTTGTTTTAATTAATATGTATAAGCCATTTATAAGCCTATTTGGATAACTAAGCACAGCCTTTAATTATTTATTCAAATTACATCCCCTTATCACTCTAATTTTCACATTATTCTATTTAATTTATCTAATTAAATGTCTTGAATAATGTTATCAAAATTAAGGGTGTTAATGGTTCCCCTCCTTAAAGAATTTCGTCCTTGAAATTATGTAAGGACTAAATACTAAACATAGCAATCATACGTAACAACTCCTAACAACCATACTAGTCTACCTAACTAGCAACTATCAGCATAAATATAATATGGACATACCCTCAAAGCAGATCAGGATAAGTATCTCTAATCCTATCTTCTGTCTCCCAAGTACAATCCTTCTCGTTGTCGCTCCATTGAACTTTCACCAACTTGACTGTCTTATTCCTCAATCTTTTCTCATTTTTGCTACAACCCGAACTGGTTGTCTAACAAAAATCATATTAGGCTCTACTATCAACTCTTCCAACCCTGGCGAAGGAATGTATTCTTTGGATCATGCACATACTTGCAAAGATGAGACACATGAAACACATTATGGACACCTGCCATACTGCTCGACAACTCTACTCTGTATGCAAGCTTCCCAATCCTTTCTATAACTATGAACGGTCTAACATATCTCGATGCCAGTTTCCCTAAATTTCAAAATCGTACCACACCCTTTTGTAGGTGATACTTTAATGAAAACCTTATCTCCAACTGAGAATTATAGGTCTTTATGCCTCTTATCTGCGTAATTCTTCTGTATGGACTGAGCTTCCTTCATTCTTCTTTCTTTGATTAACTCAACCTTCTATGTTACCTCTCTAACCAGATCTAGACCTAAGACTAACCTTTTTCCAGTATCCAACCAACATTTTGGTGATTTGCAAGGCCTTCCATACAAAGCTTCAAAAGGCATCATTCCTATACTTGTCTGATAACTATTATTATAAGAAAACTCAACTAAATATTGGTGATCTTTCCAAGATCCACCAAAGTCCAATACACAAGCTCTTAGTAAATCCTCGAGTACCTTATTAACTCTCTCTGTCTGTTCATCCGTATGAGGGTGATACGCAGTACTCATCTTAAGCTTAGTATATAATACCTCTTGTAGACTCTTCCAGAATTCACTAGTGAACAAAGCATCTCTGTCACTGTAACTCTCTGCATTTTTTAGATAATTATATAATCAAATAACGATGAACAGCGAAAATAAAAATTTTTGAAATTGTCAGAATATAGCCTTGAAACTTATACCATTGTGTTCGTGGTGATTTTGTGATCAATTTCCAAATATAAATTGTCGAAATCCGAGTCAATACGAAGAAGTTACGAGAAGAACAACAAATCAGAAAAATGAAAAGAAAAAAATAATAAAACCCCACGGGTCAACCTATAGGTCGACTCGCAAAACACAAGGGTCGACCCTAAATTCAAACCCCAAAGAACACAGGTCAACCTATAGGTCGATCTGCGTTTTGCTCTGGATGTAAAATCATCCTGGACGTGCCGAAGTTTATAATTTGATTTCTTCGAGCGACCTAAAGCATTATATTCTGGATCCAACGATCCACAATGAGCCTGTGACGTGGTTGCACCAAATTCAATCCAAAAATCCGATGGTCTGAGATCCCCTAACTCCACTATAAATAGAAATCCTAGGCCTATCTATTTTCCCACAATCAGATTTTCTCCCAATTGGGTTCTTTGCCTGAGGCTGAACCCCAAATAGAAAATATATATATGGGGAAGATCTTTTTAATAAAAATATTAGACGTCTTAGAAGGGGAACCAAGAAGGCCATGGAGTAAAGCTAAGAACTATAGGTGAGTGGACTTAAATTATATCTCTTTTATGTTTATGATATATAATATCGTTAAATTTCCGTTAAATATCCAATTCAACATTTATTTTAGTAATTAGTTCCACTAGTCAGTTATGTTGAAACTGTAAATGTTATAAGAGAAGTATACTTATATTTAAATGTTATTTATGTGGAGAAAAGAAAGGAATCCAATTAAGTAAAAGTAATATTAGGCTTAAGAGTTGTAGAGAAAGGCATAAGCCTAAAAGTGAGAAATTTACATTAAATTATGTTAAAATGGGAGAAATGAATTAAAAAAGAAAAAAAATCTAATAACTTGATTTTGAAGTTAGCAATAGGTAGTTGGTTGGTTTAGAAAAGGGAATACATTTCCATAGTTTAATATTGTAAGAAAAACGAAAAACAAAACTGCAAGAATAAGAGCAAGAAAAATGGAATTAGTGTAAAATAAAGACATTTCTGTATTTTGCATTATCCAATAATAAAAAAAACAATAAAAGAAATATCTTGCAATTAAGAGTTATTATTTTATGGAATTATTTAGTATTAAAATATGGAAATGGGTTTTAGCACAATTTTTGTAACCAACCAAGTAGAATAAAACTATTTCCCCGAATAAAAGAGAATAACACGAAGCGTCAAAGAAATCAAAGAAGAAGAAATAATCATGTTAATTGTCAAACAAGACTAGAAACAATAAACAGAAATTGTGACAAGATCTGCATTTATTGTGTAGATAGCAGAGCAAAAAATATAGCAGGTCTTGTGATAAGTAACTTATGATAGTTGGACGTAGTCCCAAGCTAAGACTGTTATATAATATAAGAAAACTAAAGAAAATTTTGTACCATTATAAAAGAAGACAAACTAGAATAGAAAAGAGACACTTGCAATTACATTTATAACATGTAGGTTATAAAAGAAAGAAAAGAATATAAAACTAACAATTGCAAGTATAATTGTAACATAAAGGTTATAATTAAAAAGAAATGAATATAAGTGGCTTATTTTATCAAACTTAGATCTTGGATTAAGTTAATAAGGAAAATAATAGAAGTGGCCCGTACGGGCAGCATTCTCTTTCAGGTCTAGGGCTGATGGTCTCAAACATAGGTGGGGCTAGGCTTGCTGATTGGGGTAAATAATTAGCCAACAGAATAAGAAAAGTATACTAAATGCATAGTAAAATATTAGATGTAGGGTCTAATAAAATGGTAAGGTGCATTTGGAGCAGCTCGAAGGAGAATCTGGATAAAGTGCCTAACGAAGCAGTTCATCGTAGATTTTAGTACAGAAAGAGCACGTCCAACTTAGTTAGTTTGAGCTAGAAGGAAGTATAAGACTTCAATGAGACGTGAGGATACTCTACGATGGCCCTCTGATGTAGGTCTAATGAAGCTGCACCCTCGGAGGCAGGTCTTTAGGTGTTCCATAAAGAGAGTATGCCTTGGCTTTTTTGCATTGCAGGCCAAACAAAGCGGACCTTTGCAGGCAGTCAAAAGGTTGATGATGGAGTAGGAAATTTTTATGACACCATAGCCTGGGTTGCGAGTAGTTTATTGGGTAGGAACCAAAAGGATAGTCACATGTAGAGATCGAGTCAACATCAATCAGAGCGAGTTCGGAAAAGACTAGAGTTAAACAAATAGGCCAATGATTCTTTCACTATCAAGACATTGGATGAGGGGTGCAGCCAATTGGATGTTTAGATTATTTGTAGTAGGGCACAACAACTTAGCACTTGAAGGGTCTTTCGATTAGTTGAGGGAGACTCCGTGGGGCCATAGCCATGATGAAGAAAGAGAGAGACCAAGTAGAATATCTATATTGTAGGCCTAACCAAGGTTTCAAATCTCGCTCATCTCGGCCGAGATCTCGGTTGAGATCTCGTTTTCAATCCTGGGCGATTTGAAACAGGCAATTTCGTTTGAATCTCGTCCGGCCCAAATCTCGAACGAGATTTCAGTATCTCGTCCGGTATCTCGGACGAGATTTAACAGCGAGATATTGACCAAATTGTTGAATTTTGGAAAAAATCAACTCTTTTTCCGTATTGGGCTAGCTCATCCTTTACCTTAATTTAAGCCTTCTTAATTGTACTTTTCTTAACCCTTATTTCTTATATAAATCTCATTCAATCTTCGTCTCTTATTTTACGGCAGTGACGAGTGTAGGATGATGATATGATCTACATCGATTATGGTAAGTATTTCACTTTATGATTTTCATTTAGGTTTCTGATCCAGATTAATTTACATCCAATTTCATTTTTATTTTTTCAACACTTTCTTGAGTTTTTTCCTAACCCTATTTTTTGCGTCTATAATTTTGGGCTTCACTTATTTAACTTTATGTTTCAAATGGATTCCCAATTTGATTTCATTTAGTCTACGCTGCTATAATTTTTTTCCTCAAGGCTTATTTTTAAGCCATCTATTAATTTCATTTGATTGTTACATGTTCATTCGTACATCATTGTTTTGCTTTTCTTATAATATTACTAAATGTTTGAAAAAAATTTGTACAATGTATGCTATTTTCTACGTTTGTTTGAAATATATATGTTATTAGTTGCTTGATGAGATTTTGTTTGCTAATAATTAAATATTATAATCAGACATAGAATATCTTAATTCTACTTGTAGACTTTTGTATTTGAAGTTATAAAATTAATATTTCCCTTACAGCACTATAAATCATAAAAGATAGAAATGAGACATTATATTATGTAGGAATGTTAAGTGAATGATCAAACAAAGTAAAGGTGCATATGTTATGGTTTGTTTCTTATGTACTTTATCTCATATGATATTATATTGAACAGTAATCATGATATCTAGTTATTTGTTTATTTTACATGATACAAGTGATATTTTTCCATACTAAATTACTAATGATAAGCGTGTGTTATATTCAAGGTAAGTGCATAGTGTTTTCCTTAAGGTGGTGACTAGTATTATAAATTTAGGTGTATGAAAACTAATTTTCGACATGACATATACTCCGAGATAACTCCGAAATGAATTTTAGAAACCGAGATGTAAATCCGAGATGGACGACCGAGATGCACTCATCTCGTTCGAGATCTCACCCGATACGAGATAAGCTCTCTAAATTCTTCGAGGCGAGATATGGCCGATATCCGAGATTTAAAACCTTGGGCCTAACGAACCAGACCTTTATGGATATAGAAAATTATCGACTAAGTTTCGTACAAGGTAGACCTTGTTGGCGGGATTCAGGGAGTAGACAGAACGATTATATATAGTCCTCAAGGTACGCACTGGGTGATACATTGTGGATGTCCGAGCACTAGTATAAGCTAGTGCGGTTGTAATTTTACATTTTCATAGAACACAACGGAACATCTGTATTGTAGGCCTCATGAAGCTGTCCTTTAAAGTTGTTGTTACAGAACATACTAAAAGCAAGACGATGGAGTCCTTTTCGAGGAGGATACGGAAGGTACTATGGGTAGTACCTAGGACCGATGCGGTCTTTGGGCATGTAGCTACACACACACAGAGATATATATATATATATATATATATATATATGTGTGTGTGTGTATGTATATATATTAGTTATTAGGTTTTAATCTACTAGGGAGTGGATGGGTGTGATTCACGCATAGAGGCGAGAGTATTATAGGCCCAATAAACCTAATATTACGGAAAATGGAAATAAAACAGTATATGTAGAATTAAGTTTAGAAGTGTATAATTCGTCCATTCACCAGAACTTTAGTTCTGGCCCCCTCCTCATAACATCCCACAAGTTAGGTTGATGGAAGAGACTTTCCAGCTTTGAGACACTTGTTTAGAAAGTGTTATTATCTTGGTGAGTCTTTACTTCCTATTATATTTTAGTCAGTTCCGTTGTGAGATATTTATTTGAGCTCTGGTATATTTTATTTACCTATTTGCAGAATACCAGATATCCAACTCAGGGTTCAGTGGGCTTGGATTTGGTATCAAAGCTTAGGTTAGTAAATCCTAAGTGAATTAGGAAATATGAGTGAACGTATTTGTATTTTTGAATAAAATATAAATATATTATATACTAAAATCCAAGTAGTCCCTAATTATAGATTTTTAACATGTGGAAAGTTTTTAGGAGTATATTTTTGCATAGTTTTCTAGTTAGGTTTGCGATGACCTAAGGATGTTGAGCCCTGTGATATTGTCGATTTATAGTGTACATTGGTATCCATATATTATAGGAAGTGGGAAAGTTTCCTAGGGATAGTAGGGAGAGTATTTTTTATTTTGGAAGGAATAAGAGATTTTAGTAAGGAAATGAGATTTCCAAGGTTTGGAAAGGATATTCCTAGAGTAGTAAGAAAAAAAATTCACTTTATGTCTAGCCCAATAAAATGAAACTTTTGAAAAGTTGAAAAATGTAATTGTTAATATGTTTAAGGAAGTAAATATTGGGTCTTTGAAAAAAAAAGTGGTATGAAATTTAAATTGGTTTTTATA
Organism: Allium cepa; assembly: GCA_030765085.1. Lineage (NCBI taxonomy): Eukaryota > Viridiplantae > Streptophyta > Magnoliopsida > Asparagales > Amaryllidaceae > Allium > Allium cepa. The sequence goes on from CM060945.1 coordinate 135,133,489, forward strand.
TGATGTAAACTTTGTTAAAAGTAAAATTCTTTTTGAAGAATTGTAGAGCAAGGCTCACTAGTTTCTTTGTTGGTATACAAAGATTTTAAATATAAAAACCTAGAGTGTGTTAAGTATCGAAACGTAGGTTACAACATTTATTGTTGTAATAGATGTTTTCGTGAAAAATAAATAAGCATAGACCATGACACTATTGTTATAGTCAGTGATTCCCAAAGGAAATATTTCTACGTAGCATAAGGGATTTATTAGTATTTATTTTAATTGAATCCATATACTAGTATTTTTGGGTTGTAGTAACGGTGTTTTACACAACATCTGTTTTGACCCAAATAAAAATGTGTTTTGAAGATAATTTCTAAGTATATAAATAAAGTGGTTTGTAAGCACACTTATTATTTAAATAAGTACATGGAAATGTTTCTAGTTAAGAAAATGTTAAAACATTTTTGAAAATAAGTTCTTCTGAAAAATGTACGTTACATATTAAGAAATTAATAAATTCATAGGGAAGCACCTATTGTAAGTGATTATAGATTAAACATACTTCAACCTATTGGAATGGAATGAATAATGATATAATTTTCTATTAAACCAAATCAAAAATAAAAATGTTTTGTGCAAGTTATAAGGAATACGTGAAAGAGATGTACAAGGTATTGAAAGCACCATATTTTTTATAGCCTGTTTCGATAAATCCTTACAATTTCACATAAACATGAAATCCTCTTTTAAAGGATTCATAGAAGGTTTTAGCCTTAATGATTTCTCATAAGAGAAAGTAGTTCCAATACATTAAGGTTTAAAACCACTAGGTGTAATAAGAAGTATAATAATTAGAGACAGTGTTAGTAATAAGAGATATTATAGAGAGCCTTAGTAGGAATGCTAAGCAATGAAAATTATATATTTTTCCATTGATTATGCACATTGGTTGCTTGCCTTTGTAGAAAGTCCCCATTTATAGTAAGGTAGAAACTCCTCCAAGGTTAGTTAATTGGAAGAGTAGGAAAGCTAAGGGATTTTTGATAAAATAATTGTTCTTATCTACTCCAGTTTTCGTAAATTTGAAAATCTATGAAAAGAAGATATTTTAAAAACATGTGAGGACATTTTTGAAAGTGAAGAAAAAAAATGTTTTAAGGAAAAGCAATGTATGTTTTAAAGAAAAATGGTTTGATGAAAAAGTAAATAAGTTTTTGGAAGAAAAACTTAGTAAATAGTTAAATTTAAAAAAAAAATATGGAAAGCTGTAAAGGTCTTTAAAAGGAAAAGAAGCAATGTTTTGAACTTAGATTCGTGAGTTTTTCCCTCCAAGTTTGGAAAATAATTTAAATTCAAATAGCTGTAAAGATGCAAGTCTAGAAAGATAAAATGTTAAATAACCAAGTACCTTTGAATTTAATGGAACCTTCAAGTAACACTTTCAAAGGGAAGAATTTTGGAATTTGATGTTTCAAAAATTTAGAAGCTTTAATTTTTGAAATAAAATGATAAATACCAAACAAAACATTTAAATATAGAGTAGATACGAATCATTTCCTAGGCGTGACGGTAAAAGTATAAGGCTATGTAGGAGATAGCAGTGATTACTTTTAGTAGTAATAATAAAAGTTCCCATAAAGTGTTTAGGACACTAGTGAGAACCTAGGAATGTTGCTTCATGTGAGTAGACTGTAGAAGAATAGTGAAGTGATATTAGTAAGATAGTAAGACACATGTGGTTGGTATAGGTAAACCTTAGTTAGGGAAAACGAAAGATAAAGGTAAAGAGAAAATTTCCTCAAGTTTAGTTGCCTTTTAGATAGAGACTGCATAGATTGAAATCCTTATCCATTGTAGTAAACGAGACTTAGTTATTCCTTTTTGAGTATGGAATGGAAGAGATGAATAGATCTTATTCATCATGAGCAATACAGCGTAAGTTGCAACGAGAATTGGCGGCAAGAGGAGCATATGAGTTACTTAGATTCCTAGAATAGGACCTTTCTATGTGAGAGTGGACATGGTCCTAGGCCTGCAGCCCTAGATGATAGTTGTATTTAGCTGCTATATTAAAAGAAAAGTAAAAGTAGATAAAAGCAGATAAAAGCAACTAAAAGAAAAACAGTAAAAATCTAAAGAAAGCAATAGAAACATCAATAAAATGAGAATTGCAAATGAAAAATACATTTTTTTTGCAAAAGTTAAGCTTGGAAAAAATATTGGAAAGGAAGTTTTTCTTTTGTAAACCATGCTTGGGGAAGAAAATAGAGATTTTTACAGAATAGCTTCATAACTTCCAAGCACGGAGAAAGAGGTGCGCAAAAGTAAAATGGAGAAATGTGAGGTTTTTCCGTTTTGTACCTTCTTTGTGACATAAGGAATCTAGTTCGGAAAATCAAACTTTTCTGAAATTTGAATATTAAAAGTTGTGTGGTAGGATTTGGATGTAAAATTTGTTGGATTACACCCCTATTCAGTAGGGTGTAGGAAAATTGGATGAAAAACGTTTTTAGTTTTCAAAAGATTGCATTCATATAGAAATTGTAAGTATATTTAGGATGTGTGCATCATATTTTAAAAAGGAGATTTTGAAGAAGAAAAGCATTCATATAGAGGTACTACTTAGAAATTCATGTACATGCATATATTTTATGTTAAATGACACCTTGCACAAAGACACAAATGGTCACAAAATTGGATGTACACAAAATGGATGTGATTGATGCGAGGAATTACATAGTTTTACCCTTATCGAATTTTGGGGACGAAATTTCCTAAAGGGTCGGAGAATATAACACCCCCCATTTTAGAAAATTAAATAATCAAGCAATGGAAACAAACATTTACGGAATTGCCAAAATATGGCCTCGAAACTTATACCATTGTGTTCATCGTGATTTCCTGATCAATTTTCATATATAGCTTGTCAAAATCTGAGTTACTACGAAGAAGTTATGAGAAGAACTAGAAATCAGAAAAACGAAAAGAAAATAGTAATAATAATAATAAGACCGATGGGTCTTATAGGTCGGCTTGCAAAATGCAAGGGTCGACCGTAAGGTCGTCCTCCAAAGAACATAGGTCGGACCAAGTTTTGCCCAAGACGTAAAATCAACCAGGGATGTGTCAAAGTTTATAATTTGATTTTTTTCGAGCGATCTGAAGCATTGTTTTCTGGATCCAGCAATCCACAGCGAGCCTGTGACATGGTTTCCCCAGATTCAATACAAAAATATGATGATCTGAGATCCCCAAACTCCACTATAAATAAAACACTAGGCCTAACTATTTTCCCATAATCATATTTTCTCACAATTGGATTCATTGCCTGTGGCTGAACCTTAAATAGAAAATATTTCTGGGGAGAAGATCTTTTTAATAAAAATACTAGACGCTTTAGAAGGGGATCCAGGAAGGCCATAGAGTAAAGTTAAGGACGACAGATGAGTGGATTTAAATTATATCTCTTTCATATTTATGATGTATAATATCATTAAATTCATGTTAAATATTTAATTCAGCATTTATCTCAGTAATTAGTTCTGCTGGTCAGTTATGTTGAAACTGTAAATTTTATAGGAGAAGTGTACTTATATTTAAATGTTATTGATGTGGAAAAAATAAAGAAATCCAATTAGAAAATTTCTCATTGATTATACCAATGAGAATTAAAAAAGAAATCCAATGAGAATTAAGAAAGAAAAAAAAATCTAATAACTTGATTTGGAACTTAGTGATGGATTAGTTGGTGGTTTAGAAAAGGTAATACATATTCATAGTTTAATACTATAAGAATAACAGTAAACGTAACTGCAAGAATAAAAGCAAGAAAAATGAAATTAGTGCAAAATAGAGTCATTTCCGTATTTTGCATTATCCAATAATTAAAGAAACAATAAAAGAAATATCTTGAAGTTATGAGTTTTTGTTCATATCATTGTTTAGTATTAAAATATAGAAATGGGTTTTAGCATAGTTTTGTAAACAATTAAGTAGAATAGAACTGCTTCCCAGAATAAAAGAGAATAACGTAAAATGTTAAAGAAATTGAAGAAGAAGAAATAGTCAAGTAGATAGGACTAGAAAAAATAAGCAGAAATTGTGACTAGATCTGCATTTATTGTGTAGATAGTAGAGAAAAAAGTAAAGCAGCTATTATGATAAGTGACTTATGATAGTTGGATGTAGTCCCAAGTTTAGACTGTTATATAATATATGAGAACTAAAGAAAATTTGTTTTCATAATAAAAGAAGACAGACTAGAATAGAAAATAGACACTTGCAATTACATTTATAACATGTAGGTTATAAAAGAAAGAAAAGAATACAAAAGGTAACAACTGCAAGTATAATTGTAACCACGAAGGTTATAATTAAAAGGAAAGAAATAGAAGAGGCTTATTTTATAAAACTTAGATCTTGGATCAAGTTAATAAGCAAAATAATGGAAGTGGTCCGTAGCGGCAGCATTCCCTTTCATGTCTAGGACTGATGGTCTCACATATAGGTGGGGTAGGGCTTATTGATTAGGGTAATAAGTAGCCAATAAAATAAGAAATGTAAACTAGAAACACATAGTAAAAGATTAGACATAGGGTCTAATAAAATCGTAAGGTGTGTTTGGAGCAGCCCGAAAGAGAATCTGGATAAAGAGCCTAACGAAGCAGTTCATCACAAATCGTAGTACAGGAAGAGAACGTCCAACCTAGTTTGTTCAGGCTAGAAGAAGTATATGAATTCAACAGGACGTGAGGATACTCTAGGGTAACCCTCTAGGGTAGGCCTAACGAAGCTGCACCCCGGAGGCAGGCTTATAGGTGTTCCATCAAGAGAGTATCCCTTGACTGCTTTTGCAATGCAGGCCTAACGAAGTGGACATTTGTAGACAGTCAAAAGATTGATGATGGGGTAGGATATTCGTATGACTCCGTACTTTGGATTGCAAGTAGGTTATAGTGGGCATGACCCAAAAGGATAGTCGAATGCGGAGATCAAGCCATGATCAATCAGAGTGTGTTTGGGAAAGACTCGATTTAAACCAACAGGCCAATGATTCTTTCACTATCGAGACAGTGGATGAAGGGCGCAGCCAGTTGGATGTTTAGATTGTTTGCAGTAGGGCACAACCACTTAGCTCTTGAAGGGTTTTCAATCAGTTAAGGGAGGGCTGCATGACACCATAGCCACGATGAGAAAAGAGACAGACCAAGCAGAATATCTGTATTGTAGGCCCATCGAAGTGGACCTTTAAGATATAGAAAATCTTCGACTGAGTTTCGTATAAGATAGACCTTATTGGAGGGATTTAGGGAGTAGATAGAGCGATTACATATAGCCCTCAATGTGTGCACTGGATAGTACATTATGGACGTTCGAGCACTAGTACAAGTTAGTGCGGACGCAGTTTTACATTTTCATAGTAGACGACGGATCATTTGTATTATAGGCTGCACGAAGCTGTCCTTTACAGATGTAGTTACAGAACGCTCTAGGAGCAAGACGATTGAGTCCTTTTCAAGAAGGATACGGAAGGTACTATGGGTACTACCAAGGACCGATGCGGTCTTTTGGCATGTAGTTACATATATATTAGTTATTAGGTTTTAATCTATTAGGGAGTAGATGGGTGCGATTCATACAGAGAGGAGAGAGTATTATAAGCCCAAATAAACCTAATATAACGGAAAATGAAGATAAAATGGTATATGTAGAATTAAGCTTAGAAGTGTATAATTTGTCCATTCACCAGAACTTTATTTCTGACCCCCTTCTCTTAACATCTCACATGTTAGTAGATGACAAAGACTTTCCAGCTTTGAGACACATGTTCAGAAAGTGTTATTATCTTGGTGAGTATTTATTTACTATTATATTTTAGTCAATTCTGCTATGAGATATTTATTTGAGCTCCGATATATATTGTCTTTGCCTATTTGCAGGATACCAGAAACCCAACTCGGGCTTTAGTGGGCTTGGATTTTTGCATTTTTGCAAAAAATCTAGACCCACTGGAATTCAGGTTGTTACACTCACTGACTATACTACTAGGAATTCCATCTAGTCTAACTATGTTCTTCATGAACAACTTAGCTAAAACAGGTGCCGTCCCGGTAGACTTAACTGGAATGAAATGGCCACTCTTGGTCAATCTATCTACTATGACCCACACACTTTCATTTTTCCTATTTGACCTTGGCAGCCCATCTATAAAATGCATGGATATCGAATCCCATTTCCAAACTGCAATCTCCGAAGTTTGAAGCAACCCACTTGGCTTCTGATGTTTAACTTTCATTTGTTGACAGTTTGTGCACTGCCTAACCCACAAGCCAATAACCCACTTCATACTTTTCCAATAAAAGCTCCTCTTCATATCTTGATACATCTTGGTCCCTCAAGGATGAATCGTAAACTTGGATTGATGATATTCTCCAAGAACTTCTTTCCTTAAGTTCTCAACATTCGAAACACATAATCATCCTTTCTTTCTCAATCATCCTCTCTGGTCCAGACTAAAATCCTTTAGATCATCGATCTCGGTTCCAACCTCAAGTCTTCTCATCCTCTCGGCTAACACTGGATCCTCTTTCTGCTTTAGAAGCAATCCTTTCGATCAACACCGGTTGAACTTCTAAACAGGACAACATGGCGGTACTCTGACTAGAACTTGCAGTCGATCTTGACTGCACACCACAAGTAGTCAAAGCTTCTACATCCTTACATTCTGCCAATATAGCTAACGCCACATTCTGATGTCTTCTGCTAAGAGCATCAGCTACATTATTTCCTTTCCCAGGAGTATACTCTATACCAAAATCATAAGCAGCTAAAAACTCCAACCACCTCTGTTGTACCATATTCAGCTCCTTCTTAGAGAATAAATACTTTAAGGACTTATGATCTATGTATAGCTCAAATCTCTCCCCTAAGTGATAATGCCTTCAAATCTTCAATGCGAAGATCACCGTAGCCAACTCCAAATCATGAGTAGGATATCTCACTTCGTGCGGTCTAAGCTGTCGTGAAGTATAGGCATTTCTTTTCTCTTTCGCATCAACACAACTCCCAATCCAGTTCCACATGCATCAGTATACACCACCAACCTTTGGTTTTGGTCTGGAACTACTAACACCGGTGCGTCGGTCAATAAATGCTTTAACTTAAGGAAAGCTTCCTCACATTTGTCGGACTAGACAAACTTCACCTCCTTCCTGGTTAAGTTAGTCAAAGGCGTTGCTATCCGCTAAAAATCCTTGATGAATCTCTGGTAATAGCCAAAAAGTCCAAGAAAAGTTCTAATCTCAGTCACCGTCTCTGGTCTCTTTCAATTATTAACAGCTTTGACCTTATTTGGATCGACAGACAACCCCTTTTTTGAAACCACAATAGCAAGAAACTTAACCTCTTTCATCAAAAAATGACACTTGGAAAACTTCGCCTTCAGCTATGCTGCGTCGGCGTCTCAAGCAATATTTTAAGATGATCCTCATGATCTCTTTTATCCTTAGAGTATACTTAAATGTCATCTACAAATACCAACACGAACCTATCCAAATACTCTTGGAAAACTCGATTAATCAAATCCATGAAGAAAGCAGGTGCATTCGTTAATCCAAATAGCATTACTAACCACTCATACAAACCATACCTAGTCCGAAATGTTGTCAAAGGAATACTATCCTTACATTACTTTACATTACATTACGAAGAAATCACAAATAGCAAGCATCTCCTCTTGTCGGATTGCCATCTCCGCAATTACATGACAAGGATCACAGAGATGTGTCAGGGTTGCCCTATCAATCTCATGCCTCATTCCTCGAATGAACCTCTCATTCCTCCTGATGACGATGTCTATAATATCATACCCATGTTGGGACAACTCATTGAACTTAGTAACATACTCGATTACTGACATCTTTTCATTAAAACCCGTCTCCAAAATCATGTTTTACATAACATATAATTTCCTCATGGAATTCAAAAAATCATTATAATTGGTTTTACCCTTAAAACCCTATAAAATTATATTCAAACAATCTTGTTTAAATCAAACATATTATAAAACCTAAGCATATCACCCTCAAAATCATCATTATAATGGATTTAATATTAAACTCAAAAATCAAATGATTATAAAAACAATATAGAGATGATTTAGATAATTATTCACCTTGATTAGGATAAGGAACTTGATATTTGATTGAGATTAATTTCCCTTAGCTTGGCTTGATTTTCTCCTATTTTCTCCTAAGGGTCGGCTTTGCTCTTCTTTTAGTTTATGTTTTGTATTTTGTAAAATGAACGTGAATGGGAATGAGTATTACATAAGCCTTTTGTAACATCCAAGTGTCTATTCAACCAAATGTACAATAATAAGTGTGTAAGGCCTTTATGGTAACCTAATTATGTATTCATGATAAAAGTCAGGTAAAACACCTAAGTGAAATCTTTAAGTCTGAAGCAACGATATCAAATTGGATAAAGTAAGGATTGAGTGGTATTTTAAAAAGAATTGACTATAGAAACTAGTCGAACACGTGTGTAAAAAAATCTCACACTTATGATGAATTGATGATTTATGCTTGGTAATGATATGACACTATTATAAAGTTTGATGTAATTAATAATGATTTGAATAGTGGGGGAGAAAACGTTCTGTGCTTTTGCGGAGGCATCTCACGATATGTTGGTTCACTTAGGGTGAAGTATTAATCATACCACGCTTTATATTTGACCTGAGGTTTTATTATTTTCCATCAACACGTGGGTACTTATTGTAGTAGCCTTAGTTTATGGTTTATACATGTATCTTTGGAAGGACGAATAAGGACTCTTAAGATGAAGCAGATGGATAACTATCTGATAAAAGTATTTCGAGCACTTTGTTGCGTAAAACTAGGAATCATAGCTGATTAAGTGTTGTGCCGACATCTTCATATGTCGGGCATGATGCTATATTTACTTCTTATTATATTTACGCCTACATGGGAACGAGATGGGCTAATTATGATGTAATGAACCGTGTAAAATCATTTCAATGTAATGAAAATTTACTTAACTGCTCAATTTACTTAATGTTGTGAAAAATATTGAACTCACTTTGTCACATGAAAATGGTTCTAGTGACGACTACAATATTTGTAACGTCCCCCATTTTGAGCCTTAAATTAAGCACTATGGATGCCGCAGTCATCCATAGTAATAATTTCGATGAAAAAATGCGACTATGTTAATCATATCAATAATTAAAAGCCTAAGAATATGGAAAATATTAAACAAAATTTAATAGCAAACTTGCACTTTTCATTTTATAAATAACATTTCATATTAATTACAAAATCCCATTCTCACTCACACATTTAGAGAGAATATAATTATTACAAAATAATCTAAGAACGACATACGAAGATGCCCCCTTGGTGGATCAGAGTCTTGGAAATTATGTAACTTGCCATTGCATCCATACAGACAAAATCAACAACACAACGGATTAGATAAGAACTCTTATACAGCTAATTTGCATCCTACACGTCTCCATAAGCTTATTCGTCTAACCAAAAACTTGAATCCGTTACTCCTAACCTACTCATATAAGTAACCAAGAGCTTAAGGGGTAAAACACAAACTTCAGATCAAACAAAATGTATGGCGTGAATTATAACCTGCCATCTCGAACCAATAGATCTCTAGTGAGACTACGCCACTAAGCAAAACACGGTTTTCCCTCACTAGTATCTTAACCAAAACATATTAAGTACAACCGTGCTCCAGCATCGACAATGGTTAGAAAAAATTAAAGATTATTTGCAGTTATACAACATATACTGGATTACCCATCCCAATTTATTAGACTACACATCTAAATTTTCATTGACTATCCATCTTATACTTATGTGGACTGTCCATATCACATATAATTAATTGGATTACCCATCCCGCTACCATCTGGACTTTCCATCACACATGGTTTCAATATCAAAGTTATATGGACTAGCCATCTCACATATAAACAATTTTATGGATTATCTATCCCCTCCGATATGGACTACCCATCACATATGGTTTCAAATATTTAAAATAATGTTGACTATCCATTGCACATCTCATAGTTTCCTAAGGTTACCATTAACCCTTTATTAACCATTTAGAGACTATCCATATCTGGCATGATGTGGATTATCCATCTCACGGCCTATAGTTTTCCTAGAATGACCATGAACTCATCACTTATCAATTTAATTCATGTTTAACCCACATATTCGACCTATATCTATTGGTGCCCCTAATTAGCTTGTATATGCCTTAAACTTATAGCATCTCAAAGTAATTATTGACCTAAAAAATATACCAACACCTCGGATTGAGTGTGAAAGCACCAGCCCTATTTATCAAGGCAAATAAAATAGAAAAAAGGCGATTGTAGATCGTAGAAAAAGTAAAGAAACAAGAATTTTTACAGTGGTTCGGCTGTTAATGAAGCCTACATCCACTTCAGAACTTTCTATTATCTGAATGCTATTACAGGTTGAATCGAATTACAATATGATTGAATTTCTTAAGCTAGATCAAGTCACAAGTCCAAGAGTTCGTTGGAGGAACCTCTAGATGACTGTTGTATAGGAGAAGAGCAAAGAATAACTTCTACAGAGTTCCAGCATCAGGCCAGAAGATCCTCTTTATGTTGCAAATAGGCGATAATTTATAGATATGGGAGAGCTATTGGGCTAGGCCGCTTTATCAGAAGCCTATAATTGATGGTACGAAGATGCTTCAGAAATTCCACAAGGAACCGACCTATCCTGATGGATCGCTAGTGATCCATAATGCATGGATCCTTAGTGATCCATGTAGTCAACGTATTTTTAGGTCAATTCACTTAGATTGTGCTCCTTGCCTTATGTAAATGTTCTTCTTGGAATTCTATGATGAGTTGCTTTGTTTTGATGGTGATTCATGTACATGTTGCATTGAATTATTACTAGAATAAAATGAATGCTTACTTCTCGAACTAGCTTGCTTGGAAAATCATGAAACTTGGTAGATTCCTTAGAAATGATATTGGTTCATAATGTAAGAAGTTGGAGGATCTACGAGCAATCCTTATGGACCGCTAGCGATCTCATGGATCGGTAGCGATCCAACCCCTTGGCCTATTTGCATCTTTGCTTTTGGGTCTTTCTTAGCTTCTTTTTCTAGTCATTTTGGTTGATTCTTGAGTTGTTTCGACTTGACATGGATGTTCTTGTTCGTGTTAAGTTCTGTTAGTTTAAAAACACGGTTAACATTTTTCCCTAGAGTATGCCTTCATTGGAAACTAGATGTGCACTTGAAGTAACCGCTTTGAGTTCCCCTTTCGTGAAGTTTAATTGACCATGCTAAGGCTATCGTGCAAATTTGGCTTTAGCTATTCAACCGTTTGGTTGAGTCTTTAATGTGAACAGTTGTAGTTTATAATAATAAATCAATTTCAGTTTTGAGAAAATCGATTGCAACTTGATGGATCGCGAGCGATCCAAGGACTTAGCATATTTTCTTCCATCCAATCTCTTACTTAACTTTGTTTGGACGGATCCTTCATTATTTCACACTGCCCTTACGAGCTGGGCTAACTTCTCTTACGACCCGATCCAAACGCCGCCAAATTGTAAGCTCACTCACGCCATCATCGTCGTCGATCTCCACCATAGAAGCATTCTGCCTCCGACACTGTCCAACCTCGCCGCCACTTCGAGCCAATTTCCAGCTTTTGAAGCATTGCCTACCTGAATTACAATAGATCTTGCCTAGCTTAGATCGCTAACAATTGGAAATTGACTGTGTTTTCCTTCTGATTTGAGGTTGGTAATGTGAATTTTGGTGAAGTACTAGATATTGATGATGAAGTTACGTTGGTGACGGTGTGGTGAAAAATTGAGGCGATTGTGAGCTTATGGAAGAAGATAGTAAATCGAGTCTTGAATTCTTCACCGAACGAAGCTAGATTTTTTCCTCGGTGCTTGACACATTTTGCTATATTCATCCACAGAGTCAGAATTAACTTGCACCATGTTACATCATTGATCTCGACACAATGTCTTATAGATTGATTTCGGTTTTTCTGGGAGGTGAAAATGGCTTAGGGCATCATATTGTATGTAGCTCATGCTATTATCACTTTCCAGAGAACTAAAATTGACTTATGCTAAGAATTACCTACTCAATTTTGGATCCATTGATCTATAGGTGCTTACTCTGGATTGGTCCTGCCATTGCAAAGTTGGTATACCTGGAATAGAAAGAGCTTAACATATCGCTTCGGATAGCAAATCTGTTACCGATCATTGATCGGTAACAAGTAAGTGTAGGAGGAATAACTTTAATGAATGATATGAAAAGCTTTTTTCCTTTCTTTGCTACGAGCGAACTATCTACACAAGATAGAGCATTTGTAGTGTTCAGGACATGGAGAGCATCCCACATAGATAACACAATACACTTGCTCCAGTCAACACTTGAAATGGGATGAGTTGGCATAAATCAATATTTTTTTTAGAATTCAAGTGTTATGTATAAGGGGACTTCTAGTTATAAATAGAATTACCTGACCAAATTAGATACAACTTCTATTGTATAGAATAAGGCACCCATCATCCCATCATAAATCCAATGGAGGAAGTCTGGCACTTTCGGAAGCCAAATCGACGTCAGTTATGCCTACACAAACGGTTCCAGCAGCGCCTACTTCTTCGGCACCACCAGCTGAATATGGCCAATTGGTTCCAGTTGGTCCGATTATAGATCAGACTCCCCAAAACTTTAGAGTTTTATTCAACCCTCCGGGGAGAACTTCCACCGATAAAGTCCTGCACAAAATTTGTTTACAACCCGGCATCCCAGATGATGGCATATGCCTTCCATTGAAAAAAATGAGTTTGCACATGTGCCATGTTTGGTGTACACCGCCTGCCATCGGTACATGTGCTTGAATGGAGCAGGCCCCCCCTTTAATCCTTTCTCATGAGATACTCTTCTAAACTTGAAAATTGCTCCATTTTAGATTCATCCCTATGGATATGCGATTTTGACTTGTCTTCACGTTTTGTTCATGCGAACATTCAATCGTGCCCCAAGCTTTGATGAGGTGAGATACTTCCTCTCATTCAAGAAGAGAGATGAATGTCCATCTCTTGTAATCATCGAGGCTCAAAAAAATCGCAAAATTATGCTGCAGCTTCAAGGTAATTTGTCCCAGTTCAAGATCCAATATTTTTTCGTTAGGAATCCTAAAGGATTTAATCGCCTTTGGATGACATGGGTAAGTCTTCTCTTTTACTCGTTGAGATTTTATACGATGATGCGGAATTTTTAATAGACTGAATACTCCTTGAAGTTATTTCGAGGATAAACAAAGATCCACCACTTGATCCCCTCTTCCATACTCTGAAGGCTATAGGCGCTAGAGAGAGATCGGTCAAGTCTTTACTAACAGATGGGAATTTGCTTCGGTACGGGTTGTTACGTCCTGGGAGATCTGCCATCGCCGTTGAAGTTCCATCTCCTTCCTGTTCTAGAATTTGAACATGCTCCACTTCTTCATCGCAAGACTCCGAAGAGGGCGATCTACCAAAAGGAGAATATCCATCCGGTGGATCAGCTGAAGAAATTCATGAAGGAAAAGGCATTACAACCGGAACCAGTTGCCCGATTAGGATTCCCTCGATCCCGGAGGAAGGGGAAAAGGAGTTCAAGAAGTGTGAGGGCAAGGCTACGGTGATCAAGGAAAAGGAAGAGGGTGAAATTAAGAGCAGTAGCAGCTATGATTCCTCCTCTAATATTGAGGAATTTGATGCAAGTTCCAATGAAGGAGACTTCAAATCGTGCAACGAAACTTCGAGAATGAGTCATATTCTCTTGGATTCGCCTCCCTAAGAAATTATTGCTAAAGATGCTCCCTCAGCAGCCGAACGACTTCATGGTCCTCCGCATAAGGAAATCGGTACCAACTTTGGGGACTTAGGTAATGTTTATGTAAACATCGATGAATTCATAGGAGATGATTTGGAGCTCGAGGAACTGTCTAGAGTTAGCCTGACTCCTGTTGTAGTGGCTTCCCCATCTGTTTTGTGAAGTCCTTTTAGGCTGCCTACGACATGTTACACATTTCACTAGGGTCATGTATACTTACATATGCATTATTTGAGTTCATTTTCCATTGCTAAAGTTCTTCATTTATTTTTTATATCAGGTACTATGAGAGGTCATGGACTTAATTAGGACCTTGAACAATTTACAAATGTACAATGTGGGTCAAGACGGACTTCAACCTGCCATCAGCCTCGAGAAACTAAGGAAGTGTGGAGGAGAGGGAAGAATCGAAAATCGAAGTTCGTAGTCCGGACAACAGAGACCGATGTAGAGTATATAGGAGTGGTTGTGAGAAGAGGAAAAGACCTAACAATCGGGAAGAACCATCCAAGAAATTGAAAGCAGATCTTGGTTCTCATCCTTCTGAGCACCAAGCATTTGCCTCGGCTCCGGTCATTATTGGAATTGAAATTCGACTTTACTGTTAAAGTCCCTCCAACAATCCAGACTCCGCCAACTCACGTAGTGCTTACTTTTGGTTCTTCATGCCCACACAGGAGGTCATCTTATATTCTCCTGTCTGGCCCCCTAAGCTTGAAGCCGCACTCCGTGCATGGTTCCTGAAGGAAGTTAAATTTGATCGTGACCGGCTTCCGATTCGTAAGGATTCTTATATGCCCTATCTCCAGGAAATTCAGGGCGATTTGCATAAAGTTGAAGGATAGGAGAAATTTTGTAAACAACTAGCGGACACAAACTGTAACAACTATCAAGAGATCCTTTCCTTCGAGTCAGAAAAGGATGACTACGAAGGGATGTTAACATAACATGACGTTAGAATTGAGCAATTAACAAAGTAGAGGGATGCTGCAGTTCGGGAGAGTAAAAGCAACGCTGGTTTGTTGAAGGAGTTGAAAGTGGCCTACACAAAAACTGAGATCACGTTCAGAGATGAAATCGAGAAGGCCATGCTGATGAGGTTATGCTGAAAAAGGTGCTTAAAATTCATGATGAGATCATCAAAGAACAGAAGAGAACTATTGCTGGCCTCGACGAAGCCGTCGAAGCTCATAAAAAGAAAATGACTGATTATGCGAGAATGGTGGAATACCGTGACAAGACTAGTTCTAACCAGGCTCAAATGATTGCTTCTCTCTAGGGAAGAGTCACGCGGCTTAATGTTGAAAGGACCCAAGTTGTAGTTGAGAAGGCTGTTGTGACTGTGGGCTACTAGGAGTTGTAGGATACCTTTGAAAGGACGATGGAGAAAATGGATGACACCATCTTGAATTTCTACGTCAACCCCTTATTGCATCAGGGCAACCTCAACTATCTGGGTCCTAAATTCCCATGTACTCTTGCATGGTTTGGAAAGAAGTTTTGGCCCATTTTTGAGAAAACAAGGATGTATACACCAAGCAAGAGTTAAGATGCCTATCTCAATGAAGAGTTGTAGAGGGCTTTGGTAGAAGGCCGAGAGATTATTTGGATTAAGAGGAAGCAAGAGGTCATCGATGCTACTGCAATTAAAACTGCTAAAGGACCATCAAAGCCTTTTAGTTTTGGGCCTGGTGAATCACCAAAGCTGCCTTATGATCAGTCGGGAACTATTTTGGGTTCGGTTGGTACTGCTTTGTTGTCTGCTCCTTCAGCGGCTGTCTGCGAAGCCCTGGTGGTCTTGAAACTTCACCAAAGATCGTGCAGACATCCATAGAAGGAGACAGTGGGAAGTATCTAGTTGAAATTCTCAATCACACTTCTGATGCAGGTAACCTTCTCGTTTCTTCCGAGCTTGAAAATTTTCAGCTCACGCAGCAAGAATAAGACGAATTGAATGCTTTCATTTTTGATCTTAAAGGTCCATCTTCTATGTCTATCGATCTACCAATTTCTTTGGTCTTGGGACCTACTGCTATTTCGACTGCTTTGATGCTTGTTTCTATAGCTTCTTCGATTACTACGCCATGTCTGGCTCATAATCAAGGCTAGAATCTGAGAAGGTTACTGCGTTGCATGGCTCAAACAACTCTTTTGTATCTCAGGAGGATGATCTAGCAACAACTGATACTCAAGAGTGGACAGGTCAAGTGAGTCAGCTAAGAGAAATCGAATAGCAGATGGTGGCAGTCAAGCAGGTGAGGGAAAGTCTTCGAGGAGCTCCCGCAAATCTTGGTAGCGCAAGATCAAGAGGAAGTCTTCCGAGGGGCTCGAAGAACAAGGTGGAGATATTGGCATAGAGGCGATAATTGATATTTCTAGCAGCATTACTACTCCTGGCGGGGATGCTGAGAAGAAGATGAAACTTTCGACCAAAGGCGAGAAAGGAAGTGGTGGAAAGAAACACTGATAGGCTCGATTTACAGTGGGGCCAAATACTAGAACATTCTGATTTGTTTGACATGCAGTTTATATGAATGTAGAGTCTGCACTTATTACTTTTGTTGTCGTAGCATTTGTACTTTCTTTTTGTTCACTGATATTGTGTGTGTACAACCCCCACATTTTGACTTTGTATAAAAAATGCTATAAGGAATGAAAAGATTAATATTTCTACTATCATTTCTTCTGTGTTCTTTTTTATTTATCACATACTTAGCTTATTTTTATACTACTTGTGTGTGCACATGGTACTACTGCTTGTTTTGCAATTTTTATACTTCACATTGTCGTGCCATGTTTCACGGCATATGATGCCTTTATTTTTGTGATTGGACACACTATATATGCATTTTTAACTTTATAACTATATCCACCATGACTGCCAAAATTCTTTATTTGGAGAAACGGGCATGTGGAGTAGTTTTTGTTACAACGAAATGTTGGTATGTGTGTGCCCCCTACTACACATGGTTATTTTCTTCAAACACTTGACAAATGACCAGTTGATCCGAGCGTTTCCTTGAATGTTTGTAACTTAATCTACTTTATAGTTCCTATCTTTGGGAACCTGTGACTAGGGCATCGTGATTCCAGAGATTATGTTGGTCAACGTTCAGAATTCATTGCCCATTTCTAGTTGTGAGACATTGCTAGATTTATATCGGTTACTTTAGATAGTGGGAGTGGATTCTTATTTGTCATGTAGCATACGAGTTTCTCATTATTGCCAGGTTTTAAACCGACACCTACAAGATCTTAATGGTTTACTGATGGTACCAAAGCAACATTAACTAGTGCTTGCGTGGAATGCGCGACTTACGAAATGAGCGGCTTTTGAGAACGGCGGCTTAGAAATGTGGCTTTTAAGAGCGTGTGGCTTAAGAAATACATGGCTTATGGGATCGATATGATTCGTTGAACCAGAATGCTTTGGAACTTCTTGATGTTGCTAGTCTTCGGGTAATGTGAGGAGTTCATGCTTAGAGAGTTAGGTTCTATAGCTCAAGAAATGATGTGTGGCTTATGGGTGTGCACAACTTAAGTAATTATATTTGCTTGGGTATGATTCCACAACCCAAGAAGTGATGCACGGCATATGAAATGCACGGTTTTGGTTTGGGCCTTCCTAATGTTGCCACAGCAACATCGTATCTTTGAAGGCAGGGATCGAGTTCCATCGATTCAACGGTTTGAGTTGATCTGCTTCCATTGACTCGGCGGGTAGTTGGGGCGTACTTGAATGTGGTTCCACTGTCGCAAGCAACGATTGGATGGTTTTGAGTCGATTTGACCTCATCATCTTAGTAGGTTACTTTGGTGAACGTAGTTTTACTGGTTCAGAAAGCAAAGCAATTTTATTAATAAAAGTTGAGCAAGTACTACCAATTATAGTACCTCCAATATTCCGGGATAGCTTATTTGCAAGAAAAAGGGAATACATAAGATAGACTTAGATAAAGTAACAACGCAGTAATGCGTTGTTCCAAGCTCGAGGAATTTCCATCAACGGTTGTTAGCTTAAATGTGTCATCCCCTAACTTTTGGACGATCACATCGGGCTCTTCCCAATTTGGTCCGAATGTTCCTGGTGCAGGATAGACCTCGACAAGGTCTCCCACTTTGAAAGTGCGGTTATGGACTTTGGAATTGAAATATCGTGCGACCCTTTTCTAGTGAGCTGTAGTACTTAACTTAGCTTCTTCCCTCTTCTCATCGATCATGACAGCTGTGTAGTTAATGCCCCGCTATTACCCCGCTATAACCCGCCATATCTCGTTGCGGATTTCTACCTCTACGATTTTTCCATATAGCCCCAAAATATAGCCTTTCCGCTTTAATCCCCGCTATTTCCGCTATATCCCGTTATTCCCGCTATATTTTGTTATTTTCGCTATATCTTCTTCAATAAAACGAATTAAAAAATTGCATTTATATATTATAAAAATTATGAAACTAATTTATTTAATTTAATTTTTAATATATTTTCAGAAATGAAAATACTTTAATATTTTACTAAATTCAATTATGTTATATAACAGTTTTACGTTCATTTAAAGTATATATGCACATATTTTTTGTTCAAAATTATTTATGTATTAATTATAATTCAATTGAATGATAATTTTTCATTTAATTACCATTTATATATTTGTAAAAACATTAAGTACGAGTTTTATATGCTATTTTAGAGCTATCCGCTATATCCCGCTATATCCTCGCTGTATCCCCGCTATGACTTTTTGCATCTCTGGTGCTTTAAATCTGTCGAGCGCTTTAACTGCACAGCATGACAGTGACTCGAGTAGGAGCTATTCATTTTGCCTTTGATTGAAGTTTTGCCTTCAACGAGAGAGGACTTCTAGCTTGACTGAAATAATTGCTTCTGAACCATATGCTTGGGCGAAAAGGGAGTACCCGATTGTAGATTTGTAAATTGTCCTGTAAGCCCATAGCGCGAGTGAAATTTCATCAACCCAATTTCCTTTAGCTTTAGTTAGCAGCTTTTTAACAATGGACTTGATGATTTTACACATTGCTTCTACTTGCCCGTTTGCCTATGAATGTGCAATAGCAGAAAAGCTTTTCTTGATTCGGAAGCATTTGTAAAAGTATTTGAACTCAGCGCTTTCGAATTGAGTCCCAATATCCGTGATGATTTTTAATGGCACTCCAAGCTTGCAAGTAATGTTTTTAATTACAAAATTAATAACTTTCTTTGTGGTAATAGTGGATAGCGGTTCTGCTTCGGTCAATTTGGTGTAATAGTCCACAGAAACGATAACAAATTTTGCTCCTCCTTTGGCCATTGGTAATACACCAATCAAATTGATTCCCCGAATCACGAATGGGCATGGGCTGACCATCCGTGTCAGCTCGGACGAAGGAGATTTTTTGATCTTGCCAAATCATTGGCATTGGTCACATCGTCTGGCATAATCTACTACATCACAGTTTACTGTTAGCCAAAAATACCCATATCGAAGAACTTTCTTTGAGAGGATTTGCCACCTAATGTGATCTCCATAGTCATCTTCATGAAATTCCCTAAGGATTCTTCAGGCTTTGTCGTTGGTTACACAACTAAGCAAGGCAGTAGAGAATCCCATCCAGTAGCGCATCCATCCCTTACTACAAATCGTGGCGCGTTTCAAAGGAACTTTTTCCATTGATTTTTATTTGCAGAGAGTGTTTTTTGAGCAGGTAGTTCTTGATTTTTGAATCCACATTTATGGTTCTTCGGTTGTTTCAAAAATCCACTCGATATCCATCTTGCTTACAATTGGAGTGGTCAGAGTTTCAACTGGTACTACTTCCAATGACTGAGCTTCCTCGAAAATGTCCAGTTTGGCCAGATAGTTTGCCTTCATGTTTTGTTCCTTTGGGATATGAGTTATAGTGTAATGTTCAACGTCATTCAACTGTTCCTATTCTTTAGATAGATATGGGGCAAGGTTCTCTCCTCAAGCTTGGTATTCGTGTTTCACCAGGAAGACGACTAGTTGAGAGTCACTATAGATGTGTATAGACTTTATTCCGAGTTCCTTCATAACTTTCAGCCTAGCTATCAATGCTTCACATTCTGCTTCCTTATTTGTTGTAGGCAATTTCAAGCGTAAGGCATTGCTAACAGATCGTCCTATGGGAGTTTCAAGCACCACTTCTGTCCTCGGGCATTAGTTGTTGGATGCACCATCGACAAACAACTTCCAACATATCTCCACTTCTGGAGTAATTTCTTCTTCATTATCTCATATAATAAACTCGACAATGAAGCTTAACAACGCCTGCTCATTGATCCCTCTTTGAGAATGGTATGTGATTTCCTACCGACTTAATTCGATGTTCCATTTGATAAGTTGTCCAAAGGTTTCAAGGCGTATAAAACAAGTTTCAAGAATTGATCTCAGCATTTTGATCTGGTGTGCGTGGAAGTACGATCGTAACATTCTGGATGTGATCAAGAGGCAGTATGCTTGTTTTTCCAATTTTGGATAGTTCTTCTCGACTCAGTGAATCGTTTACTGATGTAATATATGGGTTGTTGGATATTAGCTTCTTCTTATATGAGTGCGACACTTAATGCATAGGGCGAGACTGCTAAGTAGATGTACAAGTATACTCCATCTACCGGCATGGACATGATTGGTAGGGTTTTCATATATCGTACCACCTCCTCGAGTGTAGTTTGACAAGCTAGACTCCATTTGAAGTTCTTCCTTCCCTTCTTTAGCACGTCAAAGAACGGTAAACATTTGTTGGTTGCCTTTTGAGATGAACTGGCTTAGCGCTGCAACTTTTCCATTCAAGCTTTGTAACTCCTTCCTGTTCCTCGAGGCCCTGACTTCCCGTAAAGCAGCATCTACAAAGTTCTCCCCACATTCTTCCCCTTTTCTTTTTTTCTAAACTCATGTAGTTCTATGAGGTAGCATTCTCTAGAGGCACTTTGGTCTATTTGATCATCCTAGTTTCATTCTCTGTCGGAAATTTCATGGTTAGACACCACTGAGCTAAAACAATCCTAAAATCTGCCAAAGCGAGCCGACACAAGAACACATTGTATGTGGACATTTCATTTACAATCATAAAGGTTTGGATGAGGACGGCGCTTCGGTCACCATCTTCCAGTTCTACTTGTAAATCAATTATTTTGACAGGTTGCTTAGGTTCATTGGTGAATCCCTAGATCTTTTTCTGGAAAGAGGATACGTCTTTCGTACCGATCTTCATCTGATCAAACATGTATTTGAAAAAGAAAATTCATAGAGCTGCCATTGTCAACCAATACAAAACGGACCATGGTTGGTTCGATTTCTACCGTCATGACCATGGGGTTAGGTGTTGGAGCTTCTCTTCCTTCAATGTCTTGATTTCGAAGTATTATGTTATCGTTCAAGGTTCTCTACTACCTGGTAGGATTTCCGTCTTTGATCGCAAAGCATGGGTCTTTCGGAGCGTCTCTTAGTGAGATTTCATATCTCTCCATCTCTTCCAAACTCTTCTGCACGGGAAGAGGTCCTTCGAATATTTTTTCGATGATGAGTCTTATGTCAGTCTATCTAGATCCCTCTTTTTTGGTTCCAACTTGGTTTTCTTGGTCTCTAGGATCTTGGGGTGCTACAAGTTATTCAGGATTTTGTGGTTTCCTCACATACTGCTGAAGTTTGTTTTCCCAAATCAGCTCTTCAATCAGGTTCTTTAAGTGACGACACTCATTCGTGTTGTAAACATGTGTTTCATGGAAGCGGCGGTACTTTCTAGAATGTCTTTGCTATTCAGTCACTTCCTTTTTTGGCGGCTTCTTGTATTCCTCTATCCCTTTTGACACAAGGTAAATGTTCTCTAGATTATTGTTGGGTGGGGTGTAGTCCTCGGGCCTCAGGCTTTTAAGTCACTTGTTACTTCCGTTTTTCTTATTGGAATTTTGGTTTTGCCTTTTTTGATTCCCATGCTTACCCATGTTTCCTGCAACGAACCCGGAGATATTTGCGTCTTAGTTTGTCGCCATACCATTCTGATCCAAAGTAGATAGCTAGATCTAAGCCTGAGTTGGGTTCTCAGTGAAAGCACCAAAATGTTGACCCAAAAAATGTATCAACACCCCAGATTGAGTATGAAAGCATCAATCCTCTTTTTCAAGGAAAATAAAATAGAAAAAGGCAATCGTAGATCGTAGAAAAAGGAAAGAAACATGAAGACTTTTGTAGTGGTTTAGCTGTTAATGAAGCCTACATCCCCTTCATAACTTTCTATTATCTGATTTCTGTTACAAATTGAATCAGATTAAAATATTATTGAATCTCCTAAGTTAGATCAAGTCACAAGTCCAAGAGTTTACTGGAGAATCACAATGAACTCCTTGATGACTATTGTGTGGGAGAAGAAGAGTAAAGAATAACTTCTATAGAGTTCCAGCAGCCAGTCTAAAAGATTCTCCTTACATTGCACATAGGTGAGTATTTATGGAGATTGGAGAGCTATTGCGCTATGCTGCTTTTTCAGAAGCCTATACTTGATGATATAAAGATGCTCCAGAAATTCCACACAATGAACCGACCTATCCTGATGTATCGCTAGCGATCCATAGGGCATGGATCACTAGATATCCTTGTAGTTAATGTATTTTTGTTGGATTATGCTCTTTGCCTTATGTATATGCTCTCCATGTAATTTCATAACGAGTTGCTTTGTTTTGATGGTGATTCATGTATAGGTTGCATTGAATTAGGACGGCAATCGGATGAATGCTCACTTCTCGAACTAGCTCACTTGGAATATCATGAAATGTGGCAGATATCCTTAAAAATTATATTGGTTAATGATGCAAGAAGTTTGGCGGATCTACGAGCAAATCGCTAGCAGTCCATCCCGTGGCCTAGTTTTGCATCTTTCCTTCTAGGTCCTTCTTAGCTTCTTCTTCTAGCCCTTTTGGTTGATTTTTGAGTTGTTTTGACTTGACATGGATGTTTTAGTTCCCATTGAGTTCTGTTGGGTTAAAAACCTAATTAATAATAATTTACCTTGGCATCCCCAATGATCTATGTCGGACTCATTAAAATATACATTGGTATCCCCAATGGTCAAAGTCAAAATCATGCAACATATGGCTCGCCGCCGTTAATGGGGACAGTAGCTCATATTTTCGACATTAATAACGATATCGACCAATATCCAAGGTCCAAAGCAAAAGCTTCAATCCTTTTAAGTATAAAACTTTATGTCGAAAGCAACGTTTTCAACGTACATACGATATAGGCAAGATTTTTTTTAAATCATATGGCTAATTGTCAAAATCATAAGGTTATCGACCCTCTTGAACATTGGCTATATCGCCTCTTTAAAACATAGTTTTAATTTTCATAAAACTAAGCCTTTCCGGCGTTAGAAAGAAGAAATGCGGCATCAGTGGTGCGACATCATTGCCAACACAATCCAATCTAAAACGTTGTCGACATTGATGAATAGCGGCATCAAAACTATCAGTGTCATTATACACCTTTATACTTACCACACTTCGGCTATTATGCTACCAAACCTATAAGGTCGAAGTTAAAATAGGCGGCACCGATGCCTTCATAAAGTTAATACCAAAAATAATCAAAAGGGTGATAGCCGACGTCAATACTGGTGACATAAGTGAGGCGGCCTTAATTATTGTGACGTAAAAGCTTTAAACATTTAAATGAATCATGAGAATGTCGTGCCATAGATAATAGGTTGTCATCGAAGTCGACTTCGACATTGTAGGAATCATTCCATAACTACCTAAGTAGTTATCGTATGCTTCCTTTTTTATCGATGTCGATCTTCTTAGTTCTGGTGTTATCTTAGCTTTAGCGTGAATAAGAGTGATATGGCATTATCATAAATGTTACAAAAACTGATTTATTGCCGATAAAAGCAAATACGTTTCACCAAATCATTTTCTATGTCAAAACCCTATTGGACAATGCTTTGCCCAATTCTTTTCAGAAATCTAATGCGTTTAGTTTTTAAACTCCCCAAATTCTTTTATTTACGTAATGAATAACCTTAATTAATTATTAATTTAAATACTTATCTAGCAAAATAAATTAAAAATAATTAGAAATCACTTGAGAAAAATCCCAAAAATTCAAAAATGCCTTATACTTTACCATATAAAAATTTCAAGCCCAAAACTATATGTAACTAATATTAATAATTAAAACTCGGAATAAACCCAATTTCCACTTTAGCGAATTCATAAAATATTCATTTTAACTTGGAAAATTATGAATTAAAAACTCATCCCTAAATTAATATTTTATGCAATATACCAAAAGATCAAAGCTTTTAGATATTAAAAAAGATACATTTTACCCTTAAAGCCCCTTTAGATAATTTCATAAAATTCCATAAACCATTATTCTATCCAAACAATAATTGTTCAACCATAACTTGGCAAATCAAACAAGATAAATTATGGTACTATCCATAATCGAGTCAAACAAAAGATAAAAGAGATGGTTTTAGAAATTATTCACCTTAAATTTGATGTTGGGATTGAGATTTGGTGTTTCTCCAGGTTCCCTAAGCTTTATCTTTGAATCTCCTTTGATTTCGTTGCCTTTTCCCCCTAAGTTATGGCTGACCTCCTTATGTTCTTCTTTGATTGTTTTTGTGTGAGTAAAATGAGAATGATATGAGGGGGAAAGGGTTTAAGGATTAAAAAATGGATCTACCTATTTTTCCCCACTCATATATTCTCTTATGGTTAAGTTTATCAAAAAAATCTTATTACTTAATTTATTAAGGCAAACCTTGCTAATAACTAAATCTCATTCTCCTTAACCATTTAGCTTATTCTATTTAATCTACCTAATTTAATATCCCGAATAATGTTGAACTAAAATTAGGGGAGTTACAGGCTCTCTCTTATAGAATTCATCCCCGAAATTCAGTAAGGACGACACAACAAGCATATTAACCAAGCAAATAATGCGCGTATATCCTGCCAGCTATAAAGTCTATATATAACAAATATAGAATTTACCATCATAATAGCTCAGGATAAGTATCCCTAATCATGTCCTCTATATTCCACGCTTGGTCTTTCTCGCTATCACTCCACTGGACTTTCACTAACTTGATTGTCTTGTTCCTTAGTCTCTTTTCATCTCTGGCCACAACATGAACTGGTTGTCTTACAAAAGTCAGATCTGGCTCTACTATTAAATCTTCCAGTGCTGTCGGAGTGATAGTAGTTTCTGGATCATGCACATACTTCCTAAGATGAGAAACCTAAAACACATTATGGGCTCCTGCCAAACTAATCGGTAACTCTATCCGATACATGAGTTTTTCGATCCTTCTATAATAGGGAATGGTCCAACATACCTCAATGCTAGTTTCCCTGACTTTCCATATCGTACCACATGCTTCATTGGTGGTATCTTAATGAAAACATTATCTTCAACTGAGAACTCTATATCCTTATGCCTCTTATTTATGTAACTTTTTTGCCTAGACTGAGCTTCTCTCATCCTAGCTTGGGTTGACTCAATATTTTCTGTGGCTTCTCTAACCATATCTAGAACAAAGACCAATCTAACTCTACTCTCTAACCAACATGTTGGTGATCTGCATGGCCTTCCATAAAGCTTTGAAAGGTGCCATTCCTATTCTAGTGTGATAACTATTATTGTAAGAAACTCAACCAAGTGCAACCGGTCTTCCCATAATCCACCAAAGCCGGGTACACAAGCTCTCAACAAATCTTTAAGTACCTTATTTACTTTCTCTGTCTGCCTATCTGTCTATGGTTGATAAGCGGTACTTATCTTAACATTAGTATCTGATACCTCCTCTAGACTCTTCCAGAATTCACTGGCGAACCAAGCATCTCTATCAATGACTATGCTACAAGGAATCCCATGCAGTCTAACAATATTCTTCATAAACAACTTAGCCAATATAGGTGCCATCCTCGTTGACTTAACAGGAATGAAATGTGAACTCTTGGTCAATCTATCCACTATGACCCTAATACTTTCATTTTTCTTGTTCGACCTTGGCAACCCATCAATGAAATCCAAGGATATCAAATAGCATTTCCAAATTGATATACCTAATGGCTGAAGAAACCCGCTCGGCTTCTGATGCTTGGCTTGACTTGTTGGCAATTCACACATTGCTTTACCTATAAGCCTATATCCTTTTTCATGTCTTCCCAGAAGAAACTTATCTTTATATCCTGATACATCTTAGATCCTCTAGGATGTATAGTAAACTTCTAACGATGACACTCCCTAAGAATTTCCTTCCTTAGGTCATCCACATTTGGAACACATAACCGTCCCTTCTTCCTTAACCATCCTCTCTAGTCAAGACTAAAATCTTTCAAATCATCAATCATAGTTGCACTTTCCCACCTTCTATTCTTTTCGGCTAGCAAAGGATCATTTCTTTTCTTAGAAGCAACCCTCTCGGTTAATGCTAATCGAACTTCTAAGCAAGACAACTTGGTGGTAATCTGACTAGAACTAACAGTCGACCTCAATTGCACACTATAAGTTTCAACGCCTCCAAATCCTTCCATTTTGCTAATATAGCTAACACAACACTTTGATGTTTTCAACTAAGTATATTAGCAATTTTATTACCTTTCCCCGGTGTATACTCAATACCAAAATCATAAGCTGCTAAAAATCCATCCACCTCTTCTGTCTCATATTCAACTCTTTATTAGAGAATACAAGCTGCTAAAAAATCCATCCACGTCTGCTGTCTCATATTCAACTCTTTATTAGGGAATACAAGGACATATGATCCGTATACAACTCGAATCGCTCTCCCAAGAGGTAGTGTCTCCACACTTCCAGGCAAAAAATGTCGCTACCAACTCCAAATCATGAGTCGAATATCTAATCTCATGCGTATGAGCTATTGGGATGCGTAGGCAATCACTTTATGCCTCTACATCAGCACCACTCTTAATCCAATTCCACATGCATACGTACATACCACCAAATCCTGATTCCCATTTGGAACAACTAAAATGGGCACATTAGTTAACAAATGCTTTAACATAAGGAATGCTTCCTCACATTTATCGAACCAAAAAAACTTTGCACCCTTTTAGGTTAGTTTAATCAAAGGTACTGCTATTGACGAGAAATCCTTGATGAATCTCCGATAATAGCTAGCCGATTAAAGAAAACTCCTTATCTCTGTTACCATCTTGGGCCACTTCCAATTATTTACAACTATAATCTTAGCCGGATCCACTGGAAATTCTTTCTCCAAAAGTACATGGCCAAGAAACTTCACCTCTCTTTTCGAAAAATGATACTTCAAAAACTTCACTTTTAGTTGATGCTACCTCAATGTCTCAAGCACTATTCTAAGATGGATCTCATGATCTCTTTCATCTCTAGAATATATCAGAATGTCATCATGGAATACCAACATGAACCTATCCAAATGCTTGGAAAATCTGATTCATCAAGTCCACAAAGAAATCAAGTGCATTGGTCAATCCGAACGACATCATTAACCACTTGTACGTACCATATCTCATTCGAAACATCGTCAAAGGAATATTGTCCTCTGCCACCCTCAATTGATGGAACCATATCGCCAAATCTAATTATTAAAATACTTTACCTCCACTCAACTAATCAAATTAATCATGACTTATCGGAAAAGGATATCTGTTATTTATCGTCTTCTCATTCAACTTACGATAGTCAATACAAAATCTCAATGACCTGTCCGGTTTCTTTACGAACGCCATGACCACTTTCCAAGGCGAGCTGCTTAGTCTAATAAAATTCTTTTCTTCTAGGTCCACTAGTTGCACCTCTAACTCCTTCATCTCAATAGGCGTCATCCTGCTAGGTGGTCTACTCACTAGTTCAGCTCCAGGTACAAGATCTATTCGAAACTCAATAAACCGTTTCGGTAGTAGTCCTATAACTGGCTCAAAAACATCTGCAAATTCTCTTGCAACTAAAACTCGATTTACTTCGTCTTCTACTTCCATTACACCCAAAAACATACAAACATCCATACCCGAGTTTTCTACTAAATATTTAGTGACTATTATCAGGATGTCTAACTGATATTTTCCTATCTTGGAAAATATCCTAGCATTATATTTGCTCAACCAATCCATCCCAAAATAGTCCTGAAACCCACACATACAAACTACAGGAAAAAGTATATCCTAGCAACATAAATTCTAGATGGTCACATTTCATCCCAAGAGTTGCATACCCTCCTTTTGGATTAGCTACCTTTAAGGAAGTAACAAGGTAAGATGGTTCTAAATGTAACTTGTCTACCAAACACTGAGAGATAAATAAATGCAATGCGCCAGTATCAAATAATACTCTAACTGGTATGTTATGAGTCAAAAGCATACCTTCCATCACAGACTTCCCTTTCTCAGCAGTAGTCGGTCTTGATGCGGATGGCTCTAAAGAAAACACATTTCCTTTATTAGCCTAGGCTGCTTCTGGACATTTGTTCTTGTAATGCCCCATATGGTCGTAGCTAAAGCACTTCACATTCCGCTTGCCCATAACCATCTTGCCATCACCCAATAGACATTTATTATCTTAACGCCCCTTCTTATCACACTTATAACAGACGCTATCTTCCCTCCCTTTCTTATTAGCTCCAACCTTCTAAGCTTCCATTCCCATAAACAATTTCCTCCTATTATTTTAAGAACTGAGGGATACAACTGGCTTCTCCTTCCTAAAAGTAGTAAGCGTCACATCGTTCTTAATAGCCATTTCCACCACTACATTTGATGAATCCCTGAGATATGGCATAGCTGCCCAAGCAATCTCCAGCCTCAACACCCAAATAAACTTTTCATTCCTCTTAATAACAGTATCAGCAGTGGTATATTCATATCTGGACAGTTCATCAAACTTAGTAAAGTATTCCAACACTGACATTTCCCCTTACTCCAATTCTATGAACTTTTTGAGTAGGGTTGACATGGTTACCTCAAAGAAAAATCTTCTAATCTCCTTAAAAAATTATAATCTCCTTAAAAATTATGCCCAAGTCAATTCCTCCTCTGATACCCCTACGATCAACCCATTCCACCAAAATAACGCAACACCTTGCAACTGCCTCGAAGCCAACCTCCTTTTTTGCTTGTCATTCAAGCCCAAATCAGTAAAAATTCTTTCACGGTGCAATAGTAATTCTCCACAACATTATCTTTAGTCTTGAGAAAAGGCTTTCCACCAAGACTAGTATAATCTTAGCTGAGTTTGGCATAGTTATTGCCAACCGACGCTATGGGATTAAATCCTCCCACATAAGTAGCGTTATCCCTAGCTACTCCTACAACTGCTCCAACTTGCATCAGATTAACCGCTATAACCCGGATTTTAGAATACCTGTAATTGATAATTAACTGGATTTAATTAGTAGAAATACTGATTTATAAGTTAAATAAACAATTCTGGTAATAAAAATATGTACCTGAATAAGTATTGGTTTGATAATTTTTCTAGTATAATTATTTAACTTGGCAAAATTGATATTTTCAAAAATATAATAATAATTGTGTTGTATATATATAGATTTTAAATAGAATTATTATATGCAAATGGAATTTGGATTCGTTAAAGTAATATGTATCTATCAATTGGATTTTTTATATTGAATTTGAAATTTAATTTGAATTTGGGTATTTAAATTGAAATTCAAAAGTTAATTATTTATATCTTAAATCATACTCTGGTTTTAAAATGTATTTTCATGATTTTATTTAGAACATAAAATTGTTCTGTAACAACCCGATATTTTCGTCAATTTTCAAATTGAAGTTTTTTAAATTTTAAATTACAAATGGTTATAAAGTTTGAGGGGCTTTGATTTTTAAATAGTGGTTCATTTGTTTTTGGGCCGTGAAAATTTTAAAAACCCAATACCCTTTCCTTTTTCTTCGACTTAAACCCGATCCCCTCTTTCTCATTTTCTATTATTCGTTCGAAACCTAAAACCACCGAGAGAACAAAAATGGTGGCGGCCTCGTGCTCCATCGATCGTCATCACCAATTAGGGCTTCGGGAGGATCGGCTTCGTCAGTTCGAGTTCAACTTCGTCCTGGCTGCTCGATGGGGCTCGTCTTCATTCGTTCTCCTTCGTTCGAGAATTAGGGCTTCATCAATTAATGGTTGCTCGCCCTCGCGCTCGTTCATCTTCGCTTCCGTTCGTGGCAAAGGTGAGTTTGCTCACATCTAATTCTTGGCTCGAGTTATTTGTGTGTTTTGTTGTTTGAATTCTTGGCTGATTATTGCTTCGAATTTTAGTGATTTCGATTTGAACTTGTGTGAGTTTTACTCACATCTATTTCTACTTGGTTTTCTCGGCACTGTTTTGTTGAGATGTTGATGTTTTCGATTTTCGTATGGATGTTGGAGATGATTTCTGGTTTTGGCAATTTCGTATATTTGTGTGATTTGATATCTACGGCAATGATTTCACGGCTTTGATACGTTGACTCTCGACTTCACTTCCATATACATTAATGACTTCGGCCATATGAATTTTTGTGTATCGAGTTGGATTAACTTCGTGGCCACCACGAGGTTGACTTCGAGCGACTTCGACTTGTACCTTGCTGAGTTTTAACTTGGATTTGTCGACTGTTTTTGACCTGAGACTTTGATTTCTTTCGTGACTTCACATTTTGACTTCTGGTAAACCCTTGAGTTGTACCACTGCAGATATTCTCAGTCTTGTTTGATTTCCTTGGCCACCGTGTTGATCATGTCCCCTTTGAACTTGAAGTGGTACGTGTTATAAGCTTATCAATTCGATGTTTGACACTGTCAAACTCGGCTCTGACTTGATAATGTGTTCGACTTTTATGTGATTGCTCCACTGGGTTGTTTTGATGTCCTGAGTTGACCTGCTGCCTGGTTATGTTAACATGCGTGTGTAAATATGAATCCATTCACCTAGTATTGCACTTTGGTCTTCATATGTACACTGGGATTGGCAATTTGATAAGTGCTTCGAGTTGCTGCCGTTTCTACTCTTGTTCATGCAGTTTTATATGATGATTATTCAAGTCATTCATACTTTATGTTGTATACATGTGCATGTTATCACTTGATGTTCACTGTTCATGTCATTCTTTTGGCCAGTTTGCTTTGCATTCTCTTTGTGTATTGTCGCTACTTTATGTTCATATATGGTTATCCAAAGCCATTCTTTTGTTGAGGCTGTGTCACTGATGTTGGCTTGCTCATTGCTCCATTCATTTTCCATACTGGGTTGTTCATGTTTGTGACATTGAACCATATTGTTACTTGTGACATTCTTGTTCTTTACTGTGTACCTGGCCTGCACACATGTGCTTTGATGGTTCAGTGGTGTTTTCTGAAATTTGCAGTAGTCTTCATTGCAGTATTTGCCATTGTTCACCTTGACTTGTTCCTATACACTTTGTTTCAACTTGTTTTGCTGGTGCACTCGTTGCCTGCATCACTTGTTTACTACATTTGCTACTTCCTGAATGTTGCAGTGTTGTTTTATTCACTTGGTGGCATTTTGTTTGCTCACCATTTACACTGTGCAGTACCCCTGCTGCATTCGTTTGATTGTTGTAATTGGGTTTTCGGCTGCAGTTTGTTGTCATCTTTTCTTGACCGCTTTCGCATTTGTCTCTGCAATTTTAATCGACACTTGGCCTTATGACATTCGCGGCGATGCTTGTGAATTTTCATTGGGTACATCATCACTATAGTGGCAAGGCAGTGCACGCAAGCGTGAACTGCAGCCACACGGTATTCAATGGGTACATCATCACTGTAGTGGCACGGCAGTGCACGCAAGCGTGAACTGCAGCCACACGGTATTGGTTTTGGTGTTATCTCTTTTTCTTTTGATTTATGGATCTATTTCGTATTCCAGATGTTGTAGTGGCGAGGCAGTATACGCGTGCGTATACTGCAGCCCTACTCGTGTTGATCTTTTAATTGATGTTCCAATTGTTTTGAATTAGTTCGCGTTATATTTACTGTTATCCGATTTCTTATTTAAGAATCGGATAGGTAAATTTATTTCTGTGACTGTCGTCTAATTATTATTTGATTATTACTTCCTCTATGCACTAATAACTGAGTTTGAATTAGACTGACCCGGGTATTATTTTCTTTTGAATTTAATACTCGGGTCAGACCGAGCATTTACAGGTTGTAGATATCTTGATTCAGGTTGCTGCTAGAGCTATGAAGTCCTTTCATACCTTTTGGAGTAGTCGACATCATTTATAGAAGTCTGTAATTTATTGGAAGATATGTATTCATGTATATTATATATGTTAATGTACTTTATATGTAACTTCCGGAGTCGACAGTTGTTGTTGTATCATATGTATTGTACCACGTGTATTGTAACTGACATCAGTTATTGTGTGTATATATATATATATATATATGAGATTTTGTGATCTATTCTTTTGGGTTATTGTGGATCTTGCTAGACCATTACTCTGATAAACACTTTTAAGTGTGGTATATTCATATCTATTTCCGCCTTTGTGATATGAATTATCTATGACTGATTTATGTTATGCTTATTTCTATATTCGTTTCCGAAGATTATATATAGCCACCGCGTGATAGCTTTGAGTTTGCATCGGTATGTCGGATTTCCTCCTTAAATGAAATGCATGCTATACTATCTGACATATCGGTGCTCGCGCAAAGAAATTATACGGATGGTCGCTCCTCAACAGCCTTATTCTCCGTGCTAGTCGACAGCATTACACCGTAGTTTTCTTGGCTAGCGTGGGTATAGAGGTGGGGCGTCACAGCTTGGTATCAGAGCCAAACTTCGGAACAATATGGAATATTATAACAAGGATCATCGTCCTAAGTCTATTTTAGGAGTCGTGCTTTAGGATTTAATTCGGGTCTTCTTACCGTTCTATCCTATTCTCTTTATGATTCCTTGTTTTATCAATCGAGTTTGATTGAAATTCATTTTTGTGAATATCATTTTCTTCTTCCTTCTTTCTTTTCTTAAAGAAGAAGAATTGGTTGAATCTGGCAGTCTTAGCGCTATTCAATCCAGTAGTCCATCTCTGGATGGCATATTCATATCTGCCCAACAACTTTTGGATCTTGTAAAGAATCAAAAGTTTATCTGTGCTTAGTTGAGATAGAGTCGCTGACTTGATCGACTTTTTCCCTGCTATTTTCTGTCTCGAGTACCTTGCTCGTTTTGCTTTGATTTTTTCAATTGTTAATCGATTCTTCTTTTCCGTTCAGTTGTTATCACCTTTGTCGACTTTGATAACTTCTATTTCAGGAATTTTTGGGTATTCCTACTTTGATGGATTGGAATCGAATTCTTCGGATTTTATTCACGTCTTCGAATGTGAATCTTAGTGAATTGATTTGGTTTTCGAATTTAATCGATTCTTGATTATTTCCCGATTTGTTGCTATCATTTATTAGCAACTTTGATGACCTTTTCTTCGGGATTTTTGTGGACATACCTTTCGATGAATTCGGTATCGATTTCTTTGGATTCTATTCACGTCTTCGTATGTGAATTCTTGTGATTGATTGTTTCTACAATCATTTTTGTGATTTGTCACTTTAAGAATATAAAGGTTTCAATACTAGTAGTAAATATCCAAACTCTTTTATCAAAATGTTTTCAACTCTATTTTCAATACCAAACTCGTTTTTAAAACCGTTTTCCAATCTATTAATATATACAAATCTTTATTTCACTCGTATGAGAAATCTAATTAAACGGCTTAGTAAAACAAGTGGTATGAAACACTTGCGTTTGCTTCGTCGGTTAATTCTTGGACTTGTTCGATTGAACCTCATGTGATAATTTTCTAGTGAAGATTTACAATTTGTTCGTAAATATTTAAGTTAAGCAAGTGGTTATGGGACATGAAGCTAAACTTTTATATTTACTAACTTAGTGTAATTGACACTTCTCGTTGATCATGACGATCATTTTTACGGTTAGACTAGGCCTCATCGGTGTGATTTCGTCTCACACATATCTCTTGGGCTTTGAGGATTGTCTAGACACCATTTGTGTGATTTCGTTCACACATACCTTTTCGGTTAGACTAGGCCTCATCGGTGTGATTTCGTCTCACACATATCTCTTGGGCTTTGAGGATTGTCTAGACACCACTTGTGTGATTTCATTCACACATACTTTTCTTTTGATTACGAGGTTAGTTTTGACCTCAATCTGTGTGATTCCGACTCACACATGTGGGGTAGCGCTCCACGGTCTTCGGGCCATTCGTGTCAAAATTAATGGCTTGCAACCATGAGATAGCGTCTCGTTATGCGTTGCACGTGTTGATGATTTTCATGCTCATGTGTAGGTGAGATTCCGTGCTCCCGTTCTCGCTTTGCGTTGCACGTGTTGATGATTTTTCATGCTCGCGTGTAGGTGAGATTCTGTGCTCCCGTTCTCGCTTTGCGTTGCACGTGCTGATGAGTTTTCATGCTCGCGTGTAGGTGAGTTTTCGTGCTCCCGTCCTCGTTATGCGTTACATGTGTTGATGAATTTTCATGCTCGCGTGTAGGTGAGTTTTCATACTCTCCTTCGAGTTTTCATACTCCGTTTGAGTTTTCGTACTCTACTTCGAGTTTTCATACTCCGTTTGAGTTTTCATACTCTGTTCGAGTTTTCATACTCCGTTCGAGTTTTCATACTCCGTTCGAGTTTTCATACTCTGTTCGAGTTTTCATACTCCGTTTGAGTTTTCATACTCTACTTCGAGTTTTCATACTCCGTTCGAGTTTTCATACTCCGTTTGAGTTTTCATACTCTATTCGAGTTTTTATACTCCCGTTCAAGTTTTCATACTCCGTTTGAGTTTTCATACTCCGTTTGAGTTTTCATACTCCGTTCGAGTTTTCATACTCTGTTCGAGTTTTCATACTCCGTTTGAGTTTTCATACTCCGTTTGAGTTTTCATACTCTGTTCGAGTTTTTATACTCCCGTTCGAGTTTTCATACTTTCATCTTGTGATTTCTGGATTTCTTGTGATGATTTCTAGAATTTATGCTTCACCAATTTTCGTGATTTCTATTGATAAGTTTTATCAATTTTTGTGCATTGGTGAATTCGTGTGTTATTGACTTGTTATGAATACAAGTTTAGGGTATGATATCCCTTTCTATCTTTGAGAAGATTCTTGTGACACTTTTGATGAATGAAAATCCACTTATCGAAGTTGCTACAGATATCGCTGTTTTAATCACGTGTTTTAAAAATTGTTTCAAAATAAAAATCATTTTCAAAATTTTTATAGTTTACGCTTTCAAAAGAATGAGGAAGCGATTTAAACGTTTCAGCAAAATCGAGGACTATGACCCCTTTCTTTTACTGATTCGTTTAATTCCGGACTTGTCCGTTTGAGGGTGAAAATTTGTAAATTCCTTTTATAAAAAAAAAATTAAAAAAAATTGAAAGAATGTTTTGTGATTGTATTGCCCATTGAGTGCTTTAAGAATTCTGGTCGATGCGCTTGATCAACGTTATGGATAGGAATCTCCTAGACGCTTTGATGAGACAATCAGACACAATAAATTGAATTTTAAAATGTAAATTTTTCTGAAAAGATAATTACATAAAGTAAATTGTAAATTTCGAAAGTTTTAGCTTTTCGGGAAAGAATATTATTTAAAACAACTCTTTTCCGACATTTCTATTCTGGTGATTCCCGTGGGAACCAAGACTCTATCGTTTGTACCAATGTTAATCGTGTTAGTTCGCATACCATTCTCTTGCAAAAGAGAACGTGCTGTCTCTTGTGTTTCTAAATCATTAATGCCTATTGAGACTAGATATGTCACTCATGATTTAGTGCTCTTGGCTATTGATTTCGTTCTTCAAGATTTGGCATCATTATTTTGGGTAAGAAATTTGTTCTCTACCCTGATCATGAATCTTGGGAATATTTATTTTCTCATAAGGAACATGATTTGCGTCAACCACGTTGACTCGAGCTCCATACATCTTATGATCTTGATATTATTTACCACTCCCGGATGGAAAATCGTGTTGCCGATGCACTTGTCGTAGGCAAACAAGTGGTTGTTCTTTGATGATGTCCGAATGGAATCATCTTTTCACCAGGTTCATCAGACGTTTCGATGTACTTCGTTTTATTGAGCTTCGTCTCATTCCTTTTAGGGACTTACGTCTGATGTTCTTTTATGTTGATCGGTTCATTGGACGTACCGTTTTTGTACTACGTCGGCGTTCCGAATTAATGAAGCTTTGATTCATCTGGCGTATCGTTATTGTACTACGCTGTTGTTCCAAATTAATCATGTTTCACCTATGAAAGGTGTTGTGCGTTTCAGTCGGTCGGGAAAGTTAGTGCCTCGATATATTGGGCCATTTCCTATCACTGAACGTATTGGTTTCTTGGCTTAT
Organism: Allium cepa; assembly: GCA_030765085.1. Taxonomy (NCBI): domain Eukaryota; kingdom Viridiplantae; phylum Streptophyta; class Magnoliopsida; order Asparagales; family Amaryllidaceae; genus Allium; species Allium cepa. Next base: position 135,169,850 of record CM060945.1, read on the forward strand.
CGCCTCTTATTACCGGCTCAATTTTCTGTTATTCATGACGTGTTTCACGCGTCTTTCTTTTACGGAAATGCCTTAGGGATTCCGATTTTTATTCTTGAGCCCGGTATTATTGAAGAAATTGAAGTTTCACCAGATTTGACTTTGAGCAACATTCTATTCACATCAATGCTTCGGGGGTTCAGCACCCTCGAAATAAAGATGTTTTTCTCGTGAAAGTTTATTGGTTCTCAAATCCTATGGATTTCACTTAGGAATCCAGAGAATTCATCGAGCAAACACGTTCAGGCTCTCACTCTCTCTCTCATGCTCTATATCATGAACTTCCTATTTCAAATTTCTTCATCGTGTGTTGATATATTCTTATGGTTGTTACCTTTTGCCCATTTATTCCTTAAGATTGCGAGGACGCAATTTCTTTAAGGAGGGGAGTCTGTAACAACCCGATATTTTCGTCAATTTTCAAATTGAAGTTTTTTAAATTTTAAATTACAAATGGTTATAAAGTTTGAGGGGCTTTGATTTTTAAATAGTGGTTCATTTGTTTTTGGGCCATGAAAATTTTAAAAACCCAGTACCCTTTCCTTTTTCTTCGACTTAAACCCGATCCCCTCTTTGTCATTTTCTATTATTCGTTCGAAACCTAAAACCACCGAGAGAACAAAAATGGTGGCGGCCTCGTGCTCCATCGATCGTCATCACCAATTAGGGCTTCGGGAGGATCGGCTTCGTCAGTTCGAGTTCAACTTCGTCCTGGCTGCTCGATGGGGCTCGTCTTCATTCGTTCTCCTTCGTTCGAGAATTAGGGCTTCATCAATTAATGGCTGCTCGCCCTCGCGCTCGTTCATCTTCGCTTCCGTTCGTGGCAAAGGTGAGTTTGCTCACATCTAATTCTTGGCTCGAGTTATTTGTGTGTTTTGTTGCTTGAATTCTTGGCTGATTATTGCTTCGAATTTTAGTGATTTCGATTTGAACTTGTGTGAGTTTTACTCACATCTATTTCTACTTGGTTTTCTCGGCACTGTTTTGTTGAGATGTTGATGTTTTCGATTTTCGTATGGATGTTGGAGATGATTTCTGGTTTTGGCAATTTCGTATATTTGTGTGATTTGATATCTACGGCAATGATTTCACGGCTTTGATACGTTGACTCTCGACTTCACTTCCATATACATTAATGACTCCGGCCATATGAATTTTTGTGTATCGAGTTGGATTAACTTCGTGGCCACCACGAGGTTGACTTCGAGCGACTTCGACTTGTACCTTGCTGAGTTTTAACTTGGATTTGTCGACTGTTTTTGACCTGAGACTTTGATTTCTTTCGTGACTTCACATTTTGACTTCTGGTAAACCCTTGAGTTGTACCACTGCAGATATTCTCAGTCTTGTTTGATTTCCTTGGCCACCGTGTTTATCATGTCCCCTTTGAACTTGAAGTGGTACGTGTTATAAGCTTATCAATTCGATGTTTGACACTGTCAAACTCGGCTCTGACTTGATAATGTGTTCGACTTTTATGTGATTGCTCCACTGGGTTGTTTTGATGTCCTGAGTTGACCTGCTGCCTGGTTATGTTAACATGCGTGTGTAAATATGAATCCATTCACCTAGTATTGCACTTTGGTCTTCATATGTACACTGGGATTGGCAATTTGATAAGTGCTTCGAGTTGCTGCCGTTTCTACTCTTGTTCATGCAGTTTTATATGATGATTATTCAAGTCATTCATACTTTATGTTGTATACATGTGCATGTTATCACTTGATGTTCACTGTTCATGTCATTCTTTTGGCCAGTTTGCTTTGCATTCTCTTTGTGTATTGTCGCTACTTTATGTTCATATATGGTTATCCAAAGCCATTCTTTTGTTGAGGCTGTGTCACTGATGTTGGCTTGCTCATTGCTCCATTCATTTTCCATACTGGGTTGTTCATGTTTGTGACATTGAACCATATTGTTACTTGTGACATTCTTGTTCTTTACTGTGTACCTGGCCTGCACACATGTGCTTTGATGGTTCAGTGGTGTTTTCTGAAATTTGCAGTAGTCTTCATTGCAGTATTTGCCATTGTTCACCTTGACTTGTTCCTATACACTTTGTTTCAACTTGTTTTGCTGGTGCACTCATTGCCTGCATCACTTGTTTACTACATTTGCTACTTCCTGAATGTTGCAGTGTTGTTTTATTCACTTGGTGGCATTTTGTTTGCTCACCATTTACACTGTGCAGTACCCCTGCTGCATTCGTTTGATTGTTGTAATTGGGTTTTCGGCTGCAGTTTGTTGTCATCTTTTCTTGACCGCTTTCACATTTGTCTCTGCAATTTTAATCGACACTTGGCCTTATGACATTCGCGGCGATGCTTGTGAATTTTCATTGGGTACATCATCACTATAGTGGCAAGGCAGTGCACGCAAGCGTGAACTGCAGCCACACGGTATTCAATGGGTACATCATCACTGTAGTGGCACGGCAGTGCACGCAAGCGTGAACTGCAGCCACACGGTATTGGTTTTGGGGTTATCTCTTTTGCTTTTGATTTATGGATCTATTTCGTATTCCAGATGTTGTAGTGGCGAGGCAGTATACGCGTGCGTATACTGCAGCCCTACTCGTGTTGATCTTTTAATTGATGTTCCAATTGTTTTGAATTAGTTCGCGTTATATTTACTGTTATCCGATTTCTTATTTAAGAATCGGATAGGTAAATTTATTTCTGTGACTGTCGTCTAATTATTATTTGATTATTACTGCCTCTATGCACTAATAACTGAGTTTGAATTAGACTGACCCGGGTATTATTTTCTTTTGAATTTAATACTCGGGTCAGACCGAGCATTTACAGGTTGCAGATATCTTGATTCAGGTTGCTGCTAGAGCTATGAAGTCCTTTCATACCTTTTGGAGTAGTCGACATCATTTATAGAAGTCTGTAATTTATTGGAAGATATGTATTCATGTATATTATATATGTTAATGTACTTTATATGTAACTTCTGGAGTCGACAGTTGTTGTTGTATCATATGTATTGTACCACGTGTATTGTAACTGACATCAGTTATTGTATATATATATATATATATATATATATATATATATATGAGATTTTGTGATCTATTCTTTTGTGTTATTGTGGATCTTGCTAGACCACTACTCTGATAAACACTTTTAAGTGTGGTATATTCATATCTATTTCCGCCTTTGTGATATGAATTATCTATGACTGATTTATGTTATGCTTATTTCTATATTCGTTTCCGAAGATTATATATAGCCACCGCGTGATAGCTTTGAGTTTGCATCGGTATGTCGGATTTCCTCCTTAAATGAAATGCATGCTATACTATCTGACATATCGGTGCTCGCGCAAAGAAATTACACGGATGGTCGCTCCTCAACAGCCTTATTCTCCGTGCTAGTCGACAGCATTACACCGTAGTGTTCTTGGCTAGCGTGGGTATTGAGGTGGGGCGTCACATGTTCTATATTATTTTCTTTTCAAAGAGATTTATTTATATAAATTAAATATATATTTATAAATTATAAAAATTAATTATAAAAGCTTTATTAAGTATTTAAAAATCTAATTAATGCATGTAAAGTTACATGTGTTAAGTTATAAACCTTTCTAATAACATGTGTTAGCAAATTATTTAAGGATTTTGACAAGTGCCTTTAAATTCTTTTTATTTTTAAATAAAGATAAAATTAAGATATATAAAACCTCTCTACTCTCCTCTCTCATTTTCTTTACAAATTACTTTCCAAAACTAAGAAAAAGGAATAACCTAAAAATCTAGTAAAACTAAATCAAAAATTCAAGCAGTCTTCTCTACAAATTCAAATCTAAAGGCAAGTTCTTCAAATTCAAGTGCAACTAATCAGATCAGTAGGAAAAATCATTCACCTCAAAATTCCAAGTAACATAAATCAGTAGGCAAAACAAAGTTCCAGTTTTTAAGTAAAGGAACAAGTATTTTCCAGTTCCAGATTCAAGTAATTTTATTCAATTCCAAAATTTGCAAACATCTCAAATTCAAAGCTCTGTTCAACTTCATTAACTGTGAGTGAATTTTATTTTAAAAACAGTTTTAAATCAGATGCCATAATTGATATCAGTGATAAATGATTGTTGTTACATAGATTAAAATGTTTATATGAAGTTGATGTGAATTCATGCATATATATAGATGAGAATTGTGATGAAATCTGTGCATATATCTCTGTTCAGTTCTCAGACTTAGGTTTAACTTAAAAAAATTAAAATCTCTCAATCGAATCAATATTAGACTTTGACATTTAAATGAAAGTGGCGTGTTAAAGTATGATAATGATTATAAAAAATAGTTCTAGGATTTTATAATCTGAAATTACTTAAAATTTGAAGAAAATACAGTGGAAATCAAAATTTGTCAAAAATTAACCAATCTAATTTCTGGTTTGAATTGCATGAGTGGATTTGTGACTAAGAATAATGATTTTTAACATACATTTCTTAATTTTTTAATTTGATTTTCGATTAGAAAATTTGAGATGAAAGTTTTTGGCAATTTGATGGACTGCCGTTGATTGGCACGGTGAATGGTGGCAAGGTTGTAGTCGAAGCTGGCTGGGAGGTTGCTGATGGTAGGAAAAATACTTTGGTATTTTTCTAATTGCCGTGGTGGCCGGAATTGTGTGAAGTAGGGTTTTGTCTTTGATTTGGGTAGGCTCGGGTTTAAGAATTTCGAGCCAGGATTTTTAAAATTTAAAAGTAACTTGTTGTTCAGGTTTTAAATTTTTTGAAGTAAATTGAGTTTTCAAAGATTTAAAGCAAATAATACCAAGTTTTAAAGGGTTTAAAAGTTCAAAGTTATTTAAAATGATTTGTTTCAAAAGCAAAACGTTTCAACAAGTTTTCAAAGTGTTTAAAGATTTTAAGTTATTTAAATAATTTGATTTCAAAGAAAAGTTTGAACAAGTTTAAAAGTTTGGAAATTTTGAAAGTAATTTAGTTTTCAAAAATGTTTAACTAAGTTTTTAATACATTCAAATTGAATAAAATTTAAAAGGAATGGTAATTAAAATTTTAAATAATTAAATCTAATGTTTATTTGTTTTGTTTTAAAGAATTTTTTTACATACTTTCAATTATATAATTGATTTGCAAAATGTTTTCAAATGGAAGTTTAATGATAATAATCAAAGGATAATTACTAAGGTAATTAATTTAAATAACAATTGCTTAATGAAAGTAATTAAGAGATAAGTTAATTACTGAATGTGATTAGTTGAGAATTAATAAATGATGTAACTAATTAGAAGATAATTACTTAGAGTAAGTAATTAATGGGTAGTTAATGTTAGGATCATTAACTAGTGGTTAAGAGATGATTAATTAATTTAGGTTATTAATTTAAGATAATTAATTAGTTTAATTAATTAAGGATAAACATGGAATTGATTAAGGATTAATTACTTATTGAAATTAATTAAGTGAATTACTTAGTGTAGGTAATTAATGTGTAATTACTAAATGTAATTAATTTAAGAGGTAATTACTTTATGGAAGTAATTAAGGAAAGTAATTAAGGATTAATTACATAGATAATTAATTAAGTTTAATAAACTAATTTAGAGTTTATTAATGAATGTGATTAATTAAAGTTAATTAATGAATGTAATTTAAGATTAATTACTAAGTGTAATTAATTAAAAAGGTAATTAACTAATGAAAGTAATTAATTAAGGATTATTAATTAATGTAATTAATTAATAATTACTTAATAAAGTAATTAAGGATTAATCAATTAAAGGATTAATATAATCAATTAAGGAGTTAATTAATTAAGATGGTTAATTACTGTTTATGATTAATTAAGACTAGTTAATGTGGTGGTTAATTAAACATTAATTATTTAATTAATTAAAAGGGTTAATTAATTAATGAAGTAATTAATAAAGATCATTAATTAATATAATTAATGAAATTAATCAAGGATGATTAATGAAAGTGATTAATTAAAGTAGGATTAATAATTGTAATTAATTAATGTAATTAATGATAGTAATTAAAGTTTAATACTGTAATTGGTTAAGAATAATTAATTTGTGTAATTAATTAAAGGTTAATTAATTAATGTAATTAAAGGATATTTAATCAAGGAAGATTAATTATGGTAGATCACTAAGAGATAATTAATTAATTAATTGGTAATTATTTAATGATAAGTAAGCAGGATTGAAGTAATTCAAGTAATTAAAGATAGTAATTAATTTAATTAAAGGTTAATTAAGATGATTAAGAGTTAATCAAACCTGCATATGGATGATTGATTGATATTGGATGACTCATAGTGGATGATTAGATGTGATATCTCTGATATATGCTATGTGCCGTTTAGGGATATATGGTATTAAAAAGGCGGCAATGGAACGAATTGTGAATATGGATATTTAACTTGAAACTATTATGTGATAAAGGTTGACTATGAGAACTCGTAAAAGGGTACGAGTTACCATGATATTCTCATGTGTTATGGTTTGATATTTCATATTATATGGGTTTACTCACGCTGGTTTCCAGCCGGACCGCGGTGTTACTTTGATGTAATGCTTGGGTCAGACCGAGTATTACAGCTTTTCAGGTAAGGACGTTCTGGAGCTTAGAAGACGAGCTGGATTGTTGGAATGTATGGAGTGTTACCGCTGTATTATATTGTTGTATATATCTGAGACATGTTGTGTAATGACCCAGAATTTCTGTCAATTGAAATTTGTATATTTAATTGATTTTAAATATTAATAAGTAAAATTTGTAAGTCAAATAAATTAAATTTTGAATATCTGGATTTAGTTGGATAATTAAATCGATAAATTAGTATTTGAAATTTCAGAAATAATTGGAAATTGGGTTTAATGTGATTAAAATTGATTTGTAAAGTTGTATTAAATCATATTGGAGTTAGAAATGATGTTATAGAACTTTTAAAATTGAATTAGAGGTTAATTTGCAGAAATTTAATATTTTAATATTTAAATTGACGACTTAAAAATAGCCATTTTTCAAACAGTCTCGGATTTCGACGAAACCAGTTTCATCGGATCCGTAATATTATATTATTGTATGGTTTAAATTTCGTGTCAATCGGATTTACGGTTTGTCCGGGGCAAGCTTAAACGCGTAGAAACTGATTCAAGTGAATTTTAAGTCTAAATAGTCGATTCAAAACTTATCTTTCAAATTTAATCGAATTGGCTTCCGATATATATTTCATTGCGTTCGAAATAGGGGTAAAGCATTATGGACGACAGGCAGCACGCTTTGTTTGGAGTTCGGGAAAATTTCGGGTGAATAGTGTCACGTAATTTTCTATAGAAGGCCACAAGATTTTCTTATTTTCACAAACCCTACTCAGAAAACCCTAGCCGCCGTTTAACATGTTAATGGCCGAAAATTATTCCCTTTCTTCCTCAATTTTCTTCCAATCCGTCATCCTATGTCAAAAACTTCCAACTAAGAAATCGCAGAGGGCAACGAGTACTACAAGTTCAACGGCTGTGATCGAAAACGAGGCGATGGATCATTGGGAATTTTATCTCAAAGGCCGATGGTTGCGCACGTCTTTTCACGACAGGGGGAGGGCCGAGCTTCAAGCTTCTCTGGCCGTGGGTAGTGCCGAGGTGCGTGCGCGAGTTAAGGGTTCCTGATCGACGAATCGTTTGTCGTAGTAGCTGCGTCATCTAGGGTTTCGAACGTGATATATGGGTTTCGCGTGCGACTTTTGGCCTGTGGAAAGAAGCAACATTCAGCTACCGAGATCTGCAATTGCAAAATGAACGGCCCTGATTGCAGTGAGGTTTTAAATTAAAATAAAAATTGTATATTTATTTACATAAAAAAAATTGTATAAACTTTGAAACGTTATAACTCTTTCATACGAGGTCCGTTTTGGACGAAACAAATTGCATTGGGTTCGTATGGACGAATATTACGCGATGGAGCTAGATTGGAATCGATTGAAGCTAGTAAAAAAATTTGGATAAAATTAAACGCGCGTTTAATTTTATTCGAAATAAAACGCTGCTACTATTATTGGAACCTAGGTGAGAACTCTCACTCAATCGAAATTATTTCGATTTAAATTTTAAATAGTTAGATTTAAAATTGCTTGATTGAATGATAAATTATTATCTGTTGTAGTTAAATAGACCTTATATGCCGTATATTAAGCGGATATTATTTATTAAACACATATACCGCGATATTTCACCTTGATGTGGAATTGGTATTATATATGTACTTGGAGTTGATTTTCCCGCATTATATAGCGGATGAGACCCTATTGCGCCGCATAATAGCGAATAATATTTTATAAATCCCATATACCGCGATATTCTGTATTGGAACGGAATTGGTATTCTGCTAACATCTGTGGATGCAGGGAAACAGGTTGGAGGGATCCAATTGGATTCCTCACCAGTATTGATTTATTTGCAGATATTGTGATATATTCTGTTATCATATGATATATGATATTTTGGATGTCGTGATTGTTATATTTAGTGCTGTTGCAGCATTGGGCCTATTTTGGAAAATTAAAAGGATTTTAAAGCGATTTTTAAAAGCATACGTTTTATTGAATTTTGGAATTGATTCATTTTAAATAAATAAACGTTAAAATTTTAATGTATAAAAATTATGATTTTTATGAAATATAACCGAAATGTGACTTTTTTAAGATAAGTAGTTGATTTAATTTGTAAAATAGTTTAAATTGGAATTTTTGAATTTTTATAAACGGTTTATATGAAAGACTTATAAAAAAATTGATATTTATAAATTAAAATATTGGAATTATGAAACGAGTTTTTATAAGTGTTAAAAATGAAGTATAAATGGATTTTCATAAGTGAATGAAATTTATAGATTTATAAATTGAGAAGTTATAAATAGAATAGATTTTGTAAAATAAAAGAGTTATAAGAAATTAGCTTATAAATTGGATTTTTGCATTTAAATTGAGATATAAATAGAATTCGTTAATTAAGGGATTTTTATAACTTGAAGTTTTATAATATATAAATGTGAATTTATAAACATCGATTTATAAATTCAAAATTGATTGAATTTGATGAGTAAATAAGAAAGCTTATTAAAGGAAATATATTCACCATTTTGGACAGTGGATAATCCTTCAAATTAAATATGTAGAAGTGATTGAATTTGGTAAACGATTTAAATTCACGTTTTTGGACGGTGAATAATATATTAAAGAAATGTTTTGGGTAAGTGATATTTAAATAGAATTTTAAAACGATTTGAAGTGTTTTAAAATATATAAGTGTTGAAACCATAGATTTCAACACTCATTGTTGAAATAGACGTTTTCGAGAAATAAAAGGAAATAGTGGACTATAACACTGTTGTTATAGTAAATGATTTTCGAAAGAAAATATTTTGTATAGTATTGGGATTTATATATCTATCTTAATTTCGAATCCCTATACTAAGTGATTGTGGGTTGTCGTAACGGTGTTTAATGCAACATTCATTTTGACTCAAATAAATGTGTTTAAGAGAATGTTTTTCTTAAAAGAATAAAATATATACTTAATTGTGTTTTAAGTATATTGTATATTTTCTAAGTATTGAAAATAAATAGATTTGTGAATTACTTATTGTTAAATAAGTATTTGGAAATGTTTTCCAATGTAGAAATTGAAAGGGTTTAGAGAATATATCTTTTCAAAGATAAATTGAAGTGGGCAAGTTATTTAATTGATGGAAGATTAATAAAAGGGCCTAGTGATTGTTATGGTGCTGAATATTTGTTGGTTTGCTTTGATAGTTAAATAACCGACTATCAATATTTACCTTTAAATGGGTATTTGTTGTCATTTCCTTGAATTTGAATGCTACACTTATTTAAAAATATTTCTCTCGTTATTCGGTTTAGCCGGGAAAGGACCCTTGTGTCATATAACCCATTCCGAATAATGATATGTCGTTATGGACAGCATTTGAAGACTGGTGTTGAAGACCGAGTATTTTCGAGAACGAAAGGATAACTCGTTGATCGTCTCTACACTGAGTCACGTCGGTATAGAGATTCCCTAAGTGATGGGAAATCCGATCGGGATTGTGAATACCCGGATTGCAAGGGCTTCTTTGGAAGTGCCTTCAGTTATGTTCGAACCCAGAATAGACTTGAATGGATTGTATGTCTGACATTACAAATTGAGATATAAAGCAGATTTCTTTCAAATACATTTCTGTTGGTGGCGGAGAATTTATTCTTTTAGCTTAACACCCTTCTCCGAGACGTACGAGCTCAGAGGTTATGTAGTTGAAGGTTATCAGCGATATATTTCCAATTTGGTAATGTGGCATGCTTGGTGTTGCCGATCATTTGTTGATCAAAGCGTGGCTTTTGAAAAAAAGCGTAGCTTTGTGGACGAGACTTCGTCGAACCTCACACCCCGAAATAGTCAAAACAGGAAAGATGCAACAAGGTTATTGGGGGTAGCGCCCTTTAGGGTATGTGAATTTCCTTCTAGATAAAGTGGTATCATGGTATGGAGCCCAGATACTTAACTTATGTGGATATCATATATATATATATATATATATATATGTATGTATGTATGTATGTATATATGTATATATATATATATATATATTACTTTGTGATTTGTTGCTGGGGCCCCGGATAAAGGTCGTTTACTACCGGGGGATGGCATACTCGTGTCAGTAGTTACCCAGTTAGGGATAACCCGGCCTTGTGTTGGCAGAGATCCGGTTAGGTTCTCGGGGCGTCCTTCCAGAGGCGTACCCTTGTGGCAATGGTAAGTTCCTCGGCCTTGCCATTTGTTGGAAATCCAAAGAAACAATACGAGCCTTGTACGGTTTTAGTTGTAGAACCTGCCATTTACTTATGGTGGCGCCCCACTGTTTAGATGGTAGCTATAGTAGGCATACGATAATGGTTGTATGTTGGCTAAGATTTATATCATTACTTTCGAAATGTTTTCCTACACTTTGCACTTATAGTAATAATATCAAAGAAAATTTTCATATCCAGCATGTTTGACTATCATAAGGAGAAATCTCTTTCGATTCTGCGTTTGCATTGTGTGTGTGTGCGGGAGGCCTTATGGTAGTCTCATTTTCTAAAAGCATTGCGAATCTAATTTAAAATATTTCTCTGTTTGTTTTTAAAGATAAACTGTTTTAAGTTCTCACACCAGTCCCATGACTGACTTGGAGTTTATTGTTCTCTTCCTAAACTCTGGGTGCCCACCAATTTTCACACGGGCAGTCTAGAGTCAGGTTATCAGGATATTCGGAATTCAGGAGTTGCTGTAGAGATTTGGAGGCAAGCTGGATGGCTTGGCGTATCAACTAGTATATAGTATTTCTTTTCCGCTGTTTGTTGTTGTAAACTCTGATAATGTAATGTAATGTGATGTAATGTAATAACTGATATAGTTCTTTGTTTTTAGAGATTATTCATTTATCTATTATATGTTGTTCTGCCCCGATTGTGAGATTCTGATATTTTTTCTGTTTTCTCTTTCTTTCTTCTTCTATCTTCTACCTCTTCTTTAACCCTAACGGTACGGTTTTCCGGCCTTCGATTGCTCGGCAGTTGATACAGTAGACGTATTGTTGTCGACCTTCGTGGATGAAAAATCGCATCCGTCACATGTTGAATTGTATCTGTCCAATGTTTGTATATATGTTGTAACTCTAATGTATTAAAGTGTAATTTAACCAATACAGTTTTCCTTTTGTACAACTGTTAATATTTGTTATTATATTTTATTCGCTCCGAATGTGAGATGTTGGTGTTTCTGTTCTTCTTTTTCTTCTATCTCTTTCTTCTTTTCCCTAACTATCTGGAATTTTCTGGATCGAAAATTCTAGGTCATTACATTTGGTATCAGAGCTAAAGGTTAAGCGAGAAACTTGGCTCTAGTGGGATACTCACTAAGGATAGGGTCAATGGTACCCTAGAATGAGTTGAGTGTATATTGTATTTGAGCGTACTTGTTATTTTCTTATATAAAGATTTTAAATGATTTTATATAAGAATATATTTTGATATATAAAGAAATATTTATTTCTAATAAATATTAAGGTAATTGGTTGTTAACTTATTGGAATTATATTAAGTGGTAATAGAAATACAACCAAATTGAAATTAAATAAAGATAAGTTTGAAATGGAATCAAACTAAAATTAAATTCTTGAATTTGGAAAAAAGTTTCAGAATAAGATAATAATGAATTGGTTTTCAGATATGATAATCTTGGTTATTATCATAAGTGATTATTGTGTTTAATAATGAAATATGTGTTAATGAGTAAGCAAAAATGAATATTTTACGAAAGTAAAACATTTTGGTATGTATGACTTATAAATTGGAACTAAAGATGATCTAAATTATGAAGTTTTAAATCTAGCCTGAAGTCTGAAAATTTGTTTCAAAGTGATAAAGAAATAATAAATAATATTATTTAATGTATTTGAATGAAAGGGTCCTATTTCAAACAAGAGTTGTTTGAAAATTTAAAATTGGTTTTTAATTAAAACCAAAGGTGGCTTAAAATTTATGGATAACTTGGTGTGTAAAGGAAATAATATGTATATATGTGGATATACATAATATCAAAGATGGTTTGAAATAAACTCTAAATGTTGAATTTCAAATTTGGAATGAGATGTGATACCCAAAGTGATAAGTTTTTGAACTTATAAGTGGAAAGATTATTAATGTGAAGTTTAGAATTTGAAATGGGAATTCAAATTGGGTAAGGTTGGCTGGATTAAGTAAATTGAATTTAACTTTGGGAAAGTTAAATAATTTAACAAGCGACATGAATTGGAATTTTAAGATGAAATTGAAATTTAACTTGGGAAGTTAAATGGTTATTTTGAATTGGGAATTTGTATGATCTCAAAATGGGTTTGAGATCTGGAAATTGGAAATAGGTGGATATTTTAAAATAAATTGGATGATACCATCCTATTGTTATTAATCTTTAAACCGTGAATTGGATTTGTGTAAATGAATGAAGAAATAAAGTGTGGTAATATATCCATTATTGAGACAAAAGGGAAATTAAGCTTTAATTTGAAAATTAAGGATATGAAATTACTTTGAACTAAAGATTTGAATGTTAAGAATTGAATTTGTAAATTAAATTTGTTTTGAACTCTTACTTGAACCTTGTAATGAGTTAAGTAAAGATAATTTAAAATGGAATTTTGAAATTTGGATTCAGAATTAAATGGTTTAAAGATATAGGTTGATTTGATTTAAAGGATCAAATCAACATTTAAAAATTTAACTCGAATTAATATAATTCGAGATGGTTTAAATTTGAAATTTGAATTGAATTACTTCAAATTGAATTTGATTTGAATTAATTGGAATTGTGATTGAAGATGGATAAGTTTAAAAATTCGAATGGAAATTTGAATTGGATTGATTTGAAATGAAATTAAAAGTTGAATAGGTTTAAATTCTAATGGAATTTGAATTGAATTTGAGAAGAAATTGAGATTAATTCAACTTGAATTGGGAATAAATCAAGTTCAAGGGAAATTGAAGTTATTCAAATTGGAATTGAGTCGATTTTAATGAATGTGGAAATTTAAATTGAATTGACGGGGATGAAGATTGGGAATTGACCAGTTTGGCTCTGGACTGTTTTCTAAATAAATTTTTTTAATATAAATCTATTTTTCCAAACTATTTACTATACAACTTTCTTTTTAAACCTAAAACTATCTTATACTTGTTTTACAATTATTTAACAATTTTTCAACTGTTTTATAAACTAATTACTATTTTTCAATTCTTTTACAAATTAATTACTTTTTTACAACTATTTTGCAATTATTTAAAATTTCTAGAAATATTTAACTATTTTCCAACTATTTTACAATTACTTAGCTATTTTACAGCTATTTAACAAACTAATAATTATTTTTCAACTACTTGTCTATTTTTAATTTTTCAAGCTATTTTCTAAATTCAAGCTGGACAGAGTTCAAACTATTTATGATTGAATATCCATTTGAGATAAGAGTTGAGGTGATAATCCAAACGAGGATTTATGCAATTGTGAGTAAGTGAATGAAAGTCAAAGTAAAGGTGAATAGAAAGAGATTGATTTGGCTAATAATCAATAAAGATAAATACGTAGGATGTACTTATATTATTCTATTCGCATAGTGATTTGATCCAGATTCGAGCATAGAATTTCGAGATAGTATATCGATCCGAGTTGGGATGTTTCACTCGATTTTCGACGGCGAACCTGGATATGGGTTGTTGATTGATTCTGGATATTCTCTATCATAGTTATGGCTATGCAAGGGGAATGGCGGTTTCTGATCAAGAAACCAGATCTGAGTGCGCACTAGGTAGTCGGGTGGACGATACTAGTTCGGAAGTGAAATTGTGTGATCAAGTAAGCGATCAAATTGATATTGCGTACAGATGATGTGTACATCGTACGGGTTTGAATGAAATTGACATTGGAAATTTGTGGATAAGAAATGTGGAATGGTTTTTGAAATGAACGGTATACTTTGTGAAATATATGATTTTATAAAGTAATCAAATTTGAATATTTGACTTAGAATAAACAAAGTTATAAATACGTTTGTTATATAAGATAAATCTTCCCTTGTTGAATCTATTGCCAGAAGAAAAGGGTTTTGAAAATATTTGAAGTATGAAAAGGTTTTATACAAGTTTGAAATGATCCAAAGATTTTTCAAGGATATATTTATATATATAAAGGATCTTATGAGAATGATTTTGAGAAAAGGTTTTTGGAACCTTTGGATTTGGAAGGGCTTTTGATTTTTGGGTAAAATCAATATTGGAATTTGGGAAGTCTAGTTTGAGAATTATCGATTTTGGAAATCGATTTTGTGTAAAGAAGATTTATATGGGATTCGTACTAGGTGTATGATTCGGAAGATACTATATGTATATAGTATAAAGTGCTTTGAAAATGGCTCTAGAGAAAAAGGTGCTCCCTTGAAATGAACTTCTCAGGAGTACCGTAGGTTGGTACTACCTTGAGCCACAAAAGGGGAGGTTCTAAAGTTGATCCTGTGAGGAGTCTGGACAAAACTAGTTCCTAAGGATTTTGTGTAGAGTGTAGCGAAAATCGAGGGCGCTGATGCCTATAGAGGCCTTTGGGTTATGCTGTGACGACAGTGTAACTCGATGTCACAACGATCTACTGCAGACCACAGTGAAAGTCGTGTGTGCTGCTGAGAGCCAATAGTCTACGTTTGATTTTATATCGGTAGACTGCGACCTATGGTAACATAGAAAAAGTCGTGTGTGCTGCTGAGAGCCAACATTCTGCGTTTGATTTTACATCTATAGACTGCGACATATGTGGGAGTGGAGAAGTTTCATTTTGGTAGGGAAAATCGAGGGCGCTAATGCCTACAGTTACATAGACTTGTGCTGTGATGGCAACGTAACCCTGGAATGTAACTGCGATCTTTTATGGGTTCCATGGCGTAATCGAGGGGCGCGGAGTGCCTACAGTTACATGGACTTTTGCTGCGATGGCAACTTAACCCAGGATGTGACTGTGACCATGGATGGGGATGATGATTTTCAGAGCATTCTCACCAAAGATGCTTTCCTCTATTTTGAAAAATGTATTCTATATTTTCAATAAAATATTTTTCAAGTATTTTCACCGGGTGATGAAAATGGATCTGCTAAGTACTTATAGATTTTCAGTCCTACGCCTGATCAACGTATGACCGAATTTCTGTGAGAACAAGGATGGACTGGTTAAAACATCGAGTTATAAAAGTATTTTTATAAAAACTATTTTGGTAATATTATATAGATTTCTGAGAAGTATTTTAAAAATGATCAAAAAGTGATTTAATTGATCTTAAGTATTTTAATAGATTCTGGCTTCGTTCCTTTTCGGAGACAAAAAGATTCAAAAGGGGGAGGAATGTGATAACCAGGATTTTAGAATATCTGTAATTGATAATTAACTAGATTTAATTAGTAGAAATACTGATTTATAAGTTAAATAAACAACTCTGGTAATAAAAATATGTACCTAAATAAGTATTGGTTCGATAATTTTTCTAGTATAATTATTTAAATTGGCAAAATTGATATTTTCAAAACTATAGTAATAATTGTGTTTTATATATATATATGTATATATATTTTAAATAGAATTATTATATACAAATGGAATTTGGATTTGTTAAAATAATATTTATCAATCAATTGGATTTTTTAAATTGAATTTGAAATTTAATTTGAATTTGGATATTTAAATTGAAATTCTAAAGTTAGTTATTTATATCTTAAATCATACTCTGGTTTTAAAATGTATTTTCATGATTTTATTTAGAACATAAAATTATTTTATATTAATTTCTTTTTAAAGAGGTTTATTTATATAAATTAAATATGTATTTATAAATTAGAAAAATTAATTATAAAACCTTTATTAAGTATTTAAAAATCTAATTAATGCATGTAAAGTTACATGTGTTAAGTTATAAACCTTTCTAATAACATGTGTTAGCAAATTATTTAAGGATTTTGACAAGTGTCTTTAAATTCTTTTTATTTTTAAATAAAGATAAAATTAAGATATATAAAACCTCTCTACTCTCCTCTCTCATTTTCTTTACAAATTCCTTTCCAAAACTAAGAAAAAGGAATAACCTGAAAATCCAATAAAACTAAATCAAGAATTCAAGCAATCTTCTCTACAAATTCGAATCTAAAGGCTAGTTTTTCAAATTCAAGTGCAACTAATCAGATCAGTAGGAAAAATCATTCACCTCAAAATTCCAAGTAACATAAATCAGTAGGCAAAACAAAGTTCCAATTTTTAAGTAAAGAAACAAGTATTTTCCAGTTCCAGATTCAAGAAATTTTATTCAATTCCAAAGTTTGCAAACATCTCAAATTCAAAGCTCTGTTCAACTTCATTAATTATGAGTAAATTTTATTTTAAAAACAGTTTTAAATCTGATGGTATAATTGATATCAGTGATAAATGATTGCTGTTACATAGATTAAAATGTTTATATGAAGTTGATGTGAATGCATGCATATATATAGATGAGAATTGTGATGAAATCTGTGCATATATCTCAGTTCAGTTCTCGGACTTGGGTTTAATATAAAAAAATTAAAATCTCTCAATTGAATAAATATTAGACTTTGATATTTGAATAAAAGTGGTGTGCTAAAGTATGATAATGATTATAAAAAATAGTTCTAGGATTTTATAATCTAAAATTACTTCAAATTTGAAGAAAATACAATGGAAATCAAAATTTGTCAAAAATCAACCAATCTAATTTCTGGTTTGAATTGCATGAGTTGATTTGTGACTTAAAATCATGATTTTTAACAAACACTTCATAATTTTTAATTTGATTTTTCGATTAGAAAATTTGAGATGAACGTTTTTGGCAATTTGATGGACTACCGTTGATTGGCACAGTGAATGGAGGTAAGGTTATAGTCGAAGGTGGCTGGAAGGTTGCTAATGGTAGGAAAAATACTTTATTATTTTCCTAATGGCTGTGGTGGCCGGAATTGTGTGAAGTAGGGTTTTGTCTTTGATTTGGGCAGGCCATGTATTCGAGATGAATGCGGCGATGATGGTTGACCGAAGGCGATCGCGTGTTGAGGGATGGTGGTGCGGTAATCCATCGGACATCTGGAAGGAATACAAGAGTTTTTCCCGTCAGCGTGATCATTGATGGTGAGAAGTTTTGTTCGTCTGTGCTTTTGTTCCAGTTTTTGATCGAGAGGCTCGTTTTCAATTTGCGTTGTTATCTTCGAACCTAGGTTATCGAAAGGAGTGGTGGGGTTGTCGATGACTTGTAGATGGTCGTGGTGACGATCGGTGGTGGCCGGAGGTTCTGTGCACGTTCACGTGCACGTTTGGGTCGGTTAGTTTGGCTGTGGACTTGTGTTTTGGAAAAGGCGAAGAGCACTCGGGTAAGGCTCAAAGTTGTTTCGTGAGCGTGAGTGGTACGCGAGTGACACGGAGAAGAGCTCAAGAAAAAGTGAGGTAGGGCTTGGGTTTAAGAATTTCGAGCCAGGATTTTTAAAATTTAAAAGTATAATGTTGTTCAGGTTGTAAATTTTTTGAAGTAAATTGAGTTTTCAAAGATTTAAAGCAAATACAACCAAGTTTTAAGGGGTTTAAAGGTTTAAAGTTATTTAAAATGATTTGTTTCAAAAGAAAAACGTTTCAACAAGTTTTCAAAGTGTTTAAAGATTTTAAGCTATTTAAATAATTTGATTTCAAAGAAAAGTTTGAACAAGTTTAAAAGTTTGGAAAATTTGAAAGTAATTTAGTTTTCAAAAATGTTTAACTAAGTTTTAATATATTTAAAGTGAATAAAATTTAAAAGGAACGGTAATTAAGTTTTTTTCAAATATTTTAAATAATTAAATCTAATGTTTACTTGTTTTGTTTTAAAGAATTTTTTATATACTTTCAATTATATAATTGATTTGCAAAATGTTTTCAAATGGAAGTTTAATGATAATAATCAAAGGATAATTGATAAGGTAATTAATTTAAAGAACAATTGCTTAATGAAAGTAATTAAGAGATAAGTTAATAATTGAATGTGATTAGTTGAGAATTAATTAATGATGTAACTAATTAGAAGATAATTACTTAGAGTAAGTAATTAATGGGTAGTTAATGTTAGGATCATTAACTAGTGGTTAAGAGATGTTTAATTAATTTAGATAATTAATTTAAGATAATTAATTGGTTTAATTAATTAAGGATAAACTTGGAATTGATTAAGAATTAATTACTTAATGAAATTAATTAAGTGAATTACTTAGTGTAGGTAATTAATGTGTAATCACTAAATGTAATTAATTTAAGAGGATAATTACTTTATGGAAGTAATTAAGGATTAATTACTTAGATAATTAATTAAGGTTAATAAACTAATTTAGAGTTTATTAATGAATGTGATTAATTAAAGTTAATTAATGAATGTAATTAAGATTAATTACTAAATGTAATTAATCAAAAAGGTAATTAACTAATGAAAGTAATTAATTAAGGATTATTAATTAATGTAATTAATTAATAATTACTTAATAAAGTAATTAAGGATTAATTAATCAATCAAAGGATTAATATAATCAATTAAGGAGTTAATTAATTAAGATGGCTAATTATTCTTTATGAATAATTAAGATTAATTAATGTGGTGGTTAATTTTTTTTATAGAGAGAACGGGTGTGTAGCGTGAAGCTACACAGCCGATTACCATAATTATCTAAATAAGTAAGAGTCGACCAACAGGCCTGGTCGATGGCCAATCAAAGAGCATTAGCACAGATCATAACGTTGCCTTTAGTAGGTTGATTACAAAATTATTACAACAGCATCAGTATCTAAAACATAACTTCGTCACCAAGCCAAAGATACGTTTCTACTTCTATTTTCTAACTACCTTCATGAGTTGCTGAGGAAGCACTGCCAACAGACTCATCAGAAGCGCCTCGAGGTGCAGGTAGACGATATCTGAATGGAGCAGAAGAAGACGCCCCTGTCCAATAAGCAAAAATATGAGAAATTTTATTACATAAACCTCTAGCAGAAGTGGATGGATTGTCGAAGATGATGGCGTTCCTTTCCGTCCAAATAACCCAGCTGAAGATGGCCAACAGCGAATCCAGAAGACTGTCCCGGTTTCCATATTGCCAGTATTCAAAAAAATCGTTGATCAAGTGGATTTGACTGAGATTGTGAGCGCAAACCGAAACCCAAATGTGGAAGGAGAAGTCACATTCGAAGAAGAGATGATGAATAGATTCAGCTTCTGATCTACATAGAACGCAAATCTGATCTGACGTGATATTAACCCGCATGAGTCGGTCTTTAGTGTTAATATGTCCGTGAATGAGACACCATTGAAAAAATCTAATACGAGGAGGGACGGCGCATTTCCAGACCCGAGCAAAGTTGAATAAGCGACCAGGATGGTTGAAGAAGGAGTAAAACTGAGAGACCAAGAAACCATGAGTAGGTGAAAGAGACCAGGTGTGACGATCCCTAGATCTTGGATCAAGCGAGATAAGAGGAAGCAAACGCAGGACAGAAAGGAGCTCCTCGAGAATATCAAGGGAGAATAGGGATGATGGACAAAGATACGTGAAGCCATAGGAAACAGCGTCCGCCACAGTCAAGAGGGGAAAGTTAGAATGAGAGAAAAGTAGAGGGAAAGATCTGTAGAGAGGAGAAAGACGATGCCAGGCGTCAAACCAGAAGAGACAGTTAGCGCCATTGCCAATATCCACCCGGATAAAGGATTTGAAGTTGACGGAAGAATCTAAGACGCCAGACCAAAATGGAGACGGTTTATGGAGGGGAGTGAAGTGAAGAGCATGGAAGGGGTCAGAATTGTAGTACACAGCTAGGATCCAATTCTTCCAGATGGATTGTTCAGGTGAAAGGAGTCGCCAGAACCACTTTACTAACAATGCTTGATTAAAGGTGATCAAGTTGGGGACACCAAGACCCCCATGAGATTCGTGTAAGCAGACTTTTTTCCAACTAACAAGACATTTGATTTTTCCCCCATTCCAGAGGAATGTCCGTCTAATGGCGTCGATTTTTTTAGATACCCAGCTAGGAATTTTATGAAATGAGAGCCAGTAGGAGGGGAGAGAGGAAAGAACAGCCTTTACCAAAACCAGTCTTCCAGCTGATGATAGTTAGTTGGCCTTCCAACCAGCGAGTCTGGTTTCTAGTTTGGCTATAAGAGGATTCCAGTCTGATCGATGTAACTTTGTAGGACGCAAAGTGATACCCAGATAAGATAAAGGGAATGAGTCAAGAGGACAGTTAAGAGAAGAGGCTATAGATGGGCCAAGGTGATTAGCACTGCCCAGCAAAATAATGGAGCTTTTACTGAAATTGATAGATAATCCGGAAATAAGTTCGAAAGAATAGAGAAGGACCTTGAGACGGTAAATATGATCAGGAGAGGGTGAAACAAAAAGGATGGTATCATCTGCATATTGAATATTGGTAATCATAGGGATGGGACCAGAATTTTGCGTGGAGCTAGGGGGAAGGATTCCAGATAGATAGTTGTTGGCGATAGCCAGGTTGATCATACGATTGAAGACGTCCGCCACCAGGACAAAGAGGAGAGGCGAGAGGGGATCTCCCTGTCTAAGCCCCCGAGCTGATTTAATGTGACCACCAGCTATGCCACCAACCTGAATGTTAGAGAGACTTGAAAAGAGGATACTCTGGATCCAAAGACACCATTTCGGGGGAAAGCCTCTGTGCTTGAGAAGTTCTAAGATGAAAATCCAATTTACTGAATCAAACGCCTTAGAGAAGTCAAGTTTAAGCAGAAGACCCGGGATGTTATACGAATGACACATTGAGATAACTTCTTGTGTTGCAGCGACACAGTCCAGAATGTTCCTACCATGAATAAAGGCTGCTTGTTCTGTTCCGACCAGCGCTTCCATGTAAGGTTGAAGACGATTAGCTAGAACTTTGGTGATGATTTTAAACGTGGTGTTAAGCAGGCTAATAGGGCGGAAAGCAGAGAGAGAATTAGCCCCAGCCTTCTTGGGGAGGAGGATAATATTGGCGTAGTTAAGCTGGGCTATGGACCGAGGGTTGGAACAAAACTCTGCACACATCTCTAGAATATCTTCCTTAATCACACTCCAGAAGTGCTTGAAAAAGAATGGGCCAAAACCGTCTGGCCCAGGAGATTTATTATCGTCCATATCTTTGAGAGCAGCCAAAATTTCATCTTCGAAAAAAGGACAGTCGATGGGGATAGACGTAGGGTTAGGATATAAAAGATTCCAGTCAATGGGTGGGAGGGAGGCAGAGGGTGAGCCAAGAATGGATCGATAGTAATTGGTAAAAAGGTTCGAGATATCTGCTGGGTTAGTGAATGAGACATTATCATGAATGATTTCCGGAATAAAGAGAGATCTACGTCTACCGTTGGCACATTTATGAAAATAGGATGAGTTTTTGTCTCCTTCTTTTAGCCATTTAGCCTTTGATCTTTGTTTCCAACCTATCTCTTCCTGCTTCAGTAATCTCTCAAGCTCCGCCTCGAGTTCTAAGAGCCGCGCTCTATCGTTATTGCTAAGAGAGTTCGCTTCCTCCTGGATGTTAAGAACAAGGATGTCATTTTGAGTCTCGGCTATGCGTCTTCGTAGGGAGCCCCAGACAGACTTTGCCCAGGGCTTGAGTAGTTTTCTCAGTGATCTTAATTTGCAAACCACGCGCCCCGTAGCTGAGCAAGATCTGATAGGATATTCCCAGATTCTTTTGATATAATCTTCAAAGGACGGTTCCAACAGCCAAAGCCTTTCGAATCTAAATGGACGGTTGAGTACAGGGAGGGAGCCAGAATCAAGAGCAATGGGGCAATGATCAGATAGAATCGTGGCAAGACCCGAACAAGTAGTGAGTGGATGAAGATCTTCCCAAGAAGAATTGAATAGAAAACGGTCTAATTTAGCAAAAGACGGTGAGCTACGTTTATTGGTCCAGGTGAAGAGTCTATTGTTGATTGGAGGTTCAATGAGAGAACAGGAATTGATAAAGGCATTGAAGTTATCTGAGTCGACGGAAAGGTTTCCCGAGCTTCTTTCTTCCGGAAACCTAGTTGTGTTGAAATCACCCCCAATGATCCAAGGCCCATGCAAAAAAGATGCGAATTCTGAGCAGCTATTCCAGAGAATTAACCTATCTTGAGGCACGAGGGGACCGTAAAGGTTCGAAATAAAATAAATAGTGTCGGATTGCACGTGTTTTAATGCTACGTGAAGGACGGAAGGATACGAAAAGATTTGGCAGAGGGACCAAAAAGATTCATTCCACATGGTAATAAGACCGCCTTTAGCTCCAATAGAATTGGAATGGGCAAAGCCTGATAGATTGGGGCCACCTAATTGTTTAATTTGGAAAGGACTGGGATCGGATAGCTTGGATTCCTGAATTAAAAGAATATCTAAATTTAGGGGAGACAGAGACAGATATATAGAATGTCTCTTAGAGGGGTCCCCAAGCCCACGAACATTCCATGATACGATTTTCATTGGGATAAGGAGATTCTCTCCTTTTCTAGGGCTTGCATGGCCCCATGTTGCTCATCTGTTATGGTTACTCCCATGCAACGTGCAAGTTTTTTGTTTAGTTTAGAGTTAGCAGAAGAAAAAACTACAGTTTTATAAAAACAACCTGTGTGGCCAGGCAGGGATCTGGAGTTCCTTGCACTTCTTCTGACTTGCGCCGGAGTAAGGTCCAATCTATTTGGATGAACCGGCAAGATGGGTGAAGGTGGAGACTCAATGGGAGCAGGAGGTGAGTTGAAGTCTATAATGGGGAACGGTGGGGGTGGAAAAAGAGAGTGTTGCGCAGGGTTGGCAGCAGCAAGGGAGGTTACAGGATGGGCTGGGTTCAGATCTTCGATCTCCTGGTTGAGCTGAGTTGAGGACTGATGCTGCGGTGCGATAGGTTCGTAGTTCATAGCATCAAAGCGATCTTCTGAGGAGAGCTCCTCAGAGGGAATGCCAAGGGGATCGTCGAAGCACTTAATGTCTCTCTCATAGTCCAACCCCAGAAGATAATTCTCAGGTCTGGTGTTAGGGTGACGGTGATCCCATCTAGAAACTGTGATTAAGTAGTCGATATTGTTCAGACGAACTCTATAGGAAGAGGAGGAAGGGACACCTTCGAGAAATTGCATTTTGATATAAATCAGCCTGTGGTCAAACTCCGACCAGTCACAGCGATCGTATTCTGTGAATCTGCCGACTGGGTTGATAGCCGCGCGTACGGCGTCCATATTGTGTCTAAGAGTCTCCGGAATACCTCTAACAGTTGCCCAGGAGGGGGGTTCCAGATTAATCTAAACCGGTCCATCATATTCTGGCCAAGCTTCCAGAAATATTGTTCCACCAGCCTTGGAGATGATCTTTCTAGTAAGTGCCATTCTTCTGACAAAGGAGGAGGGGCAAGCTACCAGGAATCGGTTATTGTCCAGGAACCAGATCGGCCATTCTTCATGGTTAAAGGCTGTTTGCAGCACTCTGCTCAGCGTCTCTACTGACCAAGCACCGTCAATAATAGTCGCTGTGATGTAGAGCGACATGTCAGATGTTTCGAGGGTTTGAGAAGAAAAAGAATGGGGGGAGGGAAGTGTGGAGGAATCTCGGTATGCGTGAGTGATGGGAGGGGAGGAGAAATGATGAGTTCTGGAAACTTTATCAGTGGGACCAGTCTTGGTTGGATTAAATCGAGGAAGTGGTTCTTCACGTGATATTTCGATATCATAATCGATTGAGAGCGGATGGAAATATTCACTGCAGGGGGGATTATTATTTGGAGGATTCGAAGAGTTTTTGGTAGGTCCCGATGTAGTAATTCTGGAAGGACAGAGGGCGTAATTATGACCAAAGAATCCACAATAAAAACAAATCTTTAGGTCCCTACATTTGGACGCCACGTGTCCCGAACCAGCACATCTGAAGCATCTTCTTTTATTTTTTAAAAATTCTACCGTTTGTCGGCCAGACACAAACTCCGGGAGGGGGCTCTTACGGTTGAAATACCGGGGAGTCGGAAGAATCGGCCTATGGCAGGCAGAAGCAACCACCTCCGCGTATGAGCGAGCTTTGCATGCACTAGCAAGACCAGTCGATTTGACAGCAGAGGACTGAAGGGGAACTGTGTAACTTGTTGATTTGGATAAAGCGGCCAAACTAGGCCGAGCTTCTTGGGGAGGTTTTGAGGACTGACGACGATATTTTAGGGGCACGAAAGTGAAGTCAGAGAAAGGACGCGCATGGGATTTGGGTGGTGAAGCTTTAGGAGGTTTCGGGGACTGACGACGATATTTGGGAGGCACGAAAGAGATGTCAGAGAAAGATAGAGAAGATGAGAACGGAGATGAGGCACGAAAGGGAGGAGAGGCGGACGCCATTAATGAATTATAAGATACATGAAACTATAAATTTTAAGTAATGTGGTGGTTAATTAAAGATTAATTATTTAATTAATTAAAAGGTTAATTAATTAATGATGTAATTAACGAAGATCATTAATTAATATAATTAGTGAAATTAATCAAGGATGATTAATGAAAGTGATTAATTAAAGTATGATTAATTAATTGTAATTAATTAATGTAATTAATGATAGTAATTAAATGTTACTTACTGTAATTGGTTAAGGATAATTAATTTGTGTAATTAATTAAAGGTTAATTACTTAATGTAATTAAAGGATAATTAATCAAGGAAGATTAATTAAGGTAGATCATTATGAGATGATTAATTAATTAATTGGTAATTAATTAATGATAAGTAAGCAGGATTGAAGTAATTCAAGTAATTAAAGGATAGCAGTTAATTTAATTAAAGGTTAATTAAGTTGATTAAGAGTTAATCAAACCTGCTTATGGATGATTGATTGATATTGGATGACTGATATTGGATGATTGTGTGTGATATCTCTGATATATGCTATGTGCTGTTTAGGAGTATATGGTATTAAACAGTCTGGAATGGAATGAATTGTGAATATGGATATTTAACTTGAAACTGTTATGTGATAAAGCTTGACTATGAGAACTCGTAAAAGGGTACGAGTTACGCTGATATTCTCATGTGTTATGGTTTGGTATTTCATATTATATGGGTTTACTCACGCTGGTTTCCAACCTGATCCGGGTGTTACTTTGATGTAATGCTCGGGTCAGACCGAGTATTACATCTTTTCAGGTAAGGACGTTCTGGAGCTCAGGAGACGAACTGGATGGCAGAAACGTATGGAGTGTTATCGTTGTATTATATTGTTGTATTTGTCTGAGACATGTTGAATTGTATCTGTCCAGTGTTTGTATATATGTTGTAACTCTAATGTATTAAAGTGTAATTTAACAGATACAGTTTTCATTTTGTACAACTGTTAATATTTGTTATTATATTTTATCCACTGCGAATGTGAGATGTTGGTGTTTCTGTCCTTCGTTTTCTTCTATCTCTATTTTATTTTCCTTAACTATCTGGAATTTTCTGGATCGGAAATTCCAGGTCGTTACATTAACGAAGAACTGATATATGGCCCCTTTATCTACTGGTATGGTTCCAACACCAACATTAGCATTTGCATTTTGATTAACATTTGCCTGTCGATCCGGATTCCTTCTAGTGTTGGGTTGAGCATTTTTGTTGGTCGTGGTGCTTCCACCACCTAGATTCACTCTTCCATTTCTTGCTTCCATACTTTGCTTTCTCATATCTACATACGAGCCTTAGTAAGATAAAGAACAATGGTCTAAGAGAGGGGAAGGAATAAAGATAGAATACATATTTATATATAGCAAATACAAGTATGTTACTATAGCATTATCACATACCCCAATCTTACACTGCAAGTTAATATTGTAATAACAATAAGCGGAGATTGTATGGAAACTAGACTTGTTATGGTTAGTATGTTAGGGGTCATTTAGATTAAAAGATAGCTTGAGTTTGCGCAATCTTTAAACAACAACGAAAATTTGGCAGTCCAATTCTACGTTTCCCTCCTCCTTATTCATGTGCTGCCAAACATTCCTTTTCATTTCACTTCCAAATTCCAAAATAACCTCTTCACTAACAAATCACCACTCCACTCACGAATCCTCTTTAATCGCGAGTCCCTCCTCACTTTGAAAGCTTGACTCTGCAACCCGCTCTATTCCTTAAAGCTCGCCGTGAAGTTCCTCAATGAAGCAGATTCCTCCGTGAGGCTGAAATGCGAATCTCAACCGAGGTGAAGCGTGATTCGTCAAGGCAACTTAAGTACGATTCCACAACGAAGCTCTTTTCCTCAACCAAGTTGAAGTGTGATTTCAACTTTGAAACTTGACTATATTTCTATTTTTCAATTTTTGTTTTTTTAATTGTGTCTAATGCTTGGATTAAAGTTTTTCTAAATGGTTTTGGAAATTTTTGGTGAAGTAGGTATTATTTATAAGTTCCGATTTTGGCTTGGCTTGTGATTGCTTCCCATGTTTGCAGATTAAATAATGTTGTTTAGTTGATTATTCTCTTTGGTGTTAACTGCGTATATGAGTCATGTTCGTGTACGTTTGTATTCATTACCTCTATTACATTGCATAATGTGAATCTTTGATACATCCTTGAATATGTTTATTGTGTCAGGTTATTTTTCATTGATCAAGTATGACTGTCTACAAATTAGTTTTTTTTTTTTTTTTTTTTTTTTTTTTTGAAGCAAATGCTTGAAATCGGTACCCTATTTTTCTTATACAAACAACACTGCATGTTTGTTATTTCCAAAGTGAAATTTGTTGCACTTTGTTTTTGGGCTCCTTAGCAATTACAATTGTTAACTACTGTAAATCTGTAACGTTGTATACTTGTCGTCCTTTTAAGCTTTTTATGCCTAAGAAAAATGCACACCTGAAAGAACCTTTCAATCGACGTGATATATAGTTTAAATAAAAACAACTTAGTTTTTAAAAAATGTGGTGATACTGAAGTTTAAATAAATGCTAGGATAAGGATAACTAAAAATGCATTGGCTTATTTTGTATTATTCGATGGCTATTTATTTACATCGAAAATCTAAATTTTATGAATAAATGATTTTAAAATCCCTTGAAAAATGCGATAAACTCCATGATGATTTGGTTTGAACTAAATGCATATGTGAAATAACTTTTACTGATGGGATCAATATGTTGATTACTGGTTTAAGTCATAAATGTGGTAATAATTTAAATGAAAAAAAATATAATTCCCAAGTTATTATTCTAATTACCAAGAGGAAATGCCATCTCTTTGTCTCCTGATTATAGAAACCAATTTATTGAAATAGATAGTTGATGAGGTATGATTTATGTGGAATTAAAAGATATAAGAGTCTGTTATAAAATATGAATGCTTGCATTTGAACTTAAGAAACTTTTATAAACTTTCACTACAATGACTTAGTTTTTTCTGAACAAAATTAATTGGAGCCAACAAATTATCAAATTGGAAGCCTAAATTCAGTCACATATGGTCTCCAAGTTTGTGGATTCAACCAACCACATACAAAATAAGGGTAAGAGATTGAGAGAAAAGACATTCAAGCAAATTATGCATTTGTTAATATATCACAGACTAGGACAAACACATATTATACATATGACTTTCAACAAAGAAGTTATCTACCAATGTAATCAGTGATTTTTAAGTTATCAGACGTCAAAACTTAATCGCACATTATTTTTCATCTTTTGTTTAACACTTTAGAATATTCTTTAGTCTAAAACTTTTTGCTGAAATTTAATAGGCGCCAAGTCGTGGTGTACACATTGAGAGGATTTTTTTTGCTTTTTGAAAAGGTTATAGTTTAAGACCTTAACAGAGCTCGGGAGACAGATAAAATTTTGCATGATTTCAATGTCATTGTCAAAGATTTTACTCATTAAGAATTTGTTGAAAAACATGCTTAACGTGCTATTGCCTTCGAACAGTTTGTTAAATTTGTAAAAGTGTACCATATTTTTGCAACTTAAGTAGCAAATATTTTTATTATAAGTAGAGAAAAAGGAAAATGAATATGACCACCGAGAGTTTAGTTCTGCTGCTTCTAACTTTGGACCGGTGCATTAGGTTCAAGTTTGTTGATGGGGAAGTTTTTGGTTTAATATTTACATTAATATAACCTCACGTGTCCCTTACATATGAATTTCAACTTTTAGGTATAATATTTACTTAAATTTTAACCTAGCTTTTAGGATGTTCATTATAAAAACAAAATGAAATTGTATTCCAAACAAAAACTTATGAAAAGTTATATTCTTTCTTTTGTATAAACATTCAAGTTTTATTTGCAGACAATACTAACTAATTTCAAAATTGTTCTAGTTCATTTTTTTAGAATTGTATGTTAAAATATAAAATACGTTGAAATTCAAAATTAGAAATAAATATTAACATTTACTCAAACTCTAAAAATTCATGATATGCTTGACTAAAAATAGTAAAATAATGACAAACTTCAAATATATGGGTTGAAGTGATTTTTTAATTTTCCATCTTGTTTAGTGTAAACTTCAAAATCAATTATGCAAGATATTAAAATTTTAAAGATTTACTTATTAAAATTTAACCAGGTCAATTAACCACAAATAGTTTTTAAAAAGAAAAAAATTGTTCAAGAATATAGAGATTTCAATAAGCTCAGTACCTAATAAGAATGTAAAATTAAAAAAAAAATTAAGAATTATAAAGATTTCAATAAGCACTGCTTTTTTTTAATATCAGGGGCTTGTATACAAATATATTTATCACTGTAATTTTGTATGTTATCCAACATTGTTTATTGTTCCAGGCCATACAACGTTTTACCAATGGGGATTTGTCAAATTTTTATTTTGATGTTGCAAAGGACCGATATGTTTGATAGCAATGGAAAAATGTTTGGTTTCTCAAGGCTAATTAGTTTTACATGTGTTTGATATCAATGGAAAAATATATGATTATTAGGTATTTTAATGCAAAGACAAATATTAAGAAATTTAATAAGCACAAGACATTAAGCATTTTCTAAGTGAAAAAACAAAGTAGAATGAGAAGTCGTGTTACATTTTTCATAAAAAAATGAAGAAGAAGAAAAGGACAGTTCATTAGCTATTATGATCCTTGTAAAATGATTGTATTTTATATATAGACCTGGTTATATTTTTAAATGATATTCAATCTCCTACAAAATGTTCCATTCTCCTATCAAAGCATTAAAATGAGAAATAAATATGAAAAAATTTAATTACATAAAATTGACAGAAATACATTTGTTAATAACCTAAAATACATATTATAGAATAAATAAGTATATCTTACTATTTTATGGACTAAGCCTTGATAAGGATAACTATTAAAGAACTCAAAGTTTAACCTAGTACCTACTAAACCATAAGTTGATAGATTAGTATAGCTAATTCACTCGTTAGATTATATCTTGGTATAAACATATTATTTATGCAAAAGCTATAATACTTCTTGGTATAAACACATTAATAGCGACTGTTAATTATAGCATTGCTTACCATATTATGCGCTACAAGCGACAAAACACGCGCTTCGCGCGTGATGATGACACGCACTTCACGTGTGAATTGTTTTTTTATAAATTGTATATGTTAACTTATTCGAAAAAAAAATATAATTTTCACAAATATTTAGCAGTATTTTTGTGTTGAAATGATATGTAGTTAGTTTTAATTTTAATTTCTAAATTACAGCATCTAATTTTAGTTAGAAGCTTGTTGACTTTAAGATTCAAGATAAGTATGCTTGATGACTTTAAATAATAATGTTCCGTTCTTTTATGTTTTCTAAGTATATCGATGAG
Organism: Allium cepa; assembly: GCA_030765085.1. Taxonomy (NCBI): domain Eukaryota; kingdom Viridiplantae; phylum Streptophyta; class Magnoliopsida; order Asparagales; family Amaryllidaceae; genus Allium; species Allium cepa. The sequence continues at coordinate 135,200,311 of CM060945.1, forward strand.
TATTAAATTATCATGTTTTTTTAGAAATTTTCTTGTTTCAATGTTTTATATGGTGATGGAAAAAGATTGGGTGCATTTACACAGTTAAGAGTACGATTTTAGCTTAAAATTTAACTTGGAATAACAATAATGATTTTTTCATCGCTAACTTTTTTTCTTGCCATAGAAATAGTAGAGAGTACGAGTAAGGAGCAAGGAATTTTGTGCATGCAGCAAAGAGAAATTTAGAAAATATGGAAAAAAATGATGTCCTTGCTTAGATTGTCGAAATCTTACTTGTCACTATGATGACATTATTGTTAAGCATCTAATTATAAGAGGAATGGATCCTTATACAACTGCAGTAAGTGGTATAGTCACAGTGAGAAAGTAAATGTAGCTAAAAAAGTGAAGTTGGATGATATATATGAATTATTTCAAACCATTCACTTTGAAGGTAAAGAGTTTGTCAACCACAATTTTTTCTCTGATGGTAAAAATAATAATGATGCACAAAAGCGAACAGATGATTTCCTTAAAAATTTGAAAGATGCAGAAACTCCACTTTACCCTGATTGCTTGGATCAAACAAAATTATCCACAGCCAACAGGGTTGGCGCAGTTGGTTGATGGTCCGGACTGCGTGATCGAAGGTCACGAGTTCGAGCCCCGAAACTGACAACCCTGTAACAAGTACCCGAAGTATGTGTTTGGCAGGTATATACTTCCCTAGAGTTTACAAGCAAAGCTTGGTTCTCTAGGTAATTCAAAAAAAAAACAAAATTATCCACTATTGCTGCACTGTATAATCATAAATGTGAAACCGGATTATTTGATAGTGGTTTTGATAAGTTTCTAAGTGCGCAATAATTGTTATTACCCAAAAATAATGTCCTTCTGAAGACTTTATACGAACTAAAGAAGTTTCTCAAAGTATTTGACATGGGATTTGAGAAGATTTAGGCCTGCAAGAATGGTTGTTGTCTTTTCAGGAAAGAGTACAAAGATTTGAATAGATGTTCGAAATATTATTCTATGAGATGGTAGATAAATGAGCGGATGAAAGAGATAATGCAAGGTACTCCAACCAAAATGTTGAGATATTTTCCAATTATTCCAAGATTCAAAAAAATATTTAGATCCCAACGAATGACAGAAGATCTTAGGTGGCATTTTAGTAATAAAAGCAATGATGAAAAAATGCGTCATCCTTTGGATTCTTTAACATGGAGCATGGTGGATGATAAATGCACTCTTGGCTATGTGTACCTCTTATGTGGAGGTGCAATATCATGGAGAAGCCAGAAATCTGAGATGCTTTTCGGATCCACCATGATGGCTGAATACGTAGCGCATGTTATAAGGCTTCAATTCAGGGAACATGGCTACGTAATTTTATCTCACAATTTGACACTTTAAGTTTTATCTCTAAGCCACTAACTGTTTACTGCGACAATGAAGCTGCAACCTTTTTCTCCAAGCATGATAGGATAACCAAAGATTCCAAACACATGGACCTGAAATACCTACTACTGATGCAAGATGTTAAACTAAAGAAAATTATTGTTGAATCGATAAGTACAGACTTACAAGTGGCAGACATATTCATGAAAAGACTACCTCCAAAGACCTTTCAGAGACATACTGATAGCATGGGTCTTGCAGATAGTTCCTAATTATCTTCTTATTATGCCATTTATTTTGTACTTAGCAAGACATAACAATTATTGAGCTCTTAATAATTTGGACATCTTTTATTTCTGTTTTATAATGTGTACACATTTATATTTAGATAAATGATAACACAAACAGTCTTTTGCTTCAAGATATTATGTGACCATTAAGTTATGCTCATATACGGTCTAGTTATGAAAGTTGTCAATGTCATAGTACATGGAAATAAGCATGTTGCAAAATAACATGTACGCGTCATGACTTCCATTGACCACTAGATTATCCAAGACACTTATGACAACTGACTAAAGAAAAGTTTAGCATATCATGCGCGCCTTATGATCTTAATACGAAAACATTAATGGATTTTACTATTGACCAAGTGAGAGACTGTAAGGAAATTTGACCGTTTTATAAGGAAATTAATACGAAAACATTAATGGATTTTCCTTCCTTATTTTGTAAGGAAATTTGACCGTTTCCTTCCTCATTTTGTAGTCAATAGAATCTAAAGGGTTTTCATATTAATATGCTAATCAATAAAACGGTTATAATCTAGAGCGTTAATTTCTCTCATCTTGATCTTGATGGATGATCAAGACTAAGTCTACAAATTTGGAAATATGGTCCTCTCTCTACCTATAAATATTAACCTTTGCCCATCACAAAGGATATAGAAAAAATACATAAAGAAAGATATAGGAAAATAGAGAGAAACCATTTCCTTTATCCATTGAAACAACTTTCGACAACAATCATTGCTGATTCATATACGAGATGTCTGGAGGTATGTTTTATTGATTCATTACATATGTGATAATCATGTAATTCTAGATCTTAGGGTTTATGTTATTCGCAAAATATAGATTACATGTGGTATCGGAGCATGATTTTAGAATTCATGATTATCCATCAATATATAAAACGAAACTAGCATAGATCTATGATGTGATGTTTGTAATTTTACTATGATGATGATAATGATTATTAGTGTTAATATGATTCAAGTTTAATATTCATATTACTTAAGTTGCTATAATAATCATGATTATTAATATTGTTCTATTTAATGTATCCTTAGACCTGGATATGAAAGTTTATATTTCAGCAAAATTTAATTTTTTCTACTTTAATGTTTGACCTACTGTATAATATGGAACAACTTATTGCGTGCGAATACTTTCCAGAAAATATACATATTGAAAACAATTGTTTTCTAGTTTGACATTAAATTCATGATCTGGAACTTGTAAGATAATTGTTTATATGTTAAATTCATGTATGGAATTTACTTGGATTACTTGAAAGAATGGCAAATGTTTATGCAAAAAAAAACAAAGAAGGTGACCACCTTGTTCGATCCGGTTTCCCTCTTTTCTCTCTTGTTTTAGTTTTCGCTTCCGCGCTTAATTTCCTTGTTTCCTCTGGTCTGATGCATGCAGTCCCGTCCACAGGCGGCCACTGCTTGCACAATAACGCATGAAACATTAATGTTTATCATTCTTTCATAAGTATGGTTCTACTGCCTACCCATAGGAGGCGCTAAACCTAACATCTTATTATGATATGTATTTTATTCTAATAAAGAAGCCTACATTTCTTTTATATCTGCAGTTGCAATGCCCTCAAATCTTAATTCGTACGCTATGTCTATCGTCAGACTCAATGGAACCAACTATTTAGAATGGAAAGAGCAAGTTGAGTTTTCTTTCGGCGTACTTGAGCTGGACATGGCTCTCCTTAAGGAAAAGCCAGCCCCACTTACTGACACAAGTACGCCTGAGGGAAAACAACTCCATGATGATTGGGAACGATCTAATAGGCTCAGCATGATGTTTATGCGAACGGTGATTGATACCAACATCAAAACCTCCACACTCAAAACTGAAAGCGCAAAAGAATATTTGCAATCCATTGAAAATCGGTTCAAGACTGCAGACAAATCCCTTGCTGGAAAACATATGGCAGATCTTGTAACCATGAAGTTTGATGGTTCTCGCTCAATGAGCACTCATGTTATTGAAATGATTAACCTTGCTGCCAAACTTAAGAACTTGGGATTGGTTATGGACGATGCTTTTTTCGTCCAATTCATTCTCACTAGCTTACCTCCTCAGTATGAACCATTCAAAATTCATTACAACACTATTATGGAAAAGTGGAGTCTAAATGAATTAACTAACAAACTGGTTCAAAAGGAGTCTAGGCAAGGCTCGCAAGGCGTTAAAGTTGCTTATTTCACTTAAGGGGTTGGAAAACAAGCTGGCATAAAGAACAACTCACAGCATAAAAGAGCACCACTCAAATCTGATGACGCCACTCAACCATCCAAGAAGAAAAAGAAGGATGATGTCTGCAAATTCTGCAAGAAACCTGGACACTTCCAAGCAGATTGCATTAAGCGCAAAACATGGTTCGAAAAGAAAGGTAACCCAATAGGTTTCGTAAGTCATTTCGAATCAAATCTTACTAATGTACCTTCTTCTACTTGGTGGATTGATACTGCTGCTAATGTTCTTGTTTCGAATCCTATGCAGGGATTCATTACGATCCAAACCACAAACCCAAGTGGGAATTTCATTTTCATGGGGAATAAAGATAAATCTCCAGTTGAAGCTGTTGGAACTTTTCGTCTTATTTTAGATAGCGGTTATCAGTTAGATTTATGTCAAACTCTTTATGTTCCGTCTATTTCCCGTAATTTGATTTCTGTAAGTGTACTTGATAAATTTGGATACTCTTTTGAAGTTGGAAATGGAAATTTTAGCTTATTTAAAAATTCTAGTCTTATTGGTTCTGGAATATTAATTGATGGACTTTATAAACTTCATCTTAAACAAAATGCTGAAATCCAACTCACCCCTCATGGAAAAGAAAATAAAGGAAAGTCATCCAAGAATGATTCTTACTTCTTGTGGCATAAAAAACTGGGTCATATATCCAGTGAAAGAATCAAGAGGTTAGTGAAAGATGATGTCCTACTGGACCTAGACTTCGCTAACATTACAGCATATGTTGATTGTATTAAAGGAAAAACAACAAAAAACACAAAGAAACGAGCCACAAAAAGTACACAACTTCTTGAAATAATACATACAGATATTTGTGGACCTTTTGATGCTCCAACTTTTGGAGGAAAGAAATATTTCATTACTTTTATCGATGATTTTTCACATTATTGCTATCTTTATCGGTTGCATGAAAAATCTCAGTCAGTGGATGCTGTACAAGTGTTCATTACTGAAGTCGAAAGGCAATTAGAAAGAAAAGTGAAAATCATTAGGTCAGATAGGGGTGGTGAATTCTGTGGAAGGTATGATGAAACGGGACAACATCCTGGATCTTTTGCTACACTTTTTCAAAAACTTGGAATTGTTGCACAATACACAATGCCCGGATCTCCCTGGCAGAATGGTGTAGCTGCAGGCGAAATCGTACATACATGAAAATGGTTAGATCCCTGACGAGCCATGCAAATTTACCTATATCATTGTGGATGGACGCATTACGAACAGCTGTCTACATCTTAAATAGAGTTCCAAGTAAGGCCGTTCCAAAGACTCCTTTTGAACTTTGGAAAGGATGGAAACTTAGTTTAAGACATCTCCAAATTTGGGGTTGCCCAGCTGAAGCTTGACTGTACAATTCAAATGAAAAGAAATTGGATTTTAAGAAAGTCAGTGGTTACTTTATAGGTTACCCAGAAAAATCTAAAGGATATAGATTTATTGTCCTAACCATAGTGCAAAAATTTTTGAAACCGGCAATGCCAAATTCTATGAGAATGGTGAAATCAGTGGGAGTACAAAACAACAAGAAGTGATCATTCATGAAATAGGGTACCCATTATCATACCCTCTATTTCGAAAGATATTGGAAACCATTCCATTGTTGAACCTGTTCACAATGAGGAAAACCCAATAAATGATCAACAACTCCATAATGAAATTATCACCAATCATAATGTTGATGAAGTACCACATGAACTAGCATTAAGAAGATCTCAGAGACAAAGAAGATCAGCTAATCCTGATGATTATATGCTTTATCCAATAGAATCTGAAGGAACTACGAACCCAATTTCTTATTCACAAGCCATTAAGGATGTTAATTCTATTAAATGGATTGATGCCATGAAAGATGAACTGAAATCTATGGATAATAATCAAGTTTAGGAAATCGTTCAATTGCCGCAAGGACATAAAGCAGTTGGTTGTAAGTGGGTCTTCAAGACCAAACGTGACTGCAATGGTAAAATTGAACGATATAAAGATAGATTTGTTTTCAAAGGTTTTAATCAGAAAGAAGGCATTGACTATAATGAAACTTTTGCTCCTATTTCCAGGAAAAATTCTCTTAGAATTATCATGGCATTAGTAGCTCATTATGATCTCGAGTTACATCAAATGGATATGAAAACAGCCTTTCTAAATGGAGATTTGGAAGAAGAAGTCTACATTCGTCAACCTGAAGGCTTCATAATTCAAGGACAGGAAGACATGGTCTGCAAACTTAATAAATCAATATATGGACTGAAACAAGATTCTAGACAATGGTATCTAAAGTTTCATGAAATTATTACCGCTTTCGATTTCACAGAAAACATAGTTGACCCTTGTATATACCTCAAGTTCAGTGGGAGCAAGTTTATATTTTTGATTCTGTATATTGATGACATATTATTAGCTAGCAGCGACCTTGGTTTGTTACGTGAGACTAAGGATTATCTCTCAACGAACTTTGAAATGAAAGATATGAGTGAAGCTTCCTATGTGATAGGAATAGAAATATTCTGTGATAGATCACAAGGAATTTTAGGATCGTCTCAAAAAGCATATATTGACAAAATTCTTGAGAGATTTGGCATGACGAATTATTCCTCTAGTCCTATCCTACTGCAGAAAGGAGACAAACTTGTTCTTAAGCAGTGCACAAAGACTCCTGTGGAGCAAGAAGAAATGACCAAATATCCTTATGCATCTCTTGTAGGGAGTTTGATGTATTCACAAGACTGTACAAGACCTGATATCAGTCGTTGGTATGCTAGGTAGATTTCAAAGTAATCCAAGAACCACTCATTGGAAAGCTGCAAAGAAGGTACTGAGATACCTAAAGGGAACAAGGAATTACATGCTCACCTATAGAAAATCAAGTTACCTACAGGTAACTGGTTATTCTGATTCAGACGTTGTTGGATGTCCTGACACTAGGATCTGCACTCTTGGTTATGTGTACCTCTTATGTGGAGGTGCAATATCATGGAGAAGCCAGAAATCAGATATGCTTTTCGGATCCACCATGATGGCTGAATATGTAGCATGTTATAAGGCTTCAATTCAGGGAACATAACTGCGTAATTTTGTCTCACAATCTGGCACTTTAAGTTTTATCTCTAAGCCACTAACTGTCTACTACGACAGTGAAGCTGCAACCTTTTTCTCCAAGCATGATAGGATAACCAAAGGTTCCAAACACATGAACCTGAAATACATACTACTGAAGCAAGATGTTAAACTAAAGAAAATTATTGTTGAATCGATAAGTATAGACTTACAAGTGGCAGACATATTCACGAAAAGACTACCTCCAAAGACCTTTCAGAGACATACTGATAGCATGGGTCTTGCAGATGTTCCTAATTATCTTCTTATTATTCCATTTATTTTGTACTTAGCTAGACATAACAATTATCGAGCTCTTAATAATTTGGACATCTTTTATTTTTGTTCTATAATGTGTACACATTTATGTTTAGATAAATGATAACACAAACAGTCTTTTGCTTTAAGACATTATGTGACCATTAAGTTATGCTCATCTACGGTCTAGTTATGAAAGTTGTCAATGTCATAGTACATGGAAGTAAGCATGTGCAAAATAACATGTACGCGTCATGACTTCCATTGACCACTAGATTAGCCAAGACACTTATGATAACTGACTAAAGAAAAGTTTAGCATATCATGCACGCCTTATGATCTTAATACGAAAACATTAATGGATTTTACTATTGACCAAGTGGGAGACTGTAAGGAAATTTGACCGTTTTGTAAGGAAATTAATACGAAAACATTAATGGATTTTTCTTTCTTATTTTGTAAGGAAATTTGACCGTTTCCTTTCTCAAACGTTTCTTTCCTCATTTTGTGGTCAATATAATCTAAAGGGTTTTCATATTAATATGCTAATCAATAAAATGGTTATAATCCAGAGCGTTAATTTCTCTCATCTTGATCTTGATGGATGATCAAGACTAAGTCTACAAATCTGCAAATTTGGTCCTCTCTCTACCTATAAATATTAACCTTTGCCCATCACAAAGGATATAGAAAAAATACATAAAGAAAGATATAGGAAAAGAGAGAGAAACCATTTCCTTTATCCATTGAAACAAATGTTTGGAGGTTTGTTTTATTGATTCATTACATATGTGATAATCATGTAATTCTAGATCTTAGGGTTTATGTTATTCGCAAGATATAGATTACACTGCCTACAAAGAAGATAAAAACGATCCTAAAATGGAGTCATCAAGGTGGAAAAAAGATCAATTTTCTTTTAATTACCATATTGGGAGGTATGTGTTCAAAATTTATTTTATTCGTAATGATCTAACTATAAAATTATATAATGTTAAACTTTCATACTAATGATGTTTATAAGAACTTCCACTCCACCACAATTTAGATGTGATGCATGTTGGGAAAAACGTTGGTGAAAGTTTATCCAGCACAATGTTGCATGATAGCAATCAAAAATGGTATTAATTTTGGAAAGGATTTAGAGGATTAGGAAATTTGACATGCTCTATATGCATAACCTTATGGGAAGAAAACATATCTTCCACTGCTCCGTATACTTTGTCTAGTGCTAAAAAAATTGCAAAAGATTGTATGACTTTAAGGGACCTGATGATTACTGCTCAAATTTCAAAAAATGTGTATCGTTGAAGGATTGCAAAGTTAGTGGATTGAATTCACATGATTAGCATGTTTCAATGCAACAAATGCTATCGGTTGTAATGAGAAGATTGCTCCTAAAAAAGACAAGGAAAGCAATAACTCATTTGTGTACATTTTTTGATGAAATATGTCAGCGTATTCTTGATAGAGAGAAGTTGCAACAAATGGATGATGTGATTGTTAAAATTTTATGTGATCTTGAAAAATATTTTCCACCTTTATTTTTCGACATAATGATACATCTAACAATTCATCTTGGTAAAGAAGCTCAATTATGTGGACCAGTTCATTTTCGCTGGATGTACCCCTTTGAATGGTATATAAAATACATAAAGACTATGTAAGGAACTATGCACGACCTGAATCATGCATGGTAGAAAACTATCTCGCAGAGGAATCCATGAGATTCTTTTGGCCATTTTCTATAGAAATCTTTAGAATTAGGAGAGAAAGAAGGTAGAAATGAGGATTATGAGAATGATTATGCAATACTCGAACCACATCCAATATCAACATGCAAGACAATTACATTGATTGCTAATGAGAAGGAAGTTGCTCATTCGGCCATGCTAAATAATATGGCTATAACAGAGCCATATTTAGAGTAAGCATATTTTTTTTATTGTCTTAACATTTGTGTAATTATAAATGTAACTTAGCATCTTTTACATTATGCTAGTATGCATTTGGAAGAGATACAAAGTTCGAACAAGCGCATGGAAAGAATTGTTACATTGCTATGGAAAATTCACACAAAAAACTTCGCAGATTCGATTAAAAAGAAGGTTAATTAAATCGTTTATATTTCATTTATAGGTTTGAAAATATTACTTTTGACTATATTGAATAGATTGAGTTTTTTCCAGATATCTATCAACTCAGGTGAACATGAGGAATTATTAAAATGGACCGCCTATGGTCCAAGTAGCACTGCTTTGTCTTACAAAGGATATATAATTAATGGGTTGCGTTTTTAGAAAAATGATGTTGAAAGAGAAACTAAAAATTCTGGAGTGACTTGTGATGCTACTATCATGTGTAGAGCAAGTGCGAAAGTTGTCTCTCAAGTAATTGATGTGGTCACTTATTATAGGATTTTGACTGACATAATCATGTTAGACTATCATAAATTTTATATTCCAATTTTTAAGTGTCATTGGACAAACATTGAAAATGGGGTAAAGGTTGAGGATGAATTTACTATTGTTAATTTACATCAAAATCAAGCTTCATTTTGGAGGGATCCATATATCCTTGCATCGCAAGCGAAATAAATTTTTTATTCAAGAGAGAATGACTCTTCTAATTGATATGTTGTAATGAAGGCACCGCCAAGAGGTTTTTATGAATTAGAGACAATCGATTATATTGAAAGCACAAGCGGTGTTGTTCAAGATTGTGAAGAAAACGAGATGGATGTCGATTTTTTGGAGAATGCTAGATATGTTAGGAAGGATTATGAAGGCATACTTGAGAATTTTTTTAAAAACCATCGTTGGTTGCGTTTGGAAACATATGAATTTTATAGGTTTGTTGCATTTTCATGTATGTGCATTTAAAGAATATTAAAACATGCATGAAATGTCTAGTTTCAACAATTATACGAAGAATTGAGCCAAATTTCATCTTGGATGCTATTTGTTGCTACAATATCGTTTAATATAGAGATTTCTATCCAATGGTCTAAAAAAAAATCTCTTCTTCTGTCATATGATTTTGCGCATCATTGTAACTTAATATCAAAGAAAAATACTAAGAAATATTCAATGTCACTTTTTAAATGGATATACTGGATCACTGACCAATGTGAAGTTGCTTTATGTTTATTTTCGTATAAAACTAGTATAGGCAGTGTAATAATGTCTAGTATCATTTTCATATTATGTCATGTTGTTATTTCTGTATGGGTCATTTTTTAGTGTTGCGAGAACATAAACTGTTGGTTAATACACTATTGCTGGTTAACACACCATTTTCATTATTAATTTACCCGTTTATAACTTATGAATTCTATCATTGTAAATGTACTGGTAATTCTCACTAAACTGGTACACAAATGGCAAGGTTAACACGCTGTTGCTGGGGAATAAAAGGATAAAAAAAGTGCAACTCATAGACAAATATAATCAACAACACTGTACATTTAAACACTTTCTTTATACAAAGGTCTGGGAACATGTTTCTTCATCTTATAACAGGGCCGAGCTTGCCTCTCAGCAACTATGGTACGATTAACTATATAAAATGATCAGCAATGATAAAATAGTTCTTTGAGGTACTGATCAGCTGTCGGAACTTATAGTGACTCATAGTGGGCTAAGTAACCCTACAGTGAAAAATGAATGTGTCGTTTGTAGACAATGAAATAAAATGAAATAAAATAAAAAAATATGAAACAAATTAAATTAATTTCATCAAATTTAGTATTTGATTGCTATTAGTAGTTTATACACGTTCCATACAGAAGTATTGCCATGTTACCGAGGCAAATCAGCAAACGGAACTGTCATTGTGTTTGTAACTCCAGCTTGTATCACCCATATTATAGTATCGTATGCACAAGTTCTTTGTATATATTCATACACATCATATGTATAGGATTGTCAATGTGTTTGTTTTTGAAATCTGCTATTGGAGATTTTGCGCTTCGAGACGAATTTGATGACGATTTGCAAAGAAAACAATGCTGTACTTCTGATTCCAACTTCAAGGATATATGCAATAGATTCTTTTAAACAATAGTTCAACCCATCAAGTACAAACGGGTTATCGAACTATCGACTTTAAGGATTCAATGAAGCCCTATAACAGCGTAATCGAATTCAAAGTTTGTACGACTTTGATCGAACCAAGAACACTTTAGAAACTGTATCTGATGATGCAATTTATAGAGAACACAATGAAGAGAAAGAAGAGAGCAATTCTGCAATGATTTCTGATTTCGCAACACCTTGGAGGCGTCACAAAACAGAGCAATGGAGGCACAGCGTTTTGCAATACTTTCTAGCGTTGCAGAATCGCTCTGTGAAGAAGAAGAAGATTTTTCACTGTCTGCAACTGTTTCAGAGCGTCGCTATTTATATACGTGAGGAGATGTCCATTCACGAAGTGTTGCGACCGTTAGCAACGGTTGCGACTATTCATTTTGTAACGGTTCACAACCGTTACAAACGGTCGCGTCCATTCATATTCATTTTGTGGTTCTGGGTCCTTAACGGGCCGAAATCTGGCCCGTTACTATTCATATATGATCCAAAAATATTTTCGGATCCGAACACGAAACCCGGCCCGGTTCGGTTCGGTCGGACGGCGGTGGCGCGCATGTGGTGTTGCATGACTTCTCTCCTCACAACAAAGCAAACATGTGAGAGCCCCAAGGCCCCAACATCCACTTGAGAAATCTTTATTTATACAAATATTTTGTATAAGTTTCTATGATGTGAGACTAATTCTCTTCTACCTCTTTACTTCTTCCCTTCTAAAAACAAAACCCAAACCCTAAGCTTCTTTGAAAATTTACAACAATCTCTCCCAATTTTCAAAATAAGAAAATAAATAAATAGGATGGCTGCATCACTAGAGTGACTTTCTACATAGCCAAGTGGGATCAAGCCTATGTAGTTCTAAGATCAAGTTTTGCATCATCGTGAAAACCAACACATAAATAAAAGGTATCTTTTGGATTTGAACATTTACGTAGTGTAAACCATTCAAAGCCTTATCGAGATTCTATGGTTAACGAATCTTGAACCAAATATCCCTAATGATAAAACCGAAACAATCACACATGTTGATTTCCTTAGGTAAACTGTTTTGTATTGCTCAGCACGTTAATGGCCATGTGCTTAAATCCTGGTTCATGAGTCTACTTAGAAAGCGGTCTTACTTTCCTAGGAAACGGCCTGATTTCCATAGTCATATAGGTAAGTCTCTTAAGGTGTTTCTGCGATACACCTTTTAAGGTTTCTAGACTTATTAATGATATATATCCATCATTTGTTCTTGCAGAATCCAACACTAAATATTATGGGAATATCTATTTAGTGTTCCATAACCATTCTCTTATCTTGTTGGTACCCATTGAAGTTTGTCTATCTTTTTCAAGACATAAGTTGGGTTTCTGTTAAGGATGATCAACTTTCATTCACAGACCTTAGTCCCATTTATTATGACTTTATAGAAACCATTGCCTTTGGAAGACCTTTTGTAAGTGGGTCAGCCAAGTTTTTCTTCGTTTCTATGTAGTCAACAGTTATAACTCCTCTTTTGAGTAACTGTCTCACCATTTGATGTCTTAGACTCACATGTCTAGATTTTCCATTATATGTCTTATTAGACACATTGTATATCGTTGCTTGATTCTCACAGTTAATCATGACTGTTGGAGATGGGTTCTTCCACAAAGGGATTTCCATTAATAAATTCCTAAGCCATTCCGCTTCTTTACATGCATCTGCTAATGCAATCAATTCTGACAACATTGTTGAGTCAGAAATACAGGTCTGCTTCTTGGAAGCCCAAGGCACAGCAACTCCTCCTAATGTAAAGATTCATCCAGTCGTAGACTTGGATTTGGATTCTACATTGTTTCAGGTTGCATCACTATATCCTTCAATTACAATAGGATATCTTTTATAAGATAGGCCATATTTAATGGTTCCTTTCAAATAAGCTAAAACTCTGAAAACTAAGAGTGGGCACGGTCGGTTAACCGACGAAATCGGTCAATTTTTTCGGTTAACCGAAAATACTACACGGTTCGGTTAACCGGTGGTCGGTTAAGGTAGCCATCTAACTACCGACCGAACCGGTTAATTTAAACCGTGGTTAATCGGTTAAATTAACCGGTTAACCGGTTAACTTAACTGGTTAACCATTGGATGGTTAACCGATTAACTTAACCGGTTAACTGAACATCTGCAACCAAGTTATTGGCATTACAATTTATATACATCATTGTATCAAGTCATAAACTATAAAATGAAAACTGAAAACCCATATCACATCATTATAGTAATCAACCATTATAGCAAAGGCAAATCGCAGCAGCATTACAGCAATATCATTACACAACTACAGTCTGCACAATACAATATAACACAATTCAAAGTTTTACAAACATAAACAGGAATACATTAATGTAACTACAATAAAGTGTCGAAATCAAATAATATAAAATCACTAGAATAGTAGAATTGACTGTAAAACATATTGTGACTTCGGTCTCCAATCTCCAAGTTCTGTCCAAAGGTAAAAGAATACAGGTTAGCCGGGTTAGCCGAACTGAAATGAAGCATTGGCATATGAAACATGATGAGTATATTCTTTACTATATAGTATATGTGTTTCAATGAATGCAAGATAAAAATGGGTGAAAGTATATGTAATGGCAAGTGGCCTGTAAATTTATAAGGTAGACAACTGTTGAATTGTCATTTGCATGTGTAAATAACGAGTTTTATACATTTGTGCCTGTAACAGCAATATCATTTGTGCCTGTAAATTCCTCTTTTTCCTCAAGTTCTTCCCATTTAATTTTATACATAAACAACGAGTTAAGTCTATATCATTTTATACAACTTATTTATCATGCTTTCCATTGAAACAACAAACTAGTAAGCTACTAGTACCTTGTCTTCAATCAATTTTAATTTAAAATGCAACTTCTTTCATATAGGAATCGTCATCAATAACTAAATTTTCCAACAGTACATAAAATCGTTCCTCTGATAAATATTTGTTAATACCAAGGTAATACAATAAACTCTAAACTATAAACTACACCATAACAATCTTAACTATGTAATTGTTTTGTTTAGATGTCAGCAGTATCCACTAATCAAATTTCACATGAACTGAATCAAGATGTTAAACTGCTAATAAAATTCTTTCATAATACAAGCTATTCTTAAATATATATATGAACTGAACCAAGACAATAAAATGGTAATGAATTTATTTCATAAATATAAGCTATTCTTTATAAATAAAATGTAAGTGTTAACTTTATTGCACTGTGAAACTCATCTAAACAACAATGTTTCCTTAAATGCTAAATTACTACATGTAAAGTCTTTACAAGCTCCCCCAAGTGAAGACGAAATAAGAAAAAAGAAATATGCAATCTCTATATATTAGAGGAATAAATTTTGAGCTTGTAATGCTTTTTCCCCAATAATACTTTAACTAGGCATTTGTATATTGATTGGAAGAAATGAAGTGCAACCACTATATAAAAATGTGGTTATCCTAACATGTCTCATTAAAGAACAGAAAACCTTCTTCAGCACCAAATCCTACTGCAACCATTTTTACATCAACCTAAATTAAATGCATCCATAAAATAGGCATAAAGCGAAATTAAACCATAAATAATTAGATAAAATAGAAATAACCTAAATTGACTGACATGGTCATCCCCAACTTTCCTAATATTATATATCTGTAAGTTCTAACTGAGCAGGCTAGAAAAAAATTTGAATGCTATGATCACTATGGATGAGATTAAACAAGCTGCTTTTAAATTGATGAAGATAAACTACAGTCATTGTACACTATTGACTATTATGAGAAAATATAACATACATGTGTTAAAGTACCATGCCACCATTCAAATTCCCAAGGTCTCTTTGTGCATCGTCCATAGGCATTGAGCAGTGAACAGCAAGGCAACAACTTCATGACCTAGTATCAGTCCTGTAAGTAATCAAAACCATTTACAAGTTATCAAACTCCGTATCTTTTCTCAATATATATGGCAAACTTGATGACATGACATGTTTCATGAAAAAGTGGCTCTAAACTGAATGAATATATGAAGGTATACCAACATACTTATCAAGTGTAAACATAAACGATATGAACATTTGTACTACATGAAACTAACCGTGGTGAAGGTGAATACAAAGATGACGAACATGGACCATCCATGGTGAACATAAAAGATGATGCCGACTCACGTTGACATCCATGTACAAAATCTACATGTCAAACAATTTAATTCGAGCATTGTATTTAAAATCCATCAAATGAAGAACTATATTATTTTACAAATGTAAATATCACCTGAAATTTGCTCATCATAATAGGAAACATCATCGATGGGAACTTCAATTCGATGATCGACGAAAATTGGTTTGGACCTTAACCAATTTTGAGTACAAACTAATGCCTCAACCATCCGTGGACTCAAAGTACTACGAAAAGGATCTATAATTCTTCCTCCGGTGCTAAAAGCGGATTCGGAAGCAACCGTGGATACCAGAATAGCAAGAAGATCTCGTGCAACTAAAGATAAAACACGATATTTGGAACTATTTACCTTCCACCATAGTAAAACATCAAAATTATTTGGTGTACTCTCAATCGGTGCATTTAAATACTTTTCTAGTTCATTACCTTCATTATCGTGTTGTTGAACCTGTCTTAGAAAAGTATTCATTCTTCTAGAAAGAAGATCACTAACATCCTCAACGCGTTCACTAACAACGAGCGTACTAAGTTGTGGTTCCTCACGTGTTTGTGTTCCAAATGTAGAATCATTCACATAAAAGTCAAACAACCTTATCAAAATATGCTTCACACTTTTTAATATGCTTTCCGCAATTTTTTTTTCATACATGTCTTCAACACATAACTTCAAAAATTGGAATTTATACCTTGGGTCAAGCACACACGTAACAAATAAAATTTTGTTCATATTACCTTCGCTTCCCCAATATTTATCAAACTTCATTTTCATACTAATTGCCATTTTACCAAGATAAGGATTCATTTTATCAACCAATCCCTTAAGTTCTTCTTGAATTCCACTAAGCTCGGCAAAACAAACATTTGCACTAATGGATAAAGTTTTGCTAAATTTTAAGGTAACATCATAAAAATACTTTAAGACTTTAACAAATAATTCCGCATTTTTCCAATCGATAGAACTCGGAGGATGAATTTCATCATCAAAGTAAGCAACAAAAATACCATCATTTTCATTCATATCATCAAAAACCTTTTTGTATTTTAAAGCCGCTTCCAACATCAAATATGTCGAATTCCACCTAGTTGGTACATCCAAAATAAGCATAGATTTATTCTCAATTCCCAAACTTATACATGTCTCTCTAAATTTATTCAATCGTGACGGAGATGATCTCACAAATCTGACTGCAGTACGAATTCCAGCTATAGTACTACTAATTTCTTTTAGCCCATCATTGACGATTAAATTGGTTATATGAGCACAACAACGAATATGCATGAAATCACCATTCAAAACACAACCACCGTTATAATCATTTAATTTGCTTTTCACATAATTAATTGCCACTTCATTTGCACTAGCATTATCGACGGTGATAGACACTATTCTTTTGAGTTCCCATTTTTTGATACAATGGACAATAACTTTTCCAATATTTTCTCCTTTATGACTAGTAATTACACAAAAGTTTATGATCCTTTTATGTAACTTCCAATCTCCATCAATAAAGTCTGTAGTTAAAACCATATAATTCACATTTTGAATAGATGTCCATGTATCAGTAGTTAGACAGACACCGTGCAATGATTTTGAGAACATATTTTTTAGAGATTCTATCGAGTCCCAATATAATTGAAGCACATCCCTACAAATTGTTCTACGTGAAGAAACTTCAAAACTAGGACATAATTCTCGACAAAATTGAAGAAAACCTTCACCCTCCACAAAACTAAAAGGGAGTTCATCAATGACTAGCATTCGAGCTAATGCTTTTCTACATTCCTCTTTATTGAATGACCATGCGATAAGATTGCAACTACCTTCACTATCGGTATTTGTTCCAAAAGCTAAAGTTTTTTGTCTCTTATCACTATCACGTGAAATGGACTTACACGAATGTTTTATATGGTAATTTAAATGTGTAGTACCATTTGATTTAGAATCACATGCAAATTGTTGACCACAATAGTTGCATACACATTTATGAAAATTGAAATTAGCATCTTTAGTAAAATGTTCCCATACCGGAGAAGGCTTTCTAGAAGAAGGCCTACGCACCGGATGTGGAGGAGGTTTTCTAATATTGATATCTTCTTCGCCGGTTTCCTCATCATCCGCTTCTTCCAAAAACTCATCGTCATTTCTTGTTTCTCTAGAACTGCCTATTTGTACCTGTTATAGTGCATGAAAAACCGAGTTAAGTTCATACTTAAGTATTTATAAAAAATACTGAGTATAAGAAAATTAAACTATCTAATGTAAAAAATTAAAAATAGTTCATATTTCATATTTTATACCATATGAATCTACTGCAAATTGACAAATTAGAGAAATATTTTATACAGTATATAGGTATATTTTAGTAATCTACTGCAAATTGACAAATACCTTTTTACTGCAAATATGGTATATTTAGTAATGATATATTTTAGTAATCTACTGCAAATTGACAAATAACTGTTAAATATGGTATATTTAGTAAATGAAAAAAATAGTAAATATGATATTTACAGGACAACCATTTTTACTGTAGATATACCTATCTACCTATCTATGACGTTTGAATATACCTATCTACTTATCTACAATTGACAAAAATACAGTAGATAGGTATATTTTTGACAAAAATACTATAGACAAAAATTGACAAATACAGTAGATATAATCCCTATGCATGAATAATACAAAAATTGACAAATACAGTAGACAAATACAAAAATTGACAAAAATACAATAGTTCGGTCAATCCTTATGCATGAATAATCCCTCTGGTGGTTTTAGTTCACATCTTAAAAATATCTCAAGTCCAAGAAAGAAAAGGGATTTTGACTGTAAATGTTTACATACACATCTAACAATTCTACGGATGCTATAATGACTGTTTTCACTTTGTCAATGGCGTAAAGATGATGTCTTCACTTGATATCACAAATTTGTGAATAAACTACACTAAAACTACCCAAAATAAATTTAAATTAAACATAAACGATTTAAATGCTCAATAGAATTTAAATAAAACAGAAAAATACTACTAAAACTACCCAAAATAAATTGTACCCACGTTTTTCCTCTTCCTGCTCGCCATTGCACAGAATTCAAATCGACGATCAAAGAGGCAGTGAATTCGTGGAGGTCTCTTTGTATTTAGATTCGAATGTTTAACAATTAATAGCGAGAATTCTGTAGGTTTCTTTTTTTTTACTCAGGAACGAAAATGAACGAGATAGTTTTGGGAACGAATTTTGAAACAGCGACTGAAAGCATACGATTAGATCTAAGGTTTAGGGAAAAAAAGGTGGGCCGGGTTGCGAATATACGTGGATTTGGGCTTTTTAACAATTTTAAAAATAGTTTCGGTTAACGGTTAACCGATATATAAACCGTGGTTAACCGTTAACCGACCCGATTTTGGTCGGTTAACATCGGTTGGTTAACCGAACATTCGGTTAACCGATTTTTTCGATTAAAACGGTTCGGTGAAGGTCGGTTAAGTCGGTTAGGTCGGTTAAATGCCCACCCCTACTGAAAACGGCTTTCCAATGTTCGAAACCTGGATTACTCGTAAATCGATACAATATACTTATAGCATGTGCGATGTCTAGTTAGTGCAATGCGTAGCATACATAAGACTCCCAATAACACTGGAATACTCTAGTTGAGAGATAGTACGTCCAGTGTTCTTTTCTAATTTAATACTAGGATCTAACGGAGTTGGTGCTGGTTTGTCAATCGTAATGACCATACTTTTGTAGGAATTTCTCTATGTAATGAGATTGAGTTAGTAATAACTCCCCCTCTTTCCTAACAATTTTAATTCCCAAAATTACATCAGCCTCTCCTAGATCTTTCATATCGAATTTAGAAGACAGAAACTTTTTAGTTTCATTCACACAGGATATATTGGAACCAAATATTAGCATGTCATCAACGTATAAACATAGTATAACAATACCGTTGTTATCCGATTTGCTATAAATACATTTATCATCATCATTTACAATGAATCCATATGATAGTGCAACTTTATCAAATTTCTCATTCCATTGCATGGGAGCTTGCTTCAGGCCATAAAGAGATTTCACTAATTTGCAAACTTTCTTTTCTTGGCCTGGGGTTTTGAAACATTCAGGTTGTTCCATATATATCTCTTCTTCTAAATCTCCATTTAGAAAAGCAGTCTTTACATCCATTCGATGTATGACTAATTTATGAATTGATGCAAGTGCAATTAAACAGCGTATAGAAGATATGCGAGCAACTGGAGCATATGTATCAAAATAATCTACTCCATGTCTTTGCTTATATCCTTTAGCAACTAATCTGGCTTTAAACTTATCAATGGATCCATTTGTATTCAACTTTTTCTTGAATGTTCATTTACATCCTATAGGTTTAGCACCAGGAGGTAAATCGGTTAAAACCCAAGTTTGATTTAACATTATGGGATTCATTTCATCATTGATAGCTTCTTTCCAGAAATTAGAATCTCTGGAACTCATAGCTTCAGAATAAGTTTTGGGATCGTCATCGACATTCATTACATATTTAGTCACATTAAGGACTTTGTCCTTACTGCCTTCTACAAGATATGTAATGAAGTCAGGACCATAGTCCTTCTCTATTCTTGATCTTTTACTTCTCCGTTGTTCAGTACTATTATCTGGTACTGACACTTCCTTGTTGTTTTGAGCAGGAGCATAATCATCGTCATTGATATCATTAGTCAGACTAGGTTCTGGACTAGATGATCTCAATGGGATCTCAACAATTTGATTTTCAAAAAGTTCTACATCTACAGATTCTATAACTTCTAGGGTGTCAAGAATAAGAAATCTATAAGTTATACTATTAAGTGAATAACCTATGAAAACACATTTAAATGCTCTATTTTCTAACTTTGGTCGTTTAGGGTCTGGTTTTCTAACGTATGCTAAGCAACCCCAAACTTTAAGTCTAGTTACGTTAGGTTTTCTATTAAACCATAATTCATAAGGAGAAATATTATTCTTTTTAAGTGGTACTTGATTTAAAATATAACATGCAGATAACATAGCATCACCCCATAGGTTATAAGGTAAATTAGAACTTATGAGCATGGCATTAACCATTTCTACTAAAGTTCTATTTTTCCTTTCAGCAACACCATTTTGTTGCGGTGTATATGGAGCAGTACATTGGTGAATTATACCTTGTTGTTTACAAAACAAGGTGAATTCGTTTGAGAAATATTCACCACCACGATCTGAATGCAATATTTTAATTTTAACTCCTAATTGTGTTTCGACCTCTGCTTTGTAAATTTTGAATTTATCAAAATCCTCATCTTTGGTTTTCATTAGATATACATATGCATATCTAGTATAATCATCAATGAATGTTATATAGTATTGGTTACCACCATAGGTGATATGACTTTTTAAGTCACCCACATCACTATATACCAAATCAAGCAAACCAGTTTTCCTTTCTACGGATTTAAAGGATTTCCGGTGTATTTTTGCTTGAACACATATTTCACATTTAGAGATGGTATCGAAATCACAATCAGAAATTAATCCTAATTTATTCATATTCTTAATGGATTTATAATTCACATGTCCTAATCTACCATGCCATAAATTAATAGAATCAATAATATAAATAGAAGATTTCTTTATTAGATTCAACTTAATCATGCCGTTACAAGAGTATCCCTGTCCAATGAATTTACCATTCTTAGACAACACTAGCTTATCAGATTCATACACCATCTTAAATCCTCCTTTGTTAAGAAGGTATCCAGAGACCAAATTCTTACACATATCAGGTACATAAAATACATTGACTAATGTAAGAACTTTTTCAGAGGTGAGAGGAAGTTCTATAGTGCCTTTTCCTAGAACTTTACTTGGTACCTTATTTGCTCCAGTAACTTCGTCGGCTTCTCCTTTATTTTCTTCGTAACTCTTGAAAAGATTACGGTCTTTGCAAATGTGAATGGTTGCTCTAATATCGAACCACCAATCATTATCATTGCCACTAACGGAGTTCGCCTCTTGCACTACAGCCAAAAGCGAGTCTTCGACCACATTCACTTTTTGTTGTTTCTTCCGCAGACGGCAGTCTCGGGCATAGTGGCCGGGATTGTTACAAAAATAACAAGCACCTTTTTGTTGTTGTTGGTTTTGGAATGATTTCTCTTCTTAAACTGTGTCTCATTCTTTGGCTTTAATTTATCAGTAATTTCAACATTATTTGCCTTAGAATGAGATCAGTTTGCGGATTATCATCTAGATCACGTTTACGAGAGTCTTCTTCAATACGAAGATGACGCTGCAAACCGTCTAAATTATAATCTGTTTCCTCATGTTTCATCTTTTTCTTATAATCATTCCAACTATGTGGAAGTCTAGAAATTATAACTCCAACAACAAAAGATTCAGGGAGATCAATTCCAGCATCTTTAAGTTGATTCACCAACCGTAAAATTTCGCTTACTTGTCCAATTATGGATTTATTGGTGACCATTTTGAAATTCATAAAATTAGAAATAAGAAACTTTTTACTACTTGCCTCGAAAATGCGGTACTTATTCTCTAGAGCAGTCCAGAGTGTCTTCGCTGTTTCCAAGGTCCTATGAGCATTGTAGACTTGGGTAGATAGCGCATTCTGAAAATGGCCTCTGCATAGGAAATCGTCATCTTTGCGCTTTGCACGTTTAGCCTTTAGAGCATCATCATTTTTATCAGTTTCCTTTAGGATTTCTTCCAAGTCATTTTCCAAAATGTAGAACAACTTGACAGTGACCAGGAAAAATTTCATTGTCTCTTGCCAACGAGTGAAATTGTCGCCATCAAAACGCTCTAATCGAGTTAGATGCTGATTCATAACTTGCAGAGCACTCAAACTTTCCATGGTTGAAAAGTATTATCTGAAAATTTGTTGGGGATTTTGCGGTTCGAGACGAATTTGATGGCGATTTGCAAAGAAAACAATGCTGTACTTCCGACTTCAAAGATCTATGGAATAGATTCTTTCAGGCAATAGTTCAACCCACCAAGTACAAATGGGTTATCGAACTATCGACTTTCAGGATTCAATGAAGCCCTATAACAGCGTAATCGAATTCAAAGTTTGTACGACTTTGATCCGACCAAGAACACTTTAGAAACTGTATCTGATGATGCAATTTATAGAGAACAGAATGAAGAGGAAGAAGAGAGCAATTCTGCAATGGTTTCTGATTTCGCAACACCTTGGAGGCGTTACAAAACAGAGCAATGGAGGCACAACGTTTTGCAACACTTTCTAGCGTTGCAGAATCGCTCTGGGAAGAAGAAGAAGATTTTTCACTGTCTGCAACTGTTTCAGGGCGTCGCTATTTATATACGTGATGAGATATCCATTCGCGAAGTGTTGCGACCGTTAGCAACGGTCGCGACTATTCATTTTGTAACGGTTCACAACCGTTACAAACGGTCGCGTCCATTCATTTTGTAACGTTTCAGAAAACGTTACAAATTTCCGCTCTTTATTCATTTTCCGGTTCTGGGTCCTTAACGGGCCGAAATCTGGCCTGTTACTGTTCATATATGATCTAAAAATATTTTCGGATCCGAACACGAAACCCGTACCCGGCCCGGTTCGGTTCGGACGGACGGCGGCGTTGCGCGTGTGGTGTTGCATGACTTCTCTCCTCACAACAAAGAAAACATGTGGGAGCCCCAAGGCCCCAACATCCACTTGAGAAATCTTTATTTATACAAATATCTTGTATAAGTTTCTATAATGTGGGACTAATTCTCTTCTACCTCTTTACTTCTTCTCTTCTAAAAGCAAAACCCAAACCCTAAGCTGCTTTGAAAATTTACAACATCTGCAGCCAACTCTGGTTGGATGCCATTTCGAAAAAATGAAGCATACGGATATAGTTCTACCTGTCAATCTGGAGCCAACAGTCTGGAGCAAACTTAATGAGGTAACTGCTTTCGTTAACAAATGAGGCAAATGAGTAGAAGTAATCATATGAAGTCTCATATAGTTCTACCTGACATACATTGTAACTGCTTTTAACATTACCATGATTGGACCTAATATCCCAAAGCAAGCTTGCTATTTATTCACTCTTGTACTATGATAGCTTGCTGTCAAGTCCAAAACATCCATGCTCTCACAACAACATGATTTATAACTGGTACAAATGAATTTAGCAATGGAAATAACCATGGAGACATGGTGAAGTATAGGGCCAAACTGAATTAAATTGGACCGTGTATTGATGTAACTGAATTTCTATAGGTACTCTTTTGGTGATAGCTTGAAAAGAGTGGATAAACTAAAGTTAAAGAAAAATAATGTAAACTAGTATTGCTGGCGCTAAACAATGTACCGATGAATGAAAGATGGGAGATTATATACAAAATGAAGGTGAGCCGATGTAGGTAGCCTGAAGCATTCGACTCTAACTACGAATGTTGAGGCTGGTGACCATAACATCCAAAAAGCACACTGACACTAGAACTGAGCGTTGAATCTCTAACAACTGAACATGGCTATGCCCCAGGAATATGAAATTGAAGCACTCCTAAGGCAAGTCATGTTCAATATAGTATATTGAGATGGCGAGCAAGCTCAACTGGCATGTAGGTGAGCGAACTAGAGCAAACCAGAATGCTGAGATGCTAAGCAACGTGTACTGTTTCTAATGTACAGAAGCGGATTTCTTCCACTTTTGTATACGCTGCAATAAAACAATGTTATGTCAATGCTGCAATAGAAGTGTAATATATATGCTAAGAGTTGAGATGTGTCACACTTGGGTTAGATGAATGATGATCTGATATGAAGATCTGAAAGTTATGGATTGTCACACTTGGAGTTAGCCTTTGTGGATGTTTCTTAGTTATTTTGAGTGATTAATTCATGAAGTTTCTGTTTGAAACCATGTTGTTTAGTACTTATACATTTCTACATTTATGACTAACATATGCACGTATATGCTTCTTTTTAACAGGTGTTGTATGATTCTTTTGAGGTTGCTACATGATGTCGTACTTTTTCTCCTTCAAGTTGGTCATGCTTGCATTAATGTATTATCTATCGACGTTCATACATCTTTGTTTTTAGTATGTATCATTGTGGTAGCTAAAGCTGTATGTATTGTTACTTTTTGTCACAAATATTTATATTCTTAATACTCCGATTATGAAATATTAATTATCAGGTAAATAGACATAAAGAAGAAGTTTTAAAAAGATTTAGTCTCAGGGACCACATGTTTGTTTTTTAGTCTGAAGGACACTTTTTAGTGTAAACTGAAAATGATAGTTACAACTATCATTCTGTGATTTACACTAAAAAGTGTCTTTCAGCCTCTAAAACTAAATTTTTCTCTGACTTTTTCTATGATGGTTTGGCTTATGACTCCATTTGATTACGTACATTATAATGTGATAAGTGTGTTTTTTTGAATTGTTATAACATATTAGTTGAAATAAGTTTAGTGAAATTGAAAATGGTAAGCTTACATGCACATGGCAATAAGAAAATGCAATGGAATTTTTATAGAGCGTTTTAACTATGCTATGAAAAGAAAAATTGTTACAGCTTTCCTACACTATAGCATTATGCTAGTATTATACAAAATATTCTACAAGGATTAAACAATTTTCGTAGCAAAAAATAATGCTGTAATAGATAATAATGAATTTTCTATATCATTTCAATGTGTAATAAAAGATTGACATAATATTTCTATAGCATTTTTAGACGCTATAATAATATGGCATGTCAACATATTATAGCAATTAAATGATGTCATATTGTTACTATCATAAAACACAACTCTATGTAAAAGTTCTATAGCAAGCTTCAAAACTCTATAGAAAAGTAGTTGTACCGATACGCCTTGTGTATGATGGCAACAAAACGCTGTTAAAAGTCCGTTTTCCATTGTAATTTCAAAACGCTATTGTATCTATCAGACTTATTATAACTTGTTGATCTATAGCATTTATAGAAACACTATAAAAGACTTTAATAGCGGTTTTTAAATGCTATAAAAAGGTCTATTTATTGTAGTGTTATTTTCTTATTTATTATGATTATGCTTTCAAAATCTTTTAATCTTTTTGAGACATATGCCCTGATATCCACTTGTAACATCTCCCATTCCGAGGCCCGAAACTAAACGCAACAGATGCTGCAGTCATACATAGCATTAATTTTCGATAATAAAATGCTGCTATATTAATCATATCAATAATTAGAAGCATGTGAATATGAAAAATAATAAACGTGATTTAAGAGCAAACTTACACTTTTCATTTTACAAATAACATTTCATATTCATTACATAATCCCATTCGCAACCATACGTTTGGAGAAAACATAATTAATACAAAATACTCTAAGAGCAACATATGATGATGCCTATTTGGGGAATCAAGGTCCAACACTTGGAAATTATATAACTTACCATTAAATCCATAAAAACAATCAACAAGATTAGATAAAAACTCCTAAATAACTAAATTGCCTCCTGCACATCTCCGCAAGCTTGTTTGTCTAATTGGAGATCCGAAATCCCTTACTCCCGACCTACTCAAATGAGTACCCGAGAGTTTATGGGTAAAAAACATTGGGTTAGACAAAATGTCTGGTGCGAATAATAACCTACTGTCTTGAACCAATAGATATCAAGTAAGACCACATCGTTAAGCGTAATCCGCTTTACCCTCACTAGTATCTTAACCAAAACATATTAACTATTTATTATGCTGATACAACCATAATGATTAGAATAGGTTAAAGATTATTTGCAGTTATGCAACATATACTGGATTACCCATCCCAATTTATTAAACTACCAATCTAAATTTTCATTGACTGTCCGTCTTATACTTATGTGAACTACCCATCTCACATATGATTACTTGGATTACCTATCCCCCTACCATATGTACTACCCATCACATATGGATTTATTATCAAAGTTATATGGGCTACTTTGATGACCCACCTTTTTGGACAGTTTAAATCGACAATAAACCACACATATCTAACTCAAACCATTCAAAAGGGAGCACTGTCAATGGGGTAAATAAGAAAAGAAGGAAAAAAAAAATACAGAAACTCGCAGAGGAATGACAAAATATGACAGTCAAATAAATAATTCATGAAGCTGTTTTATAATATACATTTTATTACACAATTTTTACAACAATCAGAGTACAAACAATGACATATGTAAAATGATGTAGTGGAAGAATTTCTAATAATATAATATACCAAACTCCGTCTTCGTCCTCCAGAAATAAAGTCTTCAACATTGAAACGCTCAGGCTGACCCGAGC
The DNA here is from genome assembly GCA_030765085.1 of Allium cepa. NCBI lineage: Eukaryota > Viridiplantae > Streptophyta > Magnoliopsida > Asparagales > Amaryllidaceae > Allium > Allium cepa. The sequence continues at coordinate 135,227,232 of CM060945.1, forward strand.
GTAATGAAAAGACAAAACATTCGAGTCAGAACTAAAATATTCTCATGTGATTCAAATAAATATCACGTGGAAAATTAGTGCAATAGCGTCAGAGATGTTACGGGATTTTCATCTCCTATCCGGTGTATAACCTGTGTACAACAAATTAAGAATTGTTACGGGATTTTTCCATCTCTTAAGGATCTGCCAAACTATCTATATGTAGTAGTATACGCTATATATATTGTGTCCATCAGTAAAGTATAATATTGAAAATAGCGTTTAAGCGTTACCCATATCTGGCTGAACACATTTTTATAGGCATCGTAGTCTATACAGTACTATAAACTCCATCGTAAACTCGTAGGTTATCAGGGAGCACCCATAAGTATGACACAAATTAAAATCATAGTGGACTCAATAAGGCATATGACAAGGCACACGAGGCAATGCCCAGGGTAGGATTCTACCGTTTTGCACTCCCGGACTGGTGGTAAAGCATAGCAGCTACTATCGTCCACCTCAAGACACACTCCCATAATAAAATCGAGGGTGGCCATCAATCAATCACAAAGTAAAAAATATGGTATCACATAAGCATGTCCGATAGAAGGTGTGACCTCACTTGGCCCAGTATAGCTCCTATTTTAGTCAAATCGGGTTGACACAAAGGTCAGGGCTGCGTTTCTTACCTCATTCCAGTAGCATTTGCCAAACCATCCTAGTTCATTCTAGATTCTCCACCATGTGCACAGTTGTTAAAGTGGTTTCGAAATTGGTAGAGAGTATGATATTTTCTGACCCCGTCTCTTTGACAACCAACCGCTTATTTCACACCGCGGTCGTTTAAAAAAAAATCCAAAAACAGTTTATACCTTCATATCAATATATCCATATACTTATTCCAAAAGTATGAATATATTCATAAATATCAAGGAAGATTTCTTTCAACAAATTTCGAAAATAATTTATAAATCTCTCTTAAATCATTTATAAACTACTTATATGCTTTAGAAGCATTTATAAACTATTTATAAATTCCAAAATAGTTTACAACTCTTACCTTTTTCATAAACCTCTATGCAAATTCCTTTAAAACGCTTCCAAACCAATTTATACAAGTTCTTTTATAAAACCCTTTATAAAATCCTTTAAAACCCTTACAAACTCCTTTATAAACCACTATAAAAATCCTTTACGAAAATCTTTTATAAATGTCCTTTTATAAAATCAATTACAAAAGCCCTTACAAAAACTTTCATAAATTCCTTACAAAACCTTTTACAAAATTCTAAAATCTTTTATCTATTAAAGTTATTATAAAGTCTATATTTATTATCTTATATTAAATTGTTATATAAATTTTTAAAACTATATTGAATATTTTATTCAATTAAATTTTTAAAGTGTTTTTATCATACTACATTATTTAAATTATATATTTTAAAACTAAATCAAATTATAAGTTAAAGTCTTGAAATTTAGGTTTTTAAAACTTATACTAACTAAAATATAATTTTTAAATAAAATCTTTAAACTAAATTTTGAAATCAAATTTATTAAATCAAAACATACTTTACAATTTTAGAAAATAATTTAAAATCGACCAAAGGTGTCCATATGTAATTTCCTATCCTATGGCCAAGTGATCAGTTAAATTTAATTTTAATTTCAGGAATATATATATATATATATATATATATATATATATCATTTCGATCCAAATCAGGTGTCATATGTATATATCATTTCAACCTATTTCTTAATTTATTTAATTTTAGATTTATTTGATGCCCGTAACATCCAGGGTGAATGACAAGAATAAATAAGCATAAAACTTCTAGTGTGAATAACATGAATAGATCAGCATAAATAAACATCCAAGCATCTAAAATATAAATTATTAGGCATCCATTATAATCAACATCCAAAACAGTCATATATCATAACAGAGTACTAGTTATAAATTCTTGGGTGTTTAACTAGCAAATTAAATTCCAATTTAAATTTAAATTTAAATTTAAATTTAAATTTAAATTTAACAGTTGAATTAAATTACACTACCAATGCAATTCAATATAAATGTAAACTTTAAACCATCAAACCACAATTAATAAATTTAAATCACCGCATGATTTCAGTTTAACGAACATCAAAATATTTTAGTATTTCGTGAGTGGTTTGAACACTCACCTTTGAATTTTTATCGAATTAATACCTAAAAGAATGCCCAAATTAGAAAAGTTTTATAATTCAATCAAAATAGATACATGTTATTTGGAATTTCGATACGAACCCAATGGAAGAAATCGCGCGTCAATCGGAGCTCCTATGAAAAAGTTATGCGAGTTAAAAGGTTGAAAATTTATATTTTAAAATAAAAATTAAACAAGGGCAATTTGGTAAATAAACTCAACTTCCTCTAACCCTCAGACAACGTGACTCGACTATAACCCTACAACCACCGGCATCATCACCCTACCGCCGATGATCCACATCTCTTCACTCTGGTCGGCCACCACCACGAGCTTCCAGGCCACGAGCCGCCTCCATCCATATGCGCGACCAACTCCGACCATCCCCACATGCTCTGCCACCGTTGTGCTTCACGGCCGAACTCAGGTGAGCCTATGCTCCTTCAACCAGAACAAACCACATGGATGCACTCGTCTCCTCGCCCTCTACGCTCTAGTGCCCTCCGATCGCTCCAAAGTCGAAGATCCTCTGTTGAATCTACAACCCTAAACGAACGGCCATGATTGTTTGACTAATTTTTGGCCAAAATGTGATTCGATCACAAAAATGAATTGTAGACGTAGGTTATGTTCGTCAAGAGCTTCGTGATGATATATAATTCGATAGGGCTAGAGGAGTTTGATTTGGAATTAGGGATTTAGGTTTTTAACGTCTGACATTGGGAAGGAGGGAAGAAGCAGATGAGAATACAAGTATGTATAGAAATTGACTGCTAGGTTAAGGGAAAAAAAATCTATTTATATAGACAGGGATGGATAAGAATGGATGGAAAGATCGTTTTTTTCAAAACGATAATAAGGATCTGATAAGCTAGTTTCGTCCTCGAAACGAAAATGGATCATCCAATATATCGAAATATAGGTTTTCAGTATTTTTAAACACAATGAAACTAGTTTCAAACCCTATTCCATTGTATATAGAAGTTAGCTTTTAAATTCAAATTATATTCATTTAAATTCTTTTAATTGATTTCTAGGTGTTTCGAATCCGCACGATCAAACGATAAGTCCGATCGCCACGAAACATGGAATCCAATAATAATTCATTGTTACGGATCCAATGAAACGAGTTTCGTTGAAATTTGAGCAGTTCCCAAAAAAGGCTATTTTTCATGTTAACTGAATAAATTATTATTAAATTGATTTAATCACTTTAAAATTCTAAATTAAAGGTTTCATATCATCATTTTGATTAAACTGAAAATAATAATCCCTTATAATTAAAGTTTCCGTATTAATTCCAAGATTTAAATATTACATTAATTTCAGCGTTCAATTACAACTGCAATAAAACCTAGTTTATTATAATTTAAATACCAATAAATTATTTTATTTTGATTTTTCACTCTTATTAGTAAATCAACCAAAATCTTCTGAATTTATTTAATATAAGTTTCTGTCTTATTATACTCATTTTCTATAGTTGATGTTTTTCTTATTTTAAATGCAATATTTCAATTATATTAAATTTCATTGAGTTCCAACTATTTCCAACTGATTTAAAAATAAGATAACAATTAAAGCAATTGTTATACATTAGTAATTCAACAAATTTCTAAATTTATTATTTACAAACAAAAGCTAATAGATTTACGTACTAAATAATTGATTTCATATTCTATATTAAAACTAATTTCAATTAATAACATATAATTTTGACATTAAATCCAACATTTAATTTATTCCTTTTTATAATTGTAACCAAATTAACTTTTCAATTATTTCAATTGGTTGAAACAATAGTCAATTTCATTCAATCAACATTATTAAATTACATTTTAATAAAAAAAATCCATTTATAAATCATAAATTTTAATTTCTCACAATGTTAAATTCCAAGATCTTATTTAATTTTATATTTTAATTATCAAAAATTCGGGTACAGTCTCCATACTCAAAACTTTTCGTCCTCGAAAAGGAACAAGAAGGGATTAAGAAATTTGATATAATTTTATTCAAAATATTCAATTTATAAACAATTTAACTTACATAATCAAGTATTTTAAATAAATATATCAATTTATAAACAATTAAATCTTTCATATTCAAGTTTAATAAAAGTTTGAAAATATTTTCACTTTCACTAAAAATTTCTGGGTCCTAAAGTTACGAAAAATTTAGGAAGAGTCTCCTCCGCGCGGTTAAGTCCAAAAAAAATATCAATAATTTCTATATATATATATATATATATCATATTTTAATAATAAGCATCCCAAACTATAGGAAAATAATAAAATATTATTTCAAAAACCGTAATCCGAAAACGTACCTATTTGTCGGGCAAACAACTTTATTTATGAAACCAAACGCAATTGCTATTACTTCCATAAGCCTGAATTCCACTTACATAATCCAAAAGAGTTAAAATTATGTAAAAGAGTAATATATCGTTTGTTTCGATAAATAGCACAAACAACGTAACAATATGAAATAATCATATGCAAACAAAAGACTTGCAATCAAAGAAATCAATCATACATTCATAGTAACCAAAACTAATGGTTTGTCGAGGTTCAGACATTTTTCGTTGTACAAGAGTGATGAATAAGCCATCAAGTGTACCTTACGCTCAACAGCCTTTGGTAATTACTTAATAGATTATTCATACAACCTCAAACAATTTAACGTATCATTCCCCAAATATCTCACAAGCCAAACACATAGAATTTTAAATATTATTTAAGTTTATTCGATTGCTTTCTTTTCTCATTATTTACCTTTTGTTTACTTCATTTCTCATTCTTCATTTGCTTGCATAAAATTTTCCATTCAATATTTAAAATCATCAATGAATCCATTGTTAAATTATTACATACATTTCATTGTAGTTAATTCACACTTATTATTTACTTATAACCTTGATTTCCATTTTAATATTAATATTCATCAACGAATCATTTCGGTCATTTTCTTGAGTTTATAATCATTTTGCTTAAACAGTATTCACTTTTTCACTATTTAATTTAATTATTAGCGTTTCAAAATATTAACTTATGTTTATGATACCTTGTAACATCTTAATTCTTTTATTTATAAACATATGTTCATTTTGAAGCATTCTTGTCATTAAGATTTTACTTGTACAATATTCTATTACATACCCATATCTAACATTTCAACTTTTTAACATTTTTGGTAAGTTTTATATATATTTTAGAATGTAACTGAGTATTATACAAATTATCTTATTAATTTTAATTAACAAAAACATTCAATAGTTTATCACTTCTTAATTTTCATTATCTTTTAATTTACAATTAAAAAATCTCCAATTTATTTATAGTTTCACTAAACACTTAGGGCCCGTTTGGTTTCATTTTGTATTTTGAGTTTTGTGTTTCCAACTTGCACTAAGAAATAGAAAAAATTAAGAGAAGAAGATTTATAATTCTTAGCCATTGCGATGACCATCGGACAACGAAGGAGTTGGATTGTTCTCTGTGCTTTTGTTATCTCTCAAAACACGAAAAACAAAATAAACTTGTTTTCAATTTTACATGTTAATTTCATTTTTCAAAATTGTTTTTCAACAATACATATAACGGATTCGTTTTTATAGAAACTTAAGAACTAAATACAGGTTTCCATTTTAAATCATTTTAAAATAATATACATATATACATACGCACACACACACACTCTCTCATATCTTTTATATATCCAATCATATTTAGAAATTTAAATTTCAGATTTGTTCATCAAAACAAATATGTAGCAAAGCTACTACAGTTATCTTCCCACTATGAAACTCGAAAATGAATGTCGATGATACTACGGTCATCGCCGAAATTATTTTCCAACAACAGAAGAGGGGAGTACAGAACTTATTTTTTTTAAAATTCTTTTTAAAACATTTCTTTCAAATCTCTTTTGAAAATATTTCGATTTTCAAATGCTTTCAAATAACACCAATGTTACCTTTTCCATATCTTTGAAAACAAATTTCAACATTGGAACTTAATTATCAAATTTTCAATTTAAATTCTTTTTACTTGTAAAATCATATTTTACAAACCATATTTATAAAATTACACTTCTTATAACATGCAATAGTCAATAGTTTTAAGAACTTTGACTTACCAAACAACAAATGATAATAATCAAACATTATTATTTCCTAACAACAATACACCACAATAACAATACCAATTTATGAAAAATAATATATATATATATATATATATATTTATATATACAAACTATAATGCTAGGTAAAATTATTTCATTTACCTATTTTTCAAAATAAATATTATGTCGGTCTGCCCCATTAAGTGTTTAGAAATCCCTATCGATGCCATAACAACCTATGTATCGACCAGAATTTATAAATACTAAACATAATAAATTAACACAATATAAAAACATTTTTATAGCACTAACAAATACGCTCTCTCATACACACACACACACACACACACACTCAGACTCATTCTAGTGTATTATTAACCTTATCTCTAATGAGTTAAACCCAAAACCGGCTAAGGTATCTCTAAACCAAAGCTCTAATACCAACTGTGATGACCCACCTTTTTGAACGGTTTAAATGGACAATAAACCACACATGTCTAACTCAAACCATTCGAAAGGGAGGATTGTCAATGGGGTAAATAAGAAAATAAGATAAAGAAGGAAAAACAAAACACAAAATCTCACAGCGGAATAACTATATATAATAATCAAATAAACAGTTCATAAAGCTGTATTATAATTTACATTTTATTACACAATTTTTACAACAATTAGAGTACAAACAACAACATACCAAAAATGATGTAGTGGAAAATTTTCTAATAATATAATATACCAAGCTCCTTTTTCGTCCTCTAGAAATAAAGTCTTCAACACTGAAATGCTTAGGCTGACCCGAGCATAATGAAAAGACAAAACACTCGAGTTAGAACTAAAATATTCTAATGTAAGTCAATCAATATTACGTGGAAAATGAGTGTAATGGCATCGAAGATGTTATAGGATTGTCATCTCCTATCCGGTGTATAGCATGAGTACAATAACTTAAGAGATGTTACGGGATTTTTCCATCTCTTAAGGATCCGTCAAACTATCTATGTGTAGTAATATACACTATATACGTAGTGTCTATTAGTAAAGTGTAATATTGAAAATAGCATTAAGGTGTTGCCATATCCCCCTTAATATATTCTTATAGGCATCGTAGTCTATACAGTACTATGAACTCCACCGTAATGTGGTAGGCTATCAAGGAGCACCCATAGGAACGAAACAAACCAAAATCATAATGGGCTCAATAAGGCATATGTCAAGGCACGCGAGGCAATGCTCAAGGTATGATTCTACCATTTTGCACTCCCGGACTTGTGGTAACGCATAGCAGCTACTACAGCCCACCTCAAGACACAGCCCTATGATCAAATCGAGGGTGGCCACCAATCAATCATAAAGTAACATATATGTTATTAAAGAAGCATGTCCGATAGAAGGAGCGATCTCACTTAGCCCGGTATAACTTCTGTTTTAGTCATATCAAGCTGACCCGAAGATCAGGGCTGCATTTCCTACCTCATTCCAGTAGCATTCACCAAACCATCCTACTTCGTTCTGGATTCTTCACCACGTGCACAGTTGTTAAAGTGGTTTCGAAATTGGCAAAGAGTATGGCAAAATCCGACCCTAGTCTCTTTAATAACCAACCACATATTTCACACCGTGGTCATTAAAAACAAATCAAAATATAGTTTTTACCTTCATATCAAGATATCCATATACTTATTCCAAAAGTATAAATATATTCATAAATATCAAGGAAGATTTCTTTCAATCAAATTCGAAAATAATTTATAAATCTCTCTTAAACCATTTATAAACTATTTATATGCTTTAGAACCATTTACAAAGCTATTTATAAATTCCAAATAAGTTTACAACTCTTCTTCTTTTCATAAACCTCTATGCAAATTCCTATAAAACGCTTCCAAATCCCTTTATACAAGTTCTTTTATAAAACCCTTTATAAAATCCTTTAAAACTCTGATAAACTCCTTTGTAAACCATTATAAAATCCCTTTATAAAAATCCTTTTATAAAATCCATTATAAAATCTCTTACAAAAACTTTTATAAATTCCCTACAAAACCTTTTACAAAATTCAAAAATCTTTAATCTATAAATTTATTATAAAAGTCTATATTTATCATCTTAAACTAAATTTTTAAATAGACCTTTCAAAACTATATTGAATATTTTATTAAATTAAAATTTTAAAGTGTTCTTATCATACTACATTATTTAAATTATATATTTTTAAACTAAATAAAATTATAAATTAAAATCTTAAAATATAGATTTTTAAAACTTATACTAATTAAAATATAAATTTTAAATAAAATCTTCAAACAAAATTTTAAAATTAAATTTATTAAATCAAAACATACCTTACAATTTTAAAAAATAATTTAAAATCAACCAATGTTGTCCATATATAATTTTCTATCCTATGGCCAAGTGATAAGTTAAATTTAATTTTAATTTTAGAAATGGATATATATCATTTCAATCCAAATCAGGTGTCAAAGGTATATATCATTTCAACCCATTTTTTAATTTATTTAATTTCATATTTATTTGATGCTCGTAACTTCCAGGGTAAGTAACAGGAATAAATCAACATAAAACATCTAGGGTGAACAACGGGAATCGATGAGTATAAACAAACATCCAAACATCTAACATATCAATCATTAGGCATCCATAACAGTCAACATCCAAAACAGTCGAATATCATGACAAACTAGTTATAAATTCTAGGTGTTTAACTAGCAAATTAAATTCCAATTTCAATTTAAATGACAATTTCAATTTAACTGTCAAATTAAATTTCACTATCGATGTAAGATAATATAAATGTCAATTTTTAATCATCAAACAACAATCAATAAATTTAAATCACTATATGATTTCAATTTAACAAACATTAAAATATTTTAGTATTTCATGAGTGGTTTGACCATTAACTTTGATTTTTAAATTAAAATCTAAAAGAATGCCTAAATTTGAACAGTCTCAGAATTGAACCAAACCAATTCCATATTGTTCGGAATTTCGATACAAACCCAATGGAAGAAACTGCATGTCAATCGGAGCTCGTATGAAAACGTTATACGAGTTAGAAGGTTGAAAATTTAAATTTTAAAATAAAAATTAAACCAGGGCAATTTGTTTTATATACTCACCTTCCTCTAACCTTAAGAGAACGTGACTTGACTGCAACCCTACAGCCGCCAGCATCATCACCCTGCCATCGATGATCCAAGCCTCTTCACTCTGATCGGCCACCACCATGAGCTTCCACGCCACGAGCTGCCTCCATCCATGTATGGGCAACCAACTCTAGCCATCCCCACATACTCCAACGCCACCGTGCTTCATGGCCGAACCCAGGCAAACCCATTCTCCTTCGACCAGAACGAACTATATGGATGCACTTATTTCCTCGCCCTCTACGCTCTAGTGCCCTCCAATCACGCCAAAGTCGAAGATCCACCATTGAATCAACAACCCTAGAATGAACGACCACCACTATTTCACTGATTTCTGACCAAACCAAGATTCGTCGCAAGAATGAATTGCAGATGTAGGTTACATTGGTCAAGAGCTTAGCGATGATATATAATTTGATAGGGTTAGAGGAGTTTGAATTTTGGAGTTTGATTTGGAATGTAGGATTTAGGGTTCGAGTTTGACATTGGGAAGGAAGGAAGAAGCAGATGAGAATACAAATACGCACAGAAATTGAAATCTAGGGTTAGAGGAAAAAATCTATTTTTATAGACAGAGATGGATAAGAATGGATGGACATATCGATTTGGGTCGAAACGATAACAACGACCTGAAAAGGTTATTTCCTTCCCGAAATGAAAATGGGTCATCCAATATATCGAAATATAGGTTTTCAATATTTTTAAATTCAATGAAAGTTTTCAAACCCTAATTCCATTGTATATAGAAGTTAGCTTTTAAAATCAATTTATATCCATTTAAATTCTTTTAATTGATTTCTACGCGTTTCGAGCCTGCACGATCCAACGATAATTTTGATTGTTACAAAAAATGAAATCCAATAATAATTCACTGTTACGAATCCAATGAAACTGGTTTCGTCGAAATTCAAGACAGTACCCAAAAAGGCTAATTTTCACGTTAATTAAATACATTATTATTAAATTGATTTAATCGCTTTAAAGTTCTAAATTAAAGGTTTTATATCATCATTTTGATGAAACTAAAATTCAAAATCCTTTAAAATTAAATTTTCCATATTAAATTCAAGATTTAAATATTACATTAATTTCAGCGTTCAATTACAACTGCAATAAAACCCAGTTTATTATAATTTAAATATTAATAAATTCTTTTATTTTGATTTTTCACTCTTATTATTAAATCAACCAAAACCTTATAAATTTATTTAAGTAAGTCTTCATCTTATTATACTTGTTTTCTACAATTAACGATTTTCTTATATTAACCACAATATTTCAGTTATATTAAATTTCATTGAGTTCTTCCAACTAATTTAAAAATAAGATGATAATTAAAAAAATCGTTATACATTAGTAATTCAACACATTTCTAAATTTATTGTTTACAAACAAAAGCTAATAGATTTACATACTAAATAATTGATTTCATATTCTATATTAAAAATAGTTTCAGTTAATAACATGTAATTTCAACGTTAAATCCAACATTTAATTTATTGCTTATTTACAATTATAACCAAATTAACTTTTCAATTATTTCAATTGATTGAAATTACATTAAAATAGTTGTCAATTTCATTTAATCAACATTATTAAATTACATTTAAAAAATTCCATTTATTAATCATAAATTTTAATTTCTCATAATATTAAATTTTAAGATCTTATTAAATTTAATATTTTTAATTATCCAAAATGCAGGTCATTGCAGCTATTCATCTCACATATATACATTTTTATGGATTATCTATCCCCTCCCGTATGGACTACCCATTGCATATTGTTTCATTTATTTAAAATAATGTGGACTATCCATCACACATCCCCTAACTTTTCTACGATGACTATGAACCCTTCATTAACTATTTAGAGACTATCCATCTCTGGCATGATGTGGACCATCCACCTTATATCCAATAGTTTTCCTAGGATGACTATGAACCCATCACTTATCAGTTTAATTCATTTTAACCCACATGTTTGACCTATATCTATTGTTGTCCTCAATTAGGTTGTATACTTCTTAAACTTCTAACATCACATAATAATATACCTCAGTATCCCCAATGATCTTGTCAAACTTATTAAAATATACATCGGTATCCTCAATGATCAAAGTCAAAATCATACAACATATGGCTAGCCGCCGTTAATCTGGACGGTATAGAATGTTTTCGACATTAATGACAATGTCGACCTCTGTACAAGGTCGAAAACAAAAGCTTAAATCTTTTTAATTTTGAAACTCTATGTCGAAAGCAAGGTTTTCAACATACATATGATATAGGCTATCCACCTTTAAAAAAAACTTTAGATTTTTATAAATCATATGACTAACTGCCAAAATCATAGGTTCGTCAATACTCTTGAACGTTGTCTATATTGCCTATTTAAAACATAATTTTAATTTAAAACTATGACTCGTCGGTGCTGAAAGGAAGAAATGTGGCATCGGTGCAGTACGACATCGTTGCTAATATAATGTAGTATAAAACTTTACCAACATTGATAAATGGCGGCATCGAAACTAATGGCATCATTATAAAACTTTATACTTAGCATACATCGACTACTATGCTGCCAAACCTATAAGGTCGAAGATAAAATAGGTAGCACCAATGCTTTCATATAACTGATGTTGAAAATAATCAAAAGGGTGATAGGCAGCGTCAATGACGGCGACATAAGCGAGGCGGCCTTAATGATTGCGGCATAAAACCTTTATACACTTAAATGAATCATGAGAATCTGATGCCATCGATAGTAGGTTGCCGTCGAAGTTGATTTTGACATTGTAGGAATCACTTCATAACTATTTAGGTAGTTGCCATATGCATCCCTCCATATCGACGTTGATACGAGTGGCATGACATTATCGTAAATATTATGAAAATTGATTTATTACTAATAAAAACAAATATTTTTCATCAAACCTTATTCTTTGTCAAAGCCCTAGATAAAGAAATGCTTTGCCTAATTCTTACCAGAAATTTTTCGCACTTCACATTAGGGAACACACGTGATTATTGTCACCTAATGGTTTTTAATGAGTTGATTGTTATGGAACCCAAGAGTTCACAACAACAAGAGGCTCAAAGTCCACCCCTTTGATAATAGAGATGTCGGCCATCGCGATCGACGTCATAAGTCTAGCTCCAGATGAGCTACTAGGAGAAACCTTCATTGGGAATAAAAAAGATTCTATAACATCCAATGTTTCCGAAGATATGTTAGGGAGAATTTGCTTGTAGCATGGGCTATCGTTGAACGATGTCCTGCTACCAGGACCGAAGGACATGCCATATACTCCACTGAAAGGGTACACCACTTTTAATCGATTTTCCTGCACATCCGGGATGCTCCCACCATTCAATCAATATATTCGGGAGGTGTTATCTAATTTAGGGATTGTCCTATTACAGTTACACCCAAACGGGTACGCTCTGTTGAACAACCTATTCATCATCATTATGGAGCACCTTTTTCGGCCCCTAACTCCGGAAGAAGTCAAATTCTTATTCAACATTAAAAGACATGGAGATAACCCCTCATTCACATTTTTGGAGGGAGTTAAAAACTTCCAAATCGCGATTGGGACTTGGGCCAAACTTAGCTACTTCAAAACAGAGTGGTTCTATGTTCGATGCCTACCAGGATTTGCTAGTCGGTGGCTACTTGGACATAAGTGTTGCAATTTATCTGGCGACTAATTGGTTAATCTCCATTGATACCGAGTTTAACGTTGTTTTCTCTTTATAGCTTCAATTCCTCGACCTGAAGGCAATCAATTTAGGGAAATCGTTAGGATTCTTCAAGAGGTGCTAGGCAAGATTAGAGAGATCGAAGCAGTGCTAACGGATGAAAATCTGAGGCCCGTTGGGCTGATTGATAGAGATCATAGCATAGCTCTTGAAGGATCTCTTAGGGCAGCTTCGGTAAGACAAGCTAGGTGTAGAACACCCGGAATTGTAATCGCTGAGCAAGATAGCAAAGAGGATATGTCCACTGAAGATGAACTCATAGCCGGGCCCTTAGAAAGTCCTCGACATTCAGAGGAAAACAGGAAAGGCAAGGTAGTTGCTCATAAGCTTTGCAAGTCCACGAGACAAAAATCTGTGGTTGTATCTCTACCAGCCGTCGATGTTATAATTTCAATGGCTCCTCCCTCACACATGGAGAACCCCTTCGAAAAAATTGCAGACATTCCAATCCCGGACTATGTGTCGCTCCAACAAGATACCAGATTGGAAGGGCTTCAAAGCACTTTGGATCTAGGTGAGTCAATTCCTTCGAGTATGGCCGATATAACCGTTTGATCGGGGGGTTTGCACAGGCATAGACACACTCTACGGTACCACATAATTTCTAATTACAAGCTATCATCTCTGGAGATTACCAACTATGTTTCTCTTTTCATTTTATAGTTACGATGTCGAGGCAGTAATCTATGCTTGATAGCCTTCGATATGCGCACCGTCCATCAAGATCATACTTTGAGTCTCGCAGACATGAGGCCGATAGAGACCGTGGTCGTGACTATTACAGTACGAGAGGGAGCGCTACGAGAGGGAAAGGGACAAGGAGAGGGAGAGGGAATATAAGCACCTTTCCCGATCATTCTCTCTGCTAGCCAAAGGTCTAACATAACCCTATGGTTCTGGCGACAACCCCTTGAATCTTCATGTCAAATACCACCTCCCTTATCGACTAGGCTTGATCAACAGCATCGGAGGACTGAAATCGAGGCCCCCATTGCCACTGAACAAGCCATCACAGAACACACCGGGGAAGGAACGATTAGAATCGCTATGTTGGAAAAGGTTTTTCCAAATATCCACTTTGACGGCTTCATATTTCCCCCGCACATAAAGCGAATTCCGAACGAGGTAGAACAAACGATGCATAACTATATACATGTTGTTTATGGCCAATATCAGGAATGGATAAAGACCGCGGATAAAGTATCAGCGGTGGCCTTTGAGCGGGCAAAGACAATCGAGAAATTAGGAGCTGATCTCACTCAGAAGAACCACATAATTTAGGTGCTCAATGATGGAAATGAGTCTGCGAGAAATTCAAAAACGGAGGCCAATAAAAGAGCGACCAGGCAACCCTGAGGATGGAGGAAATGAGGGGAACCTACTTTTCCTTGGTTAAGGAAACGGGGCATCAAACCACTACGGTTATAGCTGAAAGAGATGAGGTACTAAAAGAGCTTGAGGAGCTTAAAGCTAAATTTGCTGAAGTCGTCAAAGAAAAAGATGATGCAAATAAAGGCACTCTAGAAGCGTGCGAGCAGGCTGTGGCGCTTAGGGACGAGAGGAATGTGACAACGCTAAAGGTTCAGGAAGCCGAAGCCAGGGTTGAGGGTGAAGTGAGAAGAGCAGAGGCCAGGTTGGAGGGTGACATCGAAGATCTCCTCATTACATATAATGCAAATGTTTTGAAGCATCGAAATCTAAGCTGGCTCGAAGATTATCCATCACATATATACAATGCTTGGTGTCACTTGGTTGAAGATGAAAAAGCAGAGCACCACACTGAATTCATCGATGAGTTTGAATTAGAGAATCAAGTGTTGAATGAGGATGAGAGAAGAGTTCTCCATAATGTCACTATCACATTCGAGAAAGAGAGACTCGGTACTCAGCATCCGAAGGCTGGAGAGGGTTCTGGCATTGAGCCTCATGATGCGAGATCCGAAATTCCTATGCCAACCCAGTCCAAATCTACTCCCGCAGTTGATCCTCTATCTGTGCCCACATACAATCCTGCTCAATTGTAGTTCACTCTAGCTCGCGAGCATGTCCCTGAAGCTGCTCCGGCTACACCCGCGAGCCATTCGGAGGAAGGTATTCTAAACGTTTCTCACATTTACTCGAAGTCGGGACTGTTGTTTGAAGAGTTACTGACACTTTTTCTCTTATCTCTATTCAGCGATGAAGCTGCATCGGCCATGCCCCTGCAACTCAAGAGCCGCATCATGGGCAAGAGGCCCTTATAACAGAGGCAACCACAATAACGGCCGTAGAATCAACTAATAGTGTAGGGTAGCACTTTTACTTTTGATAAGCAGATGATGGAGGAACTCCTTGGTCATCAAAGTGACCCTCTTACCAACATGCCATTTGTTATTGGCAGAGGCGCATTCATGGTTAGCTTTTCGGGCCCAACTGGCAGCATCCACGTGGATGCTCAAACAATTCATAAAGAAGAGATCATAGCGCAGATTATTGCCGAGATGGAAGAGACCGCACAGGCCATTGGTATCAGAGGTGGTATGGCAGGTCCTTGCCCAGCTTCTCTGCAAATGATTTCTCATGATGGCATAATTGTCGAACTGGCATGCCTCACTCATCTTCCAACATTGAGAGCGTTCCTATTCCTCCGACTCTGCATTCAAAAAGTGTTCCAATTCCTGTGGGTTCGAAGGAAGAAGTTAGCATAATTCCCTGGTTAGAGATCAACCATCAAAAGGCAAAGGCTCGAAGAGGCACTCGAGCGGTCCAGTGGGTCAACACCGAAGAAGAAGAAGAAATCAAGAGAATAGACATGTCTTCTTGCTTCCTTTTTTGGTAGATAGATAGGAATTTCCTTTTATTTCCTATTGGTCGTATATAGATGAGGGTTCGGCCCCTGCTAGTAGGATTTCTTGGAATAATTTTTGTACTTATTCTTCTTTTTCAAAGAATACTTAAAATAAAATTCCATTTTGTTTCGAGCACGGTTTTGTGTTTATTTACTTAAATGTTATAGCACTCGAACTTTCATTCAATGTACTTGTGAAGCCTAAGTCTTTGAATCAGACCTGAGTTTTGTTGTTAAGTCCCAAAGTTATGGCTTTGGCTTATAACCGAAAGTTAAGTCGAGTCTCAATACTGTACAGTTTCAATTAGTAGCTGGTACTTGAGTCTTGGGAAGTCGCTTTCCGCCTTCGATAAATTGATTTTAACTTAACCAGAACGAAGTTGAAATAAGATGAGTTCGAGTGATCGGATCACACTCGCTCATCTATTAGTACTTGCATCCATACTCTGGGGATTGCACTTGCACGTCGGTGGTCGGTTGCGTCCGTTTAATTTTCAAAGATATGTCCACGCTCTGGGGACTTAAGTTATTTACGGATGGTCAGTCACACTCGTTGATATTTAGAATTTTGTCAGCACTCTGGGGACCTTGATTGATTCATGGGTGATAATTACACCCAATTTGTTTTTAAACTCTGGTCCACGCTCTGGGGACATAGAATTAGCCAATGGGTGGTCGGTTACACCCGTTTTGATGTTTATACCCAATTTGTGCTCTGGCAATCTGGGGTTGGTTAACAGACGGGCGATCCTATCCATTTTGAGTTTTAGAATTTCGTTCACACTTGGGGAATGGTAGTTTATTAGGATCATGGACAGTTGGGTCATATCCACTCTCAGTTAACAAATGAGGTCGTTAGATGGACGGATCCATCATCCTCAGACTTGGTTTAAACACGGGAGAATTCGCTTGGTGGACGGATCCACCCTCTTCGAGCCTGCATTTGTAAGTTTATACTCCAGGTCACAATGTGGGAGCTGGAGTTAGTTAGAGGATTGTTGTGTATCAATCCTTTTTTAGCTTCAGTGTGATGGCTTGCCCTCGAGCTCGAGTTTCACTTAACGAACGTCCGGTTGTATCACAGTCACTCCCTATTTGAATAAGTCCCACGATAGGGTAGAACTTAGCTCTTCGTGCATTGTGATGGTCGTAGGACGCATTTAAGAATCACTGCTCTGGCTCGATGAAATTACATTTTATTGCTGAAATAAGAAAATATGGCAATGTCAGTTGCCTTATTACAAAATAAAATTTCGAAATGCATAAAAAAATCGCAAATGAAAAGCAGACCGAATGAATAAATAAAGCCCGTTATGTGTAGTAGCGACGAAGACTCTCGTTGTTCCAGGCTCTTGGCAAAGTGAGACCATCAATTGTCGATAATTTAAATGTGCCGTCTCTGAGTCTTTGTTTAATAACATATGGTCCCTCCTACGTTGGTTTCATGAGCGAAGGGACTGGGTAAATTCTCTTTAGGACAAGATCACAGAGTTCAAAGATTCGCGGTCGGACCTTAGCATTGTAAAATAGGGAAACTCGACTTTGGTGCACGGCTGCCCTCAAATCAACCTCTTCTCACTTCTCATCTAATTAGTCCAGAGATTCGACAAGTAATATAACATTTGTTTCGGTCATAATATGTCATACGATGAGAAGGCACTTCTAACTCGACTGGAATAACGGTTTTTGAACCATAAGAAAGTGAAAACAGAGCATCCAGGTCGCAGACTTGTGGGTTGTTTGATAAGCCTATATGGCCATAGGAAGTTCATTGACCCATTTGCCTCCGGCCTTTTCCTATCATTTCTTCAGAATGGACTTTATAGCTTTATTAACAGCTTCGACCTGTCCATTCACTTGATGGTGCGCAACTATAGAGAATTTCTTCTGGATATGGAACCGCTGACAGAAATTCTTGAACTCGACACTATCAAATTGGGCTCCGTTGTCAGTGACGATGGTACGTGGAAGACCAAATCGACAAATAATGTTGCGTACAGCAAAGTTGATCACTTTTTTCATTGTGATAGTAGCAAGGGGCTTGGTTTCTACCCATTTGGCAAGTAATCAACTGTGATGATGGCATACTTTGCGCCACCTTTAGCTAGAGGTAGGGACCCAATAATGTCGATGCCCCATACTACAAACGACCATGGACTAACCATCTGAGTTATTTCAGTAGGCAGGGCTCTTAAAATCCAAGCATGTTTCTAACATCTATCACATTTCCTGGCATAATCTGATGCATTGCAATTTACAGTCGGCCTATAATAACCATATCATAGCACTATCTTAGCAAGAGCTTGCCCCTTGGTGTGATCGCCACATTCTCCTTCATATAGATCATGCAATACACATTTGATTTCATCATGGGTGATAAACCAGAGTAAAGGAACTGAGTATCCTCTTCTATACATGACTCCATTCTGAATAGTGAACCACGAAGCTTTTAGAAGAACTTATCTTTTTTCGATCCTACGCTCTTGTAGGGTCCCATGCTCGGGATAGTTTCTGAACGGAGTCATCCATGACTCCTTATCGGGTATGACTTCAAGTACCAAGTCGGTCTCCATTTGATCAATACTCAGGGAAGATAATGTCTCCATGAGAATGAGTTTCATTTTCTGTGCCTCACTGATACCGGCTAACTTTGCCAAGGAATCGGCCTTCTATTTTTGTTCTCGAGGTATGCAATAGATGGCACAATAATCAAACTGGTTCAACATTTTCTGAACCCAAGCGAGATAGTGGCGAGTCTTCAGTCTTTGGCTTGGTAGTCCCCACAACTTGGCATATGACCAATTGTGAATCGTAGTAAATCTCCACAGCAATAATTCTTAAATCTCTTGCAAGCCTTGGTCCAGCGATCAGGGCTTTGTATTCGGCCTCGTTGTTGATTGCATGGAAATTGAACATTAAAGCATAGCATATAGATCAAACTTTAGGAGTTTCAAGCACAACCCCAGCGCCTAAGCAGGAGTCCTTGATGCACCATTAGTATGTAGCTTCCAGACATATTCGGGAGATCCACTGGTTTTGGGCAAGTCTTCCGAGATAGTGAATTCAGCAATGAAGTCTGCTAGGACTTTCCCTTGAATAGCTTGTCTTGGTGTGTAAGTGATGTCGAACGGACTTAACTCAATATTCCATTTGAGTAACCTACGAGACGTCTCAGGCCACGCACGGACCCATCGTAAAGGCTGGTCGGTGTATACAGTGATAGGATGAGCTTGAAAATATGGACAGAGCATTCTCGAGGCAATAAAAATATAGTAAGCTAACTTCTCCAACTTCGGATAATTTCTTTCTACTCCGGTCAGTCGTTTGTTAATGTAATAGACTGGCTATTGTATCCCGTCCTCCTCCCAAATTGAAGCTTCACTAATTGCATTTTCTAACACTGCCAATTAGATGTACGCTCTCTCGTGATCAATAGGTTTTGATAGAATGGGTGGTGTTGATAGGTGTTGAATCAATACTCGAAAAGCACCCTCACACTCGTAGTCCATTCGAAGTTTTGTTTCCCTTTTCTGATTAGATCGAAGAAGGGAATGCATTTATTGGTGGATTTTGAAATGAACCCGCTCAGTGCTCCTACCTTCCATTGAGGCTCTGAACTTGCTTTATAGTCCTTGGAGTCTCAAGATTTCTAATTGCCCAAATTTTCTCGGGATTGGCTTCGATTCCTCGAGCATTAATGATAAATCCAAGGAATTTTCCAAAAGCGACCCCAAAGTGACATTTCAACGGGTTGAGTTTCATTCTATACTCTCGGAGGATGTTGAAAATTATTTCCAGGTCTTTGATATGATTGATGGAGAATCATGACTTTACAAGCATGTCGTCCACATATACCTCCATGGTCATTCCGACCTGGTTAGGGAACATTCGTTTGACGAGTCTCGGATAGCTTGCCCTGGCATTCTTAAGTACGAACGACATCACTTTATAACAATAGAGTCCTAGATCAGTGATAAAGCTGGTATGCTCCTGATTAGGTGGGTGCGTCAGTATCTGATTGTAGCTAGAATATGCATCCATGAAAGATAAGAGTTCATGTCTGGCCATTGAGTCTACAAGCTAATCAATTCGGGGAAGTGGAAAGCTGTCTTTAGGGCAAGCTTTATTCAAGTCTGAGTAGTCAACACATGTTCTCCATTTCCCGTTAGGTTTCCTGAAAAGTATGGGGTTGGAAACCCATTCTAGATATAACGCCTCTCGGATAAACCCATTCGACCTGAGTTTTCCAACCTCTTCCTTAAGGGTGGTAGATCTCTCTGGACCCATACCAAGCCTTTTTTACTTGACCAGGACATGACGTGGGTCAATATTCAATGTATGGCTTGTGATATCCGGCGAGATCCCACACATGTCAGAGTGCGTCCAGGAAAACACGTTGAGGTTTGCCTGGAGAAACTCAACCAATTCCCCCTTCATATGTTGGCTTATCCGGGATCCAATCTTTACCACTTTAGAATTGTCATCATTATCGATCATCAGCTCTACCGGAGAAGCCTGACTGTCTTTGACTTTGTCTTCACTTTTGGTATCTCTCGGGTTAAGATATCTTGGGAATTGATTGTGGTGCTCGGGCCTTGGCTCAGGCATCAACTGTCAATTATTCACAAAGCGGACGTAGAGAGATTCCTCTACACCCTTTCCCTTCTCTTTTCGATGCGCCTCCTACAGCTCACGACATAACAAGCACGTCTAGCAGCCTGGTCTCCCTGAATGACTTCGACTCCATTGTGGGTAGGGAATTTCAAAATTAGACACCAAGGGGCAATAGCGGCTCTGAACTCAACTAGGGTAAGTCGGCCCAATAACGCGTTATATGGTGAGGCAATATTTAATACAATAAACTGTAATATCTGAACTCTTTGGCATTCTCCATCTCCCTACTCCATTGGTAGCTCCACCATCCCAGTGGATATAGTCGCACTTCCATTAAAGTTATGAATACGAGACTGACAAGGCTTCAAATCTTTCACTTCCATCTTCATTTGATCATAGGCTCGCTTAAAGAGTATGTTCACTGAACTTCCACTGTCCACTAAGATCTCTTTATCCAAGCAGGACCTATCTGAGCTAAAATGACAAATGGATCAGTGGTTGGGGCTTCGACTCTATCGGAATCTCTATCTCGAAATACGATGTCGTCATTCGTCGTTTTCTATTGTTTGACCGGAGCTCCGTCTTCCAAATTACTGCAATATTTGAAGCTCGAATGCCTAAAAGAGCTGGCATACAACTCCATTTCCCTCCCACTCCGATCCAATGGATGAGGACCATCACTAACAGTGTTAATCACTAACCTCCCACCGATACGAGCGAGTTCCTTCGGTCTAACCTGATCTGGTATTTGGTTTTGATTTGATGAGCCCGCACCTCCAGACTAAGGTGCACGAAAAAACTGCTCCAACTTTCTTTCTTTGATCAACTACTCGATAATATCCTGTCAATAATAGCACTCGTTCATATTGTGGCCATAACTATCGTGTAATCTACAAAACTTACTCATTTGAATCTGTTACTTTGACGATTGCTTCAGAGTAGGTTTCTTATATTGGACGGTTTTACAAGTTAGCAAGTACACATTTTCCAAAGACGTATTTAAAGGAGTATATGTGTCAAACAAAAGATCCCTACGTCGTGGCCCATGATTCTGATCTCGCTTCCTACCTTGACTTTCATCGCCTTTCTATTGATTTTGCTTATTCTATATATTTAATTGCACCTTTTCAAAACTCCCCCCATTTTTTTACAATGACATTGCTTTGGATTCCTTCCATATTGGGCCCTACGTCATCCTTTTTTCTAGATTGTTTCGCATCCTCTCTTCTCAAGTACGGAGATGCCTTGGAATAGAAACGGTCCAGTGACGCAGGGGGTTTTCTGGCCAACCAGTTACTAAATTCTGAATCGAAATCGATTCCCTTAATCAGTGTCATCAGATGGAATTGTCATTAGGATTACTAATCTCATCGCACATAGCGTGAAACCTCTCCATATAATGTCTAATATCTCTCTGGGAGTTTGAGTGACGCTGGGAGAGGTATTAACACCTTTGGGCCTTGTGACATGCATGCAAAACTGTTCAATAAACTTCGTTGCCTACTGGTCGAAACATGAGATAGAATGGGGTGGTAGGCTAGTAACCACATAGTCATGATGCCCCCTAGGGAAATTGAGAAACTTCAACAATTGACCACATCATCAGCCCGTGCGGCATTCATTAACCATTCATACTTTAAAATGTGTTGGCTAGGGTCAGAGCTTCCTTCATAAACATGTGGAGTTGGAATTCTAAATCGCCAAGATAGTTCAGGGTAGAGGGTGTCATCGGTGAATGGGGTATGACTCAGGGAGATTCTCCAATTGTCATTGGTGAGGCCTTGGCTTTCGCGGATCATCTGGCGGATCATTGTCGGAAGGTCTGGCATCTGAACATTCTAGGCATGCTGAGCTAAGGTGTGATCGGGTTCAACAATGCAAGGATGGGTCGGTCACGGTCGATGGTCCATATATCGCCTCCTTGGCTCTACATCTTCAGGCACATAAGGTACAGGAGTATACTCACATTGGCGACGGTTCAGATATGTTCGGTTTTGAGTGTCAGCTCCCAACTCAGTAACAGCGACAGCAGCGCGGTTGTCGGTAGTATGATAAGGAGCTGTCCCTCCTCGGGATGAGGATCTGGTCTCCTGGCTAGTCGACGGGCCAACTCTCGGTTGCCCAAAATTCAGAGTGCGCCGATGTCCAGTAGTCCATGTATAGCTTCCATCTAGCTGTTGGCGCGTGGATCTGTGATTGTAATCAGAAGAAGCTGAACTTTCGATGGATGAGTAGGAAGCCCGAACCCTTCTGGATCTCCTTCATCTTTCATGGTTCAACCGATTGGTTAACTCCTTGTTAACAAAGAGCTGCTGGGTAAGCTGCTGGCGGCTTTGAGTCAGCTTGGGCATCAGTAGCTAGAACCCCTCCCTGGTGATATGGCCTTGTGGATTTGAAGGTCTAGCAGCATTCTGTCTGCAGAGGGAAGTTGTGCGGGGTTCTGCCTATCCTGTCCTTCTAGATCTGCAGCAGTTGAGGTAGTCTGGTAGCAACCATGGTGAATAGTGAAGTTCTCTCCTAGGCTTGGTGCAAATATGAATAGGATAGAAGAACCTCCAGGCTTGAGATCTGGATCTCCTACTTAGATTCTCACAATCCAATATCGGTAGTAGATCCAATGCGCAGGAGAAAAGCTGGGTTTTCTTGGTGAAAGCACCAAAGTGTTTGTACCCAAATTGGGCACACCACTCTTCCGATGTGTTTGAAGAAATAAAATGAAGAAAGTAAATGTAAAATGAGGCAGATCTAATAAACACACCATCAATAGGTAAGAAACAATACATAAACACACGAATTTAGAGTGGTTCAGCGTATGGCCTACGTCCACTATAAAATGATTGATGTTTATTGATTATAACTTACTGGTTACAAGTGGATTACAACAGTACAATCAAAGTATAGCAGCAATTTTGACAGAGTATCGATGTAGAGAGGCCAAAAGTCCCTTTT
The DNA here is from genome assembly GCA_030765085.1 of Allium cepa. Taxonomy (NCBI): domain Eukaryota; kingdom Viridiplantae; phylum Streptophyta; class Magnoliopsida; order Asparagales; family Amaryllidaceae; genus Allium; species Allium cepa. Next base: position 135,250,855 of record CM060945.1, read on the forward strand.
TTGTAAGTCTAGGGTCGCTATTTATAGGCGTAGACAACCAATATCTCGCCCAGATCTTGGAGGACTTCTTCTCTCACGTAGGTGGACCCTCAAGATCGAGTTCGGATGACTTTGAATCGATCTAGGATTGATACAAATGGAATTTGTATCGATCAAGAATTGATCCTTTTTGGTTGAAAATGATTTGGTATGTTCTTGACGTTGTAGGCAAGCTCCTGTGAAAATTTGGTGGCATTTGGACTTGTAGATTTTGAGTTATGATCGATGCAAGTTTGTGTTTGCAGTGTATTGCCGACCTCTTATCGATGCGATTCGCATCATTCTGATTCTTAACCATGCATCATGTGTTGATAAGATGACATGGCGTTATCTTTTAGGATCGATCCTCTTTTCATGCCGAACGATCGAGTCTTCCTCTTGATTGTGCCTCATTCGTATCGCCCTGATGTGCTTTCTTCGTATCGATAGTTATTGCCCTACTTCGTAATGATCATGAGATGTTGCTTCGTATCCATATTACTTGGTTGACTTCATATCAGTGATTCCCATGCTCTTCGTACTGATACCCGACTTCTCCCTTCCTATCAATCAAGTGAATGATCGATACGAGTTTGGCTGCTTTTATTTGATGGATACGAATCAGAGCAGAATGATGGATGGATACGAAAGTAGGCTAGAGTGTCGATGGATAAGAGTCAGTTAATTGCATAGTGACGGTTACGAACTAAATGGATACAAATAGCTTCCAAACCAGAATTGTGGAGGTCTGATCATTGTTGGCCACTGATGGACACGAAGAGGACGGTGAAGGATGGATACAAACCGAATCCTTCGTCCACGTATACGAATGTGGTGTTGTTTTCCTCAAACTTGATCGATCAATATCTTATGCATACAAACTCCGGTTGACTTAAAATTAGGAACGTTGGCTTTCATAGCTTTGCTTGTCGTGTCGTGTCAATTGTAGCTCGATTCGGACTTCGGGAAAATTTATCAGTGTCCATAGTGAACCTTGTAGGTAATCGATCTTCGGGACAAACTGTCTTTGGTTTTTAGTCGGGTTCTTAGTGTCACGACCTTCTCAAAAGGCAGGATAATAGATATAAAACAATCGTATATGGAAATTAAATCTTGAATGCTTATCACCACTCATCAAATTCAAACTTGTACTTTGGTTAACAATAATACTGGACAGTTCAAGGTAGTGTTACCTCATAGTCATATCTCAGGATTATTCTTAACTTTCAAAATAGCAGTAAGTCTACTTCTTTGACGATGCTAAGTATATAAATAAATCATTCCCATATAAGTGAATCACTTTATAGAATTTAATTCATTTCCGTAGACAAATCAAACTTTTCCTTTTAAAACCCCGATTTGTTCTTGGGTTCACATAACAAGGATTAGCTTCAAAACACTTTGTTAAATGAGTTTTCTAACTTTAAAGCATCATTATAAAAGGATTTAATAACTTTCGATATCCTTATTTAACTGGATACTTGACCTTAACTACCATTAATAAGAATAATTAATTAATTCAATTGGATATTTAATTTAATAACTTTCGATTTCCTTATTTAATTGGATAGCGTATCAATTCAAGGAATTAATCGACGTATTTACATGCTTATCTGGAAAATTAAATCCGATAAGGGGTACTAACTGGTTCGGAAGTTAAATTTTAAGCTTAGTCTAGACGTAGGCCAACTTTGACACTGTTGGGTGTCTTATAAAAAGAATGACATTTTGTAACAACCCGTATTTTATGTATTGAAAAATCATGAAATATTTTTATTTTATTCATATGAGGTCATATGATTTTATAATTTTAGAATATAACTCTTAGGAACATTTTATGCACATGTGATTTTTCCTGAATTTCTATGTGACCATTTTGACTCTGAAATCTTGTTTGGCTATAACTTTTATAGGAGTCGAGTTAGGATCTTAAACTAGTTTCATTGCTTCGAGATGATGATTTCAAATTCAGTAAAGCGATCATAATAGAAAAAAGGACTCATAGCCATTTTAAGTTATTAAAGATGTTGGCTAGGATTAGTGGGTAATTAATATGCCCATTAGTGAGCACATTAGTCTAACTAGAGAATACTATGAAGGAGGGCTGAAGATTCAAGTAAAAGCTTTTTCTCTCATTCCAAATTAGATATGAACCCTAATTAGCCCTAGATCCATCCTAATTCATCTAAAATAACTCAAAATGCTATTTAAATCAAATTAGATTGCGAAATAGAGATTAGATCATTAGCTAAGATAGAGATCATTATTCTGCTTGATTTGAACTGCATTCCATTGCTTTCCGGATTGGATTTACATTCATATTGGCTGAATTTGGTAGTTGGTGATTGGTGTGTGCCTTCTCAATATATTATGCATATTTATATGGCAGAATCATAGGATTTATCATGTTTTAAATTGATTTTTTGCCATAAGAAATTTTCCAACCTTAATAACATGTTAAACTATGTATATGATTTAGATTAGTTAGAAATCACTCTTGCTCATGCTTATTTATTCATGCTATATGTAGGCCTATGTTAGAAATTGACTTGTTTGTCTTATTTTGATGGATTGCATGTTTGATTGGATGAAATTGTTTGTTATTCTATATTGGATGATATACTTGATGTTGTTTATTGGTGTTGTGATTGCATAGAAAGATGGGTCGGAGAATTGAGCTAATCAGAGATAAAGTTGATTGGAATTGGATAAAACATGGAGAGGAAGCTCTGGAGTATGAGAGGGGCTTGGTGTTCAAGTCGCAAGTCCAGATTGTTTAAGGAAAGAAGTCAGCACCGACATAAGAGGTCAGTGTCGAGCTCTGTGGGTTGAGCCAACAAGTCAGTAGTTTTTGGGGAAGCAAGAGTGTAGCTAGTAGAGGTTAACTAAGGCGAAGGAGAGGTGATTGGACAATTGTTGGAGGCTATGATGACTTGTTTCTATAATATGAAGTAGGGTGCTTTGAAGAGAGAACTTGTTCTATGACAACTTGATTTGTGTAGAGAAGTTGGGGTCAAAGCATCCGAGCATGGAGTACTAGAAGCATGGAAGGAGTGGAAGAAACTTAGCCATGAATTGGCTAAGAGGAGAGATCGGTGCTGAGATCAAAGGTCGAAGTCGGCTTCTAGGGTTAGGGCCAAATGGGATGAAACTTCTTAGAGGTGAAATAGAGGTCCTGTATATCGTGATAGAGGTGTTTGCTCGTTCATATTAGTTTGGATGACAATGAAACAACATGATTCGTTCATATTAGTTTGGATGACAATAAAACAACATGATTCGTTCATATTAGTTTGGATGACAATAAAACAACATGATGAAAAGCTATAATCTTTGGATGTTGGCTCATGTTAGGAGTAGGTTTCGAACATGGAGGCTCGTAAAGGGGTGGGACATTAGGTTGGGGAATGTGGAAAGGTTCCTCGTGAATAATGGAAACAGGATTGACAAGAAGGGCTCGATGTCCAAATGGAGCAAGGGAGAGCTCAGGTGTATGTGCTAAGGAATCGTTGATGCACGGAGTGTTTTATGTTGTACTCGAAGTAGAGGTATTGTAAGTAAGGATACTCATGGGTCAATGAAGCGACTTGTATACCCTGGACTTGTGGCTTTGGTTCTAAGTCCAGCTTTGGGCTGCGAAATACGGGAGTACAATAGAGAACCGGGATTTCCATTAGTCCCTGGTAGAAAGGAGGCCATACGAGCTATCATATATTCAGAGCATATGGAGTGATGGTAAGGATTATTTGATGGATGCTATAGTTTCTTGGGTTGCTCTCTTAGTAGGCTATCACTCATAGGTATCAGAGGAAGTAGGTATTGGAGATAGGAATACATGGAAGACTGAAACCCTTTATCTAGTTTGTGGTATATCTTTATGATATTGTAGAGTGGCATGTTATAGTGTTGCATGCTAACTCTTTGGTTGTAGCGACAGGTCTGGTATGGTTCATATACTCTTATTCCTTACCATATTTACCTTCTTAGTATTTTGAGACTCATTTACCGTTCACACCAGACTATTGTCTGACCCAAGATTTTATGCTCTGCCTTTTATTATCTTGGGTACACTTAAATGAGTAAACTAGATAAAAGGTCTAGGTGATGCAGGGATTGTTTGAAGGATGAACAAGATGGATTTATCTTGTATTATTTACATATATGGAGTCTACGCTTATTCCACTAAGCACCGCTATGGAGCCCATAACAGTGCTTTCTTATTACTATTTGTTGAGATGGATTATTTGAGTTTTTTTCTGTTGTATAAACTCTATTATTGATGTATAACTCTATGGATATTATAATCCGATGAATATGGTCTTTTTACACTATTTTTATGTCTCTTTTATATATCTAATATTATATTTTATCCATGCACTGTGAGATATGACAGGTTATATTCTATATTTCAACGTTGATGATCATCTTATATTGGCTGGGCACAACAGCAGTGCATATTTATATACTATTGGTGCCGATGGTATATGGTGGAAGTCACATTTGGTATCAGAGCTTTGGTTACATGATTAACTGGAGTTGATACGTAATCTGGTAGAGATAGGGAAGGTGTTATCATCTAAGACTGGATCAAGAGTTTGTGTGTGTGTGTGTGTGCGTGTGTATATGAGAGAGCGTGTACTTACTATAAGTTTGGTTTTCAAAATTATATTGTATAGTATTATTCGCATGCACATGAGCACTATTGACACGGTTTTCTTTATGAGTGACTGATCATTCTTGTTATAGATAAGAATGAGCCGACATATAAGAAATGTTGTGAGGAATTCTCCTTCAGGTGTAGAGGAAGGAGCAGGATCAGGAGCTGCTACGCCTGATGTCCAAGCCATGTTCAATGCTATAATGGCTAATATGATGAGAAATGCTCCTGGAGTGGTGGTGGGAAGAGGTACTCTAGTGCAAGTGCCTAGGGCTGATTTTGCCAAGCTGAGCAAAGATACTCTACCTTTTGGAGGAAAGATGTTCCATGGGATGGAGTCGGCCATAGAAGTGCAAGAATGGTTGGATACTTGTGAGCGCATCTTCAGTGATATAGAGGTGGAAGATGCTATGAAAAGAAAGTTAGCTTCTAAACATCTTCAGGACCAAGCCCTGAATTGGTGGAATGTTGTTACTATTGCTACTTCGAAGGATTAGTTCAATTAGGATCAGTGCAAGGTAAGGTTCGAGGAGAAGTTTATTCCGACTACTCAGAAGTTGGTTCTATTCGGAAAATTTACTGATCTCAAGCAGGGAAAGATGACAATTTCTGAATATGTTGTAGAATTTATTCTTTGTCAAAGTATGGGATGTTGTTCGTCGATACTCCATTGAGGAAGAATGAGAAATTCACCATTGGTTTGGGGGAAAATCTAGTGGACCATATAGATGAGCTGTTTAAGAAGCTTATAGAGAAGGTGCTTCGTCATGAGAGCTTGTACCCTAAGGCTAAGACTACTATTGTTATTTACACTTAGAAAGAGAAGCCAAAGCTACAACAAGACGGCGAAGGCAAGAAGAAGTGGAATGTGAAAAGAAGCAGCCTTAGGGTAAGGGTGGTAAGAAGAAGGATAAATGTGAACCTATTTGCTTCGGATGAAATGAGAAGGGTCATCTAATTAAAGACTACAAGACAAGTGAGAAGAAGAAATGTTACAACTGTGACAAGCCTGTGAATTTGAAGAGTAATTATCAAGAACCGGTGGAGGATAAGTAGGTGGTGAAAGCATATGCTTTGGATGCAATCCCGACTTCGTCGAATGCTCCCTCGGCAAAGGAGAAGGGGTAAGGAGTCATCATTCAAGGTATGTTTTCTATCAGTGATATTCCTGTTCAAGTTTTGTTTGATACCATTGCTTCTCATTCATTCATCTGTATGACCTAGTAGAAACACTGGGAATGGAACCGACATAGTAGGCCGACCTATAATTTTGATGAACTTTGTTAGGGCTCTACTAGTCTCCACGTAGTTTGTTGTGGCCTAGTTTTATCGGGTCATGGATGTTATTTGGTTTGTGATTGCTTTGTTTTGAACTTTGTTGGGGTAGGGTTATCTTGGGTATGGACATGCTTAGGAAATATGCGACCATAGTGGATTGCAAGAACTGTTGGTGACAGTCAAAGATGTGAATGGGTGAATGATAGTGATTAGCAGTCTACCGGAGGATGGGTTATGTTTTGCTTTCTATATTTGTTTGAGGTTCCATATGAGAGATTTTCATCTGTGCCTATTGCTAGAAAGTATCCATACGTTTTTGAGGAAGTGATCGGATTGTCGCCGCATAGAGAGATTGATTTTTGGATAGACTTGGTGAAGGAAGTTAAACCGATAGTTATGCCTTTGAGGCGTATGACACTTAGAGAGCAGAAGGAATTGAAGGTGAAAGTGAATGACCTATTGAGGAAAGGATTTATTCAAAGAAGCATATCTGAGTGGGGCACACCTGTAGTATTCACAATGAAAGGCGGATGGCTCTTTGAGGTTGTGTATGGATTATCATAAGCTGAATAAAGTGACAAGAAAGACAAATATCCACTCCCATGCATTGATGACTTGTTTAACCAGCTGCACGGTGCGAAGGTGTTCTCCCAAATGGATCTGGCAACGAGATTTCACCAATTGAGAGTAGCGAAGGAGAGTGTGCCTATTACTATGTTTCATACATCGATGGGTTTCTATGAGTGGTTGGTGATTCCATTTGGATTGATCAACACTTTGGAATACTTTGTAGATCTCTTAAATCGAGTTTATAGAGGCCAGTTGAACAAGTTCATGCTTGTGTTAGTGGATGACATTCTGATCTACTCTAGGACTAAAGAAAAGCACAAGACGCACTTAATGATTGTGCCAAAGATATTGGGAGAGCATAAATTGAGAATGAAGTTCTCTAAATGTCACTTCTTGAGAGAAGTAGTGAGATTCTTGGGTCACTTTATTTCAAGACATGGTATAACTGTGGATCTTATGATGGTGGAAGCGGTCCAAGGTTGGAATTATCCCAAGAATGCTACGGATGTGAGAAGTTTCCCAGGATTAGCAGGATACTATAGACGCTTCATAAAGGACTTCTCGAAGATAGCAGCACTGTTGGCCAATTTGAAGAGGAAGAATTAGACTTTTGTATGGGATGCAAAGTGTGAGCATGCATTTGTGAGTCTGAAGGAATGGTTGACGAGTGCACAGGTGTTAACAATTCCAAGTGGAAATGAAGAGTTGACAACATACACAGATGCTTATAGTACTTGATTGGGTATGGTGTTAATGCAGAAGGGAAGGGTTGTCGCTTATGCTAGTCGACAACTAAACTCACATGAAAGGAATTACCTAGCTCATAATTTAGAATTGATGGTATTGTTTTTTCTTTGAAGATGTAGAGTCATTATTTGTTGGGAGAAAGGTTTGAGCTGTTAACCGACCATAAATCCTTAAAATACCTTTTCTCTCAAAAGGATCTTAACCATCAAGAGCAATAGTGGTTGGAGTTTTTGGCCTCTTATGATTTTAGTATTTCCTACACTTTGGGAAAAGGGAATGCATTCATCGATGCATTGAGTAGAAGACATTTGGGGTTGGGAGCAATGTTCTTGGAATAGAATATATTGACCGATTTTATTTTAGGCCTCACTGCGTGTTAGAACCTAAAATGCTGGCAAATTTATCTATTTGACCTACTCTAATCGAAAGGATCAGTGCTAGTCAGAAGTGGGATGCTAGACTAGTGGTGATCATGGCAAAGACAGAAGAAGGAATAGGTCTGAAGATATGAAGCACTACAAACTCAAACGAGAAGGTTGGCTTTGTAAGGATGGAAGATTATTTGTTCCCGATGTTGATGGATTAAGAAATGAAGTGCTAAGAGAGTGTCATCATTCCAGATTAACTATACATCTCGATGGTAACAAAATGTACCGAGATATGAAATGAACTTACCACTGGGAAGTTATAAAAAGGGATGTTGTAGTATTCATCTCGAAGCATATAAGCTGTCAGTTGGTAAAGGTAGAGCAGAAGAAACCTAGAAGATTATTGCAACCATTAGAGGTTCCTAAATGGAAAGGGAAACAAGTATCGGTGGATTTCATTGATGGATTGCTGGGGACTCGAGTGGGGTACAATGGCAATTGGGTCCTAGTAGATCGGTTGACCAAGGGTGCAAGGTTTATACCTGTTAAGTCAAATAGAAAAACATCCAAGCTGGCAGAGTTGTATGTAAAAGAAATACTATGATTGCACGGTTTGCCAAAGAGCATTGTGAGCGACCGAGGCGCGTTGTTCATTAGTAGGTTAGGAAGAGTTTATGAGAGGCATTAGAGACAGAGCTTTATCTTAGTACAGCTTATCACCTGCAAATGGATGGGCAGACCAAAAGAGTAAATCATACATTTGAAGATATCTTACAAGCATGCATTATAGACTTTGGTGGATCATGGGACGATCATTTGCATTTGGTGGAGTTCGCATATAATAACAATTATCATTCGGGCATTGGTATGGCCCCTACGAAGCATTGTATAGCCGACAATGTGTCGCCCCTTCATGTTGGTGGGAAGAAGGCGAGAAACTTATACTTGGTCCAGATATGATTAGAGAGAATTCAGAGAAGATTGAGGTCATTCAGAAATGAATTAAAGCTGTTTCGAATCGACAAAAAAAGCTATATGGATAAGAGACGAAGGGAGTTAGAGTTTTCTATTTGAGATATGGCGTTAGTCGATATGGTAGAAAGAGGAAGTTCGCATCAAGATCCACATGACCTTTTCCAATAGTCGAGAGAATTGAAAAGCTAGCATATAGGGTCAACTTACCTCAAAAGATGGCAAGCATACACAACGGTTTTCACATCCCTTATTTACGAAATTTTGTGCCTGACTCAGGCTTGAAGATTACACCAAATCAGATAAAATATGTTGAGGTAGAACCAAAAGTTTTATACCTTGTAAACCACTTCGTATTGGTGGGTACGATATGAAAAAGCTTAGGAGAAAAATGATGAAGCTAGTGAAGGTACAGTGGAGGGAAAGAAAGGATGATTGTACATGGAAAACATAAGAGAGCATGAGGATTTCTTATCCGCAGCTCTTTGAATGGTAAGACCCAATGTTTATCGTGTTTACTTCCACCATTGTATACTATATTTGATAGGTTAGTATTCCGCATGCTAGGATATGTCACATATACTGTTGATTGCATGACTGCTTTTGTGGGATGTTTGATGGTTGCTTATGATTGATAGGCATGCAAGATGACTATGGTTGCTTATACTTTGGCTTATTTGGGGATTTCAGGGGAGAAATTCCTAAAGGGGGAGAATGTAACGACCCACATTTTACGTATCGGAGGATTATAAAATATATTTATTTTATTCGTATGATGTCATATGATTCTATAATTTTAGACTCATAGGGACATTTTACACACCTATGATTTTTCTCGAAGTACTATGTGACTATTTCGACCTTGAAAATATTGTTCGGGCTATAAGTTTGATAAGAAACAGATTAGGTCCCAAATTAGTTCCATTACTTCCAAGTGATGGTTTCGCACTCCATAGAGTAGTCATAATAGAAAAAAGGTGTAACACCCTAGATATTTGGTAACATTATTTAGGATATTTAATTAGATAGATTAAATAAAGTAATATGTTGATTAGGGGATTGAGATCTGATTTTTATTAAAGTGTAGTCGGGCCATTTAACCATGAACTTGAAATAGAGTTTAATATGAAATAGAGGAGGGGTAAAATAGGAAAAGGCCATTCCTATATCCCTTCCCTTAGGCCGTGTGTTCCGATACACATTCTTTTTTTCATTTGAAAATTTTATAACTAGAGGCTGGCCACCATTGACAAGGAAAAGAAGAAGAAAAGCTAGGAAGAAGCTTAAACAAATAAAATCTATTCATATCTCAATCTCTTTAATCACAAAGGCGAAGGCGAATAACATTTATATCTCATTTTTGATTATGTTTTCGGTTTTAATATTAATTTCGAATATTTTGTAATGACTTGCCATGTTTTGAATAATGGAATGATTATATATACATGTTGATGATTTATGTATATTCATATTGGTTTTATGATATGTTCTAAGGTGAAAACCTTATAAAATGATAAACAAATACCTTGCAAACTTTTGTAAAGATCTTAAATATTATTTTGGAGATGGGTTTCAATTTTCATATTTTTATAAATTTTCATGGAAAATGAATTTTGTAGTAAAGAAAATGGTGTTTTGAGTTATAAATTAATTATGGGTTGATGATTAATTATTTGGGTCTGAAAATTTTATTTGTTGGAAAACATATATAATGTGATTTTCTGGAATTTTTTCTAGATTTTTCCTAAGTGTTTTAAAGGTTATATAAAATTATTTAAGGTATGCGACTTAAATGTTTATATAATTAAAAGAGGAGAAGGGGCATTTTGTAAAAGATTTAAATTATAAAATCTGAAAAAATCGACAGCCCTTTTGACAAAGTGCGGCACTTTTTATTGGTAAAGAAAGAGGCAACTAATCACAATTAGACAAGTGAAGCAGGTTAGGTGAATATAACTATTTGGTTCAAGTTTTTCACTATTTCGTCTCTTTTGACACCCAGTTCCACCTCCGTAGAATTGCCTCCTACACAGTCAAAACCAGTGCATATGGTATCAGGCAATTGGTACATATTGAATTAGATGATGGCGGAAGGTAGGGAGTCGAAACCATAGGTTCTGAAGGTGTTGAGGCAGTCCTTTGTTTTAATTAAAGAAATACACCTACTTGCTTTCGACTAAATGGATTTAAACTAAGTAGCTTTCGACCAAGTTAAATGATTTAAACAAAACGATTTTGATTGGGTTGCGCCTTTGTTTTTAAATAACTGCTTTTAACTAAGTCGAGACCCTTTTGCTGCCACCTTACTACTTTTCGATCCAGATGGTTTCTAAAGGGTTATTTTATTTTTCTAAAGCCTTGCCACCTCTCCAATGCTTTCGAAGGAATGGTTTCGACACCATCACTTCATTACCTAGGAGATGGTTTTGAAGCAGTAGCTTTTGATTTAAATGTTTTAAGACACATTTTCTATAAGTGAAGTAAAACTCAAATGGTATCGAAAGAGATAGTTTTAAAAGGTTTCAGAGCAGATGCTTACGACTATAATGGGTTTCTGATCCTTTTGCTCTACTTGAAGGTAGAATCCAAATGGTTTCGATCGAGACTTTTTTCTATAGTTTTGAAGGAATGGAATTTTGAATGGTTTCGAAAGGTTTTCACATGTTTTAAATTGAACCCAATGTGCTTTCGAAAGGACTAAGTTTTGACTGTTTCGAAAGTTTTTAATGAATGGTTTCGAAAGTGGTGGTTGCCCAGAGTTTTGAACAGGTTGTAAGAAAAGGTTTTTCAATGTTTTCGAAAGGCAATATTTAAAAGGTTTAAAGGGGGTTATCTGATATTTCGAAGCTTTCGGAAAAAAGAAAGGAAAGGTTCTTTAAATGTTTTCGAACGACTATATTAAATGGTTTCGAAAGTGTCTTTCAATGGTTTCAAGAGGTAAGATTTGGCCTTTCGGCCTAGATTAAGTAAAAGGTTTTACTTGGTTTTGAAGGGTTGCTTGTAGGGGTTCGAATGGGTTGTTTAGAGCTTTAAACAAAAGTTTCGAATATATTAAGGTGGAATGGCCTAAGTGTTTTTCAAGTTAAAAGGACTTTAACTTATTTGAAAGGATAATTAATCCTTATTAAAACCCATCAACATTTTGAGTAAAGTATATACATATAACATGGCAAAATGGCTTAGAGTAAAGCTAAAGACATATTTTCTTGTATATATATATATGATTTGAAGGACTAAATCATTTTGAAAAGGTTTTCAAGGAAAATTTAACGGGTAGTTAACCCTAAGAAAAATGATTCGGACAGCTAATCCATTTTAATTCGGACAGTTAGTCCAGTTTGCAGGAAGTCGACCTAGATTTCGGACAGTTAGTACAGTTTACAGGCAGTCAGCCCAGTTTTATGAATAAATACTTCATTTGTAGCTTAACGGACCTTCGTATTATATTGTATATTACCTGTTTTGCAGGTAGATAGTCCATTTATTAGCATAAAGGATATTGCTATTTTGGTATAATCAATTTGATTACCTCGTTTGGTTGTAGGAAAGGATTTGCAATACATATGTTTTAAAGAGAATATAAGTGATGGAAAACCCATTCCACTAAGCGACATGGTCCCACTTAATATCAACAAACCGAGATATAACAGAATTATTTACACTAAGCTTTATGTCCGACTCGAAGTTTTTGTCCCCCCTTAAGCACTCGGATACTCAAAATTGATTTGAGTAGGCCGAGGGTTGAGATTTTCAAGTTTTTGTCTTTTGACGAATAAAGCATCCGAAGGCGAGCAGGTGGTTGACGGATAGCTATTTAGGAGTTTCATTTTGTTTTTGATTCTGCTATGTATATTAAGTCGGTTATGACTATATTGCTTTGATCAACCAAGGGGGCATCATCATATGTCGCTCTTATACTTTGTAAATGATATATTTAATCAATTCCTGGGAAACGTATAGGGATTATGTAACATGTATATGAATAATTGTTTTGAAATGTAATCAGCAAAGTGTTGTTTTTTGAAATCTGTGATTTTTTTCATATTCATGTGCTTCCGATATTACGGGTACCATTATCATTACCGTATTTTATCACCCTAAGTTAATACTTTGGATGACTGCAGCATCAATAGTGCCTAGCTTTTGGCCTCCAGATATGGGATGTTACAAAAGGACTTACAGTTAGAAAGTTATCCTATTTTAGGATTTTAAAGCCACTGGTCAGGAGTAGTGTGTAATTAATTAAGCCCATTAGTGAGCCCATTAGTCTAACGAGAGAATATTATAAATAAAGGGCTGAAGGGTCAAGAAAAACCTTTTTCCTCTCATTCCAAATCAAGTCTAAACCCTAGTTAGACCTAGATCTATCCGAATTTTATCCAAAATGTCCCAATTTTCTATCTAATCAAAATAGATTGCGAATTAGAGATTAAATCGTCAACTAGAAATAAAGATCATCGTTTTGCTTGATTTGAAATGCATTCCATTGCTGTCCGGATTGGATTTACATTCATATTGGTTGAATTTGGTAACTGGTGAGTGGTTTATGCCTTGTCATTATACTATGCATATATATATATATATATATGATAGAATCATAGGATTTTACATATTTTAAATTGATTTTTGGTGATAATACCTTTTCCAAATTTAATTACATGTCAAACTATGTATATGACTTTGATTTAATAGAAATCACCATTGCTCATGCTCATATATTCATGTTATATGTAGACCTATGTTAGAAATTGACTTGTTTGATTAGACGAAATTGTTTGTTATTCTTTGTTGGATGATATGATTTTATGTTGGTTATTAGTGTTGCGATTGCATAGAAAGTTAGGTCGGAGAATCAAGCAAATAGGAGACAAATTTGATCGAAATTGGATGAAACTTGGAAGGGAAGCCCTAGAGTACGAGAGGAGCTTGGGATTTAAATCGCAAGTCCAGATTGTTTAAGCACAAAAGTCGGCACGGACATGAGAGGTTGGTACTAAGCTCTATGCGTTAATCCAACAAGTCGACAGCTTTTAGGAAAGCAAGAGTGTTGCCAGTAGAGGTTGCCTAAGGTGATGGATAGGTGATTGGCCAGGTGTTGGAAGCTATGACAACTTGTTTCTAGAATATGAAGTAGGGTGCTTTGAAGAAAGAACTAGTTCTATGATGATTTGATTTGTGTGGAGAAGTCTAGGTCAAGGCATCTAGGCATAGAGTACTAGAAGCAAGGAATGAGTGGAAGAAAACATAGCCATGAATTGGCCAAGGAGAGAGATTGATGCCGAGATTAGAGTTCAGGGACGACTTCTAGGGTTAGGACCAAATGGGATGAAACTTTTAGGATGTGATGTAGAGGCCACGTAGATCATAACGAAGGTGTTAGCTCGTTCATATAAGGTTGGATGACGATATAACAACACGATGAAAAGCTATGATCTTCAGATGTTGGCTCCTGTTGGGAGTAGGTTTCAAAGATGACAGCTCACAAACGGGGTGGGCTGTATGATAGAGGAATGTGGAAGGGTCCGTCGTGAATAATGGAAACTGAGCAAGAAGGGCTCGGTATGCAAATGGAGCAAAGGAGAGCACAGGTGTATGTACTAAGGAACCGTTGATGCTCAATGTGTTTTCTGTTGTACTTGAAGCATAGGTATTGTAAGTGGATATCCATGGGTCAATAAAGGGCATACATACCCTAAACTTGTGGCTTTGGATCTAAAGCCCAGTTTTGGGTTGCAGGACACGTATCCAGATTTAGACTGTGAGATACGAGAGTACAACGGAGAACCGAGAACCGAGATTTCTATTAGTCCCTAGTAGAAAGAAGGCCATATAAGCTATCATGTATTCAAAGCACATGAAGTGATAGTTAGGATTATTTGATGGATGCTACGATTGCTTTGGTTGCTCTATTTAGTAGGATATCGCTTATAGGTATAAAGGGAAGTAGGTATTGGAGATAGGAATACCTTGAAGGCTGATATCCTTTATCTAGTTTATGGTACATCTTTATGATATTGTAGAGTAGTATATTATAGTGTTGTATGATAACGCTTTGGTTTTAGGGACGGGTCGAGTATAGTTCGTGCACTCTTATTCTATACCACATTTTCCTATTTAACATTTTAAGACTCGTTTATCGCTCAAAACAAACTATTGTCTGACCCAAAGTTTTATGTTATGTCTCTTATTTTCTTGGATACTCTTAAATGAGTAGACTAGATAATAGCTGTAAGTGACACAGTGGATGTTCGGAGGATGAGCTAGATGGAGCTATCTCGTATTATATACATATATGGAGTCTATGCTTTATAGGATTCGAATTCCTATATTTTCATTCGTATACATTTGTTTGAATTCGTCAATTGATTTACTTTGGCCATTGATTCGTATGGACGCTAGTGATGATTTCTGACTTGTTCCAATTCGTATATTTGGTTGCTTGATTCTCACGGATTTTCTTTTTTCCTTGCTCACTACGGTTTCGATTTTGCTGGCATTTTGTTGACTTCGGTGACTTGATATTGATACTGTTCCTCACTCTGTTGACATCGGCCAATTGATACTGTTAAAATGCTTTGTTGTTGCCTCTGGTTTTACTACTATGTTTTGAACTGCGGCTTGACTTTGTCATTTTTGAAAATACCTCTTGATCGATCACCTTGTTTATTGTTTACGGTTTGGTATCACTTGTATATCATGACTTCCATACTGCTGTGTTTTCACTAGACATATTCATGTACATATTTATGTTGTTCTCTTGTCTACCTGTACATGTTAGTCAAGTTTGCACTGCATATATATGTGTGTTCATATCTGTAGCATACTCAACTTGATGCTTGGATTATTGACCCACTGCATCTTCGTGGTTTTGATTTAAACCTTTGTGTCTTCGGCACTATCACTGCTAGATTTAACTTGTTTCAGTTAAGTTGTTGCATTGCCGGTCTATTGTTGTCATTTCTTGTCTGGTTCATCTTTGTAGCATTGACTCATGTGTTCATGATGTCTGTACATTCATGTTGTCTAGTCTTTCATATTTGTTTTATGTACAGTCTGCTTGGTGTACATGTTGTATCTTGATTTCTTGCATATTGATGTTGTGCCACTATTTCACTGATGCATCACTTGTTGTTGCCATTTACTTGTGTACCATCTGGAGCTTGTTATATATATTATATGTCTGTACGTTCGAACCTGTTTGCAACTGTGTCTCTTGACCATATGAGCTTGATTTAGTTGAGCTTGTTTGCATTTGGATTGAAGTATTGCATTGATTCGAGTCAGGTTGCATACAATCTTTGTTGATTTTTGAGTCTGGGCATGTGTACTGATTTATGATGTTGCTCCTTGATTATATCATACATGTTGCTTGGTTGCACTGTCGAGTTCGTTTCACTGTTGCATACATGCTGACTTTGTATACTTTTCACTCCAAGTCTGAGTGTTATTCATGCATCCAGTTGTGCTTTCTTACTTGAAGTACATGTCGACTTTGTTCGCTGCCTGGTCGACATGTATATATGCATGGACTTTGCTGATTTGAGGTTGCCTATGATCTTTGTACCACTGTACCACTTTACTTTTATCCTGTGCACCATTGTACCTATTTCTTTTGCTGTTTCTTCTATTCTTTGATCTCATATTCATGTGCAATGACTATTTGAGATGTTGAGGCAGTGCACACGTGTACTTATACATTTTTGATTTTGAATTGCACTTGTGTTGAATCCAACTAGCAGCTCGGGTTTGACCTTGTGCTCATGTCGTGACTTCATATTTATTTCACTTGAGTTGAACCTGGCTTTTGATTTGGGTTTGACCTTGTGCTCACTTGTCCCTGTAACTTTATCAAGTGTATATTGGTGTGCACGGCCTTGTGGCATGTATGTGCATGTCACAAGCTATTCGTGTATAATGAATTCAAATTTAAATGATGATGAATAACCCAAATAACTGAGGCAAATAATATTTTCAAAATACATTTTATTTTACACTGCAAAATATTTTCTTTTCAATTTTACTGCGTCAATGTATATTTTTGCAGATTGCTCGGATGCTGGATTCAAGTTGAAGATTAAATACAAATGAATGAGCGATATGTAGTGAGGACAATTATGTAAATTGAAATGTGATGTGATTGAAATTGTAATGCAATTGAAATTTGTATATATATAGTGAGAGCTCAAATTTGTACTATTCAAAATTGTAATAAATATTTGTTTGAATTTAAATTCTGTGTTATTTATGTTATTCATCAAATATTTATTTAATCTGTGAAAAATAAAATAGTACATTAACAAATACATTTAAATGAATATATATATATATATATGTTTATTATCATCAAACAAAAATATATACACGCATATTCAATGATTAGGAGAAGGTCAAAGCAATGTTTTGGTGGTTGGAATATTACATACTTTACCCATTCCATTAATTTATGCCGATTGATTTTTATTTAAATGTCATGTCTGTTGTTTATGGCTAATCTGTTAAATCTTATGTGCGCGTATGATATGCTTAACCTAACCTTCTCTAAGATATCGTTATATTGATATATGCCTATGACATATATATCTACCCCTACTTATCAAAAACCTCGGCCATTTAATACTTTTTAAATATGGAGGAGGCAGATCCATTGGTCATTTACTACCTCAGGTCTCCTTACCAGGCCCTTCGCAACATTAGCGCTAATCAATCGGTTCTAGCTACAAATATCGATTACTCCTATCTACAACTTTATAATATAATACATAATTTAATTGCATAATACTAGCACAACTTAAAACTCATTTAAGTGTTAACTAGCCCATCTCTGCCAAAAAAACAACAACCAGAAAATTAAGTAAAACTTTATGGTCTTTGCATATCCCACATGGATTCTACACTAGTAGGAAGCAAAATCCGTCAAGGCATAACGTGAGTCTTTGTTATCGATCGCAAGGGACCGTTGGTGGTCAAAACCTATATGCCAACACTACTACTAAATATCAGTGCAACAATAGTACCGACATAGCCCATAACCTCCCACAACCCAAATCTTGTTTAGACTAACCTATGTAAGTCAAGAAAACCTTTCGGTTACTTACTACCTCTTATTGGAATTGAAGCAGACCCTGTTTCCTTAAAATACTTGGGTCATTTAATACTTCAAATCCAAAGCGAACTGTAACATCCTGCCTTTTCGCACACTTTAAACCGACACACGTGCCAATTTAAACCATACGTAAGGGCGGATTGTTATGGGATAAATAAGAAAACAGAGAAGAAAAAAACTAAACAGAATCTCACAGCGGAAGGATAAAATATAAAAATCAAATATACAGTTCATGAAGCTATTTTACAAAACTTTTGATTATATTTATACAATACATATCAGAGTACACATACCATATGACAATGCAGCGGAAAATATGAGTGTAGTGGAACATAACTAATAATAATAATATAAATCTTCGTCTTCGTCCTCCAGAACTAAATCTTCCAATCCTGAAACGCTCGGACTGACCCGAGCGAATTTGAAAAGACAAAAACACTAGAGTCAGAACTAAAAGATCTTATGTAAGTTAAATTAGCAGAAATAAATATGAGTGCAGTGACTCAAGAGATGCTCGGGATATACATCTCCTAAGGATCCGTTAAACTATTTACTATGTAGTATATGGCGCTATTATAATAGTGTCTAATTGTAAAGTAAACTTACTTTTTCTTAGCATTAAGGGGTTACCCATATAGCCCTTAACACGTAATAGTCCCAGTAGTCCATCCAATATCATGGTCCCTCCTGATCGGAAAGCCACCAGAGGATACCACACGAACTACGGGAGAAATCCAAACTCGTACAAGGCGCGATAGGGTAGGTGACACGACACAACTAGGCAATGCCAGGGTAGATATACCAATTACACTTCCGGGTCGGTGGTAACGCGTAGCTACCGCCCACCTCGAGCCACACCCCCAAATAAAATCAAAAGTGGCCACCGAATCAATCCAAAAGTCAAGTATAATATCGAAGGGATGTGTCCGATCAAAGGTGCTACCTTATTAACCCGTCAATCGCTCCTGTTTTAGCCACCTTATGCCAACTCACGGGAGTTGGGTCCACGTATTTACCTTACAGGAAACGCCGCCACCAACCCACTTCATTCTGGAATCTCCACAGCGTATACGGTTGTTAAAGTGGTTTTCGGAGTTGGTAGAGAGTATGACAACTTCCGATCCCGGTCTCTTCAACAACCAAACGTTATTATAACACCGCGGTCTTTAAAATAGTTTATACTTTAAAACCAGAAAATAATTATCCATTTCAAACCCATAAATACGATATCATTTAGACCCAAAATCATATAATGTAATTTTATTTTCCAATATATATTCTTTTCCAAAATCATAGGGTTTTCAAAGTAAAATATTTAGAAATCAAAACTCTTGAATATAATATTTCCAAATCATACTACCTTGAAAATCATAACTTCGAAACAAATTTCCATCTCTCAAATGGTTAAATATTAAATTACTTTATAAAACACAATAGCTACTTTATATTTCACAAATCAATTTTCGAATATCGATTTAAACTTCCAAATAACATTTCAATTCTTATGTTTCAAAGCTTTCAATATTTCACCATTTCAAAACAAACTCATTTGACAATCCCATAGATATCAAATTCAATTACTTATTATTTAGACTTGAAATATTTACTTAATGATTTCAATATAATTTAAGAAAAACCTTTAACTTCACATAACTGGAAAATCTTTCAATTTATTATATATTCATTTAAATCAGCCTGATATTCATTTAGATCACTCTACACAAAAATCAAGTGATAAAATCATATCCTTTAAAAATTCTAACTTTTTATTTAATTCCAATTTAACTTAATATTCATCTTCCAACCTTATTCTCATTTAAGTCAATGAAACTCTAGAAATTAAATTTTTAAATAAAATGCTCAATCGTATTTGATCTTAAAATCAAACTTAATCTTAAACTTCAAATCAAATTTATACAAAGCATAAAAACCGGAAATTACTATATATATAATAACCTTTATCAATAACCAAATCAATATCTCATAAACCATATATATATATATATAACTTTACAAAATCATAGAAAATCATTTCAATATATATATATATATATATATATACCGCGGTGCCTGTGTAAAATTTTCTACCCTATGGTCAAGTGATACGGATGTTTATCATTTCAATCCGCAATTTAAAATAAAAATGCGGTTGTATATCATTTCAAACCGCAATCCCAAATGAAAAGAAATGCATGATAACTTGCAGATTATACAATATAAAATACAGCATCCATTCATTCAAATATCAATCATCAACCATTTATTACAATCATCATCCAATTTAAACAACATCAATATAGAGCATATAAATTATACAGGTAATAAATAACATGTGTTAACTAAAAGTTTATATTCAATAATAAATTTAACTACTGTTAAACTAGCAGTTTATATGCAAAAATAAATGTAAATTTAACTGGCAGTTAATATGAAATAAAAATAAACATAGCTATGACAGACAGTTAATATGCAAATAAATAAATTCTAACTGTCAAATTATATGCAATAAATAAAATTAATTAACAGTTAAATTAAATACATGCGACTTAGCTGAGATGACGAATAAAACATGCCAAACAGTCATAAATAAATTTCTACTCAAATCTTAAATCAATTAACAAACATAAGAAATTTTAGAAGTTGTGAGTGGGTTAAAACACTCACCTTTTGAATTTAAATCCGATTTAAACCCAAAAATTCGACGGTCTCAGAATCTGTCCAAACCAGTGTCAAAATCTTCGGAATTTTATTACGATCCTAAGAAAAAAATTCGCGCGTGAATACGACCTTGTACGTAAAAGTTATATGTATTTGAACAATTATAGTTTAAAATTAAATTAAATTAAATAACCTCCTTAAATCCTTTCCATGTCATCACGCGGTTCTCTTCCCTCCACAACAGATGCGCACGCTACTTCTCAGGTCGTCGTTGACCCTGCCATTGACCGTGAAAATCGACCTCCTTCGGCCGCCAATTGCCACGCCGACCATCGCCTCTCTTCTCCCCGTGGTGCGACGCCCTCAACACCAAACTCCGGTGGTCTACCCTTCGAGAGAAACGAGCAGCCGCCGCCATGTTATAAAACCCTAATCGAAATACCATCGTCTATCTAGCCGTTGAATCGACCAACCACCTGCGCCGTTGAACTCCGCATCCCTCTCTCTATAACCCCATGTCCTCAAATCGATGATCCAAAGAATATGATCAAGACCCTTCGAACGACCATGAATTATTCACCAATTTCTGGATAAACCGGGTCTCAAATCAGAAAAAAAAATTTACCAGGATATTACGCTTTTCGAGAGCATTAACATATATTTTTTTTGGAATTTTTCTGAGGAATTTAAATTTTTGTCTTTGGATTTTGATTTTTGAAATTTGAATTTAGATCTAGGGTTAGCATCCATTGAGGAAGAGGAGGAGCTGATGAAATGAACGTATAACCAAATAAGAATAGATGGAGGCTAGGGTTTATGACCGGGTTTATATAGTTAGGTTAGAAATTCGAATAGATGGATCCGATAAACAAACATGCCGAATGATAATTGGCCCAAAAAGCCCGTTCTGACTCCGGAACGAAATTTGGTAAACCCATATATCCAAATAGGTGTTTTAAAATATTCTGAACGCGATGGAAAATGTTTCACGTCCAAATTCGATCGTATGAAGAAGTTATGTTGAAAACAATATTTCCAAATTGATTTCAAATTGATTTCAATTAAATCGATTTCAAGGCATTTCGCATTCGTACGATCAAACGACAAGTCCGATCGTTACGAAACTTGAAACCCTACAATAATTCACCGTTACGGATCCGATGAAACTGGTTTCGCCGAAATCCGAGTCTGTGACCAAAATGGCTATTTTCATATTAATTAAATAAATTCAAAATAAATAAATTAATTAAAAATTAGTCAATTAAATCAAATTTCCAATTTCACTTCGATAATTGGCGATTCTTATCATCATAATTTTCCAAATCATCTTTACTAACTTAAACAAACTTTAACTATCAAATTAAAATCTATAAATTCTCAAAATTTCATTAAATTCACCAATTATACATTAAATTTCCAATAATTTAATTAAATTTACTTTCCATATATTTATGTCAAATAGATGAATTTATCATTGGATTCATACTTCATTACGTAAATCTCTCCAATTTCATCTAAATTTATATTTGCATAATATCTAAATATTAAATTTCAAATATTAATTTATCATCGTTAATGTAATAAATGTATTTTAATTATTGCAATTGATTATCCGTTATAACTTAATATACTAAATAGATGGTAAATCTTAAATACTTGTTCTCATTAATGTTTTATTTCTACTTACAAATTAATGCAATTATTACATATCCCTCCCTTAGTTAAAAACCTTTTTATTTCCATCTTTATTTCCAATTACCGTAAAATGTTATATTCAATTTCCATTAATTTCAATTGATTCAAATTATCATATTTTAAATCCAAATGAATAAATAAAGCTTGATTCCCGTTTAAATATTTAACTCATCTAATTGCAATTAACCTTGTTATCATGAATTAAATTCTGATATACTGATACAACTTTATTTCCATTCTTTATTCTCAAATCCATCATATTTATGAAGAACTACGTTATTCTCCATTCATTAACTTAATTCATTTAACGTAACGTTTAATTTATAATTATTGCAATGATTCCCGATTTAATTTAAGGAACTAAGTATATAACTCATAATAGTTGTGGTAAAACTCTTAATCCTACATTTATAAGTATATTATTTCCACTCAAATATTATAGATATATATATATATAGGGTATTGGTTTTTATTAAATCATTATTTATCATATATTAATTAAATAAATCCACTATTTAAGTCCGTTAAATTTTATTACCAAATATCCATTTACCTTTTCCATCAAATTTGAATTCCATTCAATTAATATAACCAATCAAATTTCCATCCACACTTTAATATAAACCTAAAATTTGCAATTCATTATCTTGTATTAATGTCATCCAATTTCTACTTATTATTATAACTTTACAATCTATATACATTCATTTATTGATTTTATACAATTACTATTAACTTTACATTCGATTACCATTCAATGTATATTTATTCATCAATCAATCCGATATATACTTTTCTTTCCTTCTATTTGATAAATAACCTAGTATACCTTTACATATATTCATTTCATTCCATTCATTTATGGGTATTGCATTGAAATTTAATTTATTAACTAATACCAACGTTATTACCATTAATTACAATTTGGTTCCCAATTTTATTCAATACCCTGAATAAATAACATACATATTAGTCCAATCCTTACATTTGTTTTCTCATATTCCATTTAAAATCAAATCATACATTTAAATGATTTTATTGAATTGGAATTTCATTCAAGTCATAAATTATTAACTTGCACTATTATGATTCCTTAATTTTATTCTAATTACCGTTTACAATCTTTTATTGCATTAAATCAAATTTAATATTTTCATTAATTTCTCATATTAAATTTTATATCCAGGTAAGAATCCTTTTTCTTACTTAATTCATTTGGATTTTATTCAAATTCTATAAATAGGTTTTAAGTCACCATTTTCATAATTAAATTTAGCCTTCATTCTAACAATTATTTATCCTCTTTATTGTTTCTACTAAAAATTAATTTCAAAAATCCTATTAAATAAACAAATTAAATTGTCGAAATTTACGGGTCGTTACACTCTCGCCCACTCAAAACTTTTCGTCCCCGAAAAGGAAAAGAAGGGAAAAGAAGAAATAAGAAAACAATATATCTTTCTTAATTAATTTATAAACAAATAAGTTTACAAAATAAAATAATTCAGCATAAAATATACCAATTTATACCTATTTAAATCCTTTATACATAAATTTTAAAGTTTCTAAACATTTTCAAATTTTCTAAGTCCAAAATTTACGGAAAATTTTGGCAGAGTCTCCTTTGTACGGAGAAGCTGGGAAGAAAATATAATATAAATATAACAATATACACAAATATTTTCCAAAATAATATATATCCCTACACGGGAAAATACATAAAATAGCGCTATAAATCGAAATCTGAAAACGTACCTATTTGTCGGGCAACTTACGCTAAATTTATGGAACCAAAAGCAGTAGCAATTGCTTGCATAACCTGCATTTCACTTATAAAATCCCAAAGGGTTAACAATTTATATAAAGTGAAATATTTAAGTGGCTTCAATCGCTAACAACAAATCAATCCAACCACCACAGTTTCAACAAACAGCATACATAACAATTTCAAAACAAACATTCAACCAAACAAACAAATAGTTGTTCGGGTTCAAACTTTTAATTTATACGGAATGAAGAATAACTACTAGCGTATCATTTACTCAACAGTCTTAGACTAATCTAAATATGTTATTCACACATCCATATAAATCTAAAGTATCCTTACCCCAACAACCATAAATCAAACAACACAATTCAAATCAACTTTTCTTATTATTAATTTTATTTCATACATTAGTTGTTTAATTCCTTCATTCATTCATTTCAGTGATTTTTTTTTCGTTTATATAACGGTTTATCTTTTTATTTTCATTTATTTCTTTAAATTTTATTTAGAATAACTTCAACCCTTTTTCTTAAGTTTACAATTTCTCTTTATTATATTACATTCATTTATAATTGCATGACCTCGTCTATTTACACTTTAATTACCTAAGTTTATAATCATTTATTTGTCATACTTACCTTTAATTATATTTACTTGGTAAAATTTTAATTATAACTTAACTTTATAACATTAAATTCACATTTAATAGCAAATTCATTGAATACTTCATTACCTACTTTTACTTGTACAATTTTCATTACATTTCCTATTAAACATTTCAACTTTTAATATTTGTTAAGTTATATATGTTTTTAAAGAATGTACTTGAAAGTTATACAAGTTTTCTCGTTACCTATGATTAATTTAACGTTCAATAATAATATTCTTTATTTCGTAGGTTATAATTTCAAATTCCATTTAATACCATTTATAACCTATCATTAAATCTCTTATTTCCTTTAGAGGTTTTAATTTATTAATTACCTACGTTTCAATTCACTACAATAATTGAAACAATTAATTAATGGAAATCTAAGAATTTAATACCGGGTTAAATTTCAAATTATTTTAAAATAATAGATAAATATATTCTTACAACTTATATATCTCTAATTATATTTAAAATAATTCAAAATTTATATATTTTTCAAAAAATGAATCTGCAGTAAAACTACTATAGTGGCCTTCCCACTTTGAAACTCGAAAATGAATGTCGATGACGCGGCCGCCATCACTGAAATTATTTTCCAGCGACAGAGAGGAAAGTACAAAACTTATTTCTCAAAAATCTTCTTTAAAACAATTCTTCCGAATTATATTAAATATTTATATCAGCAAATACTTATAAACAATATTATTATATTCCAAAATTTATTTGAAAGAAATTTCAAAACCCGAAACTTAAGTTCTAAATTTCCAAATTTCATTTATTTTATTGTTCAATCTTATTTCTATTATTATTCATACACCTTAATACCTAACAACCAATCTATTGCAGCCAAATATAGATATCTTTTGAAAAAAAATTATTTTATGTAGAAAATATAATAGGCAAACTTATTTCATTCACCTATATAAAACGGAACAGGTTAACACAATATTAAAATCTTTTTATAACACTAACAAATACGCTCTCTCATATATACACTCAGCGACTCCTATAGGGTATTACTACCCTATTAGTAAAGAGTCAAACCCCACAAAGCTAAGGTTTATCGCTAAACGAAAGCTCTGATACCAGATGTAACATCCCGCCTTTTCGCACACTTTAAACCGACACACGTGCCAATTTAAACCTACGTAAGGGCGGATTGTTATGGGATAAATAAGAAAACAGAGAAGAAAAAAACTAAATAGAATCTCACAGCGGAAGGATAAAATATAAAAATCAAATATACAGTTCATGAAGCTGTTTTACAAAACTTTTGATTATATTTATACAATACATATCAGAGTACACATACCATATGACAATGCAGCGGAAAATATGAGTGTAGTGGAATATAACTAATAATAATAATATAAATCTTCGTCTTCGTCCTCCAGAGCTAAATCTTCCAATCCTGAAACGCTCGGACTGACCCGAGCGAATTTGAAAAGATAAAAACACTCGAGTCAGAACTAAAAGATCTTATGTAAGTTAAATTAGCAGAAATAAATATGGGTGCAGTGACTCAAGAGATGCTCGGGATATACATCTCCTAAGGATCCGTTAAACTATTTACTATGTAGTATATGGCGCTATTATAATAGTGTCTAATTGTAAAATAAACTTACTTTTTCTTAGCATTAAGGGGTTACCCATATAGCCCTTAACACGTAATAGTCCCAGTAGTCCATCCAATATCATGGTCCCTCCTGATCGGGAAGCCACCAGAGGATACCACACGGGCTACGGGAGAAATCCAAACTCGTACAAGGCGCGATAGGGTAGGTGACACGGCACAACTAGGAAATGCCAGGGTAGATATACCAATTACGCTTCCGGGTCGGTGGTAACGCGTAGCTGCCGCCCACCTCGAGCCACACCCCCAAATAAAATCAAAAGTGGCCACCGAATCAATCCAAAAGTCAAGTATAATATCGAAGGGATGTGTCCGATCAAAGGTGCTACCTTATTAACCCGTCAATCGCTCCTGTTTTAGCCACCTATGCCAACTCACGGGAGTTGGGTCCACGTATTTACCTTACAGGAAACGCCGCCACCAACCCACTTCATTCTGGAATCTCCACCGCATACACGGTTGTTAAAGTGGTTTTCGGAGTTGGCAGAGAGTATGACAACTTCCGATCCCGGTCTCTTCAACAACCAAACGTTATTATAACACCGCGGTCTTTAAAATAGTTTATACTTTAAAACCAGAAAATAATTATCCATTTCAAACCCACAAATACGATATCATTTAGACCTAAAATCATATAATGTCATTTTATTTTCCAATATATATTCTTTTCCAAAATCATAGGGTTTTCAAAGTAAAATATTTAGAAATCAAAACTCTTGAATATAATATTTCCAAATCATACTACCTTGAAAATCATAACTTCGAAACAAATTTCCATCTCTCAAATGGTTAAATATTAAATTACTTTATAAAACACAATAGCTTCTTTAGATTTCACAAATCAATTTTCGAATATCGATTTAAACTTCCAAATAACATTTCAATTCTTATGTTTCAAAGCTTTCAATATTTCACCATTTCAAAACAAACTCATTTGACAATCCCATAGATATCAAATTCAATTACTTATTATTTAGACTTGAAATATTTACTTAATGAATTTAATATAATTTAAGAAAAACCTTTAACTTCACATAACTGGAAAATCTTTCAATTTATTATATATTCATTTAAATCAACCTGATATTCATTTAGATCACTCTATACAAAAATCAAGTTATAAAATCATATCCTTTAAAAATTCTAACTTTTTATTTAATTCCAATTTAACTTAATATTCATCTTCCAACCTTATTCTCATTTAAGTCAATGAAACTCCAGAAATTAAATTTTTAAATAAAATGCTCAATCGTATTTGATCTTAAAATCAAACTTAATTTTAAACTTCAAATCAAATTTATACAAAGCTTAAAAACCGGAAATTACTATATATATAATAACCTTTATCAATAACCAAATCAATATCTCATAAACCATATATATATATAACTTTACAAAATCATAGAAAATCATTTCAAAATATTTATATATATATATATATACCACGGTGCCTGTATAAAATTTTCTACCCTATGGTCAAGTGATACGGATGTTTATCATTTCAATCCGCAATTTAAAATAAAAATGCGGTTGTATATCATTTCAAACCGTAATCCCGAATGAAAAGAAATACATGATAACTTGCAGATTATACAATATAAAATACAACATCCATTCATTCAAATATCAATCATCAACCATTTATTACAATCATCATCCAATTTAAACAACATAAATATAGAGAATATAAATTATACAGGTAATAAATAACATGTGTTAACTAGCAGTTTATATTCAATAATAAATTTAACTACTGTTAAACTAGCAGTTTATATGCAAAAATAAATGTAAATTTAACTGGCAGTTAATATGAAATAAAAATAAACATTACTACAACAGGCAGTTAATATGCAATAAATAAATTCTAACTGTCAAATTATATGCAATAAATAAAATTAATTAACAGTTAAATTAAATAAATGCGACTTAGCTGAGATGACGAATAAAACATGCCAAATAGTCATAAATAAATTTCTACTCAAATCTTAAATCAATTTAACAAACATAAGAAATTTTAGAAGTTGTGAGTGGGTTAAAACTCTCACCTTTTGATTTAAATCGAATTTAAATCCGATTTAAACCCAAAAATTCGACGATCTCAGAATCTGTCCAAACCAGTGTCAAAATTTTCGAAATTTTATTACGATCCTAACAAAAAAAATCGCGCGTGAATACGACCTTGTACGTAAAAGTTATATGTATTTGAACAATTATAGTTTAAAATTAAATTAAATTAAATAACCTCCTTAAATCCTTTCCACGTCATCACGCGGTTCTCTTCCCTCAACAACAGATGCACACGCAACTTCTCAGGTCGTTGTTGACCCTGCCATTGACCGTGAAAATCGACCTCCTTCGGCCGCCAGTTGCCACGCCGACCATCGCCTCTCTTCTCCCCGTGGTGCGACGCCCTCAACGCCAAACTCCGGTGGTCTCCCCTTCGAGAGAAACGAGCAGCCGCCGCCATGTTATAAAACCCTAATCGAAATACCATCGTCGATCTAGCCATTGAATCGACCAACCACCTGCGCCGATGAACTCCGCATGCCTCTCTCCACAACCCCATGCCCTCAAATCGATGATCCAAAGAAGATGATCAAGACCCATCGAACGGCCATGAATTATTCATCAATTTCTGGATAAACCGGGTCTCAAATCAGAAAACAAATTTTACCAGGATATTACGCTTTTAAAGAGCATTAACATATATATTTTTGGAATTTTTCTGAGGAATTTAAATTTTTGGCTTTGGATTTTGATTTTTGAAATTTGAATTTAGATCTATGGTTAGCATCCATTGAGGAAGAGGAGGAGCTGTTGAAATGAACGTACAACCAAATGAGAATAGATGGAGGCTAGGGTTTATGACCGGGTTTATATAGGTAGGTTAGAAATTCGAATAGATGGATCCGATAAACAAACGTGCTGAACGATAATTGGCCCAAAAAACCCGTTCTGACTCCGGAACGAAATTTGGTAAACCCATATATCCAAATCGATGTTTTAAAATATTCTGAACGCAATGGAAAAAGTTTCACGTCCAAATTCGATCGTATGAAGAAGTTATGCTGAAAACAATATTTCCAAATTGATTTCAATTAAATCGATTTCAAGGCGTTTCGCGTTCGTACGATCAAACGACAAGTTCGATCGTTATGAAACTTGAAATCCTACAATAATTCACCGTTACGAATCCGATGAAACTGGTTTCGTCGAAATTCGAGTCCGTGACCAAAATGGCTATTTTCATATTAATTAAATAAATTCAAAATAAATAAATTAATTAAAAATTAGTCAATTAAATCAAATTTCCCATTTCACTTCGATAATTGGCGATTCTTATCATCATAATTTTCCAAATCATCTTTACTAATTTAAACAAAATTTAACTATCAAATTAAAATCTATAAATTCTCAAAATTTCATTAAATTCACCAATTATACATTAAATTTCCAATAATTTAATTAAATTTACTTTCCATATATTTTTGTCAAATAGATAAATTTATCATTGGATTCATACTTCATTACGTAAATCTCTCCAATTTCATCTAAATTTATATTTGCATAATATCTAAATATTAAATTTCAAATATTAATTTATCATCGTTAATGTAATAAATATATTTTTAATTATTGCAATTGATTATCCGTTATAACTTAATATACTAAATAGATGGTAAATCTTAAATACTTGTTCTCATTAACGTTTTATTTCTACTTACAAATTAATGCAATTATTGCATATCCCTCCCTTAGTTAAAAACATTTCTATTTCCATCTTTATTTCAAATTAACGTAAAATGTTATATTCAATTTCCATTAATTTCAATAGATTCAAATTATCATATTTTAAATCCAAATGAATAAATAAAGCTTGATTCCCGTTTAAATATTTAACTCATCTAATTGCAATTAACCTTTTTATCATGAATTAAATTCTGATATACTGATACAACTTTATTTCCATACTTTATTCTCAAATCCATCATATTTATGAAGAACTACGTTATTCTCCATTCATTACCTTAATTTATTTAACGTAACATTTAATTTATAATTATTGCAATGATTCCCGATTTAATTTAAGGAACTAAGTATATAACTCATAATAGTTGTGGTAAAACTCTTAATCCTACATTTATAAGTATATTATTTCCACTCAAATATTATAGATATATATAATAAGGTATTGGTTTTTATTAAATCATTATTTATCATATATTAATTAAATAAATCCACTATTTAAGTCCGTTAAATTTTATTACCAAATATTCATTTACCTTTTCCAATAAATTTGAATTCCATTCAATTAATATAACCAATCAAATTTCCATCCACACTTTAATATAAACCTAAAATTTGCAATTCATTATCTTGTATTAATGTCATCCAATTTCTACTTATTATTATAACTTTACAATCTATATACATTCATTGATTGATTTTATACAATTACTATTAACTTTACATTCGATTACCATTCAATGTATATTTATTCATCAATCAATCCGATATTTACTTTTCTTTCCTTCTATTTGATAAATAACCTAGTATACCTTTACATATAATCATTTCATTCCATTCATTTGTGGGTATTGCATTGTAATTTAATTTATTAACTAACACCAACGTTATTACCATTAATTACAATTTGGTTCCCAATTTTATTCAATACCCTGAATAAATAACATACATATTAGTCCAATCCTTACATTTGTTTTCTCATATTCCATTTAAAATCAAATCATACATTTAAATGATTTTATTGAATTGGAATTTCATTCAAGTCATAAATTATTAACTTGCACTAATATGATTCCTTAATTTTATTCTAATTACCGTTTATAATCTTTTATTGCATTAAATCAAATTTAATATTTTCATTAATTTCTCATATTAAATTTTATATCCAGGTAAGAATCCTTTTTCTTACTTGATTCATTTGGATTTTATTCAAATTCTATAAATAGGTTTTAAGTCACCATTTTTATAATTAAATTTAGCCTTCATTCTCACATTTATTTATCATCTTTATTGTTTCTACTAAAAATTAATTTAAAAAATCCTATTAAATAAACAAATTAAATTGTCGAAATTTACGGGTCGTTACACGAACCCTCAATATATTTTCTCACACCCATCCACAATGCATATACCCTTCCTATAGTTCCTATGGTCGGAGAAATCCCACATCAATAGTAAGAGTACACAACTATTAGTAGCCTCCAGGTGAAGGGCAAACTAATGTTGTGTAACTCTACTGACCTCGCATCCAGACCCACTAAACCAAACCCATCACCCACGGCCTAAGTGTTGGGCTAATCCCACTAATTCATATTTGTCCTAAATGTATAATTGAAGCTATATGATTTCCTACTATGAAAATTATATTGCTTTCTACGTAAAATTAATAATATTAATACTTATTCATTATGTCATTATTCCTAATTTATACGCTAAGGCTTTTGTTTTCTTTTAATGTCTAATAAATTTCTATTACCCGTATTAATCGTCATTAATGTCAAATTTAGAAAATCTCCAATCAATCCTCAATTGATTTCTTTAATCTATTTATCGGTTTCAAAATCCATCTAATATACATATTCAATTCCCTCATCAATTCCATATTATTCTCTATAATCAGTCCCTAATTTATTTCCTCTTAACTTTCATTAATTATAAACTTATTGGCCATTAAATTTGTAGTTAATGTCCATAAATCTTAATTCGTTAATTATTATCCTTTTAATAACTAATACATATATAGTCGTAAATTACGCTATATATATTTAAATGTTAAGCATGATTATACAAGTATATATGTATATTTATATCTAACTACTAATTTCTAAACTAAAACATTCATTTTCATATTTTAATTTATTAGGACTATCCTTCTAAAAAGGATTACCACTATAACCTTCCATAAATGAACCAAAAGTGAGGTATTTGCTTTGTTTGAAATGACAAGAAATTAATTCTTTCCATTTATTGAAATAGATAGTGTAAACTATGGAGAATAATATTCATACTTTACACATCTCTTTTCCTTTTTGGTATATTCCTTATTAATTCAAACGCCACACTTTCTTACATACTTTGAATTGGATAATTTATGGAAATTATATGGATATCTCTCCAAATAAATCAAAATACAGAGATTCACATTACAAGGGCAAACCTACTTTACGAACCAATAATAGATCTGGAATAATTTTACCACACTACTAATATTCTACAAATAGATATTTAGGACTGATTTCAAATTTCTCGATCAGGTTGTAAATACTATTCCTATTCCAAATACCTATTTATTGAATATGTAGGTGATAATCATGTACTTTTGTTCAGCCTACAATTCATCAGATCTTGTCTAGGTATAATAATTCAATAAGAATTCAATGACATAAATTACAATGTTATAAGTAAATTATATAATTTTCCACTTACCTTTTAAGCTTTCCAAATCTCCAAATCTGAATCTAATCCTTTACTTGACTCATTTTCCTCTCTAATTCAAAAAATAAGTATAACAAGGTGTATGCATACTACTAGACTATAAATATGGGAAGATATTTGAGATTTAGGGTAAATTAGCTCTATAATAAAAAAATTACTTTTTCCGTAGTATTAATTTGATCCTTCTCTTCTTCTCTTTTATTTTCTACACTTCTCTGATTATATATCTACATATAATATTTAATAATTTTTAGAAGTAATGGAGAAGAGAAAATGGCAGAGCTTCACTGCTTGGATAAGAAATATGAGAAGAGAAGTGAGGGGTTGTGTGATGACCTGCAAATCCGCACCATTTGAATCGACAATAAAAAACACATGTCCGACCCAAAAAGTACAGACTGACGGAAAGTCATGAGAAAGAAAAGAAGAGAGAAGAAGAGAAGAGAAGAAAGAAGAGAAGAAAGAAGAGGAAACAACGTAGCAATACAAGATCTCACATCGCAGCGGAATAACATATAATATCATATCAGTGATCTTTACAAAACAGAAACTGCGTATACATACATCAATCAGAGTTCAACAATCAATCATTAACCATCAGCCTAGACAGTTATAATAACCTATCCTTACAATTTATGACAATATAAACAATAACAATGCGCAAAGCGGATAATAAATAGATGTGTATAGAAAATGAAGATCTCCAGCTCGCCTGCTGAAGCTCCAAAAGCACCAGATATAAACCTATAAATATACTCGGTCTGACCCGAGCATTGAAAGAGTAGACAGCCTAGAATAGTCTGGTAAACCATCATGAGTAACACACTCAACTGAATTTATTGAATTACTAAAACTTTTCCTTTCAAAACAAAAGTATCTCGTAAGACACGCCCATACATAAACACAGACATGTTTTTATCTTACGATAACAAAAACCTTTCATATCAAATTCTCTTATATTATAATAGTGTCTATTGCGCAAAGAATATTAATCATAGCCGAAATGGTTACCCTTATAGCATTTTGGGGCTATTCATTATGCCAATGCAAACAAAATTGCAATAGTAGAGTTTGGATTTCCATACAAATGACCAAGTGAAAGGACTACCTTCCGATAGGTACACCTGTAGGTGGATGTCCGAAGGCACAAAACATCTACCCTATACCAACACAAGACCAACCTACCTCTATAACTAGGTATTACCGAATTTTTCAATCCTTGGTCGTTACTGACCTTTTCTAAGGGCCCTCATAGCATATAAACCATATTAATTTACATCCTGAATATCACAGCGGAAAGAAATATATCTAGAAGAGGATGATCATATCCTAATTGGGAATGACACAATTAAACCTGCTGCATCCAACCCTGTTTCGGTCATTTCCAGTTGATGAGGCCTGAGGTAACAATTACCTTTCACATATCACATGTCACATCACTTTAAATGCCACACTACCATTTCCTTTGACTACTAATTTCCTTTAACAGAAATACAACACTGGAGCTCGTATGTCTCAAGGAGGGTGTTAAGCTAAGAGAAGTTTCCTTCTCCGCTACACTGATGTACGTTCGTAAAAATCAATGTACGTAATCTTAGAAATGAAATGTCAAAAACTCGTCCATTCAAGTTGTCCAGAAATAGGACAAACTGAAAGTACTTTCCTACCACGTCCTGTCGGAAAATCCCTAGGATTAGTAGTGATGGACCTTGCAATGGATATTTCATAACAAAGAGACTACTGCTACTGGATGTATATTGGGATTTTAACCCCAAACGATCAACATGCAGTCCTTCACTATGAAAATCCAAAATATCAATATCATCGTAACCTACACAATCGAACGCATTTGTGTTGGTCCGAAGTGGTTTTTAGATAAACCGATCTCGATCTCTTCGCACCAACAATGCAAAAGTGTTTCGCAACCTCACAAAGAAACTAATTCTGATTGACTTATCACGTCTCCAACATTCAACTTGCTATCCTCCGGCCAAGAAGGAAGCTCGATAGATTGGAGTAATACTCTGCACTAAACGAATCTGCATCCTCAAAACAAACGATAATCAAGCCTGCACAGGTGGCAACACACTAAGTGTATGACTAAATAGTTCCTACATCAATCGTGGAACTAAAAATGGCCAAATTTGATAGTTGGTTATTTAACTATAAAAGCAACAAACAAATATCTAGCACCATAAGCAATCACTAGGCCCTTTTAATTAATCTTTTATTAAAATCACTTTCCAAATATTCGCTTCAAATTATTGTCAAAAAGATATAATTCCAAAACCATTTCAATATTCTATATTGGAAAATATTTCCATATACTTATTTAATAATAAGTAATTCACAATTCTCTTTATTTTTAACACTTAGAAAATATTACATATACCTAAATCATGATTAAGTATATATTTTATTCTTTAAGGAAAATATTCTCTTAAACATATTTATTTAGGTTAAAACAAATGTTGCGTAAAACATCGTTACGACAACTTAAACCATTGGTATAGAGATTCGATAATTAGATAGATATATAAGTCCTATAAACTATACAAAACATCTCCTTTCGAAAATCATTTACTATAACAAGAATGTTAGTCCATGCTTTCCTTACTTCTTAAAAACGTCTATTTCAACAATAAATGTTGAAATATATGTATTCGATGCTTAGCACAATTTAAAACATCTTAAAACCAATTAACTCCATTTAAATGGTCACTTTTCAAAACATTTGTTCAATGAAAAGATTACTCACTGTCCGATATCGTGAATATAATTCTCTAAACAAATTCATTACTTCTACACATTTGTTAAAGGATTATCCACTGTCCAAAATCATGAATCTAATTCCTTTAATAAGCTTCCATATTTAACTTATCAAAATAAGTTGATTTCGGATTTATAAAACAATGTTTATAACTTCCATTTATATTTTATAAAAACTTCCATTTATAAAATCCTTTTATTAACCAATCTCATTTATATCTCATTTACATGCCAAATCCGATTATAAGTCAATTTACTTATAAATCTCTTATCTACAAATTCATTCTTTTTATAACTTCATTTTAATACTTATAAAACTCCTTTATAATTCCATTATTTTTATTTATAAAATTCAATTTTATAAATATATATAAACTATTAATAATAAATCCAAAATTATCCTTTAACCTATTTTGTAAAATAATTAACTTTATATTTCAAAAATCATATTTTAATTCCATTTAAATAAACTTCTTTTTTATAATTTACAAGTCGTTATTAAACTCATATTACTTAAAGCCGCCTTTTTAATTTGAAATCATCACTTTAATATTTTTAAAATTCCAAAATATGGCCCAATGCTAAAAAAATGCTAAGTAAGGTAATTCACATCAATCATATCAATCCTGGTACCTAAAACATCATATTTCATATGATAAAAGCATATATAAAAATATCTATAAATAAAATCAACACAGGTGTCCCTCCATCCTGTCATCTGCAATAAATATACACATTAGAAAATATATACAATGTCCGCTTCGAAGCAGATGCGCGTACAAAGGTTCATCTGCTCATACACGGGAATGTATAAGGTCTCATCTGCTCCAATAGGCTGGAATGTATCCAAATCAATCAATATATATCATATCATATATCATCCAATTAATCATCAATCAGCATAAATAAATTTATTCCCACTTACATAAAATATAAGCGAGCCAGAAAGAGTGACTTGTACTGACTTTGATTCCAAAAGACGTTGCAGCGGTTTTTTCCAAACAAAATTAAACAGGCGTTTAATTTTATCTAAAATTTACACTAGCTCCATTGTGTAGTGTTCCCGAGTACGAACACAACACAACTTGTTTCGTCAATTTTCAACCTTGTATGAAGAAATTACGCTATTTTAAAGATTATGGGATTTAAATTATAAATTATTTCCAAATTTTATTTTTATTTTAAACTCAAATTACATATGGCCATTTGTTTTTGAATTATGAGATCTAAGCCATGAATGTTTTCTTCTCCACGCTCGTTCTAGGTTCATGAATGAACCCATAGCCGCCGACCCCTCTTCGAATTATACTCCTCCATCGTCGCACTAGAATTCGATCGGGAACCACCGCTGCGAAGCTCACCACGACCTCCACCTTCGGCCAAAGGCATGATCGACTCAGTCATCTCCTCCTCCTCGAATTGCCCTCCAAATGACGCACATTTAAACACAAATCATCGCTAATCCGCTTCACCATATTGATCGTAGCCGTTGGATTTATAGTGCTCATCGAGCTCTTCAACATTGCAGTTGGAAGTTTGTGGAAATAGTTTATGGATTGGAAGATAATTTAGGAGAAAGATTGAAGGATTTCTGGCCATCGAATTTAATAGCGGCGGCTAGAGTTTGGGTTAGCTAGGGTTTATGAAAATAGAAAACAGTGAAGTCCTTTTATAGAAAATTTTCACGCACTATTCATCCGAAATTTTTCGGAACTCCAATCGAAGTATTCCGCCAAGCGTTTATAATGTTTTACCCCTATTCCGAACACAATGGAATATATAACGGGAGCCAATTATATCATATTTGGAAGATAGGTTTTTCGAATCGACTAATTTTAAATAAAATTTACTTAAATAAATTTCTATGGGTTTCAGCTTTCCATGAACAAACCGTAAATCT
Source organism: Allium cepa (assembly GCA_030765085.1). NCBI lineage: Eukaryota > Viridiplantae > Streptophyta > Magnoliopsida > Asparagales > Amaryllidaceae > Allium > Allium cepa. The sequence goes on from CM060945.1 coordinate 135,288,105, forward strand.
GATTGACATGAAATTTAAAATCCTATAATAATATAAAATTAAAGATCCATTAAAACTGGTTTCGTCAAAATTCAACCGTATCAAAAATGACTATTTTTTACACATTAATTAAATATTAAAATATTCAATTTCTAGAAATTAACTTTTAATTCAATTTAAAAGTTTACCAACATCATTCTAATTCAAATAGAATTTAATTCATCTTTATAATTCATTTTTATTCACATTAAATTCAAATTTCTGCAATTCCAAATGTAAAATTAATAATTTAATTATCCAAATAATCATTACATTTGAAATATAAGTTTTCAACTTATAAAATATACTTTAAATATTTAAAATCGATTAAATATACCAATTTCGAATGACTGAAATTATGGATCGTTACATTCTTACCTACTTAAAAGAATTTCGTCCTCGAAAATACCAAGTAAGAAAAAGCTACAAAATCCATTAACTTTTCAAAAATACTTCGTTCAAATTAGATTACCAAAATCATTCAAGCCTTTTTAGCCTTTTCAAAATCAATTTGTTAAACTTCTTATAAAAAAATTTCTAAGTTTTCAAATTCGTTCATAGTTACCTTTTCAAAACTAACTAGTATCATTTAACTTTTAACTTAATATCAAAATTTCCGTCATCATTTTTTTTCCAATTTTACCAAAAAATTTCTAGCGCCTTAAATTTTCAAAAAAATTCACCATAGCTTCCTTTGCGTGGTTCGATTCAAAAAAAATCACAATATATAAATATTACAAATATACATCTCATCTTCGAGGATGAGGCATCCCGTACGAAAATATATATAAAAAGTACGATACATAATCCGAAATATGTACCTTATATATTATTAGCGAGCATATACGGGTAAACTGATCCCGGTCTCTTCGCGCCAACTACGCAAAAGCGTTTCTCAACACAAAAGATACTCCGCACTATACGAATCAATATACTCAACACAAAAGATAATCAAGCCTACACCGATGACTACGTACTAAAGTGTACGACTAAATAGTTCCCACATCAAGTCAAGGAACTAAAAATGGGCAAATTTGGTAGTCGGTTATTTAACTATCAAAGCAACAAACAAATATCTAGCACTATAAGCAATCATTAGGCCCTATTAATTAATCTTTTATTAATTAAATCACTTTCCAAATATTCACCTCAAATTATCTTTAAAAAGATATAATTCCAAAACCATTTCAATATTCTATATCGGAAAATATTTCCATATACTTACTTAATAATAAGTAATTAATGATTCTCTTTATTTTCAACACTTAGAAAATATTACATATTCCTAAATCATGATTAAGTATATATTTTAATCTTTAAGGAAAACATTCTCTTAAACATACTTATTTGGGTCAAATGAATGTTGCGTAAAACATTGTTACGACAACCCAAAACCATTAGTGTAGGGATTCGATAATTAGATAGATTTATAAATCCCATATACTATACAAATTATCTCCTTTCGTAATCATTTACTATAACAACAGTGTTTTAGTCCATGCTTTCCTTACTTCTCGAAAATGTCTATTTTAACAATGAATGTTGAAATCTATGTATTCGATGCTTAACACATTTTAAAACATCTTCAAACTATTTAACTCCATTTAAAAGATCACTGTTCAAAACATTTGTTTGATGAAAATATTATTCACTATCCAAAATCGTGCATATAATTCTCTAACCAAATTAATTACATCTACACATTTATTAATGAATTATCCACTGTCCAAAATTGTGAATATAATTTCTTTAATAAGCTTCCATATATAACTTATCGAAATAAGTGGATTTCGGATTTATAAAACAATGTTTATAAATTCTATTTGTATTTTATAAAAACTTCCATTTATAAAATCCCTTTATTAACCAATCTCATTTATATCTCATTTACACGCCAAATCTGATTGCAAGTTAATTTACTTTTAAATCTCTTATCTACAAATTCATTCTTATTTTGACTTCATAAATTCATTAATCTTATTCATTTATAAGATCCATTTATAACTTCATTTTAACACTTATAAAACTCCTTTATAATTCCATTATTTTTATTTATAAAATTCAATTTTATAAATCTACATATATATAAACCATTAATAATAAATCCAAAATTCTCGTTTAACTTATTTTATAAAATAATCAACTTCATATTTCAAAAATCATATTTTAATTCCATTTAAATAAACTTCTTGTTTTGATAATTTACAAATCGTTATTAAAACTTATATAACTTCAAAAATCACTTAAATATGCTTTTTGATTTGAAATCATCACTTCAATATTTTTAAAATTCCAAAATATGGCCTAATGCTGCAAAAATGCTAAACAATGTGATTCACATCGATCATATCAATCCTAGCTTCCAAAACATCATATATCATATGATAATTGCATATATAACAATATATGTAAATAAAATCAATACTGGTGAGGAATTCGGTTGGATCCCTCCAACCTGTCACCTGCAACAAATATACATATTAGAAAATATGTACAATGTCCGCTTCAAGGCAGACGCATGTACAAAAGGTCGTCCGCTCATACATGGGAACATACTGGGTCTTATCTACTCCAATAGGCAGGAATATATCCAAGTCAATCAATATATATCATATCATATATCATCCACACAATCACCAATCAGCATAAAATAAATTTATTCTCACTTATACAATATTTAAGCGAGTCAAAAAGTGTGAGTTGTACTCACTTTGATTCCAAAATATGTTGCAGCCATTTATTTCGAATAAAATTAAACAGACGTTTAATTTTACCCAAAATTTTCACTAGCTCCAATCAACTCCAAACCTGCTCTATCGCGTAGTGTTCGCAAATACAAACCCAACGCAACTTTTTTCGTCAATTTTCGACCTCATATGACGAAGTTACGCTATTTTTAAATATTACACGATTTAAATTATAAATTATTTACAAAATTTATTTTTATTTTTAACCTCAAATTACATCTGGATGTTCGTTTTTGAATTATGAGATCTGGGCCATGAATGTTTTCTTCTCCATGCTTGTTCCAGATTCATGAATGAACCATAGATGTCTACCCCTCTTTGAATTATACTCCTCCTTCGTCGCACTAGAATTCGATGGGGAACCACCGCTAAGAAGCTCACCACGACCCCCACCTTTGGCAGTGGCATGCTTGACTCACTCTCCTCCTCCTCCTTGAATCGCCCTCCAAACGATGCACCTTTAAACACAAACTCTCGCCAATCTGCTCACAATTCTCGATCATAGCCGTTGGATTTATAGAGCTCGTCGAGCTCTACAACACTGCAGTTGGAAGTTTTTGGAAATAGTTTGCGGATTGGAAGATAATTTAGGAGAAAGATTGAAGCATTTCTAGCCATCGATTTTAATGGCGGCGACTATAGTTAGGATTAGCTAGGTTTATGAAAATAGAAAATAGTTAAATCCATTTATAGAAAATTTTCGCGAACTATTCATCCAAAAAAATTTCGAACTCCAATCGAAGTGTGTTGGCTGGCGTTTATAATATTTTAACTCTACTTCGAATATAATGGAGTATATATCGGAAGACAATTTGATCGTATTTGGAAGTTAGGTTTTAAGAATCGATTTATTTTAAATAAAATTTACATAAACAAATTTCTATGCGTTCAGCTTCCCACGAACAAAACGTAGATCCGATTGATACGAAATTTGAAATCCTACAATAATATAACATTACGGATCCAATGAAACTGGTTTCATCGAAATCCGAGACCATGTCAAAAATGACTATTTTTACACGTTAATTAATTATTAAAATATTTAATTTCTAAAAATTAACTTTTAATACAATTTTAAAAGTTTACCAACATCATTCTAATTCAAATAAAATTTAGCTCGTCTTTATAATTCATTTTTATTCACATTAAATTCAAAATTCAGTTATTTCTACAATTCCAAATTTTAAATTAATAATTTAATTATCCAAATAAATCCTTGTGTTTGAAATGTAAGTTAATCAACTTGTAAAATTCACTTTTGAATACTTGAAATCAATTAATTATGCCAATTTTGAATGATTGAAATTCTGGGTCATTACAGGTTGGGCCTTTGTTTATAGACACATGGATTAATCATAACGCTTACATAAAATAATTAAATCGGTTCTTTGGCCAAGATTCAAACCTAGCCATCATACTCTAACTGGTCGACTGATCCAAAGTGGGGATCGACCGTTAGGATTCGAATATTAATTGTATCTATAACTATATTGGTCTTTGAATTATTTTCACTTTGGAAAATTCAAACACTAATAAAAAATTTGTCTGATCTCCGATCACGAAACTCTAATCCAAATCTGAAAGTTGGTAAGAAAATCACCACGAATGCAATGGTGCAAGTTTTCTGACCAGGTTTCAACGTTTTCTCAAATTCCTTTTTTTTAATTCTATTAATTATTTATTAATTATCATAAATTTTACTGGGGTGTTATGAGTGATCTTAAACATAGAAGTCCGTTGCTCATGTATTGTGATAATAATGCAACAATACAAACTGCTAAGGAATGGAGTGCTCATGGGAAGTCAGGATACTTCGTCCATGAGTTCCATATAAGACAGTTTACCAATGTTACCACAAATAATGATGTAGGACATGAAAAGAGAACGTATTCGAAGTCTAGAAGTCGAAGGCAGTAGAACACTCGATAAAGGCTATCGAACTTCAAGTGGTTTCGGTAAGATGTCGTACTTCTATAATAAAAGTTGCCGTGCATTTAAGAAAGGAAAAAAAGCTTTCAAGAGAGTTGAATTCTAAGCAACTAGAAAATTAAGAAAATATCATATGTGAACATAGCAAAGAGGCTATCAAGCTTTTATAATGGGAAGGATATCACACCAAGATTCCAAATCTAGAGAGATGTCAAACAATAAAGAAACAACATTCGCAAACTTTATTGAAATTAAAAGCAACTAAGGGGAGATTCCGCATCATTTAGAAGTATCGGATACATAGGCACGAAGAGGGTATATTGGAACTTCATAGATATCGGGGTTTTATAATTATAACTGTTGTAAAGCAGCAGTAAAGATTTCAGGCATTAACAAGCGCAGGAGACGTTGGGCTTCAAAGATTAAAAAGGATGTCAGATATCTAAATTTATGAAGGATGCCAAAAGTCAACAATGTGAATTAGGATGTCGTATGTTGGAAATTGACAATCCATGAAGGACGGATATCAACAGTATAGAGGGATATTAACAATACAAAGATGGATGCCAGATTTCATCAATGTAGCAAAGATTCCATAAAGCATCAACTTGACAAGAGTGCCATAAATAATCAATATGACAAAGATTCTTTAAAAATCAATAAAGGAAGATGCCACAATTCATCAATGTAAGTGGGTTGCCGTATATCAATAATATCCAGAAGACTGTCACATATCACCAATACAATGAATGATGTCGATAATCAAGAGTGCCAAAGGATACATGGCAGTCAGGCCGCCTACTTCAACTCCTATAAATATTGACCTCATTGCTTCATAGAAGAGGAAAAAATTTCTTATCTTTTTTTACGTTGTCAAATTTGCAAATCGAAAATCGAATTGGGGATTTAGAGTGCCAATTGTAAACTTGAGTTTTTTTTAAATAAGGGCTTGTAAAATCAACTTTTCATATCATACAACAAGTGAATAAAGATTCTTGACTATGATTTGACCAATGACTTATACATGACTCTTATGCCGTATTGCTTATGACATGTACATGACTTTTATATTGAACATGCATACTTCTTACGAGTTGGTATAAGGGTAACCAAGTCTATATCTAATCAAGCCTTATATACCTTGCATATTTTTGGGTTAATAAAGAAATTTATTAGCATTTGGCACTAGAAGGAAGGCCCGAACCTCGGCCTCCTTACATATCTCATATTGGATTATCCTTGACCTGCATATATAAGTAGTAAAGGTTTTGTACCAACCTGCATATTACGTAAAGAAACTATCCAAACCTCACATAACCTTCTTTGGGAAATATAATGAATATCTTGGAACTAGATCTTCGGAGCCCCAGGAAGTTAGGCCAATCTATCAAATCACTTCTGATGCTTAGTTTCATGAGGAACAAGTGTTAAGAATGTTAGCACTACAAATCATGGAAGAAAAGAGACAAGTGGTTACTTATGATACCGGTAAGTGGAGCATAAACCCATTTCATATAGGCCATACCCCTATCCATGGTTATTGTTCCCCCGTTGGAAAGGAAAGCACGATGAAGGATAGTTTGTTCCTAAAAAAGAGAAGGGCTATACAATTCTAATCCAAAGGGACTATTTTTGAAAAAGAAATAAAAAGAGACTTTGATAAATTTGCCCAAAGGTGGAAAGGAGTAATTGATCATCCCCTACACCAATCAAAGTTATAGAAATTTTAAAGAGAAAACTTATAAATGATGGTAATATATCAATCCAATGCTACAAGAGAATTAAGTAGGAACAAGGGCACAATGCTATAGAAATTTCCGATCTTTAAGCTTTCATTCCCTCACCACTTCTCATGAAAACATCTACATCCTAAAGAAAGATCAAACTATTGGCCTTCAAAGAAGAAGTAGTAAGGAAATGAAAGGAATATCTAAGGTGTTTATTGCCAATATCTCTGAAGTAATTGACGTGAAGCCAACTGCTTTCAAGTTCTAAAGGGAATGATTGAAAATTTCTTGAGAAAATGATAGCTTCAAGAGTTATTAGCAAGATTTAAGCAAAAGAAAAATGTGTTTGCAGAGAACAAGCAATAAAGCAGAAAGATTCATAAAGAGGATTTATAAAATAAAGGAAAAAGCCTTTGATCCCCCCAAAATGGCCTAGTCAAAGCACATCCTAAAGGGAGGTCAGAGTAAGCATTTGGTCCCGCCCGTAAGGCCTAGCCAAAGCACTACAAGCCTTCATCCCTGCCTACGTGGTCTGGTCGTAGCACAAAGTGAGGACGGAGTAATTAAGCCGTTGGTCCCGCCTAAGATGGCCTGGCTAGAGCATGGATCAGCTTTCTATCCCCCTAATAATGCCTGTCTGATGTGCCTCCTAGAGGGAGTATGGTGTAAACCTTTGGTCCCACCTAACATGGCCTGGCCAAAACACCTAGCCAGCCTTTGGTTTCGCCTATAAGGCTTGACCGGAGCACCTTCTAGAGGGAGGATGGATAAGACTTTGGTTCTTTTCAAGATAGCTAACCAAATGCACTGACTGGCCTAAATTATAATCTATAAGGTAATAAGGGACTCAAGCCTAAATCACTACCCAAAAAATTAGTAAAAGGGAGCCTTTTATTGGAAGATCAATCAAGTGCAAGAGTAAATCAAACACTTTCCTTAATAAGGATTAAGGAAGTCTTCTAGAGGAAGATTAGCCAAATACAAAGACAATATTCTAAAAGAAGAATAGTTAAACACATATAGTTCTGCACTAAGAAAAAGTTAAAACAACCTTCAAAGGAAGGATCAAAAGCTAACTATCATCTAGAATTGAGAATTTTAAGTTCAGATAGTAATATATGAGAAACTATGACTTAATACTCGAGCCTGAGGCTTCATTCTTCAAAATACCATATTAACTTTCAATCCATGATTTCTAAATTAGAAATCAAACTAGAAAATAACGGGAATCTCGGCTAGCTATCAGATTTCTAAATAACGAGAATCTACATTAATAATCAAGATTTCTAAACAATGGGAATCTTCATTGATAATCATATTTCTAGTTCTCTTACTAGATGGAATTATGAAATTGTTGTCAAAAAAATCCTGATCTTCTTATCAAATGGAATCCTGAACTAATACCAGATGGATCTCTGGTCTTCTATTCAGATCCAATTATTATATTATTACTAGATCAATTTTCGAGTCTTCTATTCCAAAGCTATTGCTAGCTAGTTTTCAAGTCTCCTAATCATGTTACTGCCAAAAGATATCTTATCTTCAATATAGAAGAAATTACGATTATCAGATGGATTTCTGGATATTTACTCCTTCGAGACTAAAACTTCAAGCATCAGGCTCCGAATTTCTATCCGATAAGGCCAAAAGGAGAAGTTATTAAAAGCTTCGCTTCTCAAAATGCTAATTTATGTTCTTCTAAAACATAGTTCAAATTTCCTAGTAATGAGATTCTTCGTTATTAGACAGATTTCTAATATCCTGTAAATAAAGATCCAAAGGTCCTTTCGAACTTTTGATTAATATGTTGCTCACCTTTTTTATCAAAATGAATTTTAGTTTTAACAACAAGGTTTATATTAGGAAGACCTACCAATGCTCAATTAAAGGCTACATATCATTTGAAATCAATCAAAACAAGTTGTTGTTTCAGATAATTCAATATAATAAAAAAGAAGAATACAAAGTTTCATTCAAGGTAACAATCATTCAGATATAAATTTGTTTATTTTACATGTTGTATACAAGACATGTTGTATACGAGAATTACAAGTACTAAGAATGTGTAGCCAAAAGGAAAATATGCAAAAAAAAAACTCATAAGCAATTCTTCATTAGGTGTCAAGTTTCTACACCTCCTTTTTCAAATTTTTAGCAATCGAAGGAGAACTGGTAATATGAAGGATAGCGATATCCAAAGTTATTTATGTTTCTCTTCTTTTTTATGAATAATATTTGCATCATTAATGGAGCCAATTTGGACTTCCAATGACTACTAAAGTGTTTTGTTGGCTCCCATTAAAGTTAGAATCTTGCTGTTAAGTTTCTTAACCTTTCGTTCAAGAGCATATTTCTCATGCTCAAGCTTTTCCAGCTGAACCTGTTGATTGTTAAGATATTGAAAAACTTCATCATCTTATTGCTTGTTCAAAAACTGAATGCATTTATATCTAACTTTTTGACTCCCTCTAGCGATTTCGCTATCATCTAGACTTGGGGGTGGGTTCAACAAATCACAAATCTATTCGTTGCCAATCAAAGGCATTGGAGTAAGATGGTTGGATTCGCCTTCACTCGTAATAAGTTCTATGGAATGGCAAGATAATTGGCTTTTCAACAAATCTACTTCCATATCCATTACCCTTGATGAAGTCTGGAAAATTCTCCTTTGGCTTCGATTCCTTGGGCAAGAGGTCGATACTAGCCAATCGCGTCCATTTTCACTTTCAACTCTTGAATTCCTTTATCATTTTCGTTAATTTTTCCTCTAAATTGGAGCTCGTTTCCTTTAACTACTATATGTGGACTTCAATTGGTAGCATCTATCTTGCCATTTATATGCATCTAGGTTGCACATGAATGAAAAAGTTGAAATGCATTGTGAAGAAAGCTACTGCTCGAATTTCGACTTGAACTTAACGTTGATAATACCCAATCAATTAAGGAATACCTAGTCGCAAGACACGAGCGTTAGCTATTTTCCCTAATAAAAATAAGTAAACTGGAAAAGGAAATCAGTACAGAAGAAAAAATTTCTTTATTAACAACAAAATGAGTTAACAGCACGAGCAAATTAAATCTACAGTAAAAGTTTTATGCATTAAACTCTCAAAGTTTAAAAACGACAGATTGAGCCTTTTTATGTGATCCAGCAGACAAAGAGAGGGTAGAGTCAAAAGGAATAGTAAACCCTTATGGGGTGTTAATTTGAGAAAACCGATGGTAGGCCCATTTTCCAACCGGAGGGCTAATCTCACTATATAAAATTCTAGTGTGGTTGGTTCGTATCTTGCTAAGCAATTTATCCATTTCGTCATCCAAGAAATCAAAACGAAATGGTGGAAGCCTTGTGTAAACTTCTTCGAGATCTCTAAGGAAGCGATATTTTGCTAACCGAGAAGTTTCAAGAGTTAAGGATTTCTCTTTAATGTCCCACTTTATTTTGATAAATTTATTTAAGAGTTCTATGGAAATAGGACTACTCGACGATTCCCTAGTCTTATAGTTTATAAAAAATAAACTAAGTTAAAAGAAATAAAAACACCAAGATTCATAAAACTATCTAAATTATACAAAATTACTTCGGTTCATACAATATTGACCTTTTGTAAAGTTAGAAAATGGATCTCTCTTTGTTAAATTTAACTTTCTCAAGAGGAAGAATATTTGGTGAAAGTGGAACGATCACAGTGTTATGAAGATTTCACCATTTCTAAGGTGGGGATCGGTTCCATGCTCATCCAAATATCTACTATGCAAATCCCTAAATAAATCTCCACTCTTTTCTCCTAAGAATGAAAAACCAGTAAGAAATTTTTTAGAGGTAATTTTATAGAGGAACTCCACTAAGGTATCCCTATCTTCAATAAGAATCCAAAAGATTGTGGTTAATTCTCTGTTTTCCTTTAACACTTTCTACATGAAGGCGAGATCTTTTCAAAAGCAGAGCCACATGTTTCTCCTTAAAGTCCTTTAATCGCTTGGAATGAGTTAAAAGATTCCAATGCTTTGCAAGCAATTGGTTATGTCTTTGATTAATTTTCAATCTTTCTATTCAAGCAATGCACTATCCTTTCGCTTTTCTTATATAAAGTCTCATAATAATATTTGTTTCTTTTTTTTAACTAAAGCAATAAACTTGTTAACTAAAGGCTAGAAAATAGATTTAAGTATTTAAATAATGAATTCCATACCTACGCAACCAGAACCTGAGGTGTTCGGTTTTGAATTCTACCTTTCAACTATTGACTGGGGGAAACTACATCTTTCGAAGAGATATTTTCCTATGAAGTATTCTGAAAATTAGATAGATTAGGAAGATCTATTCATGGGTAGATAAGCCTAAATTGTGACCACCTGATCCATCACCCCCATCTCCTGGTCCTTCTAAACCCTTGTTTCCCTCATCTCCTCCTTGATTAATATCGTCGTCGTCGTCATCTCTATCATCATCCTTTCCTTCGTTTGAATCTCTATCCCTTTCAAGTGGAGGATCATCAAAAGGTAACAACTTCTTCAGATCAATGGCTTCTACTTTAGAAAATTCATCTTATAGCGATCCCTAATCTCTTACAAACATCATATCAAACTTTCTCTTGAATTCGTCATTAAGGTATGTGAGAGAAGGAAAACCAGATTAGGGCAATTTGTGATATTGCTAACATAAGCTACAGAAAGAGCATCTTCATAGCATTTCTCAGTTATCTTAGTAAGAGCCTAATCAAGAAAGAAAGCAACTTTGTTCTTAGTTTCATTTATGATATTATTGGTATAGATCAGGGTGGCATATTTGGTTTCCGGCTGTATCTTTAAAGATTTTATCTTATTGGCCATATTGGCCTTCTCTTTCTCTATAGTCGACACATTCTTCTCAAGTGGCAACTTAGCTCTCTTTACCTCATTAAGGGACGCAAGTTTGTTTTTCTCAAGAACAACATTATCCTTCTCCATCGTAATATCAGTCACTTGAGCTATTAGCAAAGAAATTTGCTTTTCAAACTCGGCATTTTGATTAGAGGGTCCTTGAGAGGCATGTTGAAGAAAGAACATGTGCTTGGCTGCCTGAAACATACAACAGACAGAAGCTGAGTCAGAATATATGAAATTAAAGTCTAGATTACACATGTACAAAAGAATATATATAATAAATATGTTGATAGAGGACATAAAGGTGACCAATAAAGAAAGTAGAAGTTTGTAGTTGCGTAAGAGAAGCAAAAGATAGAGGTTGCATAACTAAATGAATGAGATCATCAATGCTCATAGGGAGAGTATGAGCCTGGGTCTCTGAAGGGAGAAGTTCGGTAGGGAGAGGAGTCAAACCAACCTCCCCGTACAAGCAACAAAAAATAGACACAGAGGTAAGAAATGAAATATTAAGCAAAGGATCCTGGGTATGAACTTTGACGGCATGCGTTTGAACATTATGATCTGGAGAACCTAAATTAATCATATCAGGATCTCCGATGGTCATATTAACATCAATATTCGACTCCTTGGTGATAACAATAGAAGTTTGGTCCTACTCGAACGTAGGTTTATTACTTGGAGGAAGGGATGAAGCATCGGTGGGAGAAATAGAGCTCTCTTTTCTTTTTATGTCTGCAATGGCCTTAGCAATAGAAATTTTGACAGGATCAGATTCAGTTGGTTCAGCAAAGATCGATGTGTGAACTTTAGCTGTCTTGTGCTTAAAAGAAACAGCAACAGTAGTTAGCCTAAATTAAAGGGAAATTTGTAGGACACCGACGTAAGAAACTTCCTTTAACTATAATGAAAACTTGCCGGGAGATTCACGTTGAATAGGGAAAGAGTTAGAAAAGGCATTTTGATTGCCAAACACCAGGAATTTCTACCCATAAGCATCCTTTTTTACAATGGGTGGTTCCCTAAGCACTTTGTGGCACTTTAGAACCAGGAAACGTCTCTTGAGATTTGCTTCAATTAGAAGTTTGTGTCTATCTCTTAATGTTTGTGATGCTAAGTTTAGTTCTCCAACCTTTTTAACTATGAAAGGATCTTTCCCTTTGGGAACTAGTCTTAAAAAAAATAACAATTATAAGGTGACAGTAGAAGGTAATATAACACAATCAACAAAGCTTACTAGGAACAAAGAAAGATCCTCCAAGGTTGGGGTCTGCTTCTGAACGTAGACGTTTCTTACTCTCATAGTCTCTGGATTTATTTATCAAGTTGCTAAACAAACTTTTATGAGGGAGAAGCTAATACATAGTACCCTCTGGTTGGTTTTCCACTTTGACAGGATTTACTAGCAAGCGAAGAGTATTTACATCAAGATATCCCAAGTATCGAATGAAGAAGTCAGAAAGAGGGAGATAACCAGAATGCCAAATGTGAATTGGAGTAAAGGTAAGAAACCTTTCAGGGGATTGTCTATCCTTTCGAATGGGCCTGCCACTTTAGCCTCAATATTAGTAATGCCAAACTAATGAAGGATGGTGCCGACTTCCTCTAAGAAGTGATAAGTGATGGAACGAGTATGTAGTCTCCTTTCTCAGAAGTAGGAGAAGGTTTGGGACCCATACTAGATTTTTTTTTACCAGCCATCTATCTATCAAGAGGGTATTTCCTAAGATCAGGGAAGTAATATATAGTTTATAAAATTTTTAAATACCCCTAAGAATAGATGCAAAGGTGAAAAATTGGAAATCTAACCGATGGATATGTAATTATTTATAAACTGTTTAGTCCATAATGAAATATCAAAACCAAGACTAACTATGGAACTTGTAAGGATGTACATTTAAAGTATCAAAGAAATAATAAAATATTAGTTTTATAAATATATAAAGTATTCATAACCAATTAAAAACATATTACTGGATTTATGATTAGATGTCAAATCCATAACTAATCATTGAGATCTAATCTAGTACCGCACATATAGTACTTTATTAAGGTTATATTAAAGTGTTGAATCGATAGCCCGATCTCAAAATTGTAATCGATAAAGCAAATTTAGAATTATTTAATGATACTTTGAGCAATTGTCGAATGTGAAAGGTGTCGATTGCATAAACGATCCATGAATATGGCTACTTCTCGAACTTATACTATGGTGTTGGATATAAACAAGATACATAGTTTGTGACCTATATAACATTCCCCTAATTAGTTGTTGAATTTATAAAGAGGTAGAGGTTTTCCCAAAAGTTGTCAAGTTTGTAACTAAATCAACAATCTTTTAAGCAAGTTATTGGGTCATAACCGATATCGGATACCTAAATAGATGCTGAACCCCTAACTAATTGTCGAATTTGTAGCTAGTAAGTAAAATCTTAAAGAGATACTGAATTCCAAATTAGTTATCGGCTTTCAAAAGACCAACAAATTTGAAAACCAAAATCTAGTTAGCGGCGATTTGTCAAATTTGAAAACAATATCAATTTTTTTAGCAATAAATGAAATTCTAACTTGAGTATCGAGATATATATATATATAAAAGGGTAATAATCCTATTGATAGAAGAACTCTGGGAAGTTTTTTTTCTAGTAAGATTTCCAATTTATACTAACACCTATCTAACTTCAATGAATCATCTAAGGAAAATACCATAATCAACATTCGACTTAGATGCTAAATATAGTGCTTTCTTTAAACCCTAAACAATTCATAAAATGCCCAAATAAACACTAATTTAGAAATTGAAATTGAAAACCCCACTTCACTCTTGTGTCTAAATCATTTAAAAAGAAAATGTCAAACCTTGAAATCGAACTTGAGCCCTGAAAATTTTGAATTTTTTGATCGAAATAAGAGCTAAAGCTTTCGTTTCGAGGGTAATTTGCAGGTAAAGAGGGAAATAAGAAGAAGATAATGGGTATTTATAGAAGGAAGAAGGAGAAATGAGAACCATTAATCTCAATTTGAAAGTACGAATAAGGTTAGAGTGGAATGCCAATGGATGGCAATGTGGCTATCAAGGCGATAAGCGCCAATATCAAGGTGTTAACAATAAAGTTAACATTTCTTCTGCACATTGGGGTAAATGTTACTACAAATAATAAAGTCGAACATTAAAAGAGAATGTATCATAAGTCAAGATGCCTAAGGTAGTAGAACATTTGACAAAGAGAATCCGACTTCAAGTGGCTTCAGGAAAATGCCAAACTTCTATAATAAAGGGTGTCACGCATTCAACAAAGGCTAACAAGCTTCCAAGAGTGTCGAATTTTAAGTAGTCGGCTAATCCAAAAAATATCATATATGAACATAGCAAAGAGGCTATCAAGCTTTTACAATGGGAAGGATATCATGCCAAGGTTCCAAATCTAGAGAGATGACGAACAATAAAGGAATAACATACACTAAGATTATTGAATTGAAGGCCACTAATGGGAGACGTCGCATAATTCAGAATTATTAGATACATATCACGAAGAGGGTATAGCGGAACTTCATAGATATCGAGCTTTTACAATTATAATAGCTATAAAGCAAGTGGCAAGAGATCTCCGGCATTTACAAGCACCAGTGATGCCGAGATTCAGAGAATAAAAAGGATGTTGGACATCTATAGTTACGGAGGGTGTTGAAAGTCAACAGTATGAATTAGAATGTCGTATTCTAGGGATTGAAAATCCATAAACGATGTCGAATATCAAAAATACAAAGTGATATCGATAATACTAAGAAGGATGTCGTGTTTCACCGATGCAACAAAGATACTGTAAATCCTCGATGTGGCAAGTGTCGTAAATCATCAATATGACAAGCTATAAAACATTAATAAAGGAGAATGCCGCAATTCATTAATGTAGGCAGGGTTTTTTCATATCAACAATTCCAGAATTATCGCATCACCAACACAATGAATGATACCACGAATCAAAGCTGCTGAAGGGTATGTGGCAGCCAGGCCTCCTACTTTAACTCCTATAAATACGAGCCCCATAGCTTCATGGAAGGGGTGAATTTTTCTTATATCTTTTCTTATAGTTTCAGATTTGTAAGCCTTAAATCCAATTGGGGATTTAGAGTGCCAATTGTAATTTTGTGACTTTACAAACAAGGACTTGTTCAACCAACTTGCATAGCACACAACAAGTGAATGAAGATTCTTGACTATGATATGACTAATGACTTGCATATGACTCATGCCCTATTTCTTATGACATGTACATGACTATTATATTGAACATGCATACTTCTTGCAAGTCGGCATAAGGATATCCAAATCTATCTCTAATAAAGCCTTATATACTTGCACATTTTGGGGTTAACAAATAAATTTGTTAACAACCAATATTGGAGAAATCATAATTAAGAGAGTAGATACTAAAGATAACGTTGCACATCCATTCACTAAGGCTCTTTCTCAGTCTGGTTGACTATTTAAAGACATGGGGATGAAACTTCATAATTGGCCCTTTATGCAAGTAGGGAATTTATAGAGTCAAAAGTGTGCCTTATGCAAATTTATACAAATAGTTATATAACTTTATAAATAATATTATTTGACATAAAGTATGATTTTAGTTTCATTTTATTCTACATGTGTTGTTG
Source organism: Allium cepa (assembly GCA_030765085.1). Lineage (NCBI taxonomy): Eukaryota > Viridiplantae > Streptophyta > Magnoliopsida > Asparagales > Amaryllidaceae > Allium > Allium cepa. The sequence continues at coordinate 135,304,051 of CM060945.1, forward strand.
TGTATATATATATATATATATATATATATATATATAATGGAACAATTACATTAAACATATATAGGTAGAAAATCCTCGAAATAAGCATTCATCAATTTAGTTACGTTTGTGTCCATAACCATGAGTATCGAATTGATATTTAAATATATACTTCTTAAATATTCCTAGTCAAAATGTATCGAGAAAATGATATCTTCACATCTATAAACACTAGTGTAACTAATGCTTTGCATAAAATGAAAAGCAAATTAAGTATGTCAGTTGGTGTAACATACGTCAATTTAAAACCCAAAGATAGAACTCCAAAATGTTGTAGTCAATTCGAATTAAATTTTGATGAGGGAGTTGGGATCATCTATATCAAATAATCTTAGGTAAACAGAGCAGCTAACAACTGGAAGAATGAAACACGTCATTATAGATAATGGCATACAATTAAATTCCTAATATTTGTTCCTACGTAGGGGTAAAAGATATAATATAATAGAAAAAATATGTTATGCTCAGGATATCAAGATGTTGACATAAACATTTAGTGCAACAGAATGAACATAACAAAAATAACACTAAAGCCTCATGTCTCATCTTCGCCTCGCATTATTCATCCATCCTAAAAGTAACATATCTAAGCCTATACTATAGCTATTCGAATGAGTACCTATTATTTTATAGGAAACATAATCATAAGATCATGGATTAAACATAATGTTTGGTATGAGCATATTTCCAAAAACATAAGAGATAGTAAGGCTACACCACTAAAACACAGAATGGGATTTCCTCTCACGATTCCCGAAACGTGCATTTAACATCTCAAATGTAAGCATAATTCATTTCTTGCTCATTCTTAAGTGGCAAGTTCAAGTTGTAGCCTAAAATGAGCGCGACGTGTATTTAGTAATCACTCTTTTATCTTCAAAACCTGACTATTCAACTTTCGGCTACACTTAGGCCTTTGGCCTTTATAGTCAATAAGATTTAGCTTTCGACTGCCACTAAGGCCTTATGCCATCATTAATTCCTAAACTTATTAAACTCATATTTGATTTCAGTTGCCACTTTGGCCTTATACCATCGCTTTCATATATAGCCTACCACACCTAGCCTCAAACCTACTTTGGTTTAATTTTTGGTTGTCACCTTTGGCCTTACACTTATGCTTTCGTGTTTTAGTTGAAACTAAGGCCTTACACCTACTTTGCTATCGATACTTAACTACCACATCGGGCCTTACATTTTTTACAAAATCCTTAGCTACCACCTAGGCCTTACACTAGTAGTATTTGGGTGTCACCTTAGGTCGTACTCTAATATTCATTTATGGTTGACACATTAGGCCTTACACTACAGTCATGATTTCGGCAGCAACTTCAGACTTTACTCTTATATTTTCATTTACCGATGTCACTCAAGCCTTACTCTTTTGCATTCGATCCCTTAACTACCACTTCATGCCTTACATCAACTACCGAACATACTACCTAACTAATCACTATATTGTAACGCACACTCCAGTGGGCCTGAATTTATGCTAAATCGAAAACCGAAGTCGACCAAAGTACGAATCAATGGTTTGGTATCCTACAAATAAATAAATTCATATCAGAGCACCATCGATATAACTCACAAAAGGAATAGTAAAGTTTAATAAGTCATATAGTACCAACTACGACTAATAGTACCAATAACTAGGTTACATGTAAATGCCGAGCATGCATAAGTAAACCTGTCCTTCCATTGTTCCAACCTTGTACCGGTACCTGTCCCTCTAAGCTCTCATGGGTTGTAATGAGGAGGAGGATAGAACAACATGCTGGTGACTAATAAATTATACACTTTATACATGACACTAGTCTATGTAAATTTCCTACCATCACATGTTATGTTATTTTACTTTACTGATACCAGTCTCGACTACATATGTGTATGTGTGTACAAATAATGTAAGTACCACAGTCCCCATTTAGACCAAGATACTATCCTTGTTAGTATCTATAACTCAGCATCACATCAGGATCCATCATCAATGTAGTATCACATCCTCGTCATTGTTCATACCAAGGAACTTCCCCAGTGCCTGATAACGACATCATAATAGTTTAGTTGTACTCTATCTCGTCTTGGGGATTTACTTACTTGTCTACTTCCTATTATGTACTCAGCTCCCCAAATGCTCTACTCATTTTGAAAGACCTCACTTGAGGATTATCTAGGCTTGATTCCTAATGAACAAACTAACAAACAACCGTGGTGGTGCATGACCTAAATGTGACAAAAACTAGTAGGAGGTGTAGCACGTTTAGATGTAACCCCCATTTTTCTGCCGACTACTCGGGACAAATGACGCTCTCAACCTATATATAGCTCCTTCTCCCCAATAGAGTACTTACACCCTAACATGGCATCGAATCTTGCTCTTCATTCCATTTAGATTGCCTAATGCAAATAAGGCGTTACCCTTACTAAAATTTAAAGCAGAACCTACTGGGGTATTCCTTTACCTATACACAAGCGTATATAATTCCATGGATCCTAAGTTGGATATGTCTTACACCAATATGATATATACACAACCAATGGTAGCCCCTTTCGGTGGGCAAACTTCTACTGTGTAACAGTACCGACCTCGCATTCCAACCCAAAATTTAATGACTATGTAATTCTTATCTATCTAAGTTATTAGCTAACTTGAATAATTCATTCTCATTATAAATGCATATCTAAGGCTACGAAAATATATTCATACTTGTTTAATTATTATGCCTCTAATGCTCAACAGTTCATAATATTTCTTTGCTTTCTCCATGCGTTTAATTCTAATTCAATTTAAGGTCGATTACATTTTCTTTTAAAAGATCCAAACATACTCTTGCTTTTTCTTCCAATTAATTTTATTGAACTTTTCTTTGTATTTCTTTTTAATATTTACTACCCTCCCTTGTTTAACGAACTTCCCATACTCTTTTTGTATTTAATTATTGTTTGCCAACCTTTCCATCATCATTTTTGATTACTGTTAACTTATATTTCATATGTATTAATTCTTCTCTTAGACTGTTATTACTATCACATTTATAACGATTTAATTAATCCTTGGAAATTTCTACATTTTAAAGCATTGAAACCGCATCTCCCTAAAAGTAAGGCTAAAACTGTAAATTTCTATATCTTACTCAAAAAGGGAATTTGTGTCATATTTGAAATTACAAGAAATTATCCTTTTGTATTACCGAAATAGACAGTACAAATTATAGTAAATATCTGTATTTTATACATCTCTATCATTTAGGTGTATTTTTTGTTATTTCAAACATTACACCTCTATTTATAAATCTAAACTTGACAATATATATAAATTCATATTGTAACACCCTATATTCCAATGAGTTAAAATACTACTTAAATCCCTATAATTTAATGTGATAAATAAATTAACAGTTTTACTTGCAAAAGCTATTTAAATCTGCAAATATGGAACTATCACATAATTTCTAAGTTTCAAAGACTACTACTAATCAATACTAAATTCAAGGAATAATACCATCTAATATTTTTTGGATTCACATACATGTAGTATATAATTCAACTTATCCATTACAGAATATGTAGACCTAGAAGTCGACCGGCCTAAGTTAGGGGTAGAATGACGGTATATAATTATGGTAATTAATTGTATACCTTTTATTTTGTTAATTTGTTTTCGTTTTCACTCGATCGAGACATTTTATTTCCAGTTAACTTTTATTAAACCCTAAGCAATTATAAACATTAAGTAATTTCTATTAATTACTTTTTATTTTCTTAATTAAATATATAATTATTTATGACTCAAATTATTCAAACTAATAACTTTTTCGTTAAACTCCAACCGAAAAAAGATTATATATGAAAATTGATCATAAAATTGCCACAAACCCAATGGTGATGGTCTTGTAGCAAAATTCTGACATTTTTGTAAACCCTATTTTTCAACATTATTATTTACTAATTAAATTTTAACTAATGGTCGTAAAAATTACAAGGTGTTGCATTCTCCCTCTATGAAAGAATTCCAACATCAAAATTCCTCACAGGCTGAAACATGAAACATAACACGTAACCAATCTAAACTAACCAACGAATTAGTGCGCAACCAATTTTTCAACCAATCGTGCAATAGTGCATGATGTATTACAATACATAAGGCATGCATGAAGAATAATTCTAATCGGTACCTCTTATATGATTACATTCTTTAAAATAGTTTTGAAAATATGGTGCAAACAACCTACATATATTGGATGTTATATTTGTATGCAAATTTTGAAAATTAAAAACTTTGTTTTGCATCCAATTTTTCCCACACTCCTATGAATAGAAGTATGGTTCAATCAATTTTTCATCCCGATCATCTAATACCTAGCACACAATTTTCTAACATCTAAAATTTTGAAAATCCTGTATTCTAAAACTATTCTTTTATGCCAAAAAAAGGTTTGGATGGAAAATTCTATATTTTCATCCTTCTTTTGTATACCCTTTTCCACCGTACTTTAAACTTCTCTTTTTCCCCAAATCCTTTTCTAACTTTACGAAGTATAGTCCATATAAGGTAATTTACTTTTAGATTTTAAAATTTTGAAACCAGAGTCATTTTAAAACAAGTTTTGTTTACTTATTGAAAACGTATGGAAAAAGAGATTTCCTAGCTAAAACAGCTTTTTTCCCTTATTACTAACTACCTTTTACTTTTACTGTCATTTCTTCTGCATAGTAAAATTCATACTTGTTGACCCGTCAACTTTTTTATATGCTAAGCATATGGCATTTCAAAATCGTAAATTTTCCTCTTTTTTATTCAAAACCTTTTTAAATTAAAGTTTTAAAATACTGGGAAAATCGTCAAAGATTCATTCTTTCCAAAGTTTGTTATGAAAGCATTTCATTTTTAAAATCAAAATGATTTTGAACAAAAATTCTCAAAAGTGTATGTGTGTGTGTGTATTCCTTCAAAACAATTCATGCCATGTCTTACTGAGTTTGGGTTTAGCCAATAGATTAACGTCTGTAACGGACTTTGTTATATTACATGGTAAATGTCAATTTCAAAAACTTTTTCATTTAAAATAACAATTAGCACATAATTTTATTTGTAAATTTTGGCATTTTAAGGCGTAGGGACAGTGACCCATGGTATCGTAACAGTCTATCCCTATCATTCACTCGCCAAAAATTATTTTTCAAATCTTATTATTTTTTGGGACTTAACTTTACTTTTCTTTTAGTAGTTAACTTAATAAACTCCTTGATTTATTTTATAAACTTCCAACTTTATTTATTTACTTCGCATTAGTTAAGTGTCTACATAAGATCTTCTTACTAATGATTTTCCAATTAATATAGCGGTCCATCTAGAAACCCAATTTTCAAAAGGAACATTTCTCATGATACACACATTTTATATAGTAGAAACAAAGAATGCTTACAACCCAAACCTAAAAGAAATGATTGCCGGAAGCTGCCTGTCAAAATCATCTAACATTTATGATGTTGTGGCCCTACCATCCTACTAAAATTAGATGGACCTTTCTAACATGTCACTCCACTATAAACAACGTACCTTAACTCCGATTTGGCTGTTGATTATTAAGGTCCATCTATTACTTCCATTATCTTAATTATGGGATAAACTAGCTTCCCCATAATGCACTAGGTAATAAATATAAACTATGCACATTTAGAATAACTCATTGCCAAATTGACTTTGCAGAATAACTTGCCCACCATCTATTTTTCCTTTCTTAACCTTGAGTCTACCAACATTGTCTATTAGTGTTTGTTATTTTATTATCCTCTATTATTATGCTCTCTTTGTCCAAATCTCTTAATAGTATTTCCAAATTTTTGGTATTTACTTTCTTTATCCTGAACCTTTCTTGGAAGCTTATTCTAGAAATTGTAGAAATGTACTTTCATACCATTTACAATTCCCTTGTGGGTTCTTTTTATGGCTTTCACACATGTCTAATAAAACTTTCCTAGGTTCTCACCAATATTCCATAAACTCTATGGGGATTCCTTATCGCTACTTTATGAACAATCGATGTTACCTTCATAGCCTTATCTTTTACCTCATCTTACCTAGGCAGACATCACTATCTAGTCTATATTATAATTTTGGTTTGGCGTTTCTCAACTTTTTTTTCCAAAAATTAAAATATTAAAGTTTTGAGGCACTTAATCCTAAAACTTTTATCTTTAAAAGTACTAACTTTTATCTTGCCTAGGCAGTCATCTCTATCTAACTTAATACATAGTGGAATCAAACAAAATAATATGCATTCCTAATTAGCTATCTGTCAGCCACTTGCTCGTCTTCGAAAGCTTTATTCGCCAAAAAGATTAAAACCTAAAAACCTTAACCCTCGGCCTACTCAAATCAATTTTGAGCACCCAAGAGTTTAAGGGGAAATAAAAACTTCGAGCCAAACATAAAAGCTGGTGTGAATAATTCTGTTACATCTCGGTTTACTGATATTAAGTGAGACCATGTTGCTTAGCGGAACGGTTTCCCCTCACTAATATACTTTTCAAAACATATATTTTGCAAATCCTTTCCTGCAATCAAACAGGTTAATCAAACTGATTATATTAGAAATATCCTTTATGCTAATAAATGGACCATCAGTCCGAAAGATAGGTAATACGTGAACTATCTGCCGACAAATAATAGCAAGGTCCATTATGCTAATAAAAGGACTACTTATCTAAAAAACAATAGCAAGGTGTGTTGTGATAAAATGGACTAACTATCCATAAAACTGGGCAGACTACCCACAAACTGGACTAATTGTCCAGATTAAAATGGACTAACTGTTCGGATCATTTTCTAAGGGTTAACTACCATTTAAAATTTTCCTCAGAAACCTTTTTAAAATGATTTAATCCTTCGAATCAGACATATGCAATGCAAATATATATTTATCTTTACTCTAAACTATTTTTTCCATGCTATATACTTTACTCAAAATAATGTTGATGAATTTTAATGAGGATTAGTTAGCCTTCCAAAATAAGTTAAAACTATTTTTAACTTAAAACACTTCGGCTATACTGCCTATTCAACATATTTGAAACCTATGTTTAATACCTTTAAATACCCTTTCTTTGAAACCAATAAAAGTCATTCCTAAAAATCTTTAAAACATCAGACATCCTCATTAAAAACCTTTTAAAATTTGCCTTTTGAAAACATAGGAAAAACCATCCGTTTCAACTTTGTTGAAACCCTGGGGAACCACCCCTTTTGAAAACATTAATAAAACCTTTCGAATTCATCAAACCTCAACCCCTTCGAAAGCACTTTGGGTTAAATTTAAAACATGTGGAAAGCTTTGGAAATCATTTGAAATTTCATTCGTTCGAAACCTTTGAAAAACATCTTGGTCAAAACTATTTAAAACTATCTCTTTCGAAATAGTTTGGGTTTCACTTCAAACATAGAAAACGGGTCTTAAAAACATTTAAGTCGAACGTATCTGCTTCGAAACCATATCCTAAGTAATGAAGTGATGGTGTCGAAACCATCCCTTCGAAAGCATTGGAGATGAGGTCATATTTTAGAAAACAAAAAGAACCCCTTCGAAACCATCTGGATCGAAAGGTAGGAATCAATAGTTAAAGGTTTCAACCCAGTCGAAAACAAGCATTTAAAAACAAAGGCGCAACCAAATCGAAACCATTCTTTTAAACCATTTGACCTAGTCGAAAACCAACTAAGTCAAAAGTATCCTAGTCGAAAGCAAGCAGGTGCATTTTCTTTAAAATTAAAGCAAAGCTTCAACCATATCGGAACCCCATGACTTCGACCTTATACCTTTGTCCCACATCCAATTTACTACATACCAGTTGCTAGATACCATATGCATTGGTTTTGACTGTGTCAAAAGTGAAGGAATGGAGGCGGAACCTGGTGCCGAAAGTGACGAAACAGTGAAAAACATATTTATTTATACTTTAAACTATTCTTTTGTACTTATCTTCCTTGTTTATCTAAATCTGATTGGTTGCAAGGTTTCTCTTTTCAAAAGTGTTGCCAAACTTCCAAATTTAACAATTTAAACATTTTTCAAAAAGCCCCTTCTCCTCCTTTAATTATGTTTAAATAATTTTATATAACCATCAAAACACTTAGGAAAAATCTATAAAAATTTCAGAAAATCCCATTATATATGTTTATCTCCGAAAATACCATTTTATTTACTAGAAAATTCATATAAAATCCCATTAATTCCAAAAATTCTAAAAATTGAAATTTATCTCCAAAATATTATGTATGACCTTCATAAAAATTCACATGGCATTTGGATGTCATTTAATAGGGTTTCCGCCTTAAAACATATCATAAAATCTTCCTTCCATCATTCAAAAACATTGCAAACCATTGCAAAATATTCAGAATTCGTCTTAAAACTGAAAACACAATAAAAAATGAGATGTAAACATTATTCACCTTAGCTTTAGAGATTAAGGAGCTTGAGATTTGGATGAATTTGATTTGTATTGGCTTTTCCTCTAGCTTTTCTTACTCTTCTTCCCCTTTTCCTTGTTAATGTTGGCCGACCTCTTATTTAAAAAAAATGAGAATGAACATGTATAATTTACACGGCCATTGGTTTTAGATATAAGAATGGCCTTTTTCCTATTTTACCCCTTCTCTATTTCAATTTAACTCTTATTTTAATTTATTGTTTAATGGCACGGCTACACCTTAATTAAAATCAAATCTCAATCACCTAATAACCATATTATTTTATTTAATTTAGCTAATTAAATATTCTAAACAATGTTATCAAAAATCTAGGTTTTCACAAACTCCCTTCCTTAAATAATTTCATCCTCGAAATTACGATAAGGTACACATTAAATCAAATAATGATACAAAACATACCATCAAATAAGTCAGGATAAATATCTCTAATCCTACTCTCAACCTCCCAAGTACAGCCCCTATCATCGTCACTCCACTGGATTTTGACTAATCTGGCCATCTTGGTTCTAAGCCTTTTCTCATCTCTCGCAATAATACAAATAGGCTAGCACAGTCGGTGCAATAGTAGTCTCCAGGTCTCTAACACACTTTCTGAGATGAGAAACATGGAAAACATCATGGATCATGCGGAACTGCTAGGTAAGTCAACTTTATATGGGAGTTTCCCGATTCTCTCAATAATAGGAAATGGTCTAGCGAACCTAGATGCTAACTTCCCCGCTTTTCCAAACCTAATCACACCCATCATCGGTGTCACTTTGACGAAAACCTGATCTCCAACTGAGAACTTTAGATCTTTCAGTCTCTTATCTGCATAGCTCTTCTGCCTGGACTGGGCCTTCTTCATTCTAACCCGAATGACCTCAATCTTTTCTGCAGCTTTTCTGACCAAATATGGACTAAGAACCAACCTATCCCTAGTCTCTAACCGACATATGGGAGATTTGCATGGCCTTCCATACAAAGCTTCAAATGGTGCCATCCCAATACTAGTTTGATAACTGTTGTTATACGAAAATTCGACTAAATGTGGATGGTCTTCCAATCTATCTGTGGATTGTAAGTGGTACTCATCATAAGTTTGGTTCCCGAAACTTCCTACAGACTTTTTCAGAACTCGCTAGTAAATAAAGGATCTCTATCACTAACTATACTAATAGGAATTCCATGCAGTCTAACCACATTCTTAAGGAATAACGTCGCCAAAATATGTGCCCTTCCAGTTGACCTAACTGGAATGAAATAGGAATTCTTGGTCAATTTATCCACTATGACCCATATGCTATCATTTCCTTCGTTCGTCCTTGGAAACCCGTTAAGAAAATCCATGGATATAGAATCCAACTTCCATACCAGAATATCTAACGGCTGACGTAACCCACTTGGCTTCTAGTTTTCGGCCTTTACCTGCTGGCAATTCAAGGACTGGTTTACACACAAACCAATATCCTGCTTCATACCATCCCAGAAGAAACTCCTATTTATATCCTGATACTTCATTGTACCTCCTGTATGAATAGAGAATTTCGAACGATGACATTCCTCCAGGACTTTTTGCTTTATATTTCCTACACTCAGAATACATAATCTTCCTTTGTTTCTCAACCACCCATTCTAGTCAAGACTGAAATCTCTTAGGTCATCTCTCTTAGTCCCTCCTTCTAGCTTCTTGATCCGTTCGGCTAATACCGGAACCCCCATCTATTTTTGAAGCAATCTTTCGATCACCACTAGTCGAACTTCCAAACAAGATAATATAACTATATCTCCACTAGACCCAGCCTCTGTGCTCTACAATCTGCTAATGCTTCCAAATCCTTTCACTCAGCAATAATCGCCAAAAATGCAATCTAATGTTTCCTGCTTAGTGCATCTGCAACTTTATTGCCTTTCACCGTTGTGTACTCAATCCCAAAATTTTAAGCGCCAATAAATCCTAACCACCTCTAATGTCTCATGCTCAGCTTTTTCTGAGAAAACAAATACTTCAGCGACTTATGATCTGTATATAACTCAAACCTTTCTCCCAAAGGTAATGTCTGCACAACATCAAAGCAAAAATAACCGCAGCTATTTATAAATCATGTGACAGATACCCGACTTCATGTAGTCTAAGAGGTCTAGAAGCGTAGGCAATCACTTTATCTCTCTGCATTAGCATAGCTCCTAGTCCTATTCCACATGCATCGGTATAAACCACCAAATCTTGATTCCCTTCTAGAACAAGCAACATAGGTGCATGTGTCAATAAGTGTTTCAAACTTTGGACTGCTTCCTCACACTTATCGGTCCGTACAAACTTCACATCCTTTCTTGTTAGCTTGGTCATCGGTGCCGCTGTCACGAAAAATCCTTAATGAATACCCGATAATAACTAGCCAACACAAGGAAACTCTTTATCTCGGTTACTTTCTGGGGACTCTTCCAACTATTCACTGCTTCAAACTTAGTCGAGTTTACTGACAGCACTTCCTCTGAGACTACATGATAAAAAAACTTCACTTTTTTCTTCCAGAAGTGACACTTCGAAAACTTCGCTTTCAACTGATGCTGCCTCAACGTCTCAAGCACCACTCTAAAATGAACTTCATGCTCTCTTTCATCCTTAGAGTATATCAATGTATCATCCATGATAATCAATACGAACCTATCCAAGTGCTCTTGGGAAACCCGGTTCATTAAGTCCATAAAGAAAGCTGGCATATTAGTCACCCAAACGGAATGATGAACAATTAGTACGACCCATACCTGGTCCTAAACGCCGTCAGAGGTATACTATCCCCTGCTACCCTGAGCTGATGGAAACCTTCGCTAAATCCAACTACGAGAATACCTTAGCTCCACTCAATTAGTCGAACAAATCGTCAATCCTCGGTAATGGATATTGATTCTTTATTCTTTATCGTCCTCTTATCCAATTACAATAATCGACACATAGCCTTAATGATCCGTCCGGCTTCTTAGTAAATACTGTGGCTGCTCCAAAAGCCTAGTTACTCGGCCTGATAAAACTCTTGCCTTCTACATCCACCAACTGCACCTTCAACTCCCTCACCTTTGAAGGGTTCGTCCTGCTTGGCTGTCTACTCAGTGGTTCTGCTTCCAGGACCAAATCTATCTGAAACTCAATGGCTCATTTCGATGGCAACCCTACTACAGGCTCAAACACATCTGTGAATTTTCTAACCATAAAAACTCGACTTAACTCATCTTCCAACCCCATAGAACCCAACAAGGCATGCATGTCATTGTAAGAACCTTCTATGGTATATACAATCATGTCATTACAATCTCAGTGTCTAAGAGATATTTTTCTATCCTGGCAGAATATCCTGGCATCGTACTCGCTCTGCCAATCCATACCAAGAATGATTCCGAACCCCACAAAATCAAACACATGCAAACTGCAAAAAAAAATGACCTATCAAGTCAAACTCTAAGTGGTCACACCTCAACCCTTGAATTGCATATCCTCCTATTGGATTCGCAACTTGTAACATCCCGCATTTTTGCACGCTTTAAATCGACGATAAACCACACTCGTCAGACTTAAACCATACAACAGGGAGGATTGTTATGGGGTAAATAAGAAAAAGTAGGGAAAGGAAAAAAACAAAATAGAATCTTACTGCGGAATGATAAAATATAATAATTAAATATACAGTTCATGAAGCTTTTTTATTAACATTTTGATTATATTTATACAATACATATCAGAGTTGCACATACCAGTGAATAATAATCAATGCAGCGGAATACAGTGTGTAGTGGAACAATGTAATATATATAATAATAATAATAATAATGAAATCTTCATCTTCGTCCTCCAGAAATAAAGTCTTCGATTCCTGAAATGCTCGGACTGACCCGAGCGAATTAAAAGTACAAAACACTCGAGTCAAAACTAAAAGATCTTATGTAAGTTAAATGAACTGAAATAAATATGAGTGTAACGGCGTCGGAGATGTTTACGGAATTTGACATCTCCTATCTAGTGTCTAACGTGAGTGCAGTAACTTAAGAGATGCTCGGGATTCACATCTCCTAAGGATCCGTTAAACTATTTACTATGTAGTAATATTTTGCTATTATAATAATATCTATAGTAAAATAAACTTACTTTTTAATAGCATTAAGGGGTTACCCATATAGCCCTTAACACGTAATAGTCCTAGTAGTCCATCCAATATCATGGTCCCTCCTGATCGGCCAGCCACCAGAGGATACCACACGGGCTAAGGGAGAAAACCAAACTCATACAAGGCGCGATAGGGTAGGGCTAAGGGAGAAAACCAAACTCGTACAAGGCGCGATAGGGTAGGTGACACATCACAACTAGGCAATGCCAGGGTAGATATACCAATTACGCTTCCGGGCCGGTGGTAATGCGTAGCGTGCAGCTACCGCCCACCTCGACCCACACCCCCAAAAAGAAAAATCAAAAGTGGCCACCGAATAAATCCAAAAGTCAAAGTATAATATCGAAGGGATGTGTCCAATCAAAGGTGCTACCTCATTAGCCCGTCAATCGCTCCTGTTTTAGCAACCATATGCCAACTCACGAGAGTCGGGTCCACGTATTTACCTTAAAGGAAACACCGCCACCATCCTACTTCATTTTGGAATCTCCACCGCATACACGGTTGTTAAAGTGGATTTCGGAGTTGGCAGAGAGTATGACAACTTCCGATCCTGGACTCTTTAAAAACCAAACGTTATTATAACACCGCGGTCATTTCAAAATAGTTATACTTCAAAACCAATATATAATATCCATTTCCAAACCATATAATTACGATATCATTTCCCTTTTAAAACCCAAATCAATATGATATCATTACAAATATATCATTTTCTAAAACCATAACAATTTCAAAGTTAAAAATTATTTCGAAACCAAAACTTGAAATATAGCCTTTTAAAAACATAAAACTTTGAATTTCACAACTTTGAAACATACTACCACTTAAATGGTTTAACTATTAAATTACTTTATATAGTAAAATAGCTTCTTCACCTTCACAAATCAATTCCAAATATGGATTTAAATCCCCAAATAAACCAATATATTTCCATATATTTCAAAGCTTTAATTTTCCCACCATTTCAAAACTTATTCTTTGATAATTTCGTATACATCAATTTCAACTACTATTATTTAGATTTGAAATGTTTACTAAATAAATCAAATATCATTTTAGTAAAACCTTTAGACTTCAAATAACTGGATATTCTTCCAATTAAATTAACTTGATAATATTCATTTATATCAATTTGATATTCATTTAAATCCTCTAAACAAAATCAAGCTATAAAATCATACCCTTTAAATCTCAAATTATTTACATTTCAAATCAAATTTTTCGAGGATAATTCTTAAACCTTAAATTCAAATCAAATTCACATTTATTTTCAAACCTTAAATTTTATTTGAGTCATTATAAACTCTATATACAATAGAATTTAAATAGATACTTAACCATATTATATAAAAGAAATCAAACTTTATTATTCAGCTTATTTTATAATTCCAAATAAATTTATACATAGCTAAATCAATAATAAAATAGCATTTATATAACATCTAAAATCAATATATGTATAGCCCATATATTTCTTTACAAAACCATGAAAAATCATTTCAAAAATAATTATATATATATATACCACGGTGCCTGTATATAATTTCTATCCTATGGTCAAGTGATACAGATATTTATCATTTCAATCCACAATTTAAAAATAAAAATGCGGTTGTATATCATTTCAAACCGCAATCCCGAATCAAAATAAATGCATAACAACTTGCAGATTATGATGATATAAATAAAACATCCATTCATCCATCATAAAATCATACATCCATTACAATCATCATACAAAACAATCAATCAATATCAATATATAACTGATAATATATAATAGGTAATTAACTGGCAGTTATATTCGATAATAAATTAAATAACGATTTAATTTCAATAAATGGAATTAACTAAGATGATGATTAAAATAAACAGTCATAAATAAATGCATAATCACAACATAAATTAAGTTACCAAACTTAAGAAATTTTAGAAGTTGTGAGTGGGTTAAAACACTCACCTTTTGAATTTAAATTGAATTTAAATCCAATTTAAACCCAAAAATTAGACAGTCTCCAAATTCGTCCAAACAAGCGTCAAGATGTCCAAAATTCAGATACGATCCTAACAAAAGAAACCGCGTGTAAAACGGATATCGTATGTAAAAGTTATTGCATTAAAACGAGTTGAAAATCAAAATTAAATTAAAACAAAAATAAAGCAACTACCCTTGCCACGTCATCGTCATCAACACGCAATCCTCTCAGACAAATTGAACGCATTCGAAACTAAAGTCCACACCCAAAACGCGGCCGCCTCTTCCTGTTGACCATCCAAATTCGCGCGCCGTCGTCCACTGTAGCGACACCTACCACCTCCATTCGCCTCCCCACACCCCGCCGCACCAGCCGATGCCCCCTGCGTATCCTCTGATGTCGGAGAACAGCCATGCCGCCACCGCCCATTATAGAGTTTTTGAGCCCTAAAACTCGAATTTCGGTGGCCTCGGTTGATGATAGGCGATGCGATCACCATAGAACGGCTACAAACAGCAAGGACTACAATACCCATGAACCAATTTCATTGATTATAGCTTAAATCAAAAACACCCAAAATTGAATTAGGGTTTTCGAGATAATAAGCTTTGACCACGATTTCAGGTTGACTCGAGCATCAATTTCAAAAACAGAAGCTACGCGTAGATTCGTATCGATGAAATCTTCGATATATATTTTTTTCAAATTTTTCTGAGGAGTTTGAATTTTTGGATTTGAATTTTGATTTGTGTTTGGATCTAGAGTTTGTTTGTCTGCCATTGAGGAGGAGAGATAGTTGAAATGTACATACAGACAAATGAGAAATAGGAGTACGCTAGGGTTTATAAATGGGTATTATAGGTTGGGTTGAAATAGAATAGACGGACACGATTGAATATACGCGCTAACGACAAAGTGGCCCAAAAAGCCCGTTCTGACTTCGGAAAGAAATTGGGTCAACCCGTATATCAAAATAGATGTTTTTAAATATTTTAAACGCGATGGAATAAGTTTCAAGTCCAAATTCCATCGTATGAAGAAGTTATGCTCAAATCAATATTTTTAAATTGATTTCAATTTCATTGATTTCACGGCGTTTCACGTTCGTACGATCAAACGACAAGTCCGATCGCTACGAAACTTCAAATCCTACAATAATTCACAGTTACGGATCCGATGAAACTGGTTTCGTCGAAATCCGAGTAAGTGGCCAAAATGGTTATTTTTCCAATTAATTAAAAAAATTAAAAATTAATTAATTCATTAAATCAAACTTTCAATTTCAATCTTATAATCGACAATTCTTATCATTTTTAATTCCTCAAACATTTACACTAATTTAAATAAATTTAACCGTCGATTTAAAATTTATAAATTCTTCAATTTCATTAAATTCAACAATTATAAATTAAATTTCCAATAATTAAATTTAATTTACTTTCCATATATTATTCTATCAATTCCATCTTATGGTATAATTATCATGATTTTCATCTTAGTGCGTTAAAAATCTCCAATTTCATCAAATTTCAACCAACGTAGTAATTAATCTCATTAATTTGCAAAATTTGGTTTCCAATTCTATTTAATAGGCTAAATAAATATGTAACATGTAATAATTGAGACCATTAACTTTTTTTATTTCATTTATAAGTTTATTACTTCCAACAAATGCTGTTATTAGTTCCATAACACTAATTTACTTCATTTCCATTCATTATACACTAATTTAGTAGTAAGTCAACATTTTAAATTATTAATTTACCATTTACATCTCATTATAATTTAATGCACACATAAATTTTCCAATTATAGTGTTTAACTTCCATTTCCATAAATTCAGAAATTATAAATTTACTTGATTTAACTTCAATCCTTTTTATCAAATTAATTATTATTCAATAAACAAAGATAACATTTGGTTTACCCTTTATTACATTAGTACGCTCAAATTTTCATCTTTCCTTTATATTGACTACCTTATTTCCATTTTTATTATTTCTACCAATATACACGCTAATTTGCAATTAACATTCTAAATTAATTCATTTGCTTGGGTTAGTACTTTCCATTATATCGATTACTACACTATGAATAAATTTACAATCCCATTTATTTCTTTATTACATTCACCTTTTCCGTTACAAATTTCCATTCATTAAGTTTTACATTAATACAACTTTATTTCCTTTCCTTAAATTTACCCTTAAGTTTATGTTCTATTCGACTAATTATCATAACACTGAATAAAATTTACGTTATTCCAACTATTACCCAAATTTACATTAACGTAACATTAAATTCAGATTTATTGCAATTTCATTAGTCATTATAATTGCTTACATCATATGAATTCATTCTATTACCCTAAATCAGACATTAATTCATACATTCATACAGTACTTACATTTATTTACTTAATGTGCATTTATAACTAAGTCCTAACATTTAAATTTATTTTCATTAATTGAAATTTCCTTCCATTCATTTATTATTAACTTTAGTTAGTGTTGTGTACCTTGCATTAACATTATTGCCTAAATTTACATGCAGTTACTATCAATCAATATATTATTGCATTGGTTAATTAAATGCTTACGTTTAATTACTCAATAATTAACTTTTAATAACCATTGCTATGCTTAATTCTTAACATTTACTTCATTATAAATTATAATTTTTTTATTTCTTTTTAAATTTAATTCCAAAATCTTATAAGAATGACAAATTTAATTATCGAAATTTACAGGTCGTTACACTCTCCCCCACTCAAAACTTTTCGTCCCCGAAAAGGAAAAGAAGGTAAAAGAGTAACTTATAAATCAAAATATATTATTCAAAACATTATATTCATAACAATAAGTTTACAAAATAGGATAATTTAAATAAAATATATAGATTTATAAACAATTAAATCTTTATATATTCAAATTATTAACGTTTGGAAAACATTTTCAAAATATTTTCTAAGTCCAAAATTTACGAAAAATTTCGGCAGAGTGTCCTTTGTACGGAAAGGCTCGAAAGAAAATATAATATCAATATAACAATATACAACATATATTTTCCAAAATAATACATATCCCAACACGGAAAACAATATAATAACACTATAAACTGTAATCCGACGACGTACCTATTGGTCGGGCAATTAACGCTTATTTATGGAGCCAAAAGCAGTACCAATTGCTTCCATAACCTGTATTTACTTATATAATCCAAAAAGGTTAAAAATTATATAAATGAAATATTAAAGTTGTTTCAACCATAAACAAACAAATCAATACAACCAACAACCACTTGCAACAAGGCATACAACCATCACATAATCAACCATTCAAGAAAAATAAAACAAATAGTTGTTCGGGTTCAAACTTTAAATTGTACGGAATGAAAATAAACTACTAAGTTTACCCTTCACTCAACGGTCTTAGGTGAAACTAAATAGATTATTCCTTCATCTAAACAATTTTAAAGTATCCTTGCCCAAACAACCATAAACCAAACAAACAACAATTTCAAACAATAGATCAAGTTTATTAATTTCATTCATATAATAATTTATCTTTTTAATTTTCCTTTTATTTCTTATAGTTTCATTTACTTTTATTTATTTCTAAAAAGTCTCATTTTCACTTATTCATGTCATGAAATTTTCCTTTTTATTATATTACATTTATTTATTCACTGCTTAAATTCATTTATTACAGTATTCATCTTTCTAATTTCATATTCCAAGTTCTTTAATGGGGACTATACCTCCTTCAACTTTCTTTCCCGCCAACCCTTCCATTCCTTCAACATCTGATCAGCCCTGTCCTTCTTCCCCTCTCCTTTACCTCCTTCTTTTGTACCAGCCTTGTCAACCTTACCATCTCCTGTCCCATCATCCACTGTTCGACCCATAGCTTCTCCCCCAAATCGCTCGTCTCCTCGACTGCCTGATCCTCCCTGTCCTGCTGTTGCTTGGAACTCCTTGTTTAAGGCCAAGCCTATCAACGTAGGTAAATATGTACCACGTGATATCCAGTTAATGTTCAATGGTGATGCTATAGTGCCCCCTACTGAAGTTGTTCAGGCTGGTAACTCGATGTGGAAGGATTATTTAGTTGGGTTCTTTCTTGATAATCCTCTTCCATACTCCTATGTCCTATATTTTCTCAAAAGAGCATGGAAATTACGGGGTTCTATTAGTGTTAAATCTGATGGTTTCCTTTTTTTATTCAAGTTTTCTAATGAGGATGATAAGATCAGGACTGCTGCGTCTGATCCTATAGTTATGAAGAATAAATTATTTATAGTTAAACCGTGGGATGAAAATGTTGGTAATAGCTGCGGCAGCATCAAAGCAGTACCTTTGTGGATTAAACTCTCTAACATTCCTTTGTATGCATGGTCTCCTGTGGGTATTAATTGGTTAGCTTCCAGGGTTGGAATACTCTTATGTATGGATGCCTCCACTGAAAAATTTGAAAGGATCTCATTTGCTAAATGTATGGTTGAAGTTTCTCCTCAAAATGAACTTCCCGATAACTTTGCAGTTAAGCTACTTGATGGCACTGACCAAATAGTGAATGTTGATTATTTATGGAGACCTGAAATTTGCACATCATGTAAGGAGTTTGGTCATATGGTAACTAGTTGCAAGAAAATTGAAAGTTCTGATGAAGGTAATAACAAAAATGGTGACAATGATGACCATCTAATTCAGCGTGAGGTAGTTCAAAGTAAGGTGATAAAAGGTAAAAGGCTGGAAAAAGATAGTAAAGTGAAGCAGATCTGGCAAAAAGTGAACTATAACAAAGGAAAAAAAAGAAATTTAAGTGAAGAAGTAAAAACTGCTACCATGTATAAGTCTAGTGGTAAAGAATATACATTACCAAATGTGGTTAAGGAAGTAAGCACCAGTTCTGAAGTAGGAGTTAGACCCCTTAGTGATGGAAATGGATTAACAAATTAGGTTACAAACAATAACAAGTTTATTCTGCTACAAGACGTTGACAATGATCAAGGAAATTCAGAACAGGTGGAGGTGGAGGAAGGAGAAATTATTCGTGAGGGGACTAGTTATGTTACTGCTAATACTCTGTCACTGTGTATTGATAAATCTTCTGAAGACAATTCTGAGAAAATTAATGAAACAAGTCATATTTTTGTTGGGTTGGAGCAACATAATCCTCTTGGTGCTATTTCTCCTTCCAGTAATCAAGTGGTGAATACTGTGTACCCATTAGACAATGTACATGTGCACACAACTATTTCTGATTTTGACTCAGATTGGTGCCTGTCCTTTGAACATCAAATAAAACAAGTTATTTCCAACATGCATCAAGCAGATGTGGGTAATCTCTCTGATGATCTCCCATCTTATAATTTTACCATTGATTTACCAGGATGGCCAGATAACATTCCCAGCAATGATCCTCATTCTGTCACACCTCCTAATCCCCCTCCTCTAATCCCTTCATCATTGATTTTTCCTCCCCCTCTTCTCTGCTTCTCGGTCGTATTGAAACAAGAGCTCTTTCAGCAAAGAGAGGAAACAAAATCCATCTATCTCTCTAATTATTCCATGAATAAAAAAGTTGCTTCCTGGAATGTTAGGGGTGCTCATTCCAACTTGAAACTTGATCAAGTCAAAAGCCTTATAAATTTGTATGATATTTGTCTCTTTGGCATTCTCGAAACAAAGCTCAATCTTCCTCTATCTATTAAAGCTGCATCATATATTAATCCTCTCTGGGCTTTCTATCACAATCTTGATTCTGCATCTTATGGAAGAATTCTAGTAATTTATGATCCTGTTGTAATGACCTTATCCCCCATCCTTTCTGCTAGACAATTTATTCATTTCCATGTCCATCTCACTCATACTCAATCTTCCTTCTACATAACCTTTGTTTATGCTGATAATACTTCTCTTTCAAGAAACACTCTATTTAAATCCCTCCCTCCTCTTCGGCAGAACACTCATCCTTGGGTTGTTCTTGGAGACTTTAATTCTTGCTATAACCTTGATGATAAAAAGGGAGGATCTCCCCTCCTTCCTGGTGACATTGCCCCTCTTAATCTTGCAATTTCTGACTCTGAGCTTATTTTGGTCAACAAGTTTGGTGCTAAATATTCTTGGAACAATCGAAGCCGTAGTGGTGTACGAACTTTCACAACAATTGATCATACTTTTTGTAACATCTCTTCCCTCAATCATTGGCCTTCTATGTCTGTATATCTTCCTCTTCCTGTTCTTTCAGACCATTCTCCCTTAATTCTCACCCTTGATCCCCATGTTAGAAGAGACAAAAGAAATTTTAAATTTTTTAATGCTTGGGCTAAACATGATGATTTCTTGATTTGGTTTCTCGAGTTAACACTACCTTTAACTGTTTTGGTAACCCTATGTTTAAGTTTTGCAGGAAATTAAAAAGCATAAAGCAATCTCTCAAACTGTGGGCTTCTGCCACCTTTGGGCAAGGCATTTTGCTATCTTCTTCCCTGATTGAGCAGCTCAGGGCCAAACAGGAATACATGATGGAAAATCCAGAGGATGACAATGCTGCTAATGAAGAAGGTTGTTTATTCTTGGCAATAAATAAAGCATTTCAGTTGGAAGCTAGTATGAAAAGGCAGCAACTCCATAACAAATGGTTTGAAGAAGGGGATAAGAATACAAAAATTTTCCATGACACTTTAAAAGTCAAGCATGCCAGAGAAATTTTTTTCAGCATTATGGATGAACAAGGTAATATTTTCTCTATTGCTGATTCTGTGGACAAAGCATTTGTTGACTACTTCTCTAATATACTTGGCAACTCTTCTGTGTTCTCTCCAGACCTTAACCAAATTTTATCCCTTCACTTGCCATGCCTTTCCCTCCTTGAATCTGATGCTTTAATTAAACCTGTTTTTGATGTAGAAATTAAGACTGCCCTCTTCTCCATGAACCAACATTCTTTTGGAGGTCCTGATGGACTTAATGTTACCTATTACATTGCTACTTGGTCTGTGCTTGGACATGAGTTTTGTCAGGCAATCCATAATTTCTTTAACAAGTGTAAATTACTGAGAGAGATTAATTCCACAAACATTGCTTTAATTCCTAAGGTTTCTCCTCCTTCCAAAGTATCTTCCTTCAGGCCTATCTCGTGTTGTATCCTTCCAAATGCATAATCACAACATAAATTAATTTACCAAACATAAGAAATTTTAGAAGTTGTGAGTGGGTTAAAACACTCACCTTTTGAATTTAAGTTGAATTTAAATCCAATTTAAACCCAAAAATTGGACAGTCTTCAAATTCGTCCAAACTAGCGTCAAAATGTTCAGAATACAGATACGATCCTAACAAAAGAAGCCGCGTGTAAAATGGATACCGTATGTAAAAGTTATTGCATTAAAACAAGTTGAAAATAAAAACTAAATTAAAACAAAAATAAAGCAACTACCCTTGCCACGTCATCGTCATCAACACGCGATCCTCTTAGAAGAATTGAACGCGTTCGAAACCGAAGTCCACACCCAAAACGCAGCCGCCTCTTCCTATTGACCACCCAAATTCGCGCGCTGTCGTCGCCTCGCCACACCCCTCCGCACCAGCCGATGCCCCCTGCGTATCCTCTGATGTCGGAGAACGGCCATGCCGCCGCCGCCCAATATAGGGTTTTTGTGCCCTAAAACTCGAATTCCGGTGGCCTCGGTTGATGATAGGCGATGCGATCACCATAGAACGGCTACAAACAGTAAGGACTACAATACCCATGAAGCAATTTCATTGATTATAGCTTAAATCAAAAACACCCAAAATTGAATTAGGGTTTTCGAGATAATAAGCTTTGACCACGATTTCAGGTTGACTCGAGCATCAATTTCAAAAACAGAAGCTACGCGTAGATTCGTATCGATGAAATCTTTGATATATATTTTTTTCAAATTTTTCTGAGGAGTTTGAATTTTTGGATTTGAATTTTGGTTTATGTTTGGATCTAGAGTTTGTTTGTCTGACATTGAGGAGAAGAGATAGTTGAAGTGTACATATAGACAAATGAGAAATAGGAGTAGGCTAGGGTTTATAACCAGGTATTTATAGGTAGGGTTGAAATAGAATAGAAGGACATGATTGAATATATGCACTAACGACAAAGTGGCCCAAAAAGTTCGTTTTGACTCCGGAACGAAATTGGGTCAACCCGTATATCGAAATAGATGTTTTTAAATATTTTAAACGCGATGGAACAAGTTTCAAGTCTAAATTCCATCATACAAAGAAGTTATGCTCAAATCAATATTTTCAAATTGATTTCAATTGATTTCACGGCGTTTCACGTTCGTACGATCAAACGACAAGTCCAATCGCTACGAAACTTGAAATCCTACAATAATTCACCGTTACGGATCCGATGAAACTGGTTTCATCGAAATTCGAGTCAGTGGCCAAAATGGCTATTTTTCCAGTTAATTAAATAAATTAAAAATTAGTTAATTCATTAAATCAAACTTTTAATTTCAATCTTGTAATCCACAATTCTTATCATTTTTAATTCCTCAAACATTTACACTAATTTAAGAAAAATTTAACCGTCGATTTAAAATTTATAAATTCATCAATTTCATTGAATTCAACAATTATAAATTAAATTACCAATAATTAAATTTAATTTACTTTCCATTTATTATTCTATCAATTCCATATTATGGTATAATTATCATGATTTTCATCTTAGTGCGTTAAAAATTTCCAATTTCATCTCATTTCAACCAACGTAGTAATTAATTTCATTAATTTGCAAAATTTGATTTCCAATTCTATTTAATAGGCTAAATAAATATGTAACACGTAATAATTGATACCATTAACTTTTTTTATTTCATTTATAAGTTTATTGCTTCCAACAAATGCTACCTTTAGTTCCATAACACTAATTTACTTCATTTCCATTCATTATACACTAGTTTAGTAATAAGTCAACATTTTAAATTATTAATTTACCATTTACATCTCATTATAATTTAATGCACACATAAATTTTCCACTTACAGTGTTTAACTTCCATTTCCATAAATTTAGAAATTATGAATTTACTTGATTTAACTTCAATCCTTTTTATCAAATCAATTATTATTCAATAAACAAAGATAACATTTGGTTTACCCTTTATTACATTCGTACGCTCAAATTTTCTTCTTTCCATTGTATTGACTACCCTATTTCCATTTTTATTATTTCTACCAAAATACACGCTGATTTACGATTAACATTCTAAATTTATTCATTTACTTGGATTCATACTTTCCATTATATCGATTACTACACTATGAATAAATTTACAATCCTACTTATCTCATTATTACATTCACCCTTTCTGTTACAAATTTCCATTTATTAAGTTTTACATTAATACAACTTTATTTCCTTTCCTTAACTTTACCCTTAAGTTTATGTTCTATTCGCTTAATTATCAAAACACTGAATAAAATTTACGTTATTCCAACTATTACCCAAATTTACATTAACGTAACATTAAATTCAGATTTATTGCAATTTCATTGTTTGTTACAATTACTTACATCATATGAATTCATTCTATTACCCTAAATCAGACATAAATTCATATATTCATAAAATACTTACATTTATTTGCTTAATTTGCATTTATAACAAAGTCCTAACATTTAAATTTATTTTCATTAATTGGAATTTCCTTCCATTCATTTATTATTAACTTTAATCAGTATTGTGTACCTTGCATTAACATTTTTGCCTAAATTTACATGCAGTTACTATCAATCAATATATTATTGCATTGGTTAATTAAATGCTTACCTTTAATTATTTATTTTAAATTTTTATACTCATGTGCAACAATTAACACTATTTCTTTATTGGCATTTCACTCCAGTTATCAATCATTAACTTTTAATAACCATTGCTACACTTAATTTTTAACATTTACTTCATTATAAATTATAAAATTTTTATTTCTTGTTAAATTTAATTCCAAAATCTTATTAGAATGACAAATTTAATTATCGAAATCTACGGGTCGTTACACAACTCATAAGGAAGTAGCTAAATATGTGGGTCCTAGGTTAAGCTTATCTATCAAACATCTAGATGTAAAAGAATTCAATGCACCAATATCAAATAGAACGCTAATAGACATACCATGAATCTAAGCGTACCTCCCAAAATGGCCTTTTCCTTCTCCTGAGCGGTTGGCTTCAAAGCAGCAAGATACAATGCATAAACTTTGAACTTTCCATCCTTAATAGGCTCCTTCCACTAGCTCTTATAGTGTCCTATCTGGTCACAGTAGTAGGACCTGACATTCCTCCTCCTAGCCACATCCTTAGCCTTCCCAGCATGACATTTATTGGCAAAGTGCCCCTTCTTGTCGCATTTGAAATAGACAATCTCAGACTTCCCTTTCTTAGCTGCTCCACCCTTCTAAGCACCTTTCTTAGGAAAGAACTTCCTCTTCTGAACTTGCCCACCCTGGACTTCTTTAGCCTTACTCTTCTCTAGAGAATCAAGTAATTCCTCATGCCTTAAGGCTATCTCCACTACAAGATTAGAAGGATCTCTAATATGAGGTAATGTAGCCCTAGCTAACTCGGGCTTCAAACCCCTGATAAAATTCTCGTTCCTCTTCATCGCTATATCCACTAGAGTATGCCTATATCTGGCCAACTCCTCAAACCTCCTAGCAAACTCCAAAATAGACATCTCTCCCTTCTCTAATTCAGCAAACTTTCTGATCAGAGCTGATTGTGCCATTGCTGACATGAATCTCTCCAACAACCTTTTCTTTAAATCTTCTCAGGTCATCGTCTCCTCATCCACTACCAATGTCACACTATTCCAGTAGAACAAAGAAGGTCCCTGATGCATCTGGATGCCAAACCCCTCTTCTGCTCATCATTAAGCCCCAAATCTGCAAAAATCCTTTCGCAGTGAAACAACCAATTCTCTACCTTAATGGCATCCTTTGTTTTAACAAACGGCCATCCAAGCTTAATGTAGTCCCCACTCAACTTAGCATAGTCGTTGACAACTGGAGCTCCCAGAATTCCTCCTCCCACTACTCCAGCAGCAACACTTGCCTGCACCATATTCATGAAGAACTGATACATAGCTTCTATTCCAACTTGCGGGACTCCAGCATCCATATTCTCTACTTGTTCTTGACCTTGACCTCTTCTCACATTTGGCCTGGCATTCCCATCAGTGCCTTCCCCTCTTGAGTTAACTCTTCTCCTTCTTCCTTCCATATCTATATTCAAACTCATAAGATACAAAAAAATACTGCAACAAAGGTAGGAGACTAGAGATAAGGCGTATCCTTATATATAGCAAATAAAAGTATGTTAGTATAGCATTTTTTCAGACCCCAAGCTTACTTTACTTCTTTAGGGTTATGTTTTGAAAAGCATTTTTAGATAAAGTTTTTCATAAACCTATGCTCTGATATCAAGATGTGACATCTTGTATCTAGATGCCAAAAGCTAAGTGCTATAAATGCTGCAGTCATCTATAGTATAAACTTCTGGTGACAAAATACAACTATGTTAATGGTATTCATAATATCAGAAGCACTTGAATATGAACAAAATCACAAAATTCTAAAGCAAGATACATTTTTATTGATTACATTTCATAACAATATCATATCCAAGTTACAAAATCCCAAAATGTTTCCAAGGAATTGATCAAATATAATTTACAATAGTTCGTCAAAAGCGACATATGACGATGCCCCCTTGGATGATCAGGGAAATATAGTCTTATCTGACTCAATACATAGTGGAATCAAACAAAATAATCCGTGTTCTTAATTAGCTATCAATCTTCCACTTGCTTGTCTTCGAAAGCTTTATTCACCAAAAGAGTAAAACCTGAAAATCTTAAACCTCGGCCTACTTAAATCAATTTTGAGCACCCGACAGTTTAAGGGGAAACAAAAACTTTGAGTCAGACATTAAGCCTGGTGTGCATAATTCTGTTACATCTCGGTTTACTGACATTAAGTATGACCATGCCGCTTAGTGGAACGGTTTTCCCTCGCTAATATCCTTTTCAAAAAATATATTTTGTAAATCCTTTTCTTTAACCAAATGGGTTAATCAAGCTGACTATATCAAAATAGCAATATCCTTTATGCTAGTAAATGGACTATCTGTCCATAAAAAAGGTAATACCTAAACTATCTGCCCACAACATAATAGCAAGGTCCGTTATGCTAACAAAAGGATTATCTGTCTAAAAAACAATAGCATGGTCCGTTATACTAAAATGGACTAACTGTCCATAATACCGGGCTGACTGCCCACAAACTGGACTAACTGCCTGGGTTAAAATGGACTAACTGTCCGAATCATTTTCTTAGGGTTAACTAACCTTTAAATTTTTCCTTGAAAATCTTTTCAAAAAGATTTAGTCCTTCAAATCATACCTATGCAAGGAAAATATACTTTTAGCTTTACTCTAAGCTATTTTTTCCATGATATGTATACTCGAAATAATGTTGATAAATTTTAATGAGGATAAGCTATCCTTCTAAAATATGTTAAAACCATTTTTAACTTAAAACATTTAGGCTATACTTCCTATTATATACATTCAAAACCTATGTTCAAAACCTTTAAACACCCTTTCGAAACACTTGAAGGTAACCCCTTCGAAATCACTAAAAGAACTCTTTCGAAACCATCTAAAGCAATTCATTCAAAACCAATAAAAGTCTTTCCTTCGAAAGCTATAAACATTAGACATCCTCTTTTAAAACCATTTAAACTTGCCTTTTGAAAACATAGGAAAAACCATCCTAACCCTAGGGAACCACCCCTTTCGAAACCATTCATTAAAACCTTTTAAAAGCATCAAAAGTCAACCCCTTTGAAAGCATATTCGGTTCAATTTAAAACATGTAGAAACCTTTCTGAACAATTCAAAATTTCATTCCTTCGAATCCTTTGAAAAACGTCTTGGTCGAAACCATCTGTTTTGAAACCATTTAAAACCATCTCTTTCGAAACCATTTGAGTTTTGATTCAAACATAGAAAAAAGGTCTTAAAAACATTCAAGTCGAAAGCATCTGCTTCAAAACCATTTCCTAAGTAATGAAGTGGCTGTGTCAAAACCATTCCATCGAAAGCATTGGAGAGGAGGCCATATTTTAGAAAACAAAAGGAACCGTTGCAAAACCTTCTAGATCGAAAGGTAGGAAGTGGTAGCTAAAGGTATGGACTCAGTCGAAAGCATGAATTTAAAAACAAAGGCGCAACCCAATTTAAATCATTCTTTTAATCCATTTGACTTAGTCGAAAGCCAACTAAGTCGAAAGCATCATAGTTGAAAGCAAGCATGTGCATTTTCTTTAAAATCGAAGCAATGCTTCAACCCTTTTAAAACCCTATACTTTTCTCCCACATCCAATTCACTACGCACCAGTTGCCATGTGCATGAGTAAAGACTGTGTCGAAAGAGAAGGAATGGAGGCGGAATCTTGTGCTGAAAGAGTCGAAACGACGGAAAACCTATTTATTTTTACTTTTAAACTATTCCTTTGTACCTTACCTGCCTTGTTAGTATAAATCTGATTGGTTGTAAGGTTTCTCTTTTCAAAAGCGCTACCGACTTCCTAGATTGAATAATTTAAATATTTTTTAAAAAGCCCCTTCTCATCCTTTAATTATGTAAAACATTTAAGTCCCATACCTTAAATAAGTTTATATAGCCATCAAAACACTTAGGAAAAATCTAGAAAAATTCAAGAAATACCATTATATATGTTTTCTAACATAAAAATTTCAGACCCAAATAATTAGTTATTTACCCGTAAATAATTTATAACCCAAAATAACATTTCAGTACTAGAAAATTCATATAAATCCACATTAATTCCAAAAATTCTTAAAATTGAAAGCATTCTCTAAAATATTATTTATGATCTCTTAAAAAATTTCAAGGCATTAGGATGTCATTTAATAGGGTTTTCACCTTAAAATATATCATAAATTCAATATGAATAAACTTAATTCATCAACATGTATATATATTCCTTCAATCATTCAAAAACATGGAAAATCATTGCAAAATATTTAAATTAATCTTAAAACCTAAAACACAATCAAAAATGAGATGTAACCATTATTCATATTAGCTTTAGAGATTAAGGAGCTTGAGATTTGGATGTATTAGATTTGTATTAGGTTTTCCTTTAGCTTTTCTTACTCTCACTCCTCTTTACCTTGTTAATGGTGCTCTTATTTTAAAAAATTGAGAACAAGATGTACATGTAAAATTTATGGGGCCATGGATTATAGATATGGGACTGGCATCTTTCCTATTTCACCCCTCCTCCATTTAAATTTAACTCTTATTTTGATTCATTGTTAAATGACACGACTACATCTTGATTAAAATCAAATCTCAATCCCTAATCAACACATTATTTTATTTTATTAAGTTAATTAAATATTATAAATAATGTTACCAAAATATGGGGTGTCACACGACTTGAAGGGATTTTGCATCGACCGTGCTTATGTTTTTGGCAGTGATTAGTTAGCGCTGATGATTTGTTTAATTTGTTTCCATTTTTTTGATCTGGGATCATTTGTTTTCATGTTAAGTATTCTTAATGTTTAAGTAACATTAGTTGTACGTTAACTTTTACTGACGGTAATTAATTAATTGTTTTTTATTCCAAAAGTTCAAAGGTTAATAACTTTTTCATTTGAACTTTGATAGGAAAACTTTATATATGAAAATTGATTAGAATATCATCATGAACCCAACGGTGTAAGTTTTGTAGCCAAATTATGACGTTAGTCAAAATTCTATTTTTCGGTGTTGCTATTTATTAATTAGTTTCTTCTTAATTAATTGCCATAAAAATTACAGGGTGTTACATATGCACTACAGTCGCTCTTTGGAATTAGATTCTATCTCCGCTAGTATCCATGACCAAGTACCTTCAGGATCCATCATTAATCTAGCCTTGGGGAATTTCTTACTTGTCTGCTTCCTATTATGGACCCAGCTTCACTGACTATAGAGGACTTAACTCCTTGGATGCCTCACTCGTTTTGAAAGACCTCACTTAAGGGTTATCTAGCCTTGCCTCACAACAACAAAAACTAACAAACAACTATGCTGGTACATGACCTAAACTTGGCGAACACTAGTAGGAGGTGTTTCCTTCGTCTTTTCTCCTACCGCTCAGGACCAAGGATGTTCTAGATCTATGTATGGCTCTAGCTCCCTAATATGGTCCTAACACACTGACATAGCACCAGTCTTTATCATCTTCCCATTTATATTGTCTAATGCAATCAGGGCGAAATCCCTACTAAAATATTGAAGCAGACCCTACTGGGATATTCTTTCATCTGTATGTGAGCGTGTATAATTCCATGGGTCCTTTAGTGGGATTTGTCCCACATTAGTATAATGTATACACAACCACTAGTAGCCCCTTTTAGTGGACATACTTTTATTGTGTAATACTGACCTCGCATTCTAACCCATTTTAATGACTTTTATTCATGTCAATCAAAGTTTTTAGCTAACTTTAACATTTCACACCCATCATAAATGCATACCTAAGGCAACGTAAATATATTCATACTTGTTCAATTATTGCACCTCTACTGTTTGGCAGTTCATTATTTCTTTACTTTTTCCATGTGTTTACTTCTTATTCAATTTAAGTTCATTTACCGTTTTCTTTTAAAAGATCTAAATATTTTTCCCACTTAATTCTATTTCTTTTTATTGAACTTTTTCATGTATTCCTTTTTAACATTTACTACCCTTCATTGTTTAATGAACTTCCCACAATCATTTTATTTTAAATTATTACTTTCCTACCTTTCCATCATTACTATTTGATTACCTTCTTGCTTATATTACATACATATTAGTTCTTCTCTTTGACTATTATTATCACGTTTATAATTCTTTAATTAATTCTTAGAGATTTCTACATTTTAATGCATTAGAACTACATCTTCCTAAAAACAAGGTTAATACTGTAAATTTCTATATCTTATATAAAAAGGGAATTTATGCCATGTTTGGAATTACAAAGAGTTACCTTTTCATAGCGTCAAAATAGATGATACAAAATATGGTAAATATCCCTATTTTATAGATCTCTTTCACTCGGGTGTATTCCTTATTATTTCAAACTTTACACTTTTATTTGTAAATCTAAACCTGATCATCTTCAGAAATTCACATTGCAACACCATATATTCTAACGAATTAAAATACTACTTAAATCTACATAATTTATTATAATTACTAAATTTACATTTGCAGTTACAAAAGTCATTTAACTTTACAAATCTGCATCACATAATTTATAAGTTTCAGGGAGTACTATTACCAAATACTAAATCTAAGGATACCACCCAATGTTTTCCAGATTTACATACATACAATATATAATGAAGTGATCAATCATAGAATAAGTTGGCAAGGTTTATAAATTCATTACATGTATAAAATTTTAGCAAACAACCCCAGTTTAAATTCTAGGCATACAAGAATAGATATATAACAATATAAATCTAATATTATATAAAAAAATATAATCTCCCACTCACCTTTTTTGCTTTTCATATCTTAAGATCTAATCCAATCCATGTTATTTAGTTTGACTCCCTTTTTCTCCCTATTTGAATACATACATTGCAAGTGTACATATATCTATCGAAAATCTAAATCAAAGAAGGGATTTAGATTTAATTCATAATTTAAATCTGAATCTATAATTTACCCTAGCTTTGACGATTTAAATCGACCTTATTCTTCTTCTCAAATATCCTTTGTTATTCTCCACTTGTATATACGTAAGTAACTATAACTTTTTTTGAAATTAAGAATTTTAGTGGAGAAAAGAAAATTACAAAGCCTCGTCATTACTTCATAAGATATGAGAAGAAAGTGAGAAGTTAGATCTATATTTATAAGGGTTTGAATCAATACCAACCAATAGATTAAACTATTATAAATCTGGACCATTTGGTCACGTCGAAATTTCTTAATTAACGTCTCAACCTATCGACCGCCACTATCTACCGGTAGACATTTGGCAGTTGACCGACCCAATGTAGGGGTCGACAGGTCATATTTAATCATGGTAGTTAATTGTATGTGTTTTATTTTGTTAATTTATTTACGTTTTTACCCGATCAAGATAATTTATTTCCACGTTAACTTTTCAGAAGCCCCAAGCAATTATTAATGTCAATTAATTTCTACTAATTACCTTTTATTTCCTTAATTACATATATAATTATTTCCTAGTCAAATTATTTAAATGTTAATACCCTTTTTGTTTGTTCTCCGATCGGAAAACTTTATACATGAAAATTGATCATAAAATCACCACAAACCCAATGGTGTTGGTTTCATGGCCAAATTATGATGTTTGCGAAAAATTTATTTTTCAACGTTATTATTTATTAACTAATTTCTTTTTAATTAACGATCGTAGAAATTATGGGGTATTACACGGTATTAAGCTTTTCTCTTAGCTATTCATTAAGCTACACTCTATATTATCATTAATGTCTCAAGTATTGATTTTATCCAACTTAACACTTTGTATACATTCTTTTTTGGAAATTGGTTAATCTAGATTTTAATATCTTGCCCGAAGCTTTGCTGCCATTGACAATCACTATCTCTCGGTCCCATCTGAGAATTCCTACCATGATTTCTCTTTGGTAAATTATGGTGTTAGACCAAAAGCTAGTATCCATGATGCCAATAATGATGAATTAATCCTTGACTTGAACAAATGCGGTGACATGATTAAGCATAACTCAATCAATGTCGTCTTAATTATGTTACCAATGACCTACTTATCACTTGAGACTTCGTGCATAATGGAATCATTAAAGGATGGATTTATGACACAAATAGGTCGTCTTGGAGTGAAATATATTAGAGCC
This sequence comes from Allium cepa, assembly GCA_030765085.1. NCBI lineage: Eukaryota > Viridiplantae > Streptophyta > Magnoliopsida > Asparagales > Amaryllidaceae > Allium > Allium cepa. The sequence continues at coordinate 135,336,661 of CM060945.1, forward strand.
GTATGTTTTCATGGATTATTATTCTCGAGATCCTCTACAGTGATTTGGAGTCAACATATTCAACAGTCCCTATGATCATACAAGAAAGGATGTTCCAAAAAGGTCCTATGTCATGTCATACGTTTATAAGAAATGAGATAATAAGTAACAAATCTTATGCAATAATCCATTAGGCTTGGCAATGGGCTATGTATGTTCGAAGTCTAGTGTCCATATAATTAGGTACATATTACCCATTATAGTCCAAAACACCAATTAAATGATGGCGTCGAGTTTTGGACTTAGAGATTTCAAATATATGCACATCAAATTCAAAAATGTTAGAAAAAGGCATAGTAAAAAATGATATGCATGTCCAAAAGTCCTTATTAATATTGATTATGCAAGTTTACATTCAAATAGAGATTGTTCCCAATTTAATTTAGGGTTTACATGATGTGATTTCAAGAAATGGAGAAAAGAAAATTCCCACTCTTTGCGCACCCCTAGGTCCATATTTACTAAGGTGATGCAGCACCCACTTCGCCTTTCATGTCTTTGGCATGGACGACTTCGACATGCTTGGCTTTGATAGTGTTAACCTAGCATTAGCTTCATCGTTGAGTAGCATATATAAGAGACAACTCCATCTTTTTTTCAGTGTCTTCGACATCCTTCAGTATTACCTTTGGTGATGGCGTTAGAAACAACTTCGGTTTGTTCAATATTGCAATGTGCTAGGATTTCTTGATGATGATAGTACTTCGATGCTGCCTCAGCAATGATGGCCTTTAGCATTGATTTTCTAGTGTAATAAAGCACCCTTAATTAGTTGCCAATAACATTAGTTGATGAAGAGTGACTACATTCCATATGGTGTTGGCATTGACGATCTCAATAGATGTTGATGATTCTTGGTATCAACATCGCACGTTTACTTATGCAGTATATCAATACACAGTATTAATTGTCAATGTAATTCGTAATAGGCAGTGTTTAACATCGATGAGAAATGATAGGTTTATGAAAGATCGACTTCATATAGTTTGGTGCCGAAGTTGAGGACCCTCGATGTCAATGATCTCTATTGTGACGGTTCGTGCTTCTCGTTAGCTGATGGTAGTGTTGAATTGAAGTGGCATCAATCATTGTCCCTCCTTTGTGGACATTGATGACACTCATCATTGACATCATAGGGATACATGGTGATGGTATTCTTAAAATAGAGTATAAAAAGTGACTTATCCCGATTAGTCTCATGTTATTCTAGTGGTTTAAATAAGAGATGGAAATGATGACTTGCGGCATGGTCTATTAACAACAATGATTGATTGGCGTCTTTGTTATAAGTTCCATCCTCCACTGAATGATGAAGCGTGGTAGCAACAATATGCAGTGTTAACAACAGGTGGTATAGGTAATTGAACTTCATCATTTGATATGTATGGAAGGCTGTATGGATGGCATTAATGATGAGAGACGTTGCTTAGTGGAGACATTGATCTTTGACGTCATGGAAGATTGGTATCCTTGAAGTGTTGTAAGGAGTGGTGCGGATAAAGTGCAGTGTGGTTGAAGTGCGACACGAAGAGTTACGTCAATGATTTTATACATCATTAATCTCATGCGGCACAATTAATTTTTAATGTAGAAGTTAGTGGAACAAATTCCATAATGATGTTGTCGCTGATGGCATTACTTTTTATATTTAAATTATATGGATAACATTTGCCCACTTCTATTATGTGTAGTGCTTTTTTACTCTTTAATGTAAAATCATGAATTCCTTTGCTTTGCACAATCTTTAGCGAGATATCCCATCCAGTGTTATTTTTCCATACAGAACAAATCATGACTTTTTTGTTAACTTTTTGATCGAACTTTTTAGGAGATTATGAAAGATCCTTTGCTTTCCACCTAATGATACTTTTGAAGCTTATCAAATTTAGGAAATTATCTAATAAAGATTTTCACGAATTGTAAATTGATAATTATTTGTGAATTGTAATTTCTAAAATGGAAATATCTTACGAGGGAAGACTATAAATCCTGCTTGTAATGATAATAGAAGATCAATAGGTTCATTTGATAATTATAATACAAAACCCCAGAATCCATTTGACAATAAAATATCCCTCTAACAATATGAAGATCATAAATCCATATCGGGTGATAAATAAGTCCCTAAATCAATATTTGGCAATAGTAGAAGAAGACTAGAAATCCATGTCTAATAATAATTGTAGACTAGAAATCCTTATCTAGCAATAAAAATAGAAGGCTAAAAATCCAAATCTGGTAATAACAGAAAAAGACCAGAAATCTAAATCCGGTAGTAATACGAGAAGACTAGAAATCCAAATCTGGCGTAATAATAGAAGACTAGAAATCCAAATCTGGCAATAGTAAAAAAAGATCAGAAATCCAAATTTGGCAATAATAGGAGAAGACAAGAAATCCAAATCTTGCAATAATAGAAGAAGACCAAAAATCCAAATCAGGAAATAATAGAAGATTGAAAATCCAAACCCGGTAATAATAATAAAAGACCATAAATCTAAATCCAGCAATAATAATAGAAGACCAAAAACTTAAATCTGGTAGTAATAATAATAGGGGACCAGAAATCCGAATCTCGCAATAAATAGCCCATATTTGATGGACCTTCCTTTAGAAAATTTGTTTGACTTTAAGCGCTACTTGGCTTGGAATTTTGGTAGATCTTCTTGTAGAAGATTGATTGATTTGGAGCACTACTTGGATCAGACTATGATAAATCTTCCTCATGAAGATTGACTGATTAGAGTGCTACATGGCCCTAGTTTTGATAGTTCTTTCCCTTGAAGACTGATTCGGTGCTTTAGGGAGGCCTTTGATGAGTGGCACTAGAGGCTTACTCCATCGACCCTCCAAGAGGTGCTTTAGTGAGGCCTTTGATGACTACACTAAAGGCTTGATTGATTCTTTAGTGGGGCCTTTGATGATGGCGCAGAGGACTTTCCTGGTGCTTTAGTGAGGCCTTTAATGATGGCACTATAGGCTAATTCTGACCTCCCTTTAGGAGACGCTTCAGTGAGGCCTTTAATGACGACATTAAGGAGAAGATATGGCTATTGATGGCTAGGAAGCACTTGCGATCATGATCCTTTGGTGGCTAAGGCCTTTGATGGCCAGGAAGCTATTGCGATCATGAGCCTTTGATGGCTAAGGCCTTTGATGGCCAGGGACCTCTTGCGGTCATAAGCCTTTGATGGCTAGGGCCTTTGATGGCTAGTGACCTCTTGCGGTCATGAGCCTTCGATGGCTAGGTCCATTTGTCTTAGGAGATTCCTGCTCCTTTTCACAATCTAACTGATAAATTCTTTTTATTCAACCATCATTGGAATGTATGGCCGTAAATGTTTAGCATTCCATGTTGTCACTATGATGTTGCCATCTAATCGGTAGGGTTTATATGTCTTAGGCGGAATTACTTTGTGTATAATTAAGGGTCCTCCCTAATTTGGTCCTAATAGCCCATCTGTCGAATTCTTAATACTTTCCATGACTCTTCCCAGCTCTAGATCTCCTTTTTGAAATGATTTTCCTTTTACTCTAGATTTATAGTACTTGGATATTCTTCGTTAATACTCAGTCATTCATATGGCTGCTTCATCTCTTAACCCATTTACTAAGTCGATGGATTCTCTCTTTAACTCTTGATTTGGATTGAGTGCATATGCAATCCATCGATGAGAAGATAGTTTGACCTCAATTGGGAGCATGGCTTCATAACCATATGTTAGGGAGTATGGGGTATGCCCTATCATAGTGTAACACCCCTGATTTTTGGTAACGTTGTTTAGGATATTTAATCTGTTAAATAAAATAAAATAATGTGTTGATTAGGGGATTGATATTTGATTATAATAAAGGTGTAACCGTGCCATTTAATATTGAATTGAGAAAGAGTTAAAATGAAATAGAGGAGGGGTAAAATAGGAAAGAGGCCATTCCTATATCCCTTAAACGTGGCAGTGTATTCTCCTATTGTTAGCGTCAAAATTAGTCACTAACACCGAATGTAAGTGAAAACACCGACTAACAGTCACAGATAATAGATAAAGTGTATGTAGTAAGTAATAACGTGAAGAATAGTCAAAATTAAAATGAAAGCAGTAAAGAGCAATAGATTTTATAGTGGTTCGGCTAACTCCGGCCTACGTCCACTCCAGAAGTATCTTTTTTATTGTTGTAATAATCGATTACTGTTACAAAGTGGTAGACTAGCCTTAGCCTTAGAGAATAGAAAGTCAGAGAACCGAAGAGAAGAAGGTCCCTTTTTTGAACTCTCACATGCTGTATTTATAGACACGTCCAAGTAGTTGTTGGGCTTTCTGAATAACCTGGGCCCATTAAGGCTGAACGGCCTATGCCGAACCACCATGCCAAGCCACACCTGCCTCTCCCCAATGCCGAGCCACAGCTGATGCCAAACAACCCATCACGCTGAGCGACCCAACATGCCGAACGACCAATTGCGCCGAACGACCCAGCATGCCGAACGACTCATCATGCCAAAACCCATCATGCCGAACAACTCATCATGCCAAACGACCCATCATGCCGAACGACCCACCATGCCAAACGATGTCCAATGCCGAGCGACCCATGATGCCGAACGATGCTCAATGCCGAACGACGTCCAATGCCGAACGAGGTGTGATGCCGAACGACGTCTAATGCCGAGCGACAATGCCGACCCACAATCAAACGACCTTCCTGAACTTCCATACCTCCACCGGATATTGCCATGCCGAACGGCCAAACCACAAGGTTGAACTCCAAACACTTCGAACCACTTCATTCTGACCAAACGACCTATAATCTATCCAAGAGACCATCATCCATTTAAACCGAATCCATCATATTTCAGGCTTGATAGTCGTGAAGTTGTTTTAGTTAACTCCCCCTGTCTTGGCCTTGTAAAAAAGGCAGGTCAACACTTATACACATTCACTTTTCATTTTCAAAATTTGAAACAAGTGGCCGACCACCATTAGTAAGAAATAGGGGGATGAAGATTAACAAAGAGCTAAAGGACAAGCTATATCAAACCAAATCCATTCACATCTCAATCTCTATAATCTATAAAGCTATGGTGAATAACGTTTATATCTCAAATCTTTTATTGTTTTATTTTTAAGAAGAATTCAAAATATTTTACATTGATTTGCCATGTTTTTCGATGATGAAATGGTTATATATGCTTGTTGATGAATTGTCGTTGTTCGTATTGAACTTATGATATATTTTAAGGTGAACACCCTATTAAATTACATCCAAATGCCTTGAATTTTTTTATAAAGATCGAAAATGATATTTTAGAGATGGGTTTCAATTTTCATAATTTTTGAGTTTTTGTAGAATTTATATGAATTTTCTAGTAAAGAAAATGTTAATCTGGGTTAAAAATTATTTACGGTTAAATAATAAAAGGTTTAGGGTTGAAATTTTTAAATATTGGAAAACATATTAAAAGAGATTTTCTAGAATTTGTGTAGAATTTTCCTAAGTGTTTTAATGGTTATATAAAATTATTAAAGGTATGAGACTTAAATGTTTTATATAATTAAGGAAGGAGAAGGGGATTTCTATAAATTAATTTAAATTGTAAAATATGGAAAGTCGGGAGCACTTTTGAAAAAGTACAGTGGCAACCAATCAGATTTAGACAAACAAGGCGAGCAAAGCACAAAGGAAATAGTTTAAAGGACTATTCAATGCATTTTTCACTATTTCGATGCTTTCGGCACCAGGTTCTGCATCCTTACCTTCGCTTTTGACACAGTCGAAACCAATGCACGTGGTATTAGGGAACTAGTACATAATGAATTGGACATAGGCGGGAGGAATAGAGTCGAAACCAGCAGTTCCGAAGGGGTTAAGGCGTTACTTTTCTTTTAAAAGAACATGTGTCTGCTTGCTTTCGAATAAGATGCTTTTGACTTGGTAGCTTTCTAGTAAGTCAAATAAATTTGAAAAGATGGTTTCGATTGGGTTGCGCCTTTGATTTTAAATGATTTCTATCGACTTAGTCGAAACCTTTTAGCCACCACATTGAACCTTTCGATCCAGATGGTTACGAAAGGGTAGTTTTATTTTCTAAAAACCTGGCCACTACTCCAATGCTTTCGAAGGGATGGTTTTGACACCATCACTTCTTTACTAAGAAATGGTATCGAAATAGATGCCTTCGACTTAAAGGTTTTAAAGACATTTTTCAATGATTGAAGTTGTTTGTACCAAAATTGGGCACGACACTCTTCGGAAGTATTTGAAGAGATAAAATGAAGAAAGTAAATGTAAAAAGATGATTATCTAACAAACACTTCAAAAACAGATAAGAAAAACACGCAGAAACACAGAGATTTAGAGTGACTCGGCGTATTGCCTACGTCCACTATGAAATTGATGGTTTTATTGATGTTTATTTGCTATTTACAACTGGTTACAATAGATTACAGCTGTAGATTTCGAGTACAACAGTGATCTTTGAGTACGAAAATGGTTTCGGTAGAGTCTGCACGTAGGAGAGCTAAAAGGTCTCCTTTTCTGTAGACTTTGGGATGCTATTTATAGGCGTAGGATGCAAATATCTCGCTCAGATCTCAAGAGACCTCTTCTGGCACGTGGGTGGCCCATGCGATCGATTTCATGTGGTTTGTACACGATCCGTGATCGATATGAATGAATTTCGTATCGATCAAGATTTGGACCGATCGAGTCGAAATTTAGCATGAACATTCTTTAGGTTGTACGTAAGCTCATGTGTAAATTTGGTGGCATTTGGACTTGTAGATTGTGAGTTCTGATCGATGCAAGTCTGTGTTTTTCGAAGGCCATCTCCTTCATATCGATGCTGTTCGTATCGCTTTTTGGGCCCGTGCTTGCATGTTGATATGGCGCTAACTCCTCGGATCGATCCACTTTTCATGCCGAGTGACCGAGTCTTTCAAAGGGGTTTACCTTGTTAGTATTGATCCAATTGAGTCCTGTTCGTATCGATCGAAGTTGTTCTGTTCGTATCGACTACCATGGCCTTGTTCGTATCGATACTCGTAGGCCACTTCATATCAATAGTTGAGGGCCATTTCGTATCGATACTCGTAGGCCACTTCATGTCAATAGTTGAGGGCCATTTCGTATCGATAGCCAGAGGTTCTTTTCGTATCATTGTTTGATGTTTTATTCGTATCGATCATTGATCGATCGATACGAACTGTGCGACTGGGATCGATGCGAATTCACTCCAATTGATCTATACGAAGTTGAACCAATTGATGGATACGAAATAAAACTAGACTGAGTGGACACGCAGTTGAGTGTACATAATGGATACGAACAACAGATAACATGATGGATACGAACAACAGATAATGTGATGGATATGCACAGATGGATGCGAACAGACAGATGCATGTGAGTTGATTTCCTTGGATTGCATCGATCGTATCTAGAGCACACGAACTCCGATTGACTTGAAACTTGGAACATTGGTTTTCATAGCTCTACTGGTCCTGTCACATCAATTGTAACTCAATCCAGACTCGGACAAAATTTATCGACATCCATAGTGAACCCATGTACAATCGATCTTCGGGATAGACCGTCTTTTATTTCTAGTCAATTCCTTGGTGTCATGGCCTTGCCAAAAGGCGGGATAACATTTGCACCCCAAAGTATGTCTTGTGAGAACCTGATGTGCTTTGTAAAGTTGCAATCTTCATCTTGAATAGTTTCATCTGACTTGTTGGACAGTTGTTGTCTTCTCGTCGAAAGATATAACCTTTGATCGATCTTCTGTAATATGAACTGTTGAATGCCAATTGTTGTACCGTGTACTGTTGTAACTCAATGTTGTATGATAGTGATCCATTGTCTGTTGTTGTAATCATTACCATACGAATATTCAATTCTTGTGAATTTAAAAAACATGGATGGTAGTCCGACATACATGTACGTATGTTAACCTGACTCCCGTTAACGTTTACATGTTCATGAGTCATTGTCAGTTTTTCAGTTAGTTTTTTGTATCAAATTCCGTATTGACCTTTTCCTGAGTCAATGTGAAATATTATTTGTGACAACGCTTGATGGTTGTGTCAGAGTGTCCCTTCATGTCGATCCACTCCTAGATCGATCTAAGAAGTTGGAATGCATGCTTCGTATCGATGGCTATCGGTACGAAATAGATAGTTTTTTAAAGATGATTCATATCGATGGATACTAGTCTCAGAGTCTTTGAATAGAGGGATACGAAGCTGGCACTTTGTGTCGATGGAGCGCTAATGGGTTGGATGCCTATCTCATTAAATGGACATGAATAAAGGATCTCATATTGATGTGTCCTAAGTGGGTTCGAACAAGCGTTGCTTTGCCTTATGGCACATAGATACGAACGGCAGCTTTCTTATCGATTCGAGGAGACTGGTCCTAATAGGTCAAAATGACTGGGAGATGAATCGATTTCTAATTTTCAAGCCCATACACACACACACACACACACACACACACACGCGCGCGCGCTTCATACTTAGCCAATATTTATCTCTCACTTTCCATCTTGCCTTCGTACCAATTGAGAAACCAAGAAAAGGAAATTGCCTTCCTCCAGATTAATACAACCCCTTAATCCCTCGAATCTACACTTTAATATAGGTAATTAGTCAATGAAATCACATTAAAAAATGATGAGATTCTAGTTCAATTGCTAATCCATCCATGTTTATGGTCGATTCCGGTGATGCCAAGGCTGGAATTAGGCCGGAGCTTGGTTGAGGAAGGTCATGGTGGCGTTCATGTTGATTTGAGAAGATGAAGTGTAGAGGGATACAAAGAAGAGATCTGTATTGATGATGGATGGTAGGCGAGTTCGTATCGATCCGGACACAATAATACTTCGTAACGAAAGAGTGAATCGCTGCGTACCGATGGATGGTGGGTAATAGAGTCGATCATTTGATGATGGTCATTCATATCGATGTGAAGTGATCGATAAGAATGCTGGACCTTGTGATCGATACAAATTAGAGGACTTTAATCGATACAAACTAAATTTTGGGTGACCGATATGAAACGCCGTTCTAAGATCGATACAAACTGCTACCTACCAAAACTGATACGAACTCATCCCTAGTGATCGATCCAAGTACACACCGTGATGGATACGAAATCTTTTACAATCGAACATCTGACTCCGACGAGCTTCATTCTTGCATATCTGGACTTAACTGTTAAACTGCATATTTGATCGTTCTTCAAAGCTCGTCGATGCAACTGTAACTTAACAAAATTTTAACGAACTTAAACTTGGACCAGTCTCTATAGCCTGGATGGCATGGTTGTGACGGTCAGCGATGATGGTCACTCCACTTGAGTTTCGAAGTCTTGTCGTGTTAATATTCTTTCAAACTCTGTGGAATTTCTCAAGTAATATGTAGCACCGCACTGCACATCCACACATTTCGCACTGGGGAACACAAGGGCTTATTATCATCTAATGATGGTTTTTGATAAGTTGATTAGCCATGGAATCCACAAGTTCTCAACGGCAGGAAACCCGAAGTTCGTTTCTTCCAATAATAGAGTTGTTGGCCATCGCGGCCGAGGTCATCGATCCAGCTCCGGATGAGTTGCCTGGTACAACTTTTATTATGAATCCACAAGACTCTATGCCATCCAATTTCTCTGAAGACATGTTGGGGGCGGATATGCCTAAGACACAGTTTGTCATTAGCCGATCTTTTGTTACCGAGGTCGAACGATAGACCACATGCTCCCCCAAAAGGGTTTACTGCTTTCAACAGGCATTCATGCACATCTGGGATGCTTCCTCCCTTTAATCAATACATTAGATAAGTGCTAGCCTTCTTCGGAATTACCCTGTCACAATTACACCCGAATGGATACGCATTCCTGAATAGTTTGTTCATTGTATTCATGAAGCATCTTTTCCGACCCCTACTCCGATCGAAATTAGATACCTATTTAATGTTAAGAGTCGGGGAAATAGTCCCTAGTTCACATTCCTAGAGGCAGTTATGAATTGTCAGGTGGTGATGGGCTCTTGGACTAGGCTCGGACGTTTTAAGACAGAATGGTTCTATGTCCGACACCCTCCAGAATTTTCGGGTCGATGGTTAGCCGGACGTAAGTGTCACAATTTTCTTCGATAATTAATGAATTTATCGTAACCGATGCTGAATTTCATATCTTCTTTCCTTTTACAGCCGTAATCCCATGGCCCGAAGGCGCACAATTTAAAGAAATAGTATGGGTCCTTCAAGAAGTGCCGAGTGAACGAGGGACATAAACTCGATGCTAACAGATAGAAACTTGAGGACCGTCGGGCTAATCGAGCGAGATCAAAGCATTAGGCTTGAAGGAACGCTGAGGGCGGCTTTGGTGAAATGGACTAAACATAGAGCACTTGGGATCGTAGTACCCGGGCTAAACAAACCTGTAGCCTGTCCTTCTGACAGCTTTCAAAGTCTTAAGGGAAGGAGAAAAGGCAAGGCTACAGTGCATAAGCGCCAAAAATCATTGAGATGGAAATCCGTAATCGTGTCTTTGCCTGTTCCCGATATTGGAATTTCAGAGGCTCCTTCCTCGCAAGTGAAGAACCTTTTCGAAGGGGTTGCCGATATCCTAATCTCGGATTATATGTCACTTCAACATGACGCCGGATTGGATGAGCTTCAGAGTGCTTTAGACTTAAGCAAGTCTCTTCCCACAAGCATGGCCGACATTTCCGGCTGTCGGGGGGTTGCACGTACATCTACACTTCATGGTACTACACAATTTCTGATCACAAGCTATTTACTTCAGGAGACTACTAACTCAATTCTTCTTTCTTCTTTACAGATACAATGACTAGATGAGATTCCATGCTTGGCAGCCTCTGCTCAGCACGTCAAGCATCCAGCTCGTATTACGAGTCCCGTCAGAGGGAGGACGATAAGAAACCGCTATCGTGGTTATTCGAGCCAAGAACGTCACAATAGAGAGAGGGATATGGACTATAGACATTGATACCGATCGCAATGTCCTCCTCGAGCCCTTATACATCTTTCTGGCGATGGAAAACAACCGGTAGAGCCTCCTCGCCAAAAATCATCTTCTCAAACCTCTAGGCCTCAATCACAACGTTGCAGACATGGGGCCGAAACTCCCATTGTTGCCAAACATGCTATTACTGAGCCCACCAGGGAAGGGGCTATTAGAATTGCCCAGGTGAAGAAATATTTTCCAAACTTATGCTCTGACGGCTTCGTCTTCCCCCTCACTTAAAGAGAATTCTATCGGAGGCAGAGCATACAATGCATGATTATATTCATGATATTTGTACCCGGTACAAGGAGTGGGGGAAAGCTGTAGAAAAAGAATCGAAGGTGGCCTTTGAGCGGGCGAATACCATTGAGAAATTAAAAATCGAACTCGCTCAAAAGGACCGGATTATTCTAGTGCTGAACAGCGAGGCCGAATCCTCTTGAAAATCAGAAATAGAGGCCACCCAAAAGGCCGATGAGGTGAACTTGACAATGGAGAGGATGTGGCAGACACATTTTTCCTTGGTGGAGGAGATGGCTACCGAAACACCACTATCACAGCCGAACCGGATGCTGCTCTTAAAGAACTTAATGAGCTTAAAGCCAAATTTTCCGAAATCATCAAGGAGGGGGATGATGCAAATAGTGCAGCCCAAAAGGCATGTGAACGGGTTATAGTGCTTCGGGGCGAATGAGATGCGGCAATGGCTTCGGGAGGTGGAGACTGAGGTCGAGGAGAAAGTCGAAATGGCGCAGTCTGGGCTAGAGGTTGACATTGAAGATATCCTCATTACTTTTAATGCTAACGTCTTGAAGCATAGGAACCTAGCCTCGCTCGATAATTATCCGACACATTTATACAACGCCTGGGGCCGATTAATAGAAGATGAGAAGGCTGCCCATCAGGGTGAATAGGTCGATGAATTCGAACTTGAGAACCGATTGCTGAATGAAGACGAAATGAAATTTCTCCATGATGCCATGATTTCATATGAGAAGGAGAAGCTTGGTGCTCAGCACTCGGAGGTTGGAGAAGGTTCTGGTGTCGAACACCATGACGTAAGTCTTGAAACTCTTGTGCCAACTCAGCCTGAATAGACTTCTATAGTTCATTCACAATCCATTCCTGCTTACAACCCGGATCAGCCATAGATATCTCAAGTAAGCGAGCAAATTTTTGAGGCCGTTCAGCCGCCAATGAGTCAAACTGAGGAAGATACTCTGAACATTTCGTATGCTCGTTCACGTTTGGGAGTTTCACTTGAAATATTCAATAACAGGTTTCCTTTGTCTCTTTCCAATGATTGGAGCCACATCAGTCGCGCCTTCTACAACTCGAGAGTCGCATCATGCACAGGAGGCGACAATTATGGTAGTGACCACGACATCGGCCACTGCACCTACAGATGATGTACAAGGGATCACACTTTCATTCAATGAACAGATGATGGAGGAACTTCTCGGTCATCATAGTGACCCATTTTTGGATTTACTGTTTGTAGCTCCTCAGGCCCAACCGCAAGCGTTTCCAAAGAAGCACAAACATTCATGAGGAAGAAATTGTGGCCAAGATCAATGCGGAAATGGAAGCAGCTACCCGGGCCAGCAGCTTCGGAGTTGGAATGGCGGGCCCTAGTCCAGCCTGTTACAAATGTTATCTCCTGGCGATACTATTGTTGACACCAGCGTGCTTATTCCGCCTCCTATAGTGGACCCAACCCCTCCAACTCTACCTGCTGCAAGTATTCGTGTACAATTGAGTTCGGAGGAGGAAATAGATATAATGCCCCCCGAAGGAGATCAGCCGCCGAAAGGCAAAGGCTCAAGGAGGAAACTCAGTGGCAGCTCTAGCGGGTCTACGCCGAATAAGAAACCGAGAAAGAAGAAAGAGTATATATGCTTCCTCGACTCATTTTTGTGTAGATAGGAATTCCTTTAGCTTTTGCTGGCCATATATAGATACAGGTTCGGCCCCTGCTAGTAGGATTTTTGAAAATAACTTGTACATAAATTCTTTCCACAAATAGTTGAAATGAAATTCTATTTTGTCTTCAACTCAATTATTGTTTATTTGCTTAAGTGTTTCAGCATTTGAATTCTTGTTCAGTAAACTTGCAAAGTCCGACCTTTGGATTGGGTTTTAAGTTTACTAATTAAGTCCTGGAATCACGGCTAGGAATCATGTCCGGACACTAAACCGAACTCCGATGCGGCACTGCTTTAGTCAATGATCGACATTTAAGTTCTGTCCCCAATTTATGGGATAAGTTGTAAAGATCAGCTAGCAACTGCATTTCGCCCCCAATACATTGAGCTTAACGTCGTTGAATTGATGCTGAAACAAGTGAAGGTCGAGTGGTCGAATCACACTCGCTCACTTATTGATGATCACATACGCACTCTGGGGATTAACATTTGTGCGTCGGCGGTTGGTCATGCTGTTTAAGTTTTAAGTATACGTCCATGCTCCGAGGACTTAAGCTGTGCAGTTAATGCGCTCGGTAGATTCAAAGCGGTGGAGGTGCAAAAAGTCATAGCGGGGATATAGCGAGGATATAGCGGGATATAGCGGATGACTCTAAAATAGCATAAAAAACTCGTACTTAATGTTTTTACAAATATATAAATGGTAACTAAATGAAAAATTATCATTCAATTAAATTATAAATAATACATAAATAATTTTAAATAAAAACATGTGCGAATTTACATTAAATAAACGAAAAACTGTTATATAACATAATTGAATTTGGTAAAATATTAGAGTATTTTCATTTCTGAAAATATATTAAAAATTAAGTAAAATAAATTAGTTTCATAATTTTATAATGTATAAATGCAATTTTTTAATTCATTTAATTAAAAAAGATATAGCTGGGATAGCGGAAATAACGGGATATAGCAGAAATAGCGGGGATTAAAGCGGAAAGGCTATATTCTGGGGCTACATGGAAAAATCGTAGCGGTAGAAATCCGCTATGAGATAGAGCGGAGTTGTAGCGGTGTAATAGCGGGGCATTAACTACACAGGACTTAAGTTATTTTAAGGGTGGTCAATCACACCCGAGTTGTGTTTATACTCTGACCGCCCTCTGAGAAGTCAAAGCTGTGTTACGGACGATCGATTCATATCTGGTTTGTATTTATACTCTAATCTACTCTCTAGGGATTTAGGTTAGTCGATGTTTATTCTCCAATCTGCGCTTTGGGGACTTAGAGTTAATTTCAGTTGATACTTCGATTCGCACTTTGGGAATCCGGAGTTAGTCGACGTTTGTGCTCCAGTTCACACTCCAGAAACCTGAAGTTGGTTGATGTTGACACTCCGGTTCACACTTTGGGAATCCAGAGTTAGTGGTTGTTTATACTCTAGTTTGCACTCTGGGAACTTGGAGTTGGTATTTACACTCCAATTCGCACTCTGGGAATTTGGAGTTGATGTTTATACTCCAATTCACACTCTGGGAATTCAGAGTCATTGTTTATACTTCACTTCGCACTCTGGGAATTCGAGTTGAAGTTTATACTCTAGTTCGCACTTTGGGAACTTGGAGTTGGCCGACAAAAGGTCAGTCATGTCTGTTTAGGCTTTAGGATTTCGTTCGCACTCCGGGAACGACGAATCTATCAAGATCGTGGATGGACGGTTCACATCCACCCTAAGTCAACAAGCAAGGTCGTTAGATGGAGGGTCTATCCTCCTCAAACTTGGCCAAGATATGGGCAAAGTCGTTAGGTGAATGGATCCATCCTCCTCGAACCGCATTTCTAAGTTTATACTCCAGCTCGCATCTCTGGGAGACTGGAGTTAGTTAGAGGATTGTCATGTATCAATCCTATTTAGTCTTTAGCGTGATGGCTTGCCCCCGAGCTTGGGTTTTACTTAGCGAGTAACCGGTCATATCACAGTCACTCCCTATTTGAATAAATCCCACCATATGATGGAACTTAGCTTTTCATGCATTGTGATAGTTGTATGACGCATTCAATAAATCATAGCTTTGGCTCGAAGAGATTGCATTTTCTTGCTGAAATAAGAACTTATGGCAAAGTCAGTTGCCTTAATACAAATTCAAATTTTGAAATGCAGAAAAAAATTACTAATGAATTTTGTACTAAATAAATAAAGCCTGTCATGTGTAGTAGCGACGAAGACTCTCGTTGTTCCAGGCTCTTGGCAGAGTAGGACCGCCAACGCTTGATAATTTAAATGTGCCATCTCCAAGCTTTCGTTCAATCACATATGGCCTTTCCCATGTCAGTTTCATATGCGAAGGAACAGGCTATATTCTTTTGAGGACGAGATTGCCGAGTTCGAAGTTTCGGGGTGGGACCTTGGCATTATTTAATCGGGCGATTCGACTTGGCTATGAGGCTGCCCTTAAATCAGCATCTTCACGCTTCTCATCCAATAAATCCAAGGATTCATCAAGTAATATGGAATTTGTCTTCGAATCATAATAAGTCACACCATGAGAAGGTACTTCCATCTCGACTGGAATAACGGCTTCTGAACTGTAGGAAAGAGAGAATGGAGTGTGTCCGGTCGCGGACTTGTTGGTTGTTCGGTAAGCCCATAGAGGCATAGGAAGTTCATCGACCCACTTGGCCCCGGCCTTTTCCAGTCGTTTCTTCAGAATAGACTTTATAAATTTATTCACAGCTTCAACCTGTGCATTTACTTGAGGGTGTGCAACTGCAGAGAATTTCTTTGAATGTGGAATCGCTGATAGAAATTCTAAAATTCAACACTATCAAATTAGGTTCTGTTATCAATGACGATGGTATGTGGGAGATTAAATTGGTAGATAATGTTGCGGACTACAAAGTTGATCACCTTCTTCGTCGTCATTGTAGCAAGGGGTTCAGCTTCAGCCAACTTGGTAAAGTAATCAACTGCGACGATGGCATACTTCACACCACCTTTGGCCAGAGGTAGAGAACCAATAATATCAATACCCCAGACTGCAAACAGCCATGGACTGACCATCAGGGTTATTACGTTAGGAAGGGCTCTAGGAATCTGAGTATGTTTTTGACATCCGTCGCATTTTCTGGCATAGTCCGAAGCATCACGATTCACGGTCGGCCAATAGTATCCATATCGGAGTACTTTCTTAGCTAAAGCTTGTCCTCCGATGTGATCGCCTTATTCTCCTTCATATATATCACGCAATAATCGTTTAACTTCATCGTGAGGGATACATCGGAGTAGAGGAACAGAGTATCCTCTTTTATACATGACTCCATTCTGAATAGTGAACCACGAGGGTTTTCAAAGAACTTGTCTTTTTTTACTCCTGCGCTCCGGCAGTGTTCCATGCTTGAGATAATTTCTGAACGGAGTCATCCATGACTCCCTATCGAGAACGACCTCAAATACCTAATCTATCTCCCTTTGGTCAATGCTCAGGGAAGACAATGTTTCAATAGGAACGAGTCCTATTTGTTATGCTTCACCTGTGCTGGCTAATTTTGCCCATGAATCAGCTTTTTGATTGCGCTCTCGGGAGATGCAGTAGATAGCATAATAATCAAACTGATTCGGTATCTTATGGACCTAGGCTAGGAAAGCAGCCAATCATCGATCATTGGCCTGGTACTCACCCGAACTTGACATACGACCAGTTGCAAATCACAATAAATCTCCACAGAAATGACTTTTAATTCTCGGGCAAGTCTTAATTCGATAATTAAGGCTTCGTACTCATCTTCATTGTTGGTCGCACGAAAATCAAACTTCAAAGCATAGCATATAGATCTACCTTCGGGAGTTTCAAGTGCAACCCCGGCACCTGAGCAACGGTCATTTAATGCACCATTAGTATGCAGCTCCAAGATATACTTAGGAGATTCATTGGTTTGAGGCAAGTCCTCTAGGATGGTAAATTTAGCTATGTAATCTGTTAGGACTTGTCCTTGAATGGCTTGCTTTGGACTATAGGTAATATCAAGCCGACTTGGCTCGATATTCCACTTGAGTAACCTACCAGACGTCTCAAGCCATGTAAGGACCTGTCGTAACGGCTGGTCGGTGTAAATGGTGATAGGATGAGCCTGGAAATATGGACGGAGCTTCCTTGAGGCAATAACAAGACAATAAGCCAACTTCTCTAGCTTTGGATAATTTCTCTCAGCTCCGGTTAGTCGTTTACCAATATAGTAGACCAGTTTTTGCACTGGATCTTTCTCCCGAATTAGGGCAGCATTGATCGCGTTTTCTGATACCGTAAAGTAAAGGTAGAATTTCTCATGATCGATAGGCTTTGACAAAATAGGTGGTGTGGAGAGGTGCTGAATTATTACTTGGAATGTGCCCTCATATTCCGTGGTCCATTCAAAGTTCAGTTTTCTTTTTCAAATCAAATCGAAGAAGGGAATGCATTTGTCAGTAGATTTTGAAATGAACCTACTCAGTGCTACTACTTTCCCATTGACGCTCTGGGCTTGCTTTATGGTTCTTAGAGTCTCAAGATTTCTTATCGCCCAGATCTTTTCGGGATTGGCTTCTATTCCACGATTGCTGACGATAAACCTAAGGAATATTTAGGATGCGACCCCAAAGTGACATTTCAACGGATTGAGCTTCATTCTGTATTCTCGGAGGATATTAAACATTGACTCCAGGTCTTTAGTATGACCAGTGGAGAATAGTGATTTCACTAGCATGTCGTCTACGTATACCTCCATAGTTTTCCCGATCTGGTTGGCGAACATCCGATTAACCAATCGTTGGTAAGTTGCATTGGCGTTCTTGAGTCCAAAAGACACAACATTGTAGCAATAGAGTCCCAGATCGGTCATGAAGCTTATATGCTCCAGGTCGAGTAAGTGCATGGATATCTGGTTGTAGCCTGAATACGCGTCCATGAAGGATAAGAGTTCATGTCCAACCGTTGAATCTACAAGCTGATCGGTTCGAGGAAATGGAAAACTGTCTTTGGGGCAAGCTTTATTCAAGTCCGAATAGTCGACACACATTCTCCATTTCCCATTTGGCTTTTAGATGGGTACAGGGTTGGAAACCCATTGTGGGTATAACGCATCTCGAATAAATCCATTCGATTTAAGCTTATCAACCTCCTCCTTAAGGGCGGTAGATCTCTCTGGATCCATACCATGCCTTTTTTGTTTGACCAGGATGTACCGCAGGTTGATGTTCAATGTGTGGCTCACGATATCGATGGAGATTCCACACATGTTAGAATGTGTCAAGGCAAACATGTCGAGGTTTGCCCGAAGAAATTCAACAAATTCCTCTTGCATTTGTTGGCTTAACAGAGATCCAATCTTTATCATTCTAGAATCGTCGCT
This sequence comes from Allium cepa, assembly GCA_030765085.1. Taxonomy (NCBI): domain Eukaryota; kingdom Viridiplantae; phylum Streptophyta; class Magnoliopsida; order Asparagales; family Amaryllidaceae; genus Allium; species Allium cepa. Next base: position 135,355,044 of record CM060945.1, read on the forward strand.
ATCATTAATCGGGACATCGATAGTCAGTTCGACCAGAGAAGATTGACTGTCTTTACTTTCATCTTCACTTTTGTTATCTCTTGGGTCCGGATCTCTTTGGAATTGGTTGGGGTGCCCGGGCCTGGGCCCAAGCACCAATTGTCAATTTTCAACAAAGCGGATGCAGAGAGATTCCTCTATGCACTTTCCTTTCTCTTTTCGCCGTGCTTCGTGCAACTCATCAACATAACAGGCTCGTCCAACAGCCTGATCTCCTTGAATGACTCCAATTCCATGATTGGTGGAGAATTTAGAGTCAAACACCGTGCGGCATTGGCAACCCTGAACTCAGCTAGGGCCGGTCGGCGCAAGAAAGCATTGTACAGCGATTCGATGTCCAGCACAACAAATTGTAATATCTGGACTCTTCGGTGTTCTTGGTTCCTAACTCATTGGCAATTCCACCACTCTAGTGGGTATGGTTGTACTTCCATTGAAGCCATGAGTACGAGATTAACAAGGCTTAAAATCTTTAGCCTCCATCTTCATCTGGTCATAGGATCGCTTAAATAGTATATTCATAGAACTTCCATTGTCGGCTAAGATCCTCTTCATCCAAGCCGGTCCTACTTAAGCTGATATGACAAGTGGATCAATAGTGGGGGCTTCGACCCTGTCAACATCTCTATCTCAAAACATGATGTCGTCAGTCATCGTCTTCTACTGTTTGGCCAAAGCCCCATCTTCCAAACTAGTACAACACTCAAAGTCTGCATGTCTAATAGAACTGGCATACGAGTCCATTTCCTTCCAGCTTCGGTCTGCTGGATGAGGACCAGCACTAACTGTATTTATCACTAACCTCCCGCTAGTACGAGCGGGTTCCTCCGGTCTTGTCTGATTAGGTACACGATTTTGATTTGATGGTCCCGCATCTCCTGACTGTGGCACCCGAACAAACTGCTCTAAACTTCCTTTCTCTTATCAACTTCTCAATGAGATCCTGCAAGTGATAGCACTTATTCATGTAATTTCCGTAGCTATCGTGGAATCTGCAAAACATTCCCGTCTAGATTTATTCCTTTGATGATAGTCTTGGGGCAGGTTTCTTATATTGAATGGTGTTACAAGTCTGTAAGTACACATTCTCCGGCATAGTATTCAATGGAGTGTAATTATAAAACATGGGAGCCCTATGTCGTGGACCACGATTCTGATCCCATTTCTTATTTCGATGTCCCTTACCTCTCTGTTGATTCTATTTATTTTGATATTAAATTTCACTTTTCCGGAGCTCTTCCCGGATTGTTTAACAGCTACATTACTCTAGATTCCTTCCACATTGAGCCCTGCATCATCCTTTTTCCTAGAATCTTTCGCATCCTCCCTTCTCAAGAATTGGGCTACCTTGAAATAGAAATGGTCCAATGATGCAGGGGGTTTTCCAGCCAGCCAATTGCCGAATTCAGAATCGGGATCAATCCCCTTAGTTAGTGCCATCGAACAAAGTTATTGTTGGGATTTCTAATCTCAGTACACGCAACATGAAATCTTTCTAGATAACGCTTAAGTGTCTCTCCAGGAGCTTGAGTGACACTAGACAAAGTGTTAACATCCTTCGATCTCGTTACATGCATCCGTAATTGCTCAACAAATTTTGTCACCAACTGATTAAAACATGAGATAGATCTAGGTGGTAGACAGGTAAACCACATGGTAACTATGCCCCTAAGAGAGATTGAATACTTCGGCATTTAACTACATCGTCGGCTCGTGTAGCATTTATCAACCATTTGTACTTTAGAATATGATGATCAGGATTTGATCTCCCTTTATAGACAGGTAGAGTTGGCATCCTAAATCACCGAGGTGTTTCAGCGTAGAGTGTGTCATCGGTAAAAGGGGTATGACTTGGGGATATTCCCCGGTCGTCGTTAGTAAGACCCTGAATTTCATGGATCATTTGACGTATCATCGTCGGTATATCTAGCATCTGGACATTTTGAGCGCACTGGGCCAAGATGTGGTCAATTCCACAATGCGAGGTTGGGCCGGACGTGGTCTACGTTCCATGTCTCGCCTCCTTTGTTCTAAGTCTTCAAGGATGTATGGTTTTGGTGTATGTTGACGTTGGATTGGATCTGTCCAGTTTCGGGCATCAACTCCTAGTTCAGTAGCAGTGGTGGTACCTCGGTTATCTGTAATAGGATATAGAATAGTACCTCCTCGAGAGGAAGGTCCGGTCTGATGGCTGGTGGATGGCCCAAATCTTGGTTGCCCAAGGCTCCATGCATGCTGATGTCCAGTAGCTTGGGTATAACTCCCATCTAGACGTGGGCACATGGATCTATGATGATAGTGTGAAGAGGCTGAACTCTCAGTAGATGAATAGGAAGCCTGATCCCTCTGGATCTCCTACGCCTTTGGCGATTCAGTTAATTGGTTAATTCTGCATTGGCATGTTACTGTTGAGTAAGTTGCTGACGGCTCTATGTCAACTCTTGCAGTAGCATCTAAAACTCTTCCCTGGTGACAAAGCCTTGCGGATCTGATGGTACAGCAGCATTCTTATCAATGGAGGTAGTTGTTTAGGATTCTGTCGATCTCGTCCTTATTGATCTGCAGTAGTAGAAGTGGTCCTTGTGTTTACCATAATGAATAGCAAAGCTCTTTCCTAGATTTGATGCAAATCTGAATAGGATGGAAGAACTTTGAACTTGAAATCTGGATCTTCTCCTTAAATGAGTGCAATCCTATGTCGATAGTAGATCCAATGAGTAGGAGAAAAACTGTATTTTCTCAATGAAAGCACCAAAATGTTTGTATCAAAATTGATCAGAACACTATTCGGAAGTATTTGAAGATATAAAATGAAGAAAGTAAATGTAAAAAGAGGATTATCTAACAAACACTTCAAAAACAGATAAGAAAAACACGTAGAAACACAGAGATTTAGAGTGGTTCGGCATATTGCCTATGTCCACTATGAAGTTGATGACTTTACTGATGTTCGTTTACTGATTTACACTGGTTACAGCAGATTACAGCGGTAGATTTCGAGTACAACAGTGATCTTTGAGTACAAAGATGGTTTCAGCAGAGTCTGTACGTAGGAAAGCTAAAAGGTCTCCTTTTCTGTAGACTGTGGGATGCTATTTATAGGCGTAGGATGCAAATATCTTGCTCAGATCTCGGAAGACCTCTTTTGGCATGCCGGTGGGCCCACTCTATCGATCTCATGTGGTTCGCACTCGATCTGTGATCGATATGAATGAATTACATATCGATCAAGATTTGTCCCAATCGAGTCGAAATTGAGCATGAACATTCTTTAGGTTGAACGTAAGCTCCTGTGAAAATTTGGTGGCGTTTGGACTTGTAGATTTTGAGTCTTGATCGATGCAAGTCTGTGTTTTTCGAAGGCCGTCTCCTTCGTATCGATGCTGTTCGTATCGCTTTTTGGGCACGTGCTTGTAAGTTGACATGGTGTTAACCCCTCAAATCGATCCACATTTCATGCTGAGTGACTGAGTCTTGCAAAGGGTTTTACCTTGTTCGTATCGATCCAGTTGAGGCATGTTCGTATCGATCCAGTTGAGTCATGTTCGAATCGATCGAAATTGTTCGGTTCGTATCGATTGCCATGGCCTTATTCGTATCGATTCTCATAGGCCAATTCTTATCGATAGCTGAGGGCCATTTCTTATCGATAGCTGGAGGTTGTTTTCGTATCATTCGTTTGATGTTTTATTCGTATCGATCGTTGATCGATCGATACGAACTGTGCGACTGGGATTGATGTGAATTGACTCAAATTGATCGATACGAAGTTAAACCAATTTGATGGATACGAAGTAAAACCAGGCTAAGTGGACACGCAGTTGAGTGTACGTGATGGATATGAACAACAAATAACTGATGGATACGAATAACAGATAACATGATGGATACGCACAGATGGATGCGAAATTATGGATACGAACAAATGGATGCGTGTGAGTTGATTTCCTTGGATTGCATTGATCGTATCTTGAGCACACGAACTCCAACTGACTTGAAACTTTGAACGTTGGCTTTCGTAGCTTTGTTGGTCCCATCACATCAATTGTAGCTCGATCCAAACTCGGACAAAATTTATCGATATCTATAGTGAACCTGTGTATAATCGATCTTCGGGACAGACCGTCTTTTGTTTCTAGTCAATTCCTTAGTGTCATGGCCTTCCCAAAAGGCAGGATAACTGAAGTAAAACCCAAATGGTTCCAAAAGAGACAGTTTTAATGGTTTCGAAACAGATGCTTTCGACTTTAATGGGTTACGATCCTTTTGTAGAAACAGTTTTCAGAGGTTTCGAAGGGGAAATTTTTTGAATAGTTTTGAAAGCTTTCCAAATATTTTAAAATGAACCCAAAGTGCTTCCGAAAGGATTGAGTTTTGACCATTTTGAAAGGTTTTAATGAATGATTTCGAAAAGGGTGGTTCCCTAAGATTTCGAAAGGGCTGAATGGAAAGGTTTTTCCTATGTTTTCATAAGGCAATATTTAAAGGTTTTAAAGAGGGATGTCTAATGTTTTGATGCTTTCGAAGAAAAGGCTTTTAATTGTTTCGAAAGGGTCACTTTCAATGGTTTCGAAGGGGTTACCTTTAAGGGTTTTGAAAGGGTTATTTAAAGGTTTAAACAAAGGTTTTGAATGTATTAAATATGCAATCTAGCCTAAGTATTTACAAGTTAAAAAGGGTTTTAACTTGTTTTGGAAGGATAGTCAATCCTCATTAAAACTCATTAACATTATTTTGAGTAAAATATATATAACATTTCAAGATGGCTTGGGGCAAAGCTAGAATATATTTTCCTTGTATTAATATGATGTAAAAGGTTAAATCATTTTGAAAAGGTTTTCATGGAAAAAGATGTAGGGTGGTTAACCCTAAGAAAATGATTGGGATAGCTATTCCATTATGATTAGGACAGTTAGTCCAGTTTGAGGACAGTTAGTCCAGATTACGGAGAGTTAGTCCAGATTAGGGATGGTTGGTCCAGTTTGTTGTCAATCAGTCCAGTTTCTGGACAGATAGTGCGTTTATTACTCATGGACAGATAGCCCATTAGTTATTTGTTTATAACATAACAGATGTTGCTATATTTATTATCACAACCGGTTTGATTAACCAGCTTGGTTACAGGAAAGGATTGCAAAATATGTTTTTTTGAAAAGTAAGGGGAAACCTATTCCGCTAAGCGGTGTAATCTCGCTTAATACCAGTAAATGGAGATGTACCAGAATTATTCACACCAGGCTTTTTTTCCAACTCAAAGTTTTTATTTCCCCTTGAACTCTTGGATAATCAAAATTGACTTGAGTAGGCTGAATGTTAAGGTTTTCAGGTTTTTGAAATTTTGGCGAATAAAGCATCCGAAGATGGGCAGTAGCTGACGGATAGCTACTTAGGATTTACAGATTATTCTGTTCATTTTCCGCTATGTATATTGATCCATATATGACTATATTTCTCTGATCAACCAATAGGGCATCGTCATATGTCGCTCTTGGGAGTATTATTGTAACTATAATTAATTTATACCTAGGAACCAATTATGGGATTAAGTAATTTGGATATGAGTTTGTTTGAAATGTAATTAGTAAAATGTTGTTTTTGGAAATCTGTGATTTTGTTCATATTCAAGTGCTTTTGATATTATGGATACTATTAGGATTGCCGTATTTTATCATCAGAAGTTAATACTATGGATAACTATAGCATCTGTAGTGCTTAGCTCTTGGCCTTTAGATAGGGGATGTTATAACTTGGTATCAGAGCATAGGTTTATGAAAAAATTTAAATTATAAATGGTTTTTGAAAAAACATAATCCTAAAGAACTATAGTAAGATTAAGGTATGGGATAATGTTATATTGATGTACTTGTACTTGTTATATATAAGTATACGCTTTCTCTAGTCTCCTATCTTTTTTAGGTTATTGTTCTATATCTCATGAGATTTGAATACAGATATAGAAGGTAGAAGAGGAAGAGTTAACCTAGGAGGGGAAGGCATTGATGGGAATGTCAGGTCTAATGTGAGAAGAGATCAAGGTCAGGCATAAGCAGAGAATGTGGGTGCTGGAGTCCCACTAGTTGGAATAGAAGCTATGTATCAGTTCTTCATAAACATGGTGCAAGCGAGTGTTGCTGCTAGAGTAGTGGGAGGAGGAGGAGTCCCGGGAGCTCCAGTTGTCAACGACTATGCTAAGTTGAGTGGAGACTACACTAGGCACAGAGGGAAGCCATTTATTGGAACAGACGATGCCATTGAGGTGGAAAATTGGTTGTTGCACTACGACAGTTGTTCTGTAGATTTGGGGATCAATGATTAGCAGAAGAGGAGGTTGGCATCTAGACAGCTTTAGGGAGCAGCTTTGTTTTGGTGGAATAGTGTCACTGTGGCAGTGGATGAGGAGACTATGACCTGAGAAGATTTCAAGGGAAGGTTCTAAGAGAAGTTCATGTCTACAATGGCACAGTCAGCTCTAATCAAAAAGTTTGCTGAATTAGAGCAGGGAGTGATTTCTATTCTAGAGTATGGTAGGAGGTTTGAGAAGTTGGCTAGATATAGGTATGCTTCAGTGGATACAATGATGAAGAGGAATGAGAAGTTTATTCGGGGGTTGAAGCCTAAATTATCCAAGGCTACATTGCCTCATATTAGAGATCCTACTGATTTTGTAGTGAATATGGCCTTAAGGCATGAGGAGATGCTTTATTCTCTAGAGAAGAGTAAGGCTAAAGAAGTCCAGGTTAGGTAGAGTCAGAAGAGGATGTTCTTTCCTAAGAAAGGTGCTTAGAAGGGTGGAGAAGCTAAGAAGAGATAATCTGAGATTGTCCGTTTTAAGTGCGATAAGAAGGGGCATTTTGCTAATGAATGTCATGTTGGAAAGGCAAACAAGGTGACAGGAAAGAAGAATTTCAGGTGCTTCAACTACAACCAGCTTGAGCATTATAAGAACTAGTGCAAGGTGCTCGAAAGGGCAAGGTGTATGCATTGAAGCCTATTACTCAGAAGACAACAACTCAGGAGAAAGGAAAGGCAGTTTGGGAGGTTCGCTTTAGATTTATGGTATGTCTGTTAGCATTCTATTTGTTACTGGTGCATCACATTCTTTTATATCTAGATGTTTGATAGATAAGATTAACCTAGAGCCTACATATTTAGTTACTTCTTTAAGGGTTACGAATCCAATAGGAGGGTATGCAACTCTAGAGTTGAGGTGTGACTAGTTAGAGTTTGACTTGTTACGTCATGCTTTTGTTTGCAGTTTTCATGTGTTTGATTTTTTGGGGTTCGGAATCATTCTTGGTATGGATTGGTCAAGTGAATACGATGCTAGGATATTTTTTGCCAGGATAGGAAAATATCGCTTTGACATCCTGATTATAGCGACAGGATTGTTTATACCGTAGAAGGTTCTTGCGGTGAGATATATGCTTTGTTGGGTGCTAAGGAATTGGATGATGAGTTGAGTCGAGTTTTTGTAGTTAGAGAATTCGCATATGTGTTTTGGCCTGTAGTTGGATTGTCACCGAAACGAGCCATTAAGTTTCGGATAGATTTTGTTCTGGGAGCAGAACCAGTAAATAGGCCGCCATGCAGGATGACCCCTACAGTGATAAGGGATTTGAAGGAGCGGTTGGTGGATTTGGAAGGCAAGAGTTTTATCGGGCTAAGTACTTCTCCTTGGGGTGCAGTTACATTGTTTGCTAAGAAGTCGGACGAATTGTTGAGGCTATGTATCGATTATCGTATATTGAATGAAAGGACGATAAAGAATCGAAACTCATTACCAAGGATCGACGATTTGTTCGACCAATCGAATGGATTCAGGGTATTCTCGCAAGTGGATTTGGCCATAGGTTTCCATCAGCTCAAAGTAGTAGGATAGTATACCTTTGACGACGTTTAGGACCAGATGTGGGTCGTACATATGGTTAATTATGCCGTTCGGACTGACTACTACGCTAGCTTTCTTTGTGGATTTGATGAATCGAGTTTTTCGAGAGCACTTGGATAGGTTCGTATTGGTTTTCATAGATGATATCTTGATATACTCTAAGGATGAAAGAGAGCATGAGCTTCACCTTAGAGTAGTGCTTGAGATACTGATGTAGCATCAGCTAAAGGCGAAGTTTTCTAAGTGTCAATTCTGGAAGAAGGAAGTGAAGTTTCTTCGTCATGTAGTCTCAGAAGATGGGTTATCAATAGATCCGACGAAGACTGAAGTGGTGAACAGTTTGAAGAGGCCCGAGACAGTGACGGAGTTAAAGTGTTTCCTTAGGTTGGCTGGTTATTATCGGAGACTAATTAAGAATTTTTCATGGATAGCGGCACCAGTAACCAAGCTAACAAGAAAGGATGTGAAGTTTATGTGGACCGATAAATGTGAGGAAGCATTCCAGAGTTTGAAACACTTATTTACCCATGCGCTTGTGTTGGTTATTTCGAAAGGGAATTAGGATTTGGTGGTTTATGCCGATGCGTGTGGAACATGATTAGGAGCTTTGTTGATGTAGAGAGGTAAAGTGATCGCCTATGCTTCTAGATAGCTTAGACCGCATGAGGTCAGATATCAGATGCATGGTTTAGAATTGGTAGTAGTTATTTTTTCTTTGAAGGTGTGGAGACATTACCTTTTGGGAGAGAGGTTTGAGTTATATAAAAATTATAAGTCACGAAGTAATTGTTCTCTCAGAAAGAGCTGAACATGAGACGGCGGAGGTGGTTAGAGTTTATCGCTGCTTATGATTTTGGGATTGATTACACACTAGGGAAAGGCAACAAGGTTGCAGATGCACTTAGCAGGACACATCAGAATGCCGTGTTGCAATGATTGCTGAGTGGAATGATTTGGAAGCATTGGGAAATTGCAGAGTGCGGTGGAGATCCGAGGCTGGGTGATCTAGCGGAGATATAGTTGTATTATCTTATTTGAAAGTTCGACCAGTGATGATCGAAAGGATTGCTTCTAAATAGATAGAGGATCCAGTGTTAGCTAAATGGATCAGGAAGTTAAAGGATGGAACCGAAAGCAATGACTTGAAAGATTTCGGTCTTGACCAGAATAGAATGTTGAAAAAGAAAGGAAGATTATATGTTTCGAGTGTAGGAAACATAAGGAAAGAATTCTTAGAGAAATGCCATCTTTCGAAGTTCTCTATTCATCCAGGAGGTACTAAGATGTATCGGGATATGAAATGGAGTTTCTTCTGGAAAGGTATGAAGTGGGATATTGGCTTATGGATACAGCAATGCTTGAATTGCCAGTAGGCAAATGACGAACTCCAGAAGCCAAGTGGGTTGCTTCAGCCATTTGATATTCCTATATGGAAATGGGATTCTCTTTCCATGGATTTTATTGACAGGTTGCCAAGGTGGAACAGAGGAAATGAAAGCATATGGGCTATAGCGGACAGATTGACTAAGAGTTCCCATTTCATTCCAGTTAAGTCAACCAGAATGGCACTTGTTTTGGAAAATTTGTTTATGAAGAATTCGGTTAGACCACATGGATTTCCTAGTAGCAAGTTAGTGATAGAGATTCCTTATTCACTAGCGAGTTTTGGAAAAGTCTATAGGAAGTTTTAGGAACCAAGCTCAAGATGAGTACCGCTTACCATCCGCAAATAGATAGGCAAACGGAAAGAGCTAACAAAATCTTGGAGGATTTGTTAACAGCTTATTTTCTAGATTTCGGGGGATCATGCGAAGACCATTTTCATTTAGTCAAGTTTTCATATAACAACGGTTATCAGACTAGTATCGGGATGGCACCATTTGAAGCTATGTATGGAAGGCCATGCAAATCTCCCGTATGTTGGTTAGAGAATGGGGATAGGGTTGTTCTTGGTCTAAATTTGGTCAGAGAAGCTACAGAAAAGATTAAGGTCATTCGAGCTGAATGAAGGAGTCTCGGTCTAGGCAGAAGAGTTATGCAGATAAGAGACGGAAAGATTTAGAGTTCTCAGTTAGAGATCAAGTTTTCTTCAATATGTCACCTATGAAGGGGGTGATTAGGTTTGGAAAATCGAGGATGTTGGCACTGAGATTCATTGGACGTTTACCAATTATTGACATGGTCGGTAAACCGCATATAGAGTTGAGTTACTGTGATGACCCAGAATTTTTGAGAATTTGAAATTGGAATATTTAATTGATTTTAAATATTTGAAAGGTTAATTTTAACTTGAATTCCAAATATCGCTATTTATTTGATAATTAAATTAGTGAAATTAATAATTGGAAGTTGAGTAAAATATTTAATTTGGAGTTTCAAGATTGTTAAAAATATTTTAAAGGCTTAGAAAATTCATATTGATAATACTAAAGGTGATATAACTTTTAAAAGTAAATTTAAAAGTGGTTTGTTTGGTTTTGAAATTTTATCGTTTAGACAGATATTTAAAAATAGCCTTCCGAGGCACAGCCTCAGATTTCGACAAAACCAGTTTCATTGGATCCGTAATGTTGTGTTATTATTGGATTTCAAATTTCAAAGTGATTGGAGTAGTTGTGTGTGCATACGATATATAAACGCGTTGAAATTTTATATCGAAAATTCAATATAATAACTGGTCCAAAAAGCTATCTTCTCCATACGATCGAATTAGGGCTCGAAACCTTTTCCATTATGTTCGAAATAGGGGTATAACATTATGAACGCCTAGCGGTATGCCTCTATAGGGATTCGAGATTTTGATATGTGTAATATGGGAAATAAGTTATATTTATGTATAATTAAATTCAATCTTATCCAAATTGTCTACTCAGCCACCCTATGATCTGCACACCCTTATCTTTCGTGTAAACCATGCTTCCTTTCTTTCACTTCAGTTAAATCATAAAATAAATATGTTTCATTGTTCCCTTTTCCTTCTTCTATACGAGGAGACACAAAAGAAAATTTATTTAACCTCTTCAAATTCAATCGTCCGCAAATAAAATGGTCGAGCGAATCAAATCGCGTATTCTCCTTTCTCCTCAACGAAACCTTTTCCCTCTGTTTGAAATAAAGGCGGAGCAAATCGAGTTCGAACCCAGTGGAGGAGGCGATCGAGCATGCGAGAGGGTTGGGATTTATGGTTCTTGGGTTCTTGCGATAGTTTTGAGTCGAGGCGGCGAGCTCGAGTCAGTCGCGCGCGCGTGTGAAGTCATCGGTGCGGCAACTCGATCTGGGTAGGGAACGATCGCGAGCGGGTCGCGATGTAAGGGCGGCAGACCGTCGCGTTCAGTGCTAGGAATCTCGAGCTCGAGTGGCGCTCGCGGGCAAGGAAGAGGGCCTCACGATGAGGCAGAGGCGTGGAGTCGTTCACGAGGCTTCAGATGGTGGCTTGTTAGAGTGAGCGGTAAGGTATTCTTCTTTGTTAAATCATTATGTTTGCAGATTAGGAAGATAAGATTTGTTTTAAATTAAATAAAAAAATAGGACTTTAAATTGTTGCAGGATCTATATATGGTAGATTTTTGACTTTTAAATGTATATAGGCTATTCTGATATATGTAGATCCAAAGAAAAAGTAAATATACCTATTCACGGTTCACTTATGGGTTTAATTCTAAAATAGTGAAGATTTATTTGTTTAATTAAATCTAAATTATATTAGTTACCAAATTATCAGTTTAAATTAAATAAATAAATAGTAATTAATTGTTCGATTGATTCGAAATTAATAAAAATCATCCAATGTTTATTCAAGGTCAAAATTGGGAAGAAACAAACTGAAATGGAAGTGGATTGCAAACAAATCAAAGGTGAATTAATCTCACTCATTTGGGTTATTTAAATTTAAATGGTTAAATTTAAATAATTGGTTGAATGATTGAATTGACTGGTTGTGCTATATTATATATAGTAGTATATATAGTATATTTTGAAGTGATTGATTTTCCGCATTATATAGCGGATGTGACCCTATGCGTCGCATAATAGCGGATGATATTATATTTAAAAACCATATACCGCGATATTACACCTCGAAGTGAAATTGGTATTTTATATTAAGCTAACATCTGTGGATGCATGGAAACAGGATGGAGGGATCCAACTGAATTCCTCAAAATCATTTAGAATGTTTTAATATTCTATGATGTGGTTATTGACAATCTGTGATAAATTATATCGGTAATTGAGATGTTGAATGCTATGTTTGATTGAATAAATTTGGGCATACGGAGTTACCAAAAATATATAAATTGGATTTTGGAAAGAAATTTAAAGAAGAGAATTTGTAAGTAAAATGATTAGAGAGAATTGGGGTAAATTATAGAATGAATTGGAAAAGAAGAAAAGTGGATTTTTAAAATTTTAATGAATAAAATCCGAGTATGGGGAGGGAGATTTTGGAAAAAGGGAGATAATGAATTTTGGAACCCAAGTGATGTTATTTAAAGGGATAAAGAATTTATTTTAAAATTCAAGGGTTAAATTTATTTAAAGAGATAAAGAAGGAATTTAGGAAACCTGAATTTGGTGTTTTCAGTTAAAAAGATTTTAAGTCCTAATTAAGGAATAAAATCTTAAGTTAATGGGTTTTGAATAAATTGAGTTGGTAAAGGAATTTATTTCAAAATGGAGTAATTTGGAAATCAATTTGAAATTTGATTTAAGTGTTTGGAATTAGAATTTTAAAAGAGAAGTGATACTTTGGAATTTATAAACTGGGTTTATAAAAGTGAAGGAATATATCAGTGGAAATTTGGAAGAATAAATTCAAGGTGGGAATTTATTAAAGGAATGGATAAATTTGTTTAAAAATAAATAGTGATTTATTTTTGAAGGATGTGAAAGAGAAGCGAATTTCCCTAGATTGCCAAGTACGTTTTCAAAGCAAATTTTTAAATATAAGTTAAAAGTTTTAATGTTGTTTTAAAAAGCATGTTTTAGAAAATTTATTATTTCGAAATGTTTAAATTCTAAAGTAAGTATTTTTTTTCAAATCTATTATCGTAGTAATTATTTAAAGGTGACTTGGTATTTTGTTTTAAAGGAGAAATCTAGTTTTATATTTTATAAAGTAACCACATTTTAAATATTCTTAAAGTATATATTTTGAATAAGTATTAAAGTAATTCTTAATTTAAATATTTTAAAGGATATGGTATAAAAAAGTGTTTTAAATTATGTTTAAAATCTAAAGTATTGTACTTGGTGTCTTAGGTGGAAATAAATAGTTGGGAATTTATCCCATGAGAAGAGTATGGTTTGAAAACTGTTTTCAAAAGGGTGGAAAATAGAAATATATCTTGCGAAGATATTTTGAGAATAATAAATAATTTGGAAAAATTATTTATTGTTTGATGGTTGTTTGTGAATGTTAATTGATAGCTAAATAATCGACTATCAATATTGGCCAATGCGTTGATCGTTTCGAAGAGACCGGGATCGGGATTTATTTCCTGAAAACCATTTCGATCCGGTTTGAACGTTTTCGTGGAAAAACGAGTTCGGAGTCGAAGATGGAGCAGTGATGTGCAAGGGCTAGTCGCTACTAATCCTGAGGATGGTTCCAAAATGGATGTAGTAGGAGTAGTGCCTTCGGTTCCGTTCGAACCCGGAACAGACTTGTATGGATGAATGCTTTCAGAACATCGTCAGGTGGACGGTGAGCATTCTAAGTAATATGTTCTAAAAAGGTAACGCTTAGCCTCGAGCCTCATCAATTGGGAATGACTGAAAATCAGGGGTTATGCAGCAAGGCTAGGTGGGTAGCACCCATTAGGGTAAGGTCATCCCTGTCTAGATGTCCCTTTTTATTCGGCTTAGTGATGTGGTTGCTTATCCCAACCGTGGGGCGATCTTACTTGGAATTGTCCAGTAAGGGGTAGTCCCGGTCTTGTGTTGCAGAGGATTGGGAGTAATCCTCGGTACGGTGATCTAGCCCACATACTGTGACAGGTGGTACCCCAGTGCCTAGTCATTAGTTGGAAATCCATTCTCCCTACATGCCTTTTACGGTTTTGTTTGTATTACCCACGACTGTGGCTAATAGCTGGAATTTAATAAACGTAACAATTTCGGCTATTTAAATAAGTATTTGTATATAGACCCTATTATAATATCAAAGGATTTCATAAGAAATGTTTTAGCTATCGTAAGGTAAAAGCCCGACATGTTTATTTGTGGTGTGGTCTTACGAGATGCTTTTGATTTTCAAGGGATTCTGAAACTTTAATAATCCAATTGAGTGTGGTTTTCTCACACAGGTATTTCAGACTAACTCGGGTGTTATTTAACTATAATGCTCGGGTTAGATCGAGTATTATAGATTACAGGAAATGATGTTGTGGAGCTGGATGGCGATACGTACTTTAGTATTTATATGAAATATTCCGTTGTGTATTCATTTTCTGGAAGGAGGGGATATTATAACCGTCCTGAGTTGTGTTGTTGTTTGTATTGAACTCTGATGTTGTACTCTGATGATGTAATGTATAAATAGATATATTTGTTGTTGTGTAAAGATCATTTATTATCTATTATATTTTATTTCGCTGCGATGGTTAGATTCTGATGTTGTTTTCTATTTTCTTCTTCTACCTCTTCTTCTTTAACCCAAATGGTTCGTATTTCCGTTCATCTTGAGTTGAGTGATGGAGAATAGTGTTGACTCATGAGGTGTGGAATTGTGGGCTGTTACAGTTACCGAGCAGATTGGTAGGAGTCCATGATGTTTTCCATGTTTATCATCTTAGAAGGTGTGCTAGAGACCCGAAGACTACTATTGCACCGACTATGCTAGAGAACTTAGTAATAGAACCAGACTTGACTATAGCAAGGTAGCTGATTCGCATTGTCGTGGGAGATAAGAAGAGGCTTAGAACCAAGACAATCAAATTGTTCAAAGTCCAGTGGAGCGACGATGACAGAGACTGTACTTGGGAGGTTGAGAGCAAGATTAGAGATACTTATTCTAACTTGTCTGATGCTATGTTTTACCTTCTTGATTGATTTCTTGTGTTCCTTATCGTAATTTTAAGGACGAAATTATTTAAGGAGGGAAGTCTGCAACACCCCAAATTTTTGGTAATAATATTTAGGACGTTTAATTAGTTAAATTCAATAAGTCAATGTATTGATTAGGGGATTAAGATTTGATTTTAGTTAAGGTATAATCGGGACATTTAACAACGAATTAAGAAAGAATTAAAATGAAATAGAGTAGGCATAAAACAGGAAAGAGATCATTCATATATCCCTTAAACTTGGCTATGTATTCTCCTTCAAATATTCACTTTTCATTTTCAAAATTTTAAACAAAAGGCCGACCACCACTTATAAGAAAAAGGGGGAAGAAGATTAAGGAACTAAAGGACAAGCTAATTCAAATAAAATCCATTCACATCTCAATCTCTATAATCTCTAAAGCTAAGGTGAATAATGTTTATATCTCAAATCTTTTATTGTTTTCATTTTAAGATGAATTCTGAATATTTTGCATTGATTTGCCATGGTTTTGAATAATGGAATGGGTATATATACTTATTGATGAATTATGATTGTTCATATTGAAATGATGTGTTTTAATGTGAAAACCGTATTAAATGACATTCAAATTCCTTGCGAATTTTTATGAAGATTAGAAATGATATTTTAGAGATGGGTTTCAATTTTTAGAATTTTTGTGGAACTTATATGAATTTTCTAGTAAAGAAAATGTTAATTTGGGTTAATAATTATTTATGGTTAAATAATAAAAGGTTTAGGTCGGAAATTTTTTATATGTTGGAAAACATATTAAAAAAATTCTGGAAGTTTTGTAGATATTCCTAAGTGTTTTAATGGTTAGATAAAATTATTTAAGTTATGGAACTTAATTGTTTTATGTAATTAAGGAAGGAGAAGGGGCTTTTGTAACGATCCAGTTTTTCAATTGCCTAAATTTAAAATAGTTAATTGAATTTAAATATTGAAAAATGAAAATTATAAGTTGAATTGGTTGATTTATTGGATATTGAATCTAATATGAACAAAAATGATTTTTAAAGTCGATTTAAATTCTAGTTGAATTATAATGGAGTTAGTAAACTTTTAATATTAATTTAACATTGAATAAATAGAAACTGGAAATTTCTAATTATAATTAGCGTGTGAAAATAGTCCTTTTGACACTGTCTTGTATTTCAACGAAACCGGTTTCATTGGATCCATAATGTTATATTATTATAGGATTCCAAATTTTGTGTCAATCGGACTTACCGTTTGGCTATGAGAGCTTGAAACACATAGAAATTAATTAAGGTAAATTTAATTAAAATAATTCGATTCAAAAACCTATCTTCCAAATATGATGGAATTGACTTCCGATATATATTCCATTCTGTTCGAATAAGGGTAAAAAATTATGAACGCCAAGCGGCACGCTTCGTTTGGAGTCCGAAAATATTTCACGTGAATAGTATTTTGAAACATTGTCTATATAAGGACCTACATTTCCAAGGCCTAGCCCCCCTAACCCTACCCACCACTTGTTATTCAAGGGCCATAAATTCATCCCCTTCCTGCCTCAATCGTACATCATCCACACACTTATATGCTTCGACGTCAACAGCAAAGATGAAGAGCACATCAAGATCTGTACATCCAACAATGGAGATTGCCTAAAGTTCGTCGTAGGCGCCCAAATATGGCCACGTTCTTCATGCATTTGGGGGTGAATTTCGAGGCAGTGATGAGGCCCAGCTTGTCGTGGTCGTGGGCGGTGGTCTGTGGGGCAATGAAGTTCATTTTAAGGTGGTTGAGCATCGTCGATTGCGATGATGGAGGAGCGATGATCAAAATAAAAAACCAATGATGGGTTATCACGTGCATATGTGAACTGGTGGGAGGGGAAGAAAGGAGCAGCCTAGATTTGCAAATCCAAAAATGAATGGCCCAGTTGTGTTGAAGGTTATAAAGAAAGAAATTGTAATTTAATTACATTATGAATCGTGAATCTTTAAAAATGTATATCTTCTTCATACGAGATCGAAATTGGATGAAACGAATTGTGTTGGATTCATATTCGTGAATAGAACGCGATGGAGCTTGATTAAGGTTTATTTGAGCTAGTGGAAATTTTGGTTAAATTCGAACGCCTGTTCGTTTCTATCGAAATAAAACGTCGCAACGACGACTACAATCAATGTGAGTAAAACTCACTCTCTCTAGCCCGCTTATATTTTTACCTAAGTGGAAATATTTTTGTTATGCTGTTTTGATGATTGTTGGATGTTATATATGTATCTTTGTATACATATTGGATGTTTGAATGTTATGTTAAACCAATTAGTAGTTGGATATATTCCTACCGATTGGAGTAGATGAGACTCTATACGTTCCCGTGTATAAGCGGATGACCCTTTGTATGTGCATCTTCCTTGAAGTAGGCATTGTACATATTTTGTTATATGTATATTTGTTGCAGATGACAGGTTGGAGGGATCCAACTGGATTCCTCACCGTTGTTAATTTTTATTTAAAGATATTGTTATATATGCTGGTATTATGTGATGTTGGATGTGATGGATTCCATGATTTCTATTATTGCTGTGAATCCCCATATTTAGTGCTACAGTAACCTTAGGCCTATTTTTTGGAACCCTAAAATACTAAAAATGATTTCAATTTTTAAAAAGGATGTTTAAGTGATTTTTGAAGTTATGTAAGTTCTAATAATGGTTTGTAAATTATTAAAGAAGAAGTCATTTAAATGGAATCAGAATATGATTTTTGATAATATGGAGTTTACTATTTTGTAAAATAAGTTAAACTGAGAACTTTGAACTTATTATAAATGGTTTAGATAAATAAGATTTACAAAATTGATATTTTATAAATAAATGTACTGTTATTACAAACGAGTTTTATAAGTGTAAAAATGTAGTTATAAATGAAATCTTACAAGTAAATAAGATTTATGAAGTAATGAAGTTATAAAAGGAATGAATCTGTAAATAAAGAAATTTATAAGCAAACAAACTTATAATGAGATTTTGACATGTAAATGAGACATAAATGGAAACTATTAATAAAGGAAATTTATAAATGGAAGTTTTGTAAAATATAAATAGGATTATAAACCTTGTTTTATAAGTGTGAAATGATTTATTTTGATAAGCTAAATATGGATTTTTGCAAAAGAAATTATATTCACGTTTTAAAATGAATAATTTTGAATGAATGATTTGGAAGTGATATTTATAAATGGAGTTTAAATGGATTTGAAATGCAATTTAAAATGTGTTGAACATCAAAAACATAGATTTCAACATTTGTTGTTGAAATAGACGTTTTGTGAAAGTAAAGATGGCATGGACTGTAACCTTTTTGTTATAGTAAATGATTTTGTAAAGGAAATATTGAATATAGTTAGTTGAATCTCCGTACTAGTATTTTTGGATTGTCGTAACGATGTTTTACGCAATATTCGTTTTGACCCAAATAACATATGTCTTCCATAAAGATTTGCATATATACTTAATCATTGAATTAAGTATATGATATATTTTCTAAGTGTTGAAAATAAAATAAATTGTGAATTCACTTATTATTAAAATAAGTATATGAAAATGTTTTCCAAATATCCAATAATTGAAATGGTATTGAATATTATCCTTTTTAAAGATATTTTGAAGTGAAAAATTGGAAAGTGATTTGATTTATAAACGATTAATAAAATCAGGCCCAGTGTCTACTTATTGCCAGATTTTGTTTGTTGCTTTGATAGTTAAATAATCGACTATCAAATTTGGCCATTTTAGTTTCTCAACTTGATGTAGAAACTAATTAATCTTACATTTAGTACGTAACTGGCTGTATAGGCTTGATTATCATTTGTATTGAAAATGGTTATCCGTGGATGCAGAGTGATTACTCCAATCTAATCAAGCTTCCTTCTTCGTCGAAGGATAGCAAGTTGAAAGTTAGAGACATGATAAGTCTACGAGACTTGGTTTTTGTTTGAAGTTGAGAAATGATTTTGTGTTGTTGGTGCGAAGAGACCGGAATCAGATTTATCTGAAAAGCACTTCGGACCAACGTATTTTCGACGATTGTGTAGGTTGGTCAATGATATTGATATTTAAGATTTTCATAGTGAAGAACTACTTATTGATCATTTGGAGTTAAAATTCCAATATACATATAGTAGCAGTAGTCTCTTCATTATGAAATATCCATTGCAAGGGCTATCGTTACTAATCCTATAGGATATGGTAGGAGAGGACCTTTGGTTTGTCCTGTTCCTGGACAACTTGTGTGGACAAGTGTTTGACATTGCATTTCTAAGATTACATACATTGGTTTTTACAAACGTACATCATGTGGTGGCGGAGAAGGAAACTTCTCTTAGCTTAACACCTTGCATGAGACATACGAGCTCAAGGGTTGTATTTTTGTGGAAAGCAATTAGTAGTCAACGGAAATGGTGATGATGTAGTGATATGTGAAAGGTAATTGGTACCTCTTTTGGCCTCACTTCTCGAAAAATGACTGAAATTAGGATAGTAGAAACAAGGCAAAGGGGGGCGCTCCCAATTAGGAGATGTCTTCACTCTTCTAGAAATACCTTTACACGCTATGACGTCGTGTTTCTGAATATTGTTGATGTATGCTTGTGGCCTCGGATTTAGGTCGGTAATGACTGAAGTGATTACATATTCAGTACTGTCCAGGAATGGGTAGGCCGATCTTGTGGTAGTTTAGGTGTCCAGTATCTGGATCCTGGGTACATCCCTCGAGAGGTGTACTGAGTTCCGAAAAGGTAGTCTCTTCGTGTAGAAATCTGTATGTAATCCAAAATCCAGTATGTGCCTGCCATTTTATTTGTAGAGCCTAGTATTGCAGAATTTAATAATGGTAACAATTTCAGCTGTGTCGATTATTATTTGTATAATAGACACTATTATAATTTAACATGATTTGATATGAAATAGTTTGGTTATCTTAAGAGAAATACCTGTCTGTGTTTATGTGTGGATGTGTCTTGCTAGATACCTTTGATTTGATAAAAGAATGCTTTTATAAACTTTAAAATAAATTCAGTTGAGGTGTGTTTTTCTCATGCTGGTTTACCAGACTGAACTGGGCGTTCTTCCCTTTCAATGCTCGGGTCAGACTGAGTAAATTTACAGGTTCAGATTTGGTGCCCACGGAGCTTCATTAGGAGAGCTGGAGATCTTCATATCGCATATACGTATCTGTTTATTTTTCCACTGTTTTGTTATTTTGTTGTAAATTGTAACGAATCAGAATTTTAGTCATTTGAAATTCGTATATTTAGTTGATTTTCAATATTCACATGTAAATTTTATAAGAAGAATAACTTATATTTGAAATATAGCGATTTAATTAGATAATTAAATTGTTAATTTAATATTTGAAATTGCTGAAATAATTGAAATTTGAATTTAGTATGAATAAAAATGATTTATAAAGTTAAATTAAATTCTATTTGAATTGTAATGATGTTAGAGAAATTTTAAAATTGAATTAAAAGTTAATTTATAGAAATTGAATATTTTAATATTCAACTAACGCGTAAAAATAGTCATTTTTCATACAGTCTCATATTTCGACGAAACCAGTTTCATTGGATCCATAATGTTATATTATTGTAGGATTTCAAACTACGTGTCAATCGGATTCACGATTAAGTCAGGCAAGCTGAAACGCGTAGAAATTCATTTAAGTGAATTTAAATTTAAATAATTGGATTCGAAAACCTATCTTCAAAATACGATCAAATTGACTCACTGCTATTTTTATATAAGTGATAATAAATTTTATTTATGATGATTGATGATTGTTTGGATGATATATGATATAGATAATATATATTGACTGGTATTTGGATATATTCCTGCCTAGTGGAGCAAATGAGACCTTATATGTTCCCTTGTATGAGCAGATGACCTTTTGTACGCGTGTCTGCCTCGAAACGGACATTGTACACATATTCTAATATATATATTTTTTGCCGGAGACAGGTTGGAGGGATCCTACTGAATTCCTCACCAGTATTGTTTTTATTTAAAGATATTGATGTATATGCTGTTATCATGTGATATGTGATGATTTGGATATCGTGAATGATGTATTTAGTGTTGTTGCAGCATTGGGCCTATTTTTGGTAAATTAAGAATATTAAACTGATGATTTAAAATTAAAAAGGATTTTCAAATGATTTTGAAAATATATGTTTTGTTAAATTTTGAATTGTTAAGAAGTGAGTTTATTTTAAATAAATAAATGTAACAATTTTTATGTTATAATAATTATGACTTTTAGGAAATATAAACAAAATGTGATTTTTGAAATATGGAGTTACTTATTTTGTTAAAATAGTTTAAATTGAGTTTTTTGAAATTATTATAAATGGTTTTATATATAAGATTTATAAAATTGATATTTTATAAATCAGAATAATGGAACCATAATGAAGTTTTTATAAATGATAAAATGAAGTTATAATTGGATTTTATAAGTAAATAAGATTTATAGATTTGTGAATTGTAAAATTATAAAATGAATAAATTTTTAAATAAGAGAATTATAAGTGAATTAACTTATAAATTGGATTTTGGCATATAAACAAGATAAATGAGTTTAATTAATAAAGGAATTTTATAAATGGAAGTTGTTGTAAAAATTAAATGTGAATTTATAAACATTGTCTTATAAATGTGAACTCAGTTGAAATTGTTAAGTTAAATAGTGGAAGTTTATTAAAGGAATTTCATCCACGATTTTGGACAGTGGATAATCCTTTGTTAAAATGTGTATAAGTGATGAATTTGGTAAAGGAATTATATCCACGAGTTTGGACAGTGAATAATCCTTAAAATGAATGTGTAGAAATATTGAATTTGGTAAATGAATTATATTTACGATTTTGGACAGTGAATAATATCTTTAAATTAAGTAGATATTTTGAAAAGTGATCTTTTAAATGAAGTTAAATGGTTTGAAGATATTTAAAATGTGTTAAGTATCGAAACCATAGATTTCAACATTCAATATTGTAATAGACATTTTCGAGAAATAAGGAATTGATGGACTATAACACTGTTGTTATAGTAAATGGTTTTCGAAAGGAAATGTTTTGCATAGTATATGCGATTTATATATCTATCCAATTTTCAAATCCATATACTAATGAATTTGGGTTGTCGTAACAATGTTTTACGCAACATTCGTTTTGACCCAAATGAATGCGTTTAAGAGAATGTTTTCCTTCAAGTATAAAATATATACTTAATCATGATTCAAGTATATGTAATATTTTCTAAGTGTTGAAAATAAAATTGATTTGTGAATTACTTATTATTAATTAAGTATACGGAAATGTTTTCTAAAGTTGAAATGGTTTTGAGAATATATCTTTTTAAAGATAATATGAAATGAATATTTGTCAAGTGATTTAATTAATAAAAGGGTAATTAAAGGGCCTAGTGATTGCTTATGGTGCTAAATATTTGTTTGTTTGCATTGATAGTTAAATAACCGACTATCAAATTAGGCCATTTTAGTTCCTCGACTTGATGTGGGAACTATTTAGTCGTACATTTAGTACGTACTCTTCTGTGTATGCTTGATTATCGTTTGTATTGAGGATGTTGATTCGTATAGTGCGGAGTATTTCTCTAATCTATAGAGCTTCCTTCTTGGCCTGAAGGATAGCAAGTTGAAAGTTAGGGATGTTATAAGTCTATGAGACTTAGTTTTTGTGTGAGGTTGAGAAACGCTTTTGCATTATTGGTGCGAAGCGACCGGGATCGGGTTATCTGAAAACCACTTCGGGCCAACATATATGCGTTCGATTGTGCAGGTTATTGATGATATTGATATTCAAAATTTTCATAGTGGCGGACTGCTTATTGATCGTTTGGGGTTAAACTTCCAATATACATCCAATAGTAGTAGTCTCTTCATTATGAAATATCCAATGCAAGGACCATTCGCTACTAATCCTAAGGATTTCCTAAAGGATGTGGTAGGAAAGTGTCTTTGGTTTGTCTTATTCCTGGACAACTTGTATGGATGTTTGTCTGACATTGCATTTCTAAAGGTTACGTACACTGGTTTTTACAAACGTACATCGGTGGTGGCGAAGAAGGCAACTTCTCTTAGCTTAACACCCTCCTTGAGACATATGGGCTTAAGGGTTGTATTTTTGTGGAAGGAAATTTATAGTCAACAGAAATGGCCATGTGGGATTCAACGTAATGTGATTGTGATTTGTGAAACGTAAACATTACCTCTGGCCTCATCAACCAAAAATGACCGAAACAAGGTTAGATGTGGCAAGGCTAAGTAGGTCGCTCCCAAGTAAGATATGATCATCCTCTTTTAGATATATCTTTACATGCTATAACGTCGTGTATCAGATTATTGTGGTTTGTATGCTTTGAGGGGCCTCGAAAAATGTCGGTAATGATCGAAGGATGATATATTTGGTACCATCTAGTTATAGAGGAGGGTCGGTCTTGTGTTGGTAGAGTATCATTTATGATGGTCCTCGGTACATTCCTCTAGAGATGTACTGCCGGAAGGTAGTCCCTTCACATGGTCGTTTGTATGGAAATCCAAACTCCACTACGTGCCTGTCATTTTGATTGTATTACCCATTTTGGGCTATATGCTGGAATTTAATAATGGTAACAATTTCGACTATTTTGATTATTATTTGTATATTAAACACTATTATAATATAAGATAATTTGATATGAAATGTTTTAGTTATCGTAAGGCAAAACATGTCCGTGTTTATGTGTGGGCGTGTCTTGCAAGATACTTTTGTTTTGAAAGGAAAAGTTTGGTAATTTAATAAATTTAGTTGAGTGTGTTTCTCACGCTGGTTTACCAGACTACTTCGGGCGTTCTTCCTTTTCAATGCTCTAGTCAGACCGAGTATATTTACATGTTCAAATTTGGTGCTATTGGAGCTTCAGCAGGAGAGCTGGAGATCTTCATTTTATATACATGTATCTGTTTTGATTATCCGATGTGCGCATTGTCGTTGTTGTTTATATTATCGACAATTGTGAGGACAAGTTATTATAACTGTCCGAGTTGATGATTATTGATTGATTGTTGTACTCTGATTGATGTACGTATATACAGTTTCTGTTTTGTAAAGATCATTGATATGATATTATATGTTTTCTGTTGCGATGTGAGATTATGTATTACTCAGTTTGGTTCTATCTTCTCTCTATCTTCTCTTCTCTTCTTCTCTCTTCTTTTCTTCCTCTTGACTTTCCATCAGTCTGTACTTTTTGGGTTGGATGTGTGGTTTATTGTCGATTCAAATAGTATAGATTTGCAGGTCGACACACGTGGTATCAAAGTTTAGATTTTGTATATTTCTAAGCTTTGATGTGTACTCACTATAGATAGGGATAGTAGCACCCTAGATTGAGTTTGAGTGTATTATATATATGAGCATGTATTTGTTAGCGATTATAAAATGTTTTATATTGTGTTTACTTATCAGTTGAGTTGTTTGTGAATTCTAGTTGGTATATGCGATGCCATATCATCGATAGGGATTTCTAAATACTTAAACGAGGCAAGTCGACATAGTATCATTTTAAATTGGGTAGATGAAATAATTTTACCTCGTTTATATTTTATATATAAAGGACATAATTTTTTAGGAATTATTGAAGTGTATATAAATGGATTATTTGGTTGTTGTAAATGTAAATATATATAAGTTAATATAAAAGCTATTTGAATAATCTAAATAAAAGTAACAATTGTAAAAGAATAAATTATATAAGCAAATGAATTATAAAGTATGGAATTATATTTAATATGATTTACAATTGTGAAATAAACTTATATATAAGAAATGAAACTAAATGAGTATATTTATAAATATGAATTATAAATAAAAATGAATTTTAACTAAGAATTTGAAATTTGAATCCCGTTTATTTTGAAAGTTATTTTTCAAAGTTAAAAGTGATTATATTATTATAAATCTAAATAAGACAAATAAATTTGGAATGATCTTATCTAAGTGAAGTGAAATAGTGAAATTATATAAGTGTGAATTTATAAATGTGATTTATAAATAAAAGGAACTTTCAAAAGAATTTAAAGCATTGAATTCACTACTATTGCTGGGAAATAATAAAGGTGACGACTGCAGCATCATCAGTATCATTTTCGGGTTTCTGTGTGATTGATTTGCTACAATAGTAAATTGAAATTGAAGTTTTGTTTTGATATGCAAAATTGAATTTAAAATCCAAGTTGAAATGGATAAAAATAAGTGAAATGTGTTTTGGACTTATAATATGAAATAAAAGAAATTTTAACTTTAGTGAAGTTAAATAAATTGAATTGAATTTGAACCAGATTAGATAAATTATTGAAATGAAATTTAATCTTAAGAGGTAAGTGATTATATAATACGAATTTGAATGTTTGAATAAATAAGTTGTATAACTTATAAAATGGAAAATGTAAGTAAAACTAAATGTTAAAATGGTTAAACAATTTTGTTAAGCAAAACAAAATCTGAATTTGAATAGTGATATGAATTTGATTTAAGTAAAGGTTAAATAAAATGATGAGTTAGAAGAAAATTTAGATTTGTGATTATAAAGTGTTAAGAAATTGAGTTTGAATTATATTAGAAGTGAACTTAAGTTGTGTATTGGAAATAACTGCAAGGAAAATGAAATGAAACGTAACTTAAGTGATGTTGAATGGGGTTGAATTTGATATCAAAATGAATTAATAAAGTAAAGTGATGAATGTGAACTTGAATTATATAATGAAATTCAACTTTAGTTGTATAATGAATTATCAATTGAATAATTGAACAAAAATCATTCAAAGGTTAAACTAATTGAAATTAAACGTGTTAAACCAAATTGAAGGTAAACAAAGTAAATATGAATGTTGAAAGTAAAGTAAATTAATTTGGTTATGTTGGTGATACATTGGTTGTTAGATGAGTGTTAGTTGATTGTATAGAAATTCATTTGAAATTGAAAGCTAAATAATTGAATTTAAATTATAAGTGAATCTAAATAGAATTTATTTTGATTGAATTGGAAGCGAAAAAACTTGAATGTAAATTAGTGAATGTAAACTACTTCAATGTGAATGAATAAATGTTAGTAATGTCTAATGTTAATGAATCAAATGTGATTTAATTGAAAATCAATTCAATTAATATTAATGTGAAATGAATTATATTGATTTGATTATGAATTTATTGGATATATATCGGTTTGTTCGGTGTTAGTTGGATGAAAGTTGTTTGATGGTTGGATTTGTTGATTTGATTGCATTTGCTATATTAGCATATATAGTTGTTGTATTGCTATATGTTGTATATTGATATTACTTTCTATATGCATGTTTCTCATTTGTTTGTTCAGTATTTAGTATGTGCGGATGGCATATGCTTCGCATTTGGAGCTCGCTTTCGTGCTACATTAGTCGTATATGCTCGCTAATAATATATAAGGTACATATCTCGGATTACATATCGTACTTTTATACTTTTTTCACTACGAGATGCCTCATCCTCGTAGATGAGATGTACATTTATGATATATATATATATATGTATGTATGTATGTATGTATGTATATGTATATATATATATGTATATATATTGTGATCCTACTACGATCGAACCGTGCAAAGGAGGCTATGGAGAATTTTTCAAAAAATTCGAGGCGTTAGAAATTTTTTGAGAAATTGGAATAAAAATTTTGATAACTATAATTTTGATTTTGAGTTATAAATTTGAAACAATATTTGTTAGTTTTGAAGATAACTAAGTATGGATTTGAAAACTTAGAAAGTTTTATAAGAAGTTTAACTAGATTTTGGGAAAGTTTAACACTAAACGGATTTTATAATCCAATTTGAACGAATTGTTTTTGAAAAGTTAATGGATTTTGTGACGTTTTCTTACTTGGTAATTTCTAGGACGAAATTCTTTTAAGTAGAGGAGAATATAACGACCCAGAATTTGAGTCATTTGAAATTCGTATATTTAATTTATTTTAAATATTCACAAGTAAATTTTATAAAATGAATAACTTATATTTGAAATATAGTGATTTAATTGGATAATTAAAATGTTAATTTAATATTTGAAATTGCTGAAATAATTGGAATTTGAATTTAATATGAATAAAAGTGATTTATAAATTTAAATTAAATTCTATTTGTATTAGAATGATGTTAGAGAACTTTTAAAATTGAATTAAAAGTTAATTTATAGAACATGAATATTTTAATATTTAATTAACGTGTAAAAATAGTTATTTTTCATACAGTCTCGGATTTCGACAAAACCAGTTTCATTCGATCCGTATTTTATATTATTGTAGGATTTCACATTTCATGTCAATCGGATTTACGGTTTAATCGTGGCAAGCTGAAACGCATAGAAATTTGTTTAACTGAATTTTAAACTTAGATAATTCGATTCGAAAACCTATCTTTCAAATACGATCGAATTGGCTTCTGATATACATTTCATTGTGTTCGAAATATGGGTAAAACATTATAAACGCCGGGCGGCATGATTCGTTTGGAGTTCGGAAAATTTTCGGGTGAACAGTGGGCATAAAATTTATATAAAAGGACATCATTTCTTTTTATTTTCACAAACCCTAACTAACTAGGGTTACAACCGCCATTAACATTTCGATGGTTAGAAACTTTGAAACTTCCTCCTTTATTATCTCTCCATCCATCGACTTTTAGGCCGAGACTTCAACTAGTGATTTGTTGAGGGGAGTGGGATCTAGGGGATCAACGGTTGTGATCTCCATCGGTGCTTTGTGGTGGTCAAAATCGAGGTTTGAAGGCGGGTAGTTTGTGCATGATTTTTGAGATGAATATGGGCTTGAGTTCGACCGGATTCATGGAGAAGGTGGAGCACATGGTGGGCTTCGAAACGGAGTAGCTCGATCGACGCATTGAATGAATATGGCGGCTAGATGGCTTTAGTCACGTGATGGAAATGATGGAGAAGAAGCATGAATCATTGGCTGAGATATAGGGAAAACGAAATCAACGGCCATGATAAAAGCTAGGTTTAAAAATAAATAAAAGCTGTAAATAATATATATATATATATATATATATATATATATAAATTCGTGTGATCTTAAAATAGTGTAACTTTGTCATACGAGTTCCGTTTTTGACAAAACAAGTTGCATCGGGTTTGTACTGACGAGCTCTACATTTTGGAGCTGGTTTGGAGTTTATTGGAGATAGTGTAAATTTTGGGTAAAATTAAACGGATGTTTAATTTTATTCGGAATAAAACACTCCAACTGTAGTTGGAATCAATGTGAGTGCAACTCACTCTTTCTGACTCATTGATATTTTTATATAAGTGAGAATAAATTTTATTTATGATGATTGATGATTATTTGGATGACATATGATATATTATCTATATATTGATTGGTATTCCTTCCTATTGGAGCGGATGAGACCTTATACGTTCCCGTGTATGAGCGGATGACCTTTTGTGTGCGCATCTGCCTCATAGCAGACATTGTATACATATTCTAATATATATATATATATATATATATATATATATTTGTTGCAGGTGACAGGGTGGAGGGATCCAACTGGATTCCTCAACAGTATTGGTTTTATTTACAAATATTGATGTATATGCTGTTATCACATGATATATAATGATTTGGATGTCGTGATTGATGTATTTAGTGCTGTTGAAGCATTGGCCCTATTTTTGGTAAATTAAAAATATTAAAGTGATGATTTAAAATTAAAAATGATTTTCAAGTGATTTTGAAAATATACAATTTGTTGAATTTTGAATTGTTAAGAAGTTATTTTATTTTAAATAAATAAATGTTATAATTTTTATGTTATAAAAATTATGATTTTTGGGATATATAATCAGAATGTGATTTTTGAAATATAGAGTTAATTATTTTGTAAAATAGTTTAAATTGAGATTTTTTTATTTTTTTTACCAAAGCTAAGCGGGTTTGACTGGCCCTAACCAGTTTATTGCGTAAACGATAAATAAAATTGCACCATAACAAATCTATGGAGCAACAGGAAAAGAACAACTAAAAAAAACAAGTAACCAAATAAAATAACCAAAGCAAACTGTGACAACATGCCCACAATCAGATCCAAAAACTGTTTACCTCAGTGGTGAACTGAAACGTGCAGTTTCTAACACCATCTTTGATGGAGCCAATTAGCCAATTCCACAATTCTATTTCAGTTTTTCTCTTGCTATTGAATACTCTGTCATTTCTTTCCCTCCAAATTACACGTATAAATTTTTTGAGGACTAGAAGCAACATTGTACCAGAGTCATTCTTCCATCTTGTGGCGCTAAATAGAAAGCACCACTCACTATTGCTATTTCTAGTTCTGTTACCATGACCTAGTAAGGCAGAAATCCTATTCCATAACATATGTATAACCTTGCAACTGAAGAATAGGTGAACATTAGTTTCGGGTTCTTCAAGACAAAAACAGCATGTAGCATCAGAAACCATGCCAATGCGATGGAGTTTGTCTTTGAAATTCATGGCATTTCTGAGGACCTTCCAAAGCAGAAAGTTGTCATTTTCTTTGTAGTGACTATCCCAAACTCTTTTTTCCCAGGCAAACCAAGGAACGGTCGTGACGTGGGAAAGACAATCATATATGTTGGCAATGGAGTGAACGACAAGATCAGGAGACCACAGCACCCTGTCACAAGTGACAGTAGGGTACTGTTGCCTGCTGATCTCCCGCCACAGTTGTCGTGTGGATTGGTTGCTGGTAACCGGTAATGAGATGACACCATTAGTTATGAAGTTCTTGGCCTTGGCATCCATTGGAATACCAGTCTGAAGTATTTGGTTGTATGTCATCATTTTACTAAGAATGAGACCATGCATAGCCCAGGGATCATTCCAGAAGCTCACATTGCCACCAGGAGACGTAATGTGTTTGAAATGCGGAAGCAACAGTGGCCGAAGATTGAGGATGGATCTCCAAGTCCAAGTACTGTCGTGGGCGATGTCCATACACCAAAAATAATTATGTTTAAGCTGATGCTTCTTCGTCCACATCACCCAAATATTGTTTTTAGAATTAAGCAGATTATCAAAATGCGTACTAAAGGCGGCAGAATTCCAATTTCGTATGTTAATAATGCCTAGGCCACCCATGCTTTTCTTGGTTTCAACTTTGCCAAAGTTTATGGGTTTGAGCTTATTAGAGTGTATGCTACCAAACCAGAGAAAATTACACATGGCCTTCCTAATCATGTGAATGAGCTTCCCGGGTAGAATGAAAGTTCTGGACCCATATGTTGTGAAAGAGAATAGCACAGATTTAATAAGGGTGAGTCTTCCCGCCTGAGTAAGAAACCTGTTGGCCCAGGCTTTCATGGTATGCGTTATCTTGTCATATAGTTTTATGCACTGAGTTGTAGTGACTTTGGAGGAAGTCATAGGGATCCCTAGGTATGAGATATCATCAGGAGCAAGGGGCAGGTGACAATCATTAGCAAGTGTCAGGACAGTAGCGGCATCAATGCCAACAACTTTGATTAAGGACTTGTCAAGATTAATAGCAAGCCCACTGAACTTGTGAAAGGCATTGAGACAATCCATCAGATTGCTAATTGATTGAGAAGTAGGCTTGGTGAAGACAATAAGGTCATCAGTAAACATGAGCGAGGAAATAAGGGGGTCTTTGCATTTGGGGTGGGTGAGAATTCTTTTGCATGTGATTTCATGGTTAATCATAGCTGTGAGCACTTCCATGATTAGAATAAAGATGTAAGAAGACATAGGGCACCTTTGTCTGATTCCTTGCCTACTCTTGAAGTAGCCAACAGTCTTACCGTTGAGATTAATTGAAAAGTGGGCTGTCGAGATGCAAGTGTAGATCCATGAGGCAAAGTGGGGGGGGGGGGGGAATTTCGTTTTGGTAAGGGTTCTAGAGATAGTGGTCCATTGAAGAGTATCATATGCTTTCTTTATGTCAAGTTTCAACATGGCTCTTGGGCTTGTAGTGGATTTGTTGTAGTCTTTTAGAAGTTCATTAGTTAACAGGACATTGTCAAGAATACTCCTCCCTTGAATAAAAGCTGCTTGGTTGGGAGAGATAAGATGGTTGATAACAACTTTCAACCTGGAGGCTATTATTTTGGACAGACATTTGTAAGTGGTGTTGCAACAAGATATTGGTCTGAAATCACTGACACTGATAGGATACTCGGTCTTGGGTATTAAGGCGATGTTGGTTGCATTTATTCCAGTTAGCATTTTGTTGTGCTTGAAAAAGCTGTTCACTGCCTTGATTAAATCAACTTTAATAATGTCCCAACAGCTGGTGAAGAAGTTAGCATTGAAACCATCCGGGCCACCACACGATTCCTTATTCATTTCAAATATGCTTTGCTTGATTTCATTTTCAGTAATTACGGTGGATAGGAAGGCAGCTTGATCTGGGCTTAGACATGGAAGTTCCAGATTATCAATGATTGATAGGTCGGGTTGGAAATCAACATCATTTCCAAGAAGGTTGGAAAAGTAGTCATGGAATGCATTGTCAATTTCGAGAGGTGTGGTACAAGTCTTACCCAAACGGTCAATGATGCATTGAATGTTGGAATTGGAATGCTTGACTTTAAGGCTTTCATGAAAGTATTTTGTGTTCCTATCACCAGCATTTGTCCATTTGTATCTGAGTTTCTGTTTTCTCATATTGTTCTCCACTTCAAGAGCTTTACTGTATCGTTGTTGTAAATTGTATTCTGCATTGGCTAATTCAACATTGTTAGGAGTTTGCATAGCATGTTTCCTGGCATCAGCTAGAGAGATTGCAATTGTGGTAGATAGAAGGTCACCAGTGCCAAATCTATTTCTTGCCCATTTCCCAAGTGCTCTTTTCACATTCTTCATTTTTTGCTGCAAAACAAACATGGGATTGCCAAAATAGTAAGTGCACCAGGCGTTTTTAACAATACATAAAAAATCAGGCTCATTTGCCCAAATGTTAAAAAATTTAAAAGAGGACTTTCTTAATGGGCAATCATTTTCCATTTGGATGATTTGGGGGGAGTGGTCAGTGAGTAGTGGGGGAGGGAGGAAAATGGATAACTTTGGCCAAGTGTTAAGTGACTCAATGTTGCAAAAGGAGTGATCAATTTTGGTGTAAATTCTCCTGCCAGATCTACTTCGATTGTCCCAAGAGTATCTGGCACCAGAGAAGGGAACATAAATGAGATCAGCAGCATTTGTGGAAGAGATGAGGGGTGCAACCTCATGCAAAGTGACATCATTCCCACCGGTTCGATCATTGATGGACAAGAGGCAGTTAAAGTCCCCAGAAACAATCCATGGATGAGTGTTTTGGGCTAAATGTGGTAGGTAGTTATGGAGGGTAAGTCTGCTACTGGCACAATTTTCAACATACACTATAGTGAGATATAATGATTTGGATGTGGGCTTGTGAGTGAGGTGAGAATGGATGAATTGCTTATGTGATAGGATCGGGGATAGAGTGTACATGTTTGGGTCATATAAGATCAAAATTCTGCCATAAGGGGCTTCAATTAGGTTGTGGCATGCTTTCCACATCGGGTTGATGAAGTGCACAGCTTTAAGGCTAAGGTCATGGTTTAATTTGGTTTCAAGAATGGCAATAAGGCTGAGGTTATACTTGGAAATGATGCTTTTAACTTGGATAATTTGGTTTCAAGGTGCGCTCCTCTGATGTTCCATACAGCAAAAGTTTGTGTCATTGATGTAATTTGTTTGAAGTGGTACTTTGGTTTGTCTTGCTTCTGGTTGCAGAAGATGGGTTGTCACTGGTTTCAGGGAGGATTCTTGTTGTCGTGGTGATATTGGGGTTATTGAGGTCAATATTGGGTACAAAGGCACGATGACTGTTGCCCCTGAATTTAAGTTTGGTTTTGTTTTTGTAGTGGTGTGGCTTTGAGGTCGGGGATGAAGCTTTGTGGGAAGGGGTTATCATGTCAGTGTAACCAGGAGGAGCAATAATATTGGAGTAAGGTTCGGGGGCGTGGATAAGACGTTTAGGACTATGTCATCGTGGTTGATGTGGAAAGGGGTGGTGGATGACTGCTTAGGTTGTGTGTTGGGAATGGGATTGGTTGCGGTTGACTTGCTTGGTTGCTGATTGGTAATGAGTGTATGATGCAAATCCATGCACGTATCACCTGTGCATGAAATGCTGGTATTAATATTTTCCACTGTGATCTCTGTGTTTGTTTCTTCCTCTTCAGCAATAGTTTCAACCAGTGAAGATAAAACCGAAAAACTATTTTTCCCTGTGAAATCACCCAGATCATTTTCCACAACAATGTTGGTCATGTTTGTAGAATTAGCGTTTTGTTTGAATGGGATAATTACATCTTCATGACAGTTAGTTAGCTGATCATACGGTTTGCTTCGGGGAATTGCTGTGTTTTCCATGTTTTTACTCGGGTCATTTGTATTGTTCTCTGCAGTTTTTCCATGGTGCTCACTTTCACTACAATCTTTCATATTTCTGCAATTTGTTCCAGACGTCACATTTTTATTTAGACTTTCATTATTCTTGTACATTTGCTTTCTTTTTGTAATCTTCTTCCAAGGTTGTTTTCCTGCACTTATTTCTTTTTTCTGAGTTTTTTCCCCTTGCATTATGTTTTCCTGTTCTTGATTTGGTTGATTCACATTCTCTTGCATCACAATCATATCACACACAACAGATATGTGGCCAAACATTTTGCAGTGTACACAAATCTCGGGTTTCCACAAATAGTTGACATGGACATTTTGCTCACTTCCATCCAACAGCATAACTGGGAATTTCTCAACTAATTCATATCCTGGTGTAACTTCAACTAAACACCTAGCATAATTTATTCTTTCCAATTTTTCAGTGGATTCATCAAGACATATCAATTTACCAATTCGATTCGCTAGCCAGTTTATTCCAAGATGTGACCACGCATAGATTGGGATGTTAGATAGTTGAAGCCATACTGGAACAGTTTTGATTTTGCCTCTGACATTGCCAAGCTCAGGGGTCCATTGTTTCATAATGAAGATCTTGTTTCTTATAAAAATAGGATCACTTCTCAGAATTCTGATTTTGTCCTCTTCACACGAGAGATGAAAGAGAAAAAGAGCACCATCATATTTAACTTTGACTGATCCTTTCAGTTTCCATGTTTTTTTGAGAAATTCGACAACAGTGGTGAAAGACAGTGGTTTGTCAAGAAAGAAACCAACTATGTAGTCTTGCCATATCTCCTTACCTGCTGCCAGCACGTTTTCAGGGGGAATCATAGCTTCACCATTGAATTCTAGGTTGATGTTGATCGGCAAGTAGGAACCATCATTGCGTGGTTTGGATTTGAAGAGGTTTGTCCAGGCGCGACAGGGTGCGGGTGGTTGGATAGGTTGTGGGATTTGCGTAGGGGGGTCATGAGGATGGGAGGAGGAGCTGATGGTGGGTAACGTAGATGGAAGGGTTGCACGGTCTGACATAGGGTTGATGGGTACAGGAGAGGACGGAACGTGGATGACAGGGGGCACGGATGTGTCAGGAAGCATGGTGATGGAAATGGTCAGAGAGATGGGTACGATGGATAAACGGCTGCCATTGAGAAAAGTATTTTAAATTGAGATTTTTGAAATTGTTATAAATGGTTTTATATATAAGATTTATCAAATTGATATATTATAAATCAGAATAATGGAACTATAATAGAGTTTTTATAAATGATAAACTGAAGTTATAATTGGAATTTATAAGTAAATAAAATTTATAGATTAGTGAATTGTGAAGTTATAAAATTAATGAATTTTTAAATAAGAGAATTATAAGTTAATTAACTTATAATTTGGATTTTGGCATATAAACGAGATAAATGAGTTTGGTTAATAAAGGAATTTTTTGTAAAATATAAATGTGAATTTATAAACACTATTTATAAATGTGAAATCAATTGAATTTGATAAGTTAAATAGTGGAAGTTTAATAAAGGAATTTCATCCACGATTTTGGACAGTGGATAATCCTTTAATAAAATGTGTATAAGTGATGAATTTGGTAAAGGAATTATATCAACAATTTTGGATAGTGGATAATCCTTAAAATAAATGTGTAGAAATATTGGATTTGGTAAATGAATTATATTCATGGTTTTGGACGGTGAATAATATCTTAAATTAAATAGATGTTTTGAAAAGTGATCTTTTAAATGAAGTTAAATGGTTTGAAGATATTGAAAATGTGTTAAGTATCGAAACCATATATTTTAACATTCATTGTTGAAATAGACTTTTCGAGAAATAAGGAAATGATGGACCATAACACTGTTGCTATAGTAAATGATTTTCGAAAGGAAATGTTTTGTATAGTATATGGGATTTATATATCTACCTAATTTTCAAATCCCTATACTAATGATTTTGGGTTGTCGTAACGATGTTTTACGCAACATTCGTTTTGACCCAAATGAATGCGTTTAAGAGAGTGTTTTCCTTAAAGAATAAATATATACTTAATCTTGATCTAAGTATATGTAATATTTTCTAAGTGTTGAAAATAAAATTTATTTGTGAGTTACTAATTATTAAATAAGTATATGGAAATGTTTTCTAAAGTTGAAATGGTTTTGAGAATATATCTTTTTAAAGATAATTTGAAGTGAATATTGTCAAGTGATTTAATCAATAAAAGATTAATTAAAGGGCCTAGTGATTTCTTATGGTGCTGAATATTTATTTGTTTGCTTTGATAATTAAATAACTAACTATCAAATTTGGCCATTTTAGTTCCTCGACTTGAAGTGGGAACTATTTAGTCGTACACTTAGTACGTAGCCTTCTGTGTAGGCTTGATTATTGTTTGTGTTGAGGATGTTGATTCGTGTAGTGTGGAGTATTACTCCCATCTATAGAGCTTCCTTCTTGGCGCGAAGGATATCAAGTTGAAAATTGGAGATGTGATAAGTCTATGAGACTTAGTTTCTGTGTGAGGTTGAGAAACGCTTTTGCGTTGTTGGTGCGAAGAGATCGGGATCGGTTTATCCGAAAACCACTTCAAACCAATGTATATGTGTTCGATTATGCAGATAATTGATGATATTGATATTTCGAATTTTCATAGTGGATGAGTGCCTGTTGATTGTTTGGGGTTAAAATCTGAATATACATCCACTAGCAGTAGTCTCTTCATTATGAAATATCCAATGCAAGGACTATCCGCTACTATTCCTAGGGATTTCCCTACAAGATGTTGTTGGAAAGTACCTTCTGTTTGTCCTATTCCTTGACAACTTGTATGGATGTTTGTCTGACATTACATTTCTAAAGGTTACGTACACTGTTTTTTACAAACTTACGTCAATGGTGGCAGAGAAGGCAACTTCTCTTAGCTTAACACCCTCCTTGAGACGTATGAGCTTAAGGGTTGTATTTTTGTGGAAGGCAATTAGTAGTCAATGGAAATGGCCGTATGGCATTTAAAGTGACGTGATTGTGATTTGTGAAAGGTAATCGTCACCTTTGACCTCATCAGCCGGAAATGACCGAAACAGGGTTAGATGCGGCAAGGCTAAGTGGGTCGCTTCCAAGTATGATATAATCATCTTCTTCTACATATATCTGTACAAGCTATAACGTCATGTACCTGATTATTGTGGTTTGTATGCTTTTAGGGCCCTCGAAAAAGGTCGGTAACTACCAGAGGATGATATATTTGGCACCATCTAGTTATTGAGGTCGGTCGGTCTTGTTTTGGTAGAAAATCCTTTGTGATGGTCCTCGGTACAATCCTCAAGAGATATACTACCGAAAGGTAGTCCCTTCACCTGGTTATTTGTATGGAAATCCAAACATCACTACGTGCCTGCGATTTTGATTGTACTACCCATTTGGGCTATATGCTGGAACTTAATAATGGTAACAATTTCGGCTATTTTGATTATTATTTGTATACTAGACACTATTTTAATAAAAGAGAATTTGATATAAAATGTTTTAGTTATCATAAGGCAAAGACATGTCCATGTTTGTGTGTGGGTATGTCTTACGAGATACTTTTGTTTTGAAACGAAAAGTTTGGTAATTTAATAAATTCAGCTGAGTGTGTTTCTCACGCTGGTTTACCAGACTGATCCAAGCGTTCTTCCATTTCAATGCTCGGGTGAAACTGAGTATAATTACAGGTTCAGATTTGATGCTATTGGAGCTTCAGCAGGAGAGCTGGAGATCTTCATTTCGTATACACGTATCTGCTTTGATTATCCGTTATGCGCATTGTCTTGTTGTTTATATTATCGGCAATTGTGAGGACAGGTTATTATAACTGTCCAGGCCGATGATTATTGATAAATTGTTGTACTCTGATTGATGTATGTGTATACAGTTTCTGTTTTGTAAAGATCGCTGATATGATATTATATGTTTTCCGCTACGATGTGAGATTCTGTATTGTTCTGTTTGGTTCCATCTTCTCTCTTTCTTCTCTTCTCTTCTTCTCTCTTCTTTTCTTTCTCTTGATTTCCATTAGTCTGTGCTTTTTGGGTCGTACATGTGTGTTTTATTGTCGATTCAAAAGGTACGGATTAGCAAGTCGTCACATAAATTATCAGCATTTGTGAGGATGGGTTATTATAATTGTCAAAGTTGATGATTACTTATTATGTACTCTGATATTGATTTATGTATATTACAGTTTCTCTTTGTAAAGATTATTGATCTATATTATATGCTATTCCGCTGCGATGTGAGATTCTGTATTGTTTTGGTTCTTCTTCTCTCTTCTTCTCTTTTCTTCTTCCTTCTTCTCTCTTTCTTCTCACCCTCTCTTTTCTTTCTCATGATCATCTATAATTGGTGCACTTTGGATCGACATGTGTGGTTTATTGTCGATTTAGAGGGTGTCCGGAGTTGGTCATCACATCTGGTATCAGTGCTTAGGCTTAGTATATTCCTAGGCTTTGATGTGTACTCATTATATATATAGTTAGTAATACCATAGAATGAGTAGAGTGTGTGTGTGTGTGTGTGATAGAGAGTGCGTATTTGTTAGTTGTATAAAAATGTTTTGTGTCGTGTTGATTGATCTGTTGAGTGTTTTATAAGTTCTGGTTGGTATGTGGGACAGCACTGTATTGATAGGGATTCCTAAACTCTTAAAAAGGTAAACCGATATTGTTTTGAATGGCTAAATGAAATAATTATACATCGATTATATTTTATATATAATTATACATATTGATGCTGGTTGTTAATGAATGGTAATATTTAATTATTATCATTTGTTATTTGTTGTGTTTAATAAAAATTTGTTATTATTATAAATCTAAATAAGATAAATAAATTTGGATTGAATCTTATATAAGTGAAGTAAAATAGTTAAATTATATAAGTAAAAAAACTGTAAATGTGGTTTATATATAAAAATAATTTAAAAGAAGTAATAAAAGCGCTTCACTGTAGTTGCTGGAAACTAATAAGGGTGATGACTGCAGCATCATCCGTATCATTTTCGAGTTTCCATGTGATTGATTTGCTACCAACATTAAATTGAAAATTGAAGTTTTTTGTGGTAAAAAGTTTGAATTAAAATTCCAAGTATGATTTGATTTATAAGATAAATAAGTTTTGAACTTATAATTGGAATTAGTATAAATAAGAAAAAATATTCAAAAATTTAAGTGTGAAATTGAGATATGAAACTAAAATTTAACGTAAGTAAGGTTAAATTGAATTGAATTAGTAAGTGAATTATATATATTGAAGTTTAACTTAAGGAAAGTTGAATAAATTGAATTGGATTTGAACTTAACAAGATAAATTATTGAAATGAGAATCTGTAACGACCCGTTAAATTCGATGATTTTAAATGTGATAATTTAATAGGATTTCTAATTTAATTTAGAATGAAATCCAAATGAATTAAGTAGAAAAGGATTCTCACCTGGATATGGAATTTAATATGAGATATTTATGAAAATGCTAAATGGTTTTAATGCAATGAAAGATTTTTAACGGTAAATGGGAATAAATTAAGGAATCATATTAGTTCCAGTTAATAGATTACGACTTGAATGAGATTCCAATTTAATAAAATCATTTAAATGTTATGATTTGATTTTATGGAATATGAGAAATACAAATGTAGGGATTTGATTAATATATATGTTATTTGTTCAAGGTATTGAATAAAATTGGGAATCCAATTTAAATTAATGATAATAACGTTGATATTAGTTAATAAATAAATTTCAATGCAATGCCCATAAATGAATGAAATGAAACGAATATATGTAAAATGTATACTAGGTTATTTATCAATAGGAGGAAAGAAGAATGAATATCGAATTTATTTATGAATAAATATATATATTAAATAGTAATGAAATGTAAAGTAAATGGCGATTGTATAAAACCAATGCAATAAGATTTTCTAATAGTAA
This sequence comes from Allium cepa, assembly GCA_030765085.1. Classification (NCBI taxonomy): domain Eukaryota; kingdom Viridiplantae; phylum Streptophyta; class Magnoliopsida; order Asparagales; family Amaryllidaceae; genus Allium; species Allium cepa. The sequence continues at coordinate 135,394,538 of CM060945.1, forward strand.
CTGAATGAAGACGTGTGAAATAGAGCTAATGACTATAATTATTGTACGTTACTTATTTTATTTGTTGTCAATGTTAATCTGGAATCAAATTCAATTTATCCCCAAAATTACTGCAGTTAAAGTGGAATAAATTGGTAAATGAAGAATGTTGGATCCAAATAAGTTGTAACCAAGGAAAATCCCATTTTTTTTATAAACTATGCGGGAAAAGAAATGAAACCAAAATGAAAATGTGAAAATATAAAATGTAATGAAATTCTAAGTAATAATGACTTTGTTAGTTAAGTGAAAACTGATTTAATATTAAGTTGTAACTGGATAAAAATCAAATTTATTTGGAATTGATTTGCAATCAATTATTTTTTTTTGCAATTAAATGGATTCAATATTTGAATTAATTACGTAAATATTATTTGGAAGAAATTGAAGTTATTTGGGTAATAAGTATTGTAATTGGCTAATTTAGATACTTTAAAGTGAAACGGAAATTATTAACGAAATAGTTGATTGCAATATTTAATTCATCTAATGGATGATAAAGATTTGTTAGATTTATTTAATAGGAATTTTGGGGCATTTAATAGGTAATTGCTGATTTTGAATCGAAGTAAAGGGATTACTGAAATCAAAATTTAGCAACTTCGAAACCATTGCAATTGATTTAGAATATAAAGAGTTGTCTATTTAATTGAGTTAAATTTTTGGAATTGCGTTGTTGCAATTAAATGGGAAATAAAACGTTAAGGATAACCAGTATTCAAGACTTACCATCTATTTAGTATATTAATTGTAACTGATAATCAACTGCAATAAATAATAAATAATTATTACGTTAATGTTAATTGAAGTGATATTTGAAATTTAATATTTAGGAATTATGTAAATAGAAGTTCAGATGAAATTGGAAATATTTACAGATTGAAATATGAATCCAATGATAAATTCTTCTATTTGACAATAATAATGGAAAGTAAATTTAATTAAAATTTTGGAAATTTAATTTATAATTTGGTGAAATTAATGAAATTTGGGGATTTCTAAAATTTTAAATTCGACAAGTTAAATTTTGTTTCAATTAGTATAGGTGATTGAAAAATTTATAATAATAAGAATCGTCAATTATCAAAAAGAAATGGGAAATTTGATTTAATTGACTAATTTTTAATTTATTTAATTAGTATAAAAATAGCCATTTTTGTCACGGACTCGGATTTCGACGAAACCAGTTTCATCGGATCCGTATCGGTGAATTATTGTAGGGTTTCAAGTTTCGTATCGATCGGACCTGTCGTTTGATCGTACGGATGCGAAACGCCTTGAAATCGATTTAATTAAAATCAATTTGAAATCAATTTGGAAATTTTGTTTTCATCATAACTTCTTTATACGATCAAATTTGGATGTGAAACTTTTTCCATCGCGTTCAGAATATTTTAAAATACCTATTTGGATATATGGGTTTAATAAATTTCGTTCCGGGTTAGAACGGGCTTTTGGGCCCACTATCGTTTAGCACGTTCGTAATTCGTGCCCACCTAGCCTACTACTATGTGTCTATATATATGTTGTGATAAAACCCTATCCTCCATCTTCTGTCATTTGACTGTACATTCATTTTCTTCATCTCTTTCTCTTCCTCAATGGTTTCAAAACCTAGATCTATCTATAGTTCAAAATCAAAAGTGAAAATTCAAACTCTACAGAAAAATTCCACAAAAATATATGTCATAGTTTTCGATATGCGTAATCTGATGGTGTGGTTCGTTTTTCAATTCGGGTTGTCGTTTGTCCAGAAACCTATGAGTTAGTCTCGGCCGTTCTTTGGGTAGAAGTTGATCGTGCGGTGGATCTGGGTCGATAGGATGATCAGAGGGCGTAGGCTGGTAGGGGTTGGCGAGCAGGTCGCATCCATACGGTTGGTTTGTCACGAAGTCGAGCAAGATCGCCAGAATTTGCAGTTGAAGGTTATGGCGTCGTGGGTCCCAGAGCGAACCGGAGGTGACGGCGAAGCCAAGGTTGGAGCGGCGGGGCTTGGGGACCACGATAGTGGGCTCCGATCTAGGGACGGTCGAGTATAGCGGCGGTGAAAATTCACAGGAAACGGCGGCTAGGGCTTCGGCCCGGTTTGTTTCGCGACGAACGAAAGGGAAGACGGTCCTGTATATGCGCTTAGTCAACGATGACGTGGCCAGACCTTTTTGTTGTGAGGTTGCTTTATTTCTTTTTATTTTTTAATTTATTTTCAATCGAATTAACTCGTGCAACTTTCTCATACAAACTCCGATTTACGCGAGATTTTTTTTGTTAGGATCGTAATTAAATTCCAGATCTGTTGACGCTGGTTTGGACAGATTTGGAGACCGTTGAATTTTTGGGTTTAAATTGGATTTGAATTCAATTTAAATCCCAAAGGTGAGTGTTTTAACCCACTCACAACTTCTAAAAGTTTTTATGTTTGTTAAATTTATTTTAGATATGAGTAGAAATTTATTTATGATTGTTTGGCATGTTTTATTCAGCATATCTGTTAATTCGCATTTATTTAATTTAACTGTTAATTTCTTTTTTTGTATTGCATATAAATTGACAGTTAGAATTTATTTAGGTGCATATAAACAGCTAGTTAAACAGTTATAAATTTAATCGAATATGAAATGTTAATTAATAACTGCCAATTATTTCCTGTTATATTGTATATGCCATATTTTGATGTTTGTTTAAACTGATGATGTTTGAGATAATTTGGTTGATGATTAATAATGGATGAATGGATGTTTTGTTTCATATCATTTAAACTGCAAGTTATCATGCATTTTTCATTTCATTCGGGATTGTGGTTTGAAATGATATACAACCGCAAAATTTTATTTTTAAATTGCGGATTGAAATGATAAATATCTGTATCACTTGACCATAGGATAGAAAATTTTATACAGGCACCGTGGCCTATATATAAATTATTTTAAAGTGATTTCTATGGTTTGGATGGAATACGGTTATAATAATTTTAATTTTGATATTTTTCTTTTATATATATATATATACATATGAAGTTAGAAATTTTGAATTTTAAACTGTGTATAGATCTGTTAAATAAAAATGGAAATTTTTTTGAGAAATGGAATTTGATAAAATATATTATATGTTTAAGTTTGGAAATTTTAAGATATGATATTTATAACCAGATTTTCCAAGATAAATATAAAAATGAATATTCTAGTATAAAGTAAACTTGAGAAAATATTTAATTTCTAGAAATTGGAGTTTTATTTATGGAATTTATGTGAATATTCAAGACTAAATAATAGAACATTAATTTGTTGAAAGAATAAAACCCAACTTTAGTTTTGAAATATGAATGCTCCAAATGGATATATATATATAGAATTGAAGTGATTTTTGAACTTGGAAGTGATATTTAAATTTTGGTTTAGACTTTAAATAAAGAAATATATTTGTAAAGCCATGGAAATTATTTTTCTTTACAAAGTAACTTTAAAGTTAAACCATTTATTTTATATACCGTTGAATATCCAAACCATTCAAGTTTTAGAAGTTATGGTTTTTAAAAGTATGAATTCCGAAATATTATGTTTTGAAAGTATAATTCAAATGTTTGGTTTCCAGATATTATAATTTTTTTTAAAAGCAGTATGATTTTGGAAAAGAAATATGTTTGGATAAAATGATATCATATTGTTTTGGGTTTTAAAATGATATCGTATTCATAATTTGAAATGGAAATTTTTATTCTGGTTTTAAAGTATAAACTATTTTTAAATGACCGCGGTGTTATAATAACGATAGGTTAGCAAAGAGACCGGGATCGGATATGGACATACTCTCTGTCGATACCGAAAACCACTTTGACTAACCGTGTACGCAGTGGAGATTCCAGAATGAAGTAGGTGGTGGCGACGTTTCATGTAAGGTAAATACGTGGACCCAACTCCCGTGAGTTGGCATAAGGTGGCTAAAACAGGAGCGATTCTCGGGCCAATGAGGTCATTCCTCTGATCAAACGCACTCCTTCGATACTATACTCTGACTTTGGATTGTTTCGGTGGCCACTATTGAATTCTTTGATTTGGGGGTGTTAGTTCGAGGTGGGCGGTAGCTGCGGCTATGCGTTACCATCAGCCCGGATAGCAATTGGTATATCTACCCTGGCATTGCCTAGTTGTGTCATGTCACCTACCCTAGCGCGCCTTATACGATTTTGGTTTTGTACCATACCTATGGAGTGCCCTCTGACGACGCCCAGTATGGGGGAGATTACGGTACTGTATAGACTATGGGAATATATTCTGTGTTAAGGGCTATATGGGTAACTCCTTAACGCTATTTAAAAGTAAGTTTATTTTACAATTAGACACCATTATAATAGCGCAATATACTACATAGTAAATAGTTTAACGGATCCTTAGGAGATGTAAATCCCGGGCATCTCTTGAGTTACTGCACTCATATTTATTTCTGCAAATTTAACTTACATAAGATCTTTTAGTTCTGACTCGAGTGTTTTTGTCTTTTCAAATTCGCTCGGGTCAGTCCGAGCGTTTCAGGATTTGAAGATTTAGCTTTGGAGGACGAAGACGAAGATTTGTATTATTATTATTTATACTAGTGCACTACACACTGTTCCGATGCATTGTTATTGGTATGTGTAACTCTGATATGTATTATATAAATGTTTGTAAACAGTTTTATAAACTGTATATTTTATTATTATATTTTATCCTTCCGTTGTGAGATTCTATTATGTTTATTTCTTCTCTGTTTTTTCTTATTTACCTCATAACAATCCGCCCTTCTGTATGGTTTGAATTGGCACGTGTGTCTGTTTAAATCGTGCGAAAAGGCGGGATGTTACATCTGGTATCAGAGCTTAGGTTTAGCGATAAACCTTAGCTTTGTGGGGTTTGACTCTTTATTAATATGGTAGTAATACCCTATGGGAGTCGTTGAGAGTATATATATGAGAGAGCGTATTTGTTAGTGTTATAAAAAGATTTTGATATTGTGTTAATCTGTTTCGTTTTGTATTTATAAATTCTAGCTGGTGCATGGGATGCGATGACATCAATAGGGATTTCTAAACACTTAATAGGACAGACCGACATAATATTTGTTTTTAATATAGGTGAATGAAATAACTTCGCCTATTATATTTTCTATATATAAAATATTTTATTAAGGTATTATATATATATATATATATTGTTGGTTGCAATAGATTGGTTGTTAGGAATAAAATTTTAAATAATAGGTAAAATAAGAATGAAATTAACATCAATGGAATTTGGAAATTTTAGAACTTAAGTCCGGGGTTTTTGAAAATTTGCTTTCAAAGGATTTATGAAATATAAAATTTGTTTATATGTATTTTCTTATATAAATATTTAGTATAATTCGGAAGAATTGTTTTAAAGAAGATTTTGGAGAAAATAAGTTTCGTACTTTCCTCTCTGTCGCTGGAAAATAATTTCGATGATGGCGGCCACATCATCGACTTTCATTTTCGAGTTTCGAAGGGGAAAGACCACTGTAGTAAATTCTACTGCAGATTTATTTTGAAAATATCTAATTTTAATTGTTTTAAATATAATTAGTGGTATATAAGTTATAAGAATATATTTATCTATTGAAATTTAACCCGGTACTTAATTCTTAAATTCCATTGATTAATTGTTTCAATTGTGGTAGTGAAACAGAATTTAATTAATAATTGAAACCTTAAATAAAATAAGAGACTTAAATGCTAAGTTATAAAGGAAGTTAAAATTTTAACTTATAAGAAAAGGTAAAGATTTATTGAACAATGAATGAATTAAAGGAATTGAGATAGACTTGTATAAGTTCAATTTCATTTTCTTTAACATATATAACTTACCAATTATGAAAAGTTGAAATGTTAAATAAGAGATTGGAATAAAATATTATACAAGTAGAAATTTTGGAAATAATGAAGTACTCAATGAAATGCTTTTATAAATAAGAATTTAATGGTATAAACTTAAGTTATAATTGAAATTTTACCATAATTAAAGGTAAGTATTATTAATAGGTGATCTTAAACTTAAGTAAATAAAACGAAATTCTTTAATAAATAAGGATTGATGTGTATGGTTATAAAATTTAGTATGATTTAAATGCTACTAGTTGAATAAAATGGAAAGTAGGTAATATAAGTAAATGACTGTAAACCCTAGGTAGTAAATTTATAAAATCCTTTATTTATAAGAATGGAGGTTATAAGGTTAAGAATTTAAGTGTAATTAAAAAGGGTTACTGTAATTAAATATAATAGAATGTAACCATTTAATAAATGATTGAATTTGAAGAAGTACATTAAATGTAATACCAATAAAAGAGACTTACATAACCTGAATAAATAAAAATGAATAATGGTAAGTAATAAGTAGAAATAAGGAAACAACCATTGAATGAGAAATAAAAATTTGAAGTTGTTAGATATAAATGTATATTATAAAAGGATAATTTATGTGGTATGAATTGTAAACTTAAGAAAAAGGGTTTAAGAAAATAAAAGATAAACTGTTATATGAATGAAAAGATCAAACAGCTAATGTATGAAATAAAAATTTATAATGAGTAAATTGATTGGTTGGTTGAATTGTTATTGTTTGATTTATGGTTTGGTCGGGTAAGGAAATTTGAAGTAGTTGGATGAATAAATAATCTATTCCGTCTCATCTAAGACTGTTGAGTAAATGATGCACTGGATAGTTATTTTTCATTCCGTACCATTTCAAGCTTTGAACCCGAGCAACTATTTGATTGTTGATTATATGGTTGTTTATATTTGTTGGGTATGCTGTTTGTTGAAATGGATGGTTGTTGGATTGATTTGATTGTTAGTGATTGAAACCACTTAGAGATTATTTGAAAATGTTATCCAAACTTTATTTATTTAAGTACATAAAGATATAATGATGATAAAACAGGTATATTTCATTTAAGGGAATTAATTTAGTAAATTATTGTTTATAAATTAATATTTGAAATAAGATATACTGTTTTTTTTTATTCTTTCTTTTCCCTTCTTTTTCCTTTTCGGGGACGAAAAGTTTTGAGTGGGGGAGAGTGTAACGACCCGTTAAATTTGATGATTTTAAATGTGATAATTTAATAGGATTTCTAATTTAATTTAGAATGAAATCCAAATGAATTAAGTAGAAAAGGATTCTCACCTGGATATGGAATTTAATATGAGAAATTTATGAAAATGTTAAATGGTTTTAATGCAATGAAAGATTTTTAATGGTAAATAGGAATAAATTAAGGAATCATATTAGTTCCAGTTAATAGATTACGACTTGAATGAGATTCCAATTTAATAAAATCATTTAAATGTTATGATTTGATTTTATGGAATATGAGAAATACAAATGTAGGGATTTGATTCATATATATGTTATTTGTTCAAGGTGTTAAATAAAATTGGGAATCCAATTTAAATTAATGATAATAACGTTGATATTAGTTAATAAATAAATTTCAATGCAATGCCCATAAATGAATGAAATGAAACGAATATATGTAAAACGTATACTAGGTTATTTATCAATAGGAGGAAAGAAGAATGAATATCGAATTTATTTATGAATAAATATATATATTAAATAGTAATGAAATGTAAAGTAAATGGCGATTGTATAAAACCAATGCAATAAGATTTTCTAATAGTAACTGAATGTAGACGTGTGAAATAGAGTTAATGACTATAATTATTGTACGTTACTTATTTTATTTGTTGTCAATGTTAATCTGGAATCAAATTCAATTTATCCCCAAAATTACTGCAGTTAAAGTGGAATAAATTGGTAAATGAAGAATGTTGGATCCAAATAAGTTGCAACCAAGGAAAATCCCATTTTTTTTTATAAACTATGCGGGAAAAGAAATGAAACCAAAATGAAAATGTGAAAATATAAAATGTAATGAAATTCTAAGTAATAATGACTTTGTTAGTTAAGTGAAAACTGATTTAATATTAAGTTGTAACTGGATAAAAATCAAATTTATTTGGAATTGATTTGCAATCAATTAATTTTTTTTTTTGCAATTAAATGGATTCAATATTTAAATTAATTATGTAAATATTATTTGGAAGAAATTGAAGTTATTTGGGTAATAAGTATTGTAATTGGCTAATTTAGATACTTTAAAGTGAAACGGAAATTATTAACGAAATAGTTGATTGCAATATTTAATTCATCTAATGGATGATAAAGATTTGTTAGATTTATTTAATAGGAATTTTGGGGCATTAAATAGGTAATTGCTGATTTTGAATCGAAGTAAAGGGATTACTGAAATCAAAATTTAGCAACTTTTAAACCATTGCAATTGATTTAGAATATAAAGAGTTGTCTATTTAATCGAGTTAAATTTTTGGAATTGCGTTGTTGCAATTAAATGGGAAATAAAACGTTAAGGATAACCAGTATTCAAGACTTACCATCTATTTAGTATATTAATTGTAACTGATAATCAACTGCAATAAATAATAAATAATTATTACGTTAATGTTAATTGAAGTGATATTTGAAATTTAATATTTAGGAATTATGTAAATAGAAGTTCAGATGAAATTGGAAATATTTACAGATTGAAATATGAATCCAATGATAAATTCTTCTATTTGACAATAATAATGGAAAGTAAATTTAATTAAAATTTTGGAAATTTAATTTATAATTTGGTGAAATTAATGAAATTTGGGGATTTCTAAAATTTTAAATTCGACAAGTTAAATTTTGTTTAAATTAGTATAGGTGATTGAAAAATTTATAATAATAAGAATCGTCAATTATCAAAAAGAAATGGGAAATTTGATTTAATTGACTAATTTTTAATTTATTTAATTAGTATAAAAATAGCCATTTTTGTCACGGACTCAGATTTCGACGAAACCAGTTTCATCGGATCCGTATCGGTGAATTATTGTAGGGTTTCAAGTTTCGTATCGATCGGACCTGTCGTTTGATCGTACGGATGCGAAACGCCTTGAAATCGATTTAATTAAAATCAATTTGAAATCAATTTGGAAATTTTGTTTTCATCATAACTTCTTCATACGATCAAATTTGGACGTGAAAATTTTTCCATCGCGTTCAGAATATTTTAAAATACCCATTTGGATATATGGGTTTAATAAATTTCGTTCCGGGTTAGAACGGGCTTTTGGGCCCACTATCGTTTAACACGTTCGTAATTCGTGCCCACCTAGCCTACTACTATGTGTCTATATATATGTTGTGATAAAACCCTAGCCTCCATCTTCTGTCATTTGTTTGTACGTTCATTTTGTTCATCTCTTTCTCTTCCTCAATGGTTTCAAAACCTAGATCTATCTACAGTTCAAAATCAAAAGTGAAAATTCAAACTCTGCAGAAAAATTCCATAAAAATATATGTCATAGTTTTCGATATGCGTAATCTGATGGTGTGGTTCGTTTTTCAATTCGGGTTGTCGTTTGTCTAGAAATCTATGGGTTAGTCTCGGCCGTTCTTTGGGTAGAAGTTGATCGTGCGGTGGATCTGGGTCGATAGGATGATCAGAGGGCGTAAGCTGGTAGGGGTTGGCGAGCAGGTCGCATCCATACGTTTGGTTTGTCACGAAGTCGAGCAAGATCGCCAGAATTTGCAGTTGAAGGTTATGGCGCCGTGGGTCCCAGAGCGAACCGGAGGTGACGGCGAAGCCAAGGTTGGAGCGGCGGGGCATGGGGACCACGATAGTGGGCTCCGATCTAGGGACGGTCGAGTATAGCGGCGGTGAAAATTCACTGGAAACGGCGGCTAGGGCTTCGGCCTGGTTTGTTTCGCGATGAACGAACGGGAAGACGGTCCTGTATATGCGCTTAGTCAACGATGACGTGGCCAGACCTTTTTGTTGTGAGGTTGCTTTATTTCTTTTTATTTTTTAATTTATTTTCAATCGAATTAACTCGTGTAACTTTCTCATACAAACTCCGATTTACGCGAGATTTTTTTTGTTAGGATCGTAATTAAATTCCAGATCTTTTGACGCTTGTTTGGACAGATTTGGAGACCGTCGAATTTTTGGATTTAAATTGGATTTGAATTCAATTTAAATCCCAAAGGTGAGTGTTTTAACCCACTCACAACTTCTAAAAGTTTTTATATTTGTTAAATTTATTTTGGATATGAGTAGAAATTTATTTATGATCGTTTGGCATGTTTTATTCAGCATATCTGTTAATTCGCATTTATTTAATCTAACTGTTAATTTCTTTTTTTGTATTGCATATAAATTGACAGTTAGAATTTATTTAGGTGCATATAAACAGCTAGTTAAACAGTTATAAATTTAATCGAATATGAAATGTAAATTAATAACTGCCAATTATTTCCTATTATATTGTATATGCCATATTTTGATGTTTGTTTAAACTGATGATGTTCGAGATAATTTGGTTGATGATTGATGATTGATGATGGATGAATGGATGTTTTGTTTCATATCATTTAAACTGCAAGTTATCATGCATTTTTCATTTCATTCGGGGTTGTGGTTTGAAATGATATACAACCGCAAAATTTTATTTTTAAATTGCGGATTGAAATGATAAATATCCGTATCACTTGACCATAGGATAGAAAATTTTATACAGGCACCGTGGTCTATATATAAATTATTTTAAAGTGATTTCTATGGTTTGGATGGAATACGGTTTATAATAATTTTAATTTTGATATTTTTCTTCTATATATATACATATGAAGTTAGAAATTTTGAATTTTAAACTGTGTATAGATCTGTTAAATAAAAATGGAAATTTTTTTGAGAAATGGAATTTGATAAAATATATTATATGTTTAAGTTTGGAAATTTTAAGATATGATATTTATAACCAGATTTTCCAAGATAAATATAAAAATGAATATTCTAGTATAAAGTAAACTTGAGAAAATATTTAATTTCTAGAAATTGGAGTTTTATTTATGGAATTTATGTGAATATTCAAGACTAAATAATAGAACATTAATTTGTTGAAAGAATAAAACCCAACTTTAGTTTTGAAATATGAATGCTCCAAATGGATATATATATAGAATTGAAGTGATTTTGGAACATGGAAGTGATATTTAAATTTTGGTTTAGACTTTAAATAAAGAAATATATTTGTAAACCCATGGAAATTATTTTTCTTTACAAAGTAACCTTAAAGTTAAACCATTTATTTTATATACCGTTGAATATCCAAACCATTCAAGTTTTAGAAGTTATGGTTTTTAAAAGTATGAATTCCGAAATATTATGTTTTGAAAGTATAATTCAAATGTTTGGTTTCGAGATATTATAAATTTTTTTAAAAGCAGTATGATTTTGGAAAAGAAATATGTTTGGATAAAATGATATCATATTGTTTTGGGTTTTAAAATGATATCGTATTCATAGTTTGAAATGGAAATTTTTATTCGGGTTTTAAAGTATAAACTATTTTTAAATGACCGCGGTGTTATAATAACGATAGGTTAGCAAAGAGACCGGGATCAGATATGGACATACTCTCTGTCGATACCGAAAACCACTTTGACTAACCGTGTACGCGGTGGAGATTCCAGAATGAAGTAGGTGGTGGCGACGTTTCCTGTAAGGTAAATACGTGGACCCAACTCCTGTGAGTTGGCATAAGGTGGCTAAAACAGGAGCGATTCTCGGGCCAATGAGGTCATTCCTCTGATCGAACTCACTCCTTCGATACTATCCTCTGACTTTGGATTGTTTCGGTGGCCACTATTGATTTCTTTGATTTGGGGGTGTTAGTTCGAGGTGGGCGGTAGCTGCGGCTATGCGTTACCATCAGCCCGGATAGCAATTGGTATATCTACCCTGGCATTGCCTAGTTGTGCTGTGTCACCTACCCTAGCGCACCTTATACGATTTTGGTTTTGTACCATACCTATGGAGTGCCCTCTGACGACGCCCAGTACGGGGGAAATTACGGTACTGTATAGACTATGGGAATATATTCTGTGTTAAGGGCTATATGGGTAACCCCTTAACGCTATTTAAAAGTAAGTTTATTTTACAATTAGACACCATTATAATAGCGCCATATACTACATAGTAAATAGTTTAACGGATCCTTAGGAGATGTAAATCCCGAGCATCTCTTGAGTTACTGCACTCAAATTTATTTCTGTAAATTTAACTTACATAAGATCTTTTAGTTCTGACTCGAGTGTTTTTGTCTTTTCAAATTCGCTCGGGTCAGTCCGAGCGTTTCAGGATTTGAAGATTTAGCTTTGGAGGACGAAGACGAAGATTTGTATTATTATTATTTATACTAGTGCACTACACACTATTCCGCTGCATTGTTATTGGTATGTGTAACTCTGATATGTATTATATAAATGTTTGTAAACAGTTTTATAAACTGTATATTTTATTATTATATTTTATCCTTCCGCTGTGAGATTCTATTATGTTTATTTCTTCTCTGTTTTTTCTTATTTACCCCATAACAATCCGCCTATCCGTGTGGTTTGAATTGGCACGTGTGTCTGTTTAAATCGTGCGAAAAGGCGGGATGTTACAAAATCAAACTCAAGTGGTAAGTGATTATATAACCATGATTTAAAATTATAAAGTGTGAATGGAAGTAGACTTAAGAATCATTCATGAAACTTTAAGTAAAACAGTTGTATAACTTTAAAATTTAGAAATGATGAGTTAGAATTTTTTTAATTTTCTAAATATGAAAGTTAAGGAATGAAATTTGAATTTGAATTATGTAACGACCCAGGATTTTTAGTAATTAAAATTTGAATATTTAATTTATTTTAAATGTTAATAAGTGAAATTTATAAGTCGAATAAATTTTATTTCGAATAATTAGATTTAATTGAATAATTAAATCAATAATTTAATATGTTAAATTATGGAAATAATTGAAAATCGAGTTAAATATGATTGAAAATGATTTGTAAAATTTTATTTTATCATATTGAAGTTAGAATGATATTTTAGAACTTTTAAAATCGAATTAAAAGTTAATTTGTGAAAATTGAATATTTTAATATTTAATCGACTAGGGAAAATAGCCATTTTTCAAAAAGTCTCGGATTTCGACGAAACCAGTTTCATCAGATCCGTAATGTGATATTATTGTAAGGTTTAAAATTTTGTGTCAATTGGATTTACCGTTTGTCCGGTACAAATTAAAACGCCTAGAAAATCGTTTAGATCGGTTTAATTCAAATTGAACGTTTATTGCCATAACTCGCACAGATGACCGAATTAGCTTCCGAAATCTGTTCCATTGTGTCCGGAACGCGGGGTAAACCCCAGAAACGCTGGTTACGGCACGTGAATCGGAGTTTGGAATTTCCGGGATGAATAGTGTCGTTCGTTTTCCTATAAATAACCCTTAACTTTTCATAAATAAAAAAATAATATAACCTAGGTTAAAAACGCAGCCGCCTCCACCTAAATACACGGCCAGAATTTAATGTCCTTCCTCCCTCAAATTCGTCAAATCCATTCACAATCAAGCAAGGTATTCAACTGCAAAGTTGTAGCTAACGTCGAGGGCTACGAATCCATACGGATATGATCGTGAATGGAGCAGTGTGGTGGTCGAAATCGTGGCTCAAAGGCCGAAGGTTGCGCACGGTTTTCTGGGGGGAAGACACGACCGAGCTTGCTCATGTTTGGGGCGGTGGTGAGGCTCGTGTAGCTCGTTCGAATGGCATCTGCTGATCGGGGTATCGATGAACGTAAGTGGTCGCGTGCACAAGGGAGGAGGGTCGACGTTGGGTTCTCTTGTACTGGACACGTGAAGATGGAGAGTGGGGGAGAAGGTTGGGGACGGGCCTGATGTGTTTGGGTTTGTGATGGAGGGCTGTGATGGGTTAGGTTGAAAAATAAAACGATTTTGTTGTAATTATTAAGTTATAAAAATCGTGTAACTTCATAAATGCATATCTTTTTCATACGAGGTCGAAAACGCGCGAAACCAGTTGCGTTGGAATTGTATGGACGAGCACTACGCTATGGAATTGGATTGGAGTCATTTGGAGTTAGTGAGAATTTCGGATAAAATTAAACGTCCGTTTAATTTTATTCGAAATAAATCGCTAAAACGAAATTGAAATCAAAGTGAGAACTTCTCACTCAATCGAATCAGTTTCGATTTTATTTTAAATAGATAGATTTAAAATACCTGAATTCATGTTTGAATGACGATTGTTATCTATTGATTGTTAAAATAGACATTATGCGCCGTTAATAAGCGGATGTTATTTATTAAAAACATATACCGTGAATATTTCATAAACAGTGAAATTGGTATTATATATAATAGCAATATATATATATATTGGCATATGTATATATTGCAGTTATTGATTTCCCGCATTTGTATAGCGGATGAGACCCTATTGCGCCGTCTATTATGCGGATAATATTTTAAATCCTATATACCGCGATAATTCCGTACTGGAGCGGAATTGGTATTGTGCTAATGTTTGTGGATGCAGGAAAACAGGTTGGAGGGATCCAACTGGATTCCTCAACAGTATTTATTTGATTCCAGATATTTTGATATTTGATGGATTATCATATCGATATATGATATCATTGTAGTCGTGATTGACTATTTGGTGTGTAGCATCATTGGACCAAGTTTTGGAATTTTAAAATGATTTTATAAAGTGATTTTTTAAAGTATACGTTATAAAATATTTTTGGGAATTTATCCATTTTAAATAAATAAACGTATAAATTTTAATGTTATAAAATCTATGATCTTTGAGAAATATAGTTAAAAGTTGATTTTTGAAAATATGGGGTTAATGATTTTATAAAATAGTTTAATCGGGATTTTTGAAATTATTATAAAAAGTTAAAAATATAGGATTTATAAAATTTAATTATTTTATAAATCAAAATGGTGAAATTATAAAGGGGATTAAGGATGTTTTAAAAGAATAATAGTATAAACTGATTTATATAAGAGATTTATAAATTGATAATTTGTAAATTAAAATATTTGAATTATAAAAACGAGTTTTTATAAGTGTTAGAATGAATTGTGAATGAATTTCATAAATGAATGAAAGTTATAGAATTATAAACGGTGAAGTTATAAATGGAATTTTATAAGCAGTAGCTTTATAAAATTTATAAAGTTATTAAAAGAATGGTTTTGGATAAATAATTGAATCTTATAAGTTATAAGATTTATAATTATGAAGTTCAAAGGAACGATTTTCTGCAAACAAATAAATTATAAGTATTTCACTTATAATATGAACTTTTAGTATATCATTGAGATATGAATTGAGATAGGTTAATAAAGGAATTTATAAAGGAAGTTGTGGTAAAATAAATAGAAATGGAAATTTATAAACGTTGTTTTATAAATCCGCAAACGACTTATTTTGATAAGTAAATTGTTGAAACCTATTAATGGAGTTATATTCACATTTTTGACTGTGAATAATCCTTTGAAATAAAATGAATAGAAATGATGAAATTGGTTAACATAGTATATTCACGTTTTTGAATAGTGAATAATATGTTAAAGAAATTGTTTTGAATGTGATGTTTTTAATTGAATTAAAACGATCTAACGATGTTTTAAATGTGTTGAGATTCAACACCATAGATTTCAACATTTATTGTTGAAATAGATGTTTTCGAGAAATAGAAGGAAATGGTGGACTATAACACTGTTGTTATAGTAAATGATTTCCGAAAGGAAATGTTTTGTATAGTATTGGGATTTATATATATTTTTTAATTTCGAATCCCTATACTAGTGATTTTGGGTTGTCGTAACGATGTTTTACGTAACATTCGTTTTGGCCTAAATAAATATGTTTAAGAGAATGATTTCCTTAAAGAAATAAATATATACTTAATTTCGATTTAAGTATATTGAATATTTTCCAAGTGTTGAAAATAAATGGATTTATGAATTACTTATTAATAAATAAGTATGGAAATGTTTTCCAATATAAAGTGAATATTAGAGAATTCATCTTTTTGAAGATAAATTGAAATGAATAATTGAAATCGTATATGCATGGATATTTTGGAATGAAAATTCACTATGGAATTTATAAAAGAATGGGGAAATTTGTAAAAAAATAAATATTGATTTATTTTTGATGTGTGAAAATTATATATCTTGTAAAGATATTTTTGGGAAATAAATAATTTGGGAAAATTATTTGGAATCAGGTGATGTTGTGCATATCCATTGGTAGTTCAATAACCGACTATCAACAATTACCTTTGAAAGGTATTTGTTGGGATTTGTTGAATTTGAATGCACACTTATTTTTAAATTATTGCGCTCGTTATTTGGATTACCCATTCCGAATAGTGATACGACGTAATGGATAGCATTGAAGATCGGTGTTGAAGACCCGGTATTTGCGAGAGCGATAGGATGACCTGTCGATTGACTCTGCACCGAGTAGCTACGGTATAGAGTTCTCCATATGTGATGGGAAATCCGATCAGGATTGTGGATATCCGGATTGCAAGGACTTCTTTGTAAGTACCTTCGGTTCTGTTCGAGCCCGGAACAGACTTGTATGGATTGTATGTCTGACATTACAAATTGAGATATAAAACCGATTTCTTTCAAATATATTTCTGTGGGTGGCGGAGAATTTATTCTTTTAGCTTAACACCCTTCTCTGAGATGTACGAGCTCAGAGGTTATATAGTTGAAGGTTATCAGCAATATATTCCCAATTT
The DNA here is from genome assembly GCA_030765085.1 of Allium cepa. NCBI lineage: Eukaryota > Viridiplantae > Streptophyta > Magnoliopsida > Asparagales > Amaryllidaceae > Allium > Allium cepa. The sequence goes on from CM060945.1 coordinate 135,411,305, forward strand.
GGTAATGTGACATGCTGAGTGTTTCTGTTAAATGATCATTATGTTGATTATTTTTGATAGGATCATTTATTTGATCGTCTATCTTGGTGATCATTTCTATGATCATTTGTTGACCCAAAGCATGGCTTTTGTATAAAGTATGTTTTTGTGGACGTGACTTCGTCAAGCCTCACACCCCGGAATGGTCAAAACAGGAAAGATGCGGCAAGGTTATGAGGGGTAGCGCCCTTTAGGGTATGTGCATTTCCTTCTGGAAAAGGGTGGTATCATGGTATGGAGCCCAGATACTTACTCATGTTGAAAACACTTTATGATCATGTGAATTGATTACGAGCGCTCGGATAAAGGTCCCAAAGGACCGGGGGATGGCATACTCGGTCAGTTGTTACTCAGTTAGGGGTAACCCGGCCTTGTGTTGGCAGAGATCCGGTTTGGTTCTCGGGGATGTCCTTCCAGAGGCATTCTCATGTGGCATGGGAAGTTCCTTGGCCTGATCATTCGTTGGAAATCCAAAGAAACAATACGAAACATGTACGGTTTTAGTTGTATAACCTGCCATGGAATGTGGCGGTAACATGCTATTGAACATGGTAGCTATAGTAGGCATAGTTCGAAATGTCTATGCTGGCTAAGATTTATATCTTTATTTTCGAAATGATTTTCTCTACACTATGCACTAGTAATAATATCAAATGTTCTTTTAAATGCGTATCAAGCATCTTTGACTATCATAAGGAGAAATCTCCTCCGATCCTGCGTTTGCATTGTGTGTGTGTGCGGGAGGCCTTATGGTAGTCTCATTTTTAAAAGCATTGCGAATTGACTTTAAAAATATTCCTCTATTTTGATTTTAAAGATAAATAAACTGTTTTGAGTTCCCACACCAGTCACATGACTGACTCGGAGTTTATTGTTTTCCTTCCTAAACTCTGGGTGCCCACCAATTTCCACACGGGCAGTCAAGAGTTAAGGTTTATCAGGATAATCAGGAGTTGCTGGAGGCAAGATGGATGGCATGGCGTATTATTAGTATATAGTATTTCTTTTCCACTGTTTGTTGTTTGTTGTTGTACACTCTGATGATGATATGATGTAATGAAATGTAATGTAATGTAATAACTGATATAGTTCTTTGTTTATAGATTATTCATTTATTATTATATGTTGTTCCGCTGCGATTGTGAGATTCTGATATTGTTGTGTTCTGTATTTTCTATTTTCTTTTCTCTCTATTTTCTATCCTTTCTCCTCTCCTTCTATCCTTTTTCTTTTTTTCTCTTTTTCTCTTTTTCTTAAACATTGATAATTCGTATTTCTGTTCATCTTGAGTTAATCTATGGAGACTAGTGTATATTCAAGGAGTACGGATTTGCGGGTCTTCACAGGTGGTATCAGAGAAAATGGTTAAGCGACAACCATGGTTCTGTTGGGTATTACTCATTAGAGATACAGTCAGTAGTACTCTAGAATGAGTTTGAGTGTAATAATAGCTATGAGAGCGTATTTGTTAGTGAATATAATTTATTTTTATATTGTGATGATTGGTTTGTTGAGTGGTATATAGATTCTGGTTAATACGAGTAATTAACATTGTTGATAGGGATCTCTAAACACTTGTACAGAACAATTCGACATAATATTGTTTTAAATTGAGTAAATGAAATAATTTTACCTTGAGTATATTTTATATATAAAAGAATAATTTTTCAGTATTATTAAGAGTATATAAGATGATTGTTTAGATGTTTGAATAATCTAAATTGAAGAATAATTGTATAAGCAAAAGAATTATAAGAATTGAATTATAATTAAAGTGAATTACAATTGTGAAATAAACTTATATATATATAAGAAGTGAAACTATATGAATATATTTATGAATATGAGTTGTAAAATAAAAATGAATTTAAAGTTAAATGGAAATTTACTTTATAAATGGAAGTATAACTTAAGAGATGTTGAATGAAGTTGATATTAGTATCAAAGTAAATTAATAAAGTTAAGTGATAGATGTGAACTTAGATTATGTAAAGAAAATTCAACTTTTGTAATTGAATTGAATTAATGGATTAAATGTTAATCAATTGAATGTGAATTAAGTTGATATGAAATAATAATGTAAGTGTTAATTCATTAAAATCTAATGTTATTGAAAGTTGAATAGTTGAATAAAAATCAATTAATTAAACCAAATTGAATGAATATAAGCAAAGGAATTTGGTTGTAATTAATATACATTGGTTGTTATATGGTTGTTAGTTGATTGATTGTATATAATTCATTAAGTATTAATGAAATTGGAAGTTAAAGTAATTAAAATCCAATTGGAAGTTAAGTGAATCTTGAATAGAATTGAATTTGATTTGGAAGTGAACCAACTTGAATATGAATTAGTGAATATAAACTAATTGAAAATGAATGTTAGTAAAAACATCCACTGTTAATGAATCATATGTGATTAAATTGAAAACCATTTCATTGAATATTAATGAGAATATGAATGAATATTGATTTGGTTATGGGTGTTAGTTGGAGGATAGTTGGTTGATGGTTGAACATATTGCTTTTGTTTCATTTGCTATGTTGACATATATAGTTATTATGTTGCTATATGATGTATGTTGATACTATTGTCTATATACATGTTCTCATGTTGTTTGTTGAGTGTTTAGTAGGTGCGGATCGCGTTTGCTTCGCATTTGGAGCTCGCTTTCGCGCTATATTAGCCGTATATGCTCGCTAATAAAATATAAGGTACATATCTCGGATTAAATACCGTACTTTTATACTTTTTTCCCTGCGGAATGCCTCATTACTTGATGAGATGTATATTTGTGATATATATACTGTCATTTTTTTTTCGGATCGAGCCGCGCAAAGGAGACTATGGCGAATTTTTCCGGAAATTTAAGGCGTTAGAAAAAATTTGAGAAAATTGGAAATATTTGAAAACTTTAACTTTGATTTGGAATTGAAAGTTAAACAATAGTAATTGTTTTTGAAAAGATAACTAAGTATGATTTGAAAACTTAGTAAAGTTGTTATAAGAAATTTAACTATGGATTTTGGGGAAGTTAATAGATTCTATAACTTTTCTTACTTAATAATTTCGAGGACGAAATTCTTTTAAGGGGAGAAGATTGTAACGACCCAGGATTTTTAGTAATTAAAATTTGAATATTTAATTTATTTTAAATATTAATAAGTGAAATTTATAAGTCGAATAAATTTTATTTCGAATAATTGGATTTAATTGAATAATTAAATCAATAATTTAATATGTTAAATTATGGAAATAATTGAAAATCGAGTTAAATATGATTGAAAATGATTTGTAAAATTTTATTTTATCATATTGAAGTTAGAATGATATTTTAGAACTTTTAAAATCGAATTAAAAGTTAATTTGTGAAAATTGAATATTTTAATATTTAATCGACTAGTGAAAATAGCCATTTTTCAAATAGTCTCGGATTTCGACAAAACCAGTTTCATCGGATCCGTAATGTGATATTATTGTAAGGTTTAAAATTTCGGGTCAATTGGATTTACCGTTTGTCCGGTACAAATTAAAAAGCCTAGAAAATCGTTTAAATCGGTTTAATTCAAATTGAACGTTTATTGCCATAACTCGCACAGATGACCGAATTAGCTTCCGAAACCTGTTCCATTGTATCCGGAACGTGGGGTAAACCCCAGAAACGCTAGTTACGGCGCGTGAATCGGAGTTTGGAATTTCCGGGATGAATAGTGTCGTTCGTTTTCCTATAAATAACCCTTAACCTTTCACAAATAAAAAAAAATAACCTAGGTTAAAAACGCAGCTGCCTCCACCTAAATACACGGCCAGAATTTAATGTCCTTCCTCCCTTAAATTCGTCAAATCCATTCACAATCAAGCAAGGTATTCAACTGCAAAGTTGTAGCTAACGTCGAGGGCTACGAATCCATACGGATATGATCGTGAATGGAGCAGTGTGGTGGTCGAAATCGTGGCTCAAAGGCCGAAGGTTGCACACGGTTTTCTAGGGGGAAGACACGACCGAGCTTGCTCGTGTTTGGGGCGGTGGTGAGGCTCGTGTAGCTCGTTCGAATGGCATCTCCTGATCGGGGTATCGATGAACGTAAGTGGTCGCGTGCATAAGGGAGGAGGGTCGACGTTGGGTTCTCTTGTACTGGACGCGTGAAGATGGAGAGTGGGGGAGAAGGTTGGGGACGGGCCTGATGTGTTTGGGTTTGTGATGGAGGCTGCGATGGGTTAGGTTGAAAAATAAAAAGATTTTGTTGTAATTATTAAGTTATAAAAATCGTGTAACTTCATAAATGCATATCTTTTTCATACGAGGTCGAAAACGCGCGAAACCAATTGCGTTGGAATCGTATGGACGAGCACTATGCTATGGAATTGGATTGGAGTCGTTTGGAGTTAGTGAGGATTTCGGGTAAAATTAAACGTCCGTTTAATTTTATTCGAAATAAATCGCTAAAACGAAATTGAAATCAAGATGAGAACTTCTCACTCAATCGAATCAGTTTCGATTTTATTTTAAATAGATAGACTTAAAATACCTGAATGCATGTTTGAATGATGATTGTTATCTATTGATTGTTAAAATAGACATTATGCGCCGTTAGTAAGCGGATGTTATTTATTAAAAACATATACCGCGAATATTTCATAAACAGTGAAATTGGTATTATATATAATATCAATATATATATATTGGCATATGTATATATTGCAGTTATTGATTTTCCGCATTTGTATAGCGGATGAGACCCTATTGCGCCGTCTATTAAGCGGATAATATTTTAAATCCCATATACCGCGATAATTCCGTACTGGAGCGGAATTGGTATTGTGCTAATGTTTGTGGATGCAGGAAAACAGGTTGGAGGGATCCAACTGGATTCCTCAACAGTATTTATTTGATTCCAGATATTTTGATATTTGATGGATTATCATATCGATATATGATATCGTTGTAGTCGTGATTGACTATTTGGTGTGTAGCATCATTGGACCAAGTTTTGGAATTTTAAAATGATTTTATAAAGTGATTTTTGAAAGTATACGTTATAAAATATTTTTGGGAATTTATCCATTTTAAATAAATAAACATATAAATTTTAATGTTATAAAAACTATGATCTTTGAGAAATATAGTTAAAAGTTGATTTTTGAAAATATGGGGTTAATGATTTTATAAAATAGTTTAATCGGAATTTTTGAAATTATTATAAAAAGTTGAAAATATAGGATTTATAAAATTTAATTATTTTATAAATCAAAATGGTGAAATTATAAAGGGGATTAAGGATGTTTTAAAAGAATAATAGTATAAACTGATTTATATAAGAGATTTATAAATTGATAATTTGTAAATTAAAATATTTGAATTATAAAAACGAGTTTTTATAAGTGTTAGAATGAATTGTGAATGAATTTCATAAATGAATGAAATTTATAGAATTATAAACGGTGAAGTTATAAATGGAATTTTATATGCAGTAGGTTTATAAAATTTATAAAGTTATTAAAAGAATAGTTTTGGATAAATAATTGAATCTTATAAGTTATAAGATTTATAATTATGAAGTTCAAAGGAACAATTTTTTGCAAACAAATAAATTATAAGTATTTCACTTATAATATGAACTTTTAGTATATCATTGAGATATGAATTGAGATAGGTTAATAAAGGAATTTATAAAGGAAGTTGTGGTAAAATAAATAGAAATGGAAATTTATAAACGTTGTTTTATAAATCCGCAAACGACTTATTTTGATAAGTAAATTGTTGAAACCTATTAATGGAGTTATATTCACATTTTTGACTGTGAATAATCCTTTGTAATAAAATGAATAGAAATGATGAAATTGGTTAACATAGTATATTCACGTTTTTGAATAGTGAATAATATGTTAAAGAAATTGTTTTGAATGTGATGTTTTAAATTGAATTAAAACGATCTAACGATGTTTTAAATGTGTTGAGATTCAAAACCATAGATTTCAACATTTATTGTTGAAATAGATGTTTTCGAGAAATAGAAGGAAATGGTGGACTATAACACTGTTGTTATAGTAAATGATTTCCGAAAGGAAATGTTTTGTATAGTATTGGGATTTATATATCTATTTTAATTTCGAATCCCTATACTAGTGATTTTGGATTGTCGTAACGATGTTTTACGTAACATTCGTTTTGGCCTAAATAAATATGTTTAAGAGAATGATTTCCTTAAAGAATGAAATATATACTTAATTTCGATTTAAGTATATTGAATATTTTCCAAGTGTTGAAAATAAATGGATTTGTGAATTACTTATTAATAGATAAGTATGGAAATGTTTTCCAATATAAAGTGAATATTAGAGAATTCATCTTTTTGAAGATAAATTGAAATGAATAATTGAAATCGTATATGCATGGATATTTTGGAATGAAAATTCACTATGGAATTTATAAAAGTATAGGGAAATTTGTAAAAAAATAAATATTGATTTATTTTTGAAGTGTGAAAATTATATATCTTGTAAAGATATTTTTGGGAAATAAATAATTTGGGAAAATTATTTGGAATCTGGTGATGTTGTGCATATCCATTAGTAGTTCAATAACCGACTATCAATAATTACCTTTGAAAGGTATTTGTTGGGATTTGTTGAATTTGAATGCACACTTATTTTTAAATTATTGCGCTCGTTATTCGGATTACCCATTCCGAATAGTGATACGACGTAATGAATAGCATTGAAGATCGGTGTTGAAGACCCGGTATTTGCGAGAGCGATAGGATGACCTATCGATTGACTCTGCCCCGAGTAGCTACGGTATAGAGTTCTCCATATGTGATGGGAAATCCGATCAGGATTGTGGATATCCAGATTGCAAGGACTTCTTTGTAAGTGCCTTCGGTTCTGTTCGAGCCCGGAACACACTTGTATGGATTGTATGTCTGACATTACAAATTGAGATATAAAGCCGATTTCTTTCAAATATATTTCTGTGGGTGGCGGAGAATTTATTCTCTTAGCTTAACACCCTTCTCTGAGATGTACGAGCTCAGAGGTTATATAGTTGAAGGTTATCAGCAATATATTCCCAATTTGGTAATGTGACATGCTGAGTGTTGCTGTTAAATGATCATTGTGTTGATTATTTGTGATAGGATCATTTATTTGATCATCTATCTTGGTGATCATTTCTATGATCATTTGTTGACCCAAAGCATGGCTTTTGTATAAAGTATGTTTTTGTGGACGTGACTTCGTCGAGCCTCACACCCCGGAATGGTCAAAACAGGAAAGATGCGGCAATGTTATGAGGGGTAGCGCCCTTTAGGGTATGTGCATTTCCTTCTGGAAAAGGGTGGTATCATGGTATGGAGCCCAGATACTTACTCATGTTGAAAACACTTTATGATTGTGTGAATTGATTACGAGCGCTCGGATAAAGGTCCCAAAGGACCGGGGGATGGCATACTCGGTCAGTTGTTACTCAGTTAGGGGTAACCCGGCATTGTGTTGGCAGAGATCCGGTTTGGTTCTCGGGGATGTCCTTCCAGAGGCATTCTCATGTGGCAATGGGAAGTTCCTTGGCCTGATCATTCGTTGGAAATCCAAATAAACAATACGAAACTTGTACGGTTTTAGTTGTATAACCTGCCATGGAATGTGGCGGTAACCTGCTATTGTACATGGTAGCTATAGTAGGCATAGTTCGAAATGTCTATGCTGGCTAAGATTTATATCTTTATTTTCGAAATGATTTTCACTACACTATGCACTAGTAATAATATCAAATGTTCTTTTAAATGCGTATCAAGCATCTTTGACTATCGTAAGGAGAAATCTCCTCCGATTCTGCATTTGCATTGTGTGTGTGTGCGGGAGGCCTTATGGTAGTCTCATTTTTAAAAGCATTGCGAATTGACTTTAAAAATATTCCTCTATTTTGATTTTAGAGATAAATAAACTGTTTTGAGTTCCCACACCAGTCACATGACTGACTCGGAGTTTATTGTTTTCCTTCCTAAACTCTGGGTGCCCACCAATTTCCACACGGGCAGTCAAGAGTTAAGGTTTATCAGGATATTCAGGAGTTGCTGGAGGCAAGATGGATGGCATGGCGTATTATTAGTATATAGTATTTCTTTTCCGCTGTTTGTTGTTTGTTGTTGTACACTCTGATGATGATATGATGTAATGTAATGTAATAACTGATATAGTTCTTTGTTTAAAGATTATTCATTTATTATTATATGTTGTTCCGCTGCGATTGTGAGATTCTGATATTGTTGTGTTATGTATTTTCTATTTTCTTTTCTCTCTATTTTCTATCCTTTCTCCTCTCCTTCTATCCTTTTTCTTTTTTTCTCTTTTTCTTAAACATTGATAATTCGTATTTCTGTTCATCTTGAGTTAATCTATGGAGATTAGTGTATATTCAAGGAGTACGGATTTGCGGGTCTTCACAAATTATAAGTTAAGATTAAAACTTAAGTAGTACAAAATAAATTTTGGAAAGAAGTTTAACTTAAGAAATGTTGAATAAAAGTTAAAAAGGAATTTAACTTAAGTGATGCTAAGTGAAGTTGAATTAGATATCAAATAAAATTAGTTAATTAAATTTATATAATGAGGAGGAAGTAATGAATTAATGAAAAAGTTGAATTAAACTAATGAAATAGATTGGTAAATAAAATATGGATTGAATGTCAATCAATTGATTGTAAATGAATTGATTTGGAATAATGGATATAAGTGTTAATTGGTTAAATGCTAATGAAATTAGAAATTGAATAATTGGATGAAAGTCAATTAGATATTAATCAGTTAGAATTAAATGTGTTAAACCAAATTAAACGTAAACGAAGTAAATATGAATGTTTGAGTGTAAATTAAATAAATTCAGTTATGTTGGATATGCATTAGTTGTTGGTTGGATGTTAGTTGATTTAATAGAAATTCATTAAATATTAATGAAATTGAAAACTAAATAATTGAATGCAAATTGGAAGTAAAGTGAATCTGAATAAAATTGAATTTTATTTGAATTGAAAGTGAACTTACTTCGATGTAAACTAGTGAATGTAAACTAATTGAATATGAATAAATGGATGTTAGTAAAATCTAATTTTAATGATCAAATGTGAATAAATTGAAAACCAATTCAATGAATATTAATGAGAAATCAATGTATATTGATTTGGTTATATTGGATGGATGTTAGTTATTGATGGTTTCCTTGTTTAATGGTGTTTCATTTGCATATAATTGTTGTATAGCATGTGTTATATACGTTGTATATTGATATTACTTTCCACATATACATGTGCTTATTGTTTGTTGAGTGTTTAGTAAGTGCGGATGACGTATGCTTCGCATTTGGAGCTCGCTTTCATGCTATATTGTCATATATGCTCACTAAATAAAATATAAGGCACATATCTTGAATTACATATCGTACATTTATACTTTTTTCCTACAGGATGCCTCATCCTTGACGATGAGGTGTATATTTGTGATATATATGTTGTTGTGTCATTTTGGATCGAACCGCGCAAAAGAGACTCTGGCGAATTTTTTCGAAAATTTAAGGCGTTAGAAATTTTTTGAGAAATTTGGAAAATTTTTGATAACTAAAAATTTGATTTTGAGTTATAAGTTGAAATTAAACCAGTTTATTTTTTGAAAGAGTACTAGTTAATAATTATGAATGAAACGATATTAGTTGGTTTTGAAAAGATAACTCTGAATGAATTTGGAAATTTAGTAAAGCTTTTACAAAAGGTTGCAACTAAATGATTTTGGAAAAGTTAGACACTTAAAAGAATTTGATAATCTATTTCAACTAATTGGTTTTGAAAGTTAATGGAGTTGTAGTATCTTTCTTACTTAGTAATTATTTGAGATGAAATTCTTTTAAGGGGGAAGAATGTAACGACCCAGTTTTTCAGTCGCTTGAATTTAGAATATTTAATTGAATTTAAATATTGAAAAATGAATATTATAAGTTGAATTGGTTAATAATTCAATATTGAATCTAATATGAATAAAAATGACTTATAAAGTCGATTTAAATTCTAGTTGAATTAGAATAGACTTAGTAAACTTTTAATATTAATTTAAAAGCGAATAAATAGAAACTGGGAATTTCTAATTTTAATTAACGTGTAAAAATAGTCATTTTTGACACTGTCTAGATTTCGACAAAACTAGTTTTATTCGATCCATAATGTTATATTATTATATGATTACAAATTTCGTGTCAATCGGATTTATCGTTTGGCCGTGCGAGCTTGAAACGCATAGAAATTAATTAACGTAAATTTAATTAAAATAATTCGATTCAAAAACCTATCTTCCAAATACGATGGAATTGGCTCTTGATATATATTCCATTATGTTCGGAATATGGGTAAAACACTATGAATGCCAGGCGGTACGCTTCATTCGGAGTTCGGAAATATTTCGCATGAATAGTGTTTTAAAACGTTGTCCATATAAGGACCTTAATTACCAAGCCCTAGCCCCCTTAACCCTAGCCGCCGCTTGCTATTCAAGGGCCAAAAATTTGTCCCCTTCCTTCCTCAATCTCGCATCATCCACACACTTATATGCTTCGACGTCAACAGCAAAGATGAAGAGCACATCGAGATTTATAAATCCAATGGTGGAGGTCACTTGAAGCTCGCCATAGGCGCTGGAATATGGCCACGTTCTTCACGCGTTTGGAGGAAAATTTCGAGGCAAAGGTGAGGTCGAGCTTGACATGGTCATGGTCGGTGGTGCGTGGGGCCATTTATGTTCGTTTGAAGGTGGTTGATCGTCGTCGAATGCGATGATGGAGGAGCGGCGATCGGTATCAAAACGGCGACGATGGGTTCTTGCGTGCGTACATGAACTATTGGGCGGGAAGAAAAGCAATGGCCTAGATTTGCATGAACGGCCCATATGCATATACGGTTATAAAAAAGGAAACTGTAATTATATTATATTATGAATCGTGAATCTTTAAAAATGTACATCTTCTTCATAAGAGGTCGAAATTGAACGAAACAAATTGCGTTGGATTCATATTTGCTAACACTATGCGATGGAGCTAGATTGTGATTTATTTGAGCAAGTAAAATTTTTGGTTAAATTCAAATGCCTATTTATTTTTAATCGAAATAAAATGTTGCAACGACGATTGCAATCAATATGAGTAAAACTCACTCTCTCTGGCCCGCTTATATTTTTATACAAGTGGGAATATTTTTATTATGCTATTTTGATGACTGTTGGATGTTATATATGTACATATTTATGTGTGTGTATATATATATATATATATGTATATATATATATATATTGGATGCTCGAATGTTATGTTATAGTAGTTAGTAGTTGGATATACTCCTGGTTGGAGCAAATGAGGCCCAATACGTTCCCATGTATGAGCGGATGACCTTTTGTATGCGCGTATGCCTCGAAGCAGAAATTATACATATTTTCTCATATGTATATTTGTTGCAGGTGACAGGCTGGAGGGATCCAACTAAATTCCTGATCATTGTTGATTTTTATTTACAGATATTGTTATATATAATGGTATTATATGATATTGAATGTGATGGATGCCATGATTTCTATTATTGATGTGAATCCCCTTATTTAGTGCTATAGTAGCATTGGGCCTATTTTTTGGAACTCTAAAATACTAAAATAATGATTTCATTTAAAAAAAGGATGTTTAAGTGATTTTTTGAAGTTATGTAAGTTCTAATAATGGTTTGTAAATTATTAAAAGAAGAAGTTATTTAAATGGAATCAGAATATGATTTTTGAAAATATGGATTTAATTATTTTGTAAAATAAGTTAAATTGAGAACTTTGAACTTATTACAAATTGTTTATATATATAAGATTAATAAAATTGATATTTTATAAATAAAAGTAATGGGGTTATAAATGAGTTTTATAAGTGTAAAAAATGTAGTTATAAGTGAAATCTTAGAAGTAAATAAGATTTATGAAGTAATGAAATTACAAAAACAATGAATCTGTAAATAAAGAAATTTATAAGCAAACAAACTTATAATGAGATTTTGATATGTAAATGAGATACAAATGGAAATTTTTAATAAAGGAAGTTTATAAATTGAAGTTTTGTAAAATATAAATAGAATTATAAACCTTGTTTTATAAATGTGAGATGATTTATTTTGATAAGCTAAATATGGATTTCTATAAGAGGAATTATATTCACCTTTTAAAATGAATAATCCTTTAAATGAAAGTTTTGGAAGTGATATTTGTAAATGGAGTTTAAATGGAATTGAAAAGCAATTTAAAATGTGTCGAATATCGAAAACATAGATTTCAACATTTATTGTTGAAATAGACGTTTTTGTGAAAAGTAAGGAAGGCATGGACTGCAACATTTTTGTTATAGTAAATGATTTTCGAAAGGAAATATTAAATATAGTTTGTTGAATCCCTATACTAGAATTTTTGGGTTGTCGTAACGATATTTTACACAACATTCGTTTTGTCCAAAATAACATATGTTTTGAAGAATGTTTTCCTTAAAGATTTGCATATATACTTTTAATCATTGAATTAACTACATGAAATATTTTCGAAGTGTTGAAAATAAAATAAATTGTGAATTTACTTATTATTAAAATAAGTGTATGAATATGTTTTCCAAATATCCAATAAATGAAATGGTTTTGAATATTATATTTTTTAAAAGATATTTTAAAGTTAATAATTGAAAAGTGATTTGATTTATAAAAGATTAATAAATTAAGGCCTAGTGACACTTCTGTGCTAAAATTTTTTTGTTGCTTTGATAGCTAAATAAGCGACTATCATATTTGGTCATTTTAGTTTATCAACTTGAATCAGATTCGTGTAGTGCAGAATGATTACTCCAATCTATCGAGCTTCCTTCTTGGCCGAAGGATAGCAAGTTGAGTGTTGGAGACGTGATAAGTCTATGAGACTTCGTTTCTGTTTGTGGTTGAGACATGCTTTTGCGTTGTTGGTGCGAAGAGACCGCGGTCAGATTTATCTGAAAACCACTTCGAACTAACATATTTGCGATGATTGTGCAGGTTGGTTGATGATATTGATATTTAGGATTTTCATATTGAAGGACTGGTTGTTGATCATTTGGGGTTAAAATCTTAATATACATATAGTAACAGTAGTCTCTTCATGATGAAATATCCGTTGCAAGGGCTGCCGCTACTAATCTTATAGGATATGTAGGAGAGTACCTCTGATTTGTCCTGTTCCTAGACAGCTTGTACGGATGAGTGTCTGACATTGCATTTCTAAGAATATTTATATTGGTTTTTACAAATGTACATCATGTGGTGGCGGAGAAGGCAACTTCTGTTAGCTTAACAATTTTCGTCGAGACGTATGCTCAAGGGTTGTATTTTTGTGGAAGGCAATTAGTAGTCAACGGGAATGGCAATATGGCATTCAAAGATGAAGATATGATATGTGAAAGGTAATCGATATCTCTTTTGGCCTCACTCCCTGAAAAATGACTAAAATAGGGGTAGAAGCACCAAGGCTATGTGGATGGCTCCCAATTAGGAGATGTCATCGCTTTTCTTGATATATCTTTACATGCTATGATGTCGTGTACCTGATTATTATTGATGTATGCTTGTGGCCAAGGATTTAGATCGGTAACGACTGAAGTGGTGACATATTCGGTACTATCCACGAATGGGTAAGCCAGTCTTGTGTTGGTTTAGGCGCCCAGTATCTAGACCCTAGGTACATCCCTCTAGAGGTCTATTGAGTTTTTAAAAGGTAGTCCCTTCACCTAGTCATTTGTATGGAATCCAAAATCCACTATGTAGCTGCCATTTTTTTTATAAACCCTAGTACTGCTAGAATTTAACAGTGGCAACAATTTCAGCTATGTTGATTATTATTTGTATAATATAAACTATTATAATATAACATGATTTGATATGAAATGGTTTGGTTATCATAAAAGAAAAACCCATCCGTATTTATGTGTGAACTTGTTACGAGATACCTTTGTTTTGGTAAAAGGATGCTTTTATAAAATTCAACATAAATTTAGTTGAGGTGTGTTTTTCTCACGCTGGTTTGCCAGACTGATCTGGACGTTCTTCCCTTTCGATTCTCGGGTTCAACCGAGTACATTTACAGGTTTAGATTTAGTGCCTTTGGAGCTTCAGCAGACGAGCTGGAGATCTTCATGTTGTATTCACGTATCTGTTTATTTTTTCGCTGCGTTGTATTGTTGTTGTTTTAAATCATCAGCATTTGTGAGGAAGATTATTATAACTATCCAAGATGATGATTACTTATTGTGTACTCTGATATTGATTTGTGTATATTATAGTTTCTCTTTGTAAAAATTATTGATCTATATTGTTTGTTATTCCACTGCTATGTGAAATTCTGTATTGTTTTGGTTCTGCTTCTCCCTTCTTCTACTCTTCTTTTCTTCTATCTTCTCTCTTTCCTCTCTCCTTCTTCTCACCCTCTCTTTTCATTCTCATGATCATCTGCACTCGGTGCGCTTTAGGTCGAGATGTGTGGTTTATTGTCGATTTTGAGGCTTTCGAGTGTGGGTCATCACACTTTTTGTAAATTAGTTTAAATTCTTAAATATGGAAAGTCGGCAGCACTTTTAAATATTATAGTGGGAACCAATCAGATTTAGACAAACAAGGCAGGTTAGGTACAAAAGAAATAGTTTAAAAGGACTAATCAACATATTTTTCACTATTCTGATGCTTTCGGCACCAGGTTATGCCTCCTTACCTTCGCTTCCGACACGGTCGAAACCAATGCATGGTATCAAGGAACTGGTACGTAGTGAACAGGACGTAGGCGGAAGAAATAGAGTCAAAACCAGGGGTTCCGAAGGGGTTGAGCCATTACTTTTCTTTTAAAAGAAAATGTGCCTGCTTGCTTTCGACTAAGATGCTTTTGACTTGGTTAGCTTTCGACTAGGTCAAATAAATTTAAAGAGATGGTTTCGATTGGCTTGCTCCTTTGATTTTAGATATTGCTTTCGACTAAGTCGGAACCTTTTAGCCGTCGCTTTCTACCTTTCGACCCAGATGGTTTTGAAAGGGTTGTTTTATTTCTTAAAACCTGGCCACTTCTTCAATGCTTTCGAAAAGGATGGTTTCGACACCATCACTTCTTTACTTCGGAAATGGTTTTGAAACAGATGCTTTCGACTTAAATGTTTTAAATACTTTTTTCTTTGATTGAAGTAAAACCCAAATGGTTTCGAAAGAGATAGTTTTAATGGTTTTGAAACAGATGCTTTCAGTTTTAAAGGGTTATGATCCTTTTTCTCTACTTGAAAGCATAATCCAAAGGGTTTCTATTGAAATGGATTTCCAAGGTTATGAAGGGGTAAATTTTTGAATGGTTTCGAAAGGTTTCTATTGTTTTAAATTGAACCCAAAGTGCTTTTGAAAGGGAAAGGTTCTACTGAATGGTTTTGAAAGGGGTGGTTCCCCAAGGTTTCGGAAGGGTTGAAAGGAAAGGTTTTTCCTATGTTTTCAAAAGGCAATATTTAAAGGTTTTAAAGAGGGATGTCTAATGTTTCAAAGATTTCGAAGGAAAGGCTTTTAATAGTTTTGAAAGGGTCACTTTCAATGGTTTCGAAAGGGTTACCTTCAATGGTTTCGAGTGGGTTGTTTAAAGGTTTTAAACAAAGGTTTCGAATGCATTAAATAGGAAATATAGCCTAAGTATTTTAAGTTAAAAAGGGTTTTAAATTTTTTTGGATGGATAGTCAATCCTTCTTAAAATTCATCAATATTATTTCGAGTAAAGTATATATAACATGACAAAATAGCTTAGAGTAAAGCTAAGAATATATTTTCCTTATATAAATAAAAGGTTAAATCATTTTGAAAAGGTTTTCAAGGAAAAAGATGAAGGGTAGTTAATCCTAAGAAAATGATTGGGATATATAGACGATTTTGATTCGGATGATTAGTCCAGACTGCGGACGCTAGTCCAGATTACGGACGGTTTGTCCAGTTTGCGGACAGTAACCCCAGTTTCCAGACAGATGGTCCATTGGTAATTTTTTTTATAGCATAATAGATATTACTATATTTATTATCATAATCAATTTGATTAACCAGTTTGGTTGCAGAAAAGGATTGCAAAATACACTACAACAAAAATACCCTTTCGTAGCGGCCAAAAATAGTTGTAATGGGTCTATTACAATGGACAACCAACAATCGTTATATCTGGAGTTGTAATAGAGTTGGAGATAATTACAACAGTCACCAATAGTTGTAACTTTTAACAGTTGCTTTTGGCAGTTGTAGTAAAATATAGCGATTGCTTTTGGCTGTTGTAGCAAACTTTATCGCAACTGCTTTTGATAGCTGTAATAAAGTCTATCGCAAGTGCTAACAACAGTTGCAATAGAATCTTTGGCAACTTATTTTAGTAGTTGTAATAGATTTATTTACATTTTTTTCTCTCTTTTAAATCATGCATTTTAGTTTTAGCTATCATTTGCTTGCAAGAAAAACAAAATGTCGAGTGTGTTAGTACGTGCAAGTAGAAAAGTAGCAAAGAAATAACATGCTCATAACTAAATGTTCATGCTTATAACTAAAAATGAAGAAGAATGACAATCCAAATAAAACCATCATTTTCATTCCAACAATAAAATCAAAACAGTATCAGCCATCACAACATCACGAAGAGTTTCATTCATAGGAAGACGCTAGTGACTCTATGAGAAAATTTGAGAGACATTTCCCCAAACATGATATCCGCCGCTAACTTTCTTGCTAAATTTCATCCCTTAAGACCTACTGCCTGCCCAGACCTTTGTGGTGCCGCCTCAGCCTCGATCTCTGACTGTTACGACCCGTAAATTTTAGCCGTTTATTTATTGATTTTTTGTGAGATTTTAAACAATAAAATTTCTAAATATAAATTTGATATTTGGAATGTGTCTAGTTAAACATAGCAACTGGTAAATTTTCGTCCGAAAATATTAAGTTTATTTTGTGCGTAATTTTATTACAATTTAATCAGTTAGGAATTGATGAAAATAAAACGTTTTCGAAACCCAAATATTTTTACATAGAAAAATTCTAAATCATCTTCTGAGCAAGACGTCATTTTTCGTTTTTCCAAATTTGGACTTTTTTAGCTCCGTCGATTTTATTTTTCAGCGTTTTTACTGCATTTTCCGCTAGTAGAAATTTCGAATTTTTATAATTCAATCATACCGCTAATATCCGTATATCGTTTTGATCGTCTCATCGTACTGACCTGTATGGTATATTCATTTCCGTGTTTTGAAGTCCGGTATACGGCAGAATCGGTAAACGACCAATTATATCGGTACCGTTTTAACATCTGTTGGTTTCTTTTGTCCTTCCAACTATCCACGTGGATCGAAGAGCTCAATAATTTTACCCAGCTGTCAACCACTAAAATTAGTTATTTCTTAAATTCAACAGTTAACCATTTCTTATTCCAATGATTTTGAATATATATTTTTACGTTGCTTTCATCTAGAACGGTTCATTTCCACTTTTGTTCACAACTATTAGCTTGAAAATCTTTCTCTCCCATACATCAGGGAACCAATTTCCTCGGCCCTCTTCATCTCCACTCCAGCATGCACCAGATCCAAGCTCCTCCTTTTTTTTCTTTTTGCCATTTATTTTCTTCCCACGCGCGAGCGCCACAACCCCGCAGCCACACTTCCATAACTCCACCCAAACGCCTCTCGCCGGCCAACCACTGACCGACTCCACCTTCTCCTCCACGTGCAGTCACAACTCGACCCAACGGCTCCAACTCTCACGGCCGTTCATCCCCTCACTTCCTGGCATGCCGATCTCCACCTCCAACGCAATCCCATTGACCCGACCAATGGCCACCACCCTCTTCCAGAGATCCACCCGCGTGTGGACGCCCCAGGCTCGCCAAAGGCAGCACTCCCACAATCCGTATCTCCCTCATGTCGAGCGAGCAATCTCCGGCCCAAATCGTGCAACCATCTCTACTGCACGCAAAGCAATTCCATTTTTTGGCCTCAGCCACCTTGCCGTCCACACCCCTGCTAGCTTGAGTCTCCTTCCTTTTATATGTGGTATGTTTATATATTGGATTATACTCTATTTTATTATGGTTTATCAAAGATGGATTTTAAGATCTTTATATGTTTCCAAATGTTTGTTCTCTGATTGCATGACTGAAAAAAAGGCATACTATATATAACATATGTAAGTAGTATACTGTTTTATATTCCACTTTATAATCTTTTATATGAAAGCAGATTTGTAATATTGGTGAGGTATGTAATGGAGTGCCTATTCTTATATATGGGTTTATATATCAATTAGCTTTAATGTTATCGGTGTAGGTTGTACGTAACATATATCTCCTCTATTACAACAAATTTTATAAATGTACATTATATGTTCATATTTTTCATCTTAAAGTAAGTATGGTGATTTAAAAAAAAGTTTTTTTGAAAAGGTATATTTTATTCTATATATATATTTTAGATTTTGGTAAATTTTACAGTAATGAATATATGTATTGGATGTTATGGCGTATGTTAGCCTATATATATAAAGTTAGATTCATATACTATGTTGTTATAATATATAAATACGTTGCACAAGTTGTATTTAAATTGTAGCTTTCGAACAATTTATATCTATATACTCTATGTATGTTATAGAGCTACATATATTGCGGCCGTTTATATTTACATGTGAATTATATATGTTATAATCTGTTAGATTTTATAAAGTGTACACTTGTTAGTTTATAAATATTTATACAGTGAGTTGTTTCTGTTTTCATGATTTTTCCAGATGCTTATAAATTGTTTGAAAGCTACGGCTCTTTTTCATGGATCAGTTTATTTATTTATTTATATTCTTTTATATATATATATTATATAATATTTTGGTATTCACACATTTGTTCACATGAGCTATATGGTTCGCATATTTGAAGGAAGATAAAATGTAAAGTATATGGGGTTAGTTTTATAAGTTTGATTATATAAATTTGTGTTTCCTTGCTCAACACTGCTGTCACTTTTAATTTATGAAACATGTACTTTATACATGACATATTCTCAACTTATTAACAAGGGTGATGACGTTAAGGCATCTTTTATTTGGAAAGGGTTATTTTGACTATTTCTCTTATTCTGCTTGCTTATTTTAGAGGCATTATAAGGACTCATCATTTTATATAGTGAGGATTTTATGAATGTAACTTTTTTGTGTACGGATTATAATGATAACAGTATATATATACATATAAGTGTATATATTATTATAAATTTATTTTATTTAATATTTGTCTTAAATCCATATATCTAGTTGTTTCTTTGATTAATGATATCTGTTATGAGCTCTATCCGTTGAATTCGTGCCAATTTGCTTTGCTTGACTCAATTTCAGTGTCCATATCGGTGTGCGTATCCGTGTCATCGTCGATACTCTCTAGCCTTGAAAGGTGGGCAATAACTCACGATTAATGTTCTTTTATTTATTAAATTTGATTTCAATTGAAATGACAATTGAAATATGCTGTTGTTAGTTAATTACACTGTTATATACGTTATTACATGTATCAATTCACATGTGACATCTGACACCATTATCGGTTAAGTATACGATAATAATCCTGTTTGATTGATAATTGATTCATTTTTGATGTTTACATTGGACGTTAAATTGTTAAGGTTCAAAGTGATAAATATTATGAAATTGAATTTAACGTAAGATGGTTAAAATTGGAATTGATACATGTATTGAATTTGATTAGTTATATTTGTTTAATATGACCCCTTAAATGTTTAATTATTTGACACGTAGAAAAATAGTTAGTTACCCTTGAATCACTTGAATTTATGTTGTATAAATTTATGAAGTGAATAATTGATGTCAAGTGTAGAATTGCATAAGATAATTAGTGTAATAATCTTTAATCTACATGAAATGATAGTGTAGATTCTAGAAATAATTATATTAATTTGCACAAACAATAATGTAAATTAATACGATTATTTCGAGATTATTTGAATTGTTATTGGTTTGTTATTGCTTGTTTATTTACTTTGACATCATTCCAGTTATCACACTGCAGGTTCCCTTTGCTATGCTTTAATTTTTGAATTTAAATGGAATTGGGTTGAAATAGTAAATACCCAAATGAACTTGACCTAGGATAGAGAATTAAATAAAAACCCGATTGGTCAATAATTTGATTTAGAAATAAAAATAAAGATTTAATATGAACAAAATAATAAGGGTTTTAAATGAAGTTGAAATTTGAATTCAAGTGAAATTTAAATGTTAATATTTAATAATCTGAAACAAAATACTAACAAAGTAATTGATGAAAGAACGTTGTTTAATTTAAGAATGATTGAATTAAGTTTTGAAATTATTTAATAATTAAGTTTGAAATTATTTAATTAAGTTTTGAAATTATTTAATAATTAAATAAAATTGAATTACTTGGAATTAAATAAATTTGAATTCTTTGATAAGAGAAATTGAACTTTTGAATAAGTGAATTTGAACTTCGTTAATAAATGAAATTGGGTTTCTTTATTTATTAAGTTTTGGAAATTTATTTAAGTAAGTTAATAAGTGAAATTTGAACTTCTTGAATATGTGAAATTTAGTTTCTTTATTAATTGAGTATTGAAATTTGTATCTAAATAAATGAATGAAATTGAATTTCTTTAACAAGAAAAAAAATGCTTTTTATTGAAATAAATTTAAGACTTGTAATTTAAAGAACTTGATTTGACGAATTTAACATAATTCAATTTGTAAGCTTTGATATAATGAAGTTGAACTTAAGTAATTGATTTAATGAATTGGAAATTTAATAGAAATTGTTTTGAATGACAAATTTACTTAAGGAATATTGAATGGAATCGATCAATAGATTTAAATTGATTTGAATGTTAAATTAAATTAATTTAAATGATTTCGGAAGGAAATTTATATACGAACTTGAATCCATATTTGAAATGTTTAAATAAAAATTTGAAATGGTAATTTGGAAGTTTTGAAATGTAAATTATGGAAATTGAATTAGGACGATAAATGAAATGTTGATTTACAAATTATAATTGAAATTGAATTTGATTTGATTTGAAATTTATTAAATGACCAATCGGTGTAATAATTACGAAAGTTATTGAAGAAACCGGAATCGGTTATGCGCATACTCTCTGTCTAAACCGAAAACTACTTTAATAACTATACACGGAGTGTGATCCAGAGTGAAGTGGTTGGAATGATGTACGTGATGACCGAAGAAAGGGAACGATAATGGATAGCCTTGACACTTGTGTCAAATTGGAAATGACTAAAACAGTAGCCGTGCCGGGCCAAATAGGGTTAGCCACCTCGAGCGAACACACTTCTTCGTAAACTACTCATTACTTGTTATTGATTGGTGCACCCTCGTACTTTTGGGAGTGTTGTTTCGCGGTGTTGCGATCGTTGCGGCGATGCGTTCTCACCAGTCCGGATCAGGCAAACGGTAGTTTCACTACCTTGGGTATTGCTTCATGTGCCTTGTTATACTTGTATCCCTATATACGCGGCCACTACGAATTTGTTTTGTGTTATACCTATGGAGTACTCTCTGATAGCCCACTAGTTTACGGTGGAGTTTACAGTGCTGTATATACTATGACATTTATATAAAATGTGTTAAGGGGGATAATGGTAACGCCTTAACACTATTTTGATATTTTATATTACTGATAGACATTATCTATTTAGCGTATATTACTACATAGTATGTAGTTTAACGGATCCTTAGAGGACGGTTATTCCAACGTCCTTTGAGTTACTTGTATTCCAGTTGTTATTTCACTTGAGTTGGATTTATTAATATAAGAATGTTAATCGTGACTCGAGTGTTTTGTGTTTTGCTTTACGCTCGGGTCAGACTGAGTGTACTGGTATTCGAGACTCACCTTTGGAGTTGGAGCTTCGCTTGGAGATCCAGCTATCTATCCAGCTTTCAGATATTCGGTTGATTCTAATGATGTATTCTGATATTGTATTCGACTATTGTATTCGAGACTTCTGTTGTAACTTATTTAACTCTGTTATTTATATATAGTAGCTTTATGACCTATATCTTTTGCTTCCGATGCATATTTATTACTTTGTATCTGTGATCTGTGATTATTTATTTATTGTATATCTGAGCTTTGCCAAATTTAAATTAACTATTCGGTATTTTGAATTATTCAAGTCCGACGTGTGCGGATGCGAATAGTCAAAAATAGCGGGCCGTTACAGTTGGTATCAGAGCTTTGGTAGCTCTAGGCAAAACTTAGCATATAGGGTAAATGTATTTACAGAATCACTTTCATTCGAGTTTGAATCTCTCCCTTTTGACTCGATTCCTTTGAATTTTCAGAACGTCCCTCGGTTCCGAAATTCATTCTTGTCCCTCACTATTCGTTCTTCTGAATTCTGGAGTATCCCATAACTCCACTTCGAATGATCTTTATAATGGATTGGCGGTCTTGCCAACATTCATATGAATTGTAAAAGGATGAAACTCATTTACAATAGCATCGACTCACCGGAGATTTATATATATCCTCGGTTTAGATGCTAATATCTCTAGATATCCCAAATTCTATCTCCTGAGATCGGATGTGGATTTGCCTCAGAATTCCACATCGATCTGATTATTGACGTCACGGTTGACCCGGAAGGTTGCCCGTGAATTAAATAAGCTTATCCATCTCCCGATTCTGTTAATTGAACCATCTCACCTTTTCCTTCGAACTTTTATTCGAATCAGAATTCTCTTTAATTTGAGTCCATCAAATTTGAATCTCTGTCCTTGCTTTGAAAAATCCATTCATGTATCGTCGAGCGAGGAAGTGTATTTGTGAATTAATATTAAAAATGTGTTTTAGATATATGTTGTGTTGTTTGAGTTGTTGATGTTGATTTGGTTTTTCGATCGAGTCGTCTGATCAACGTTATCGATAGAATTTCCAAAACATTTGAACAGAGCAAACTGACACAATAGTATTTTCGAATTTGGTGAATAAAATAGTTTTGAATGATTGTATTATAAATAAGTATAAATTATTCTGAAATTAAATTGTTAATGAATTTGTTGTCAGAAATGATAATATTTGATTTTCATTTATAGTTTTGTAAACCATTGACTATGGCATAATATAAATAAATGAATTTATAAAACTTGGCTATAATTTGATTTAGAATTTGAACTGGAGTTAAATTAGAATTTGAGAATTTAATTTCCGCTGGTTTCAAACTTTGGGTTTAAAGGTTTTAAAACGTATATTATTGTAACAACCCTATATTTTGTAATTATTTTATTGTATATTTTAATTATTTTAATGTAAAATTTTGGTTTAAAAAAAAACTTTTATTTTTACTTATTTGAAATGATTAAATTTATTATTTAAATATAATCTTGATTTTTATGGGTTATAATCCCAAACTTGTGTAAGTTGAAATATTTGCCTGAAATGCTGATTTTGGTCAAAATAGTCAAACTGTGACTTTCAACTTAAAATTTTAAAAGTTTAAAATTTTAAGTTTTTTCTTTTATTATGAAAGTACATAAAATTCTAAGAACACCACTTTTCGTTTCGTTGAAATTGGATGTAAATTGTGAAAGTTATACCCTTTACAATATTGTGCGTATATAGGGTTATATAACAATGACTATTTTAAATTGTATAGATTACTTCTTCTTGGTTATATTTTATTTTAATATGTGATAATATGTTTTATTATGTATATTTTGACTTTTAAATATTTTTAAATGATAATAGAATTTTTCCAAAATTTACTGTATGTATTTCCTATTTTTAAAGGCTGTTTTCTAATTTTCTACCATTTTCTTCATATAAATTATATTTAATAATTTTTTTTTTGTGAATACACTTTTATTTTTTTTGTTATTTTATTTGTTATAAATATTTTACAAGTCCATGAAGATTTTCTAAAGTTCATTTGGATTTATTTCTAATTTTAAAGCCTAGTCTACAATTTTAAGCCATTTTCTTATTTTAATTATATATAATTAAATTTTATTTATTTGTTTTATGCACTCACTTTTATTTGCTGTGTTTTACTTTATTTTATTCATTTTACATGTATTTAAATTAAAGTAAATTTTTCCAAAGTGTATTGAAGTTATTTCTAATTCTTAAGTCTAGTTTTCATTTTTCTGTGCTATTTTTCTTATTTAATCATATCTAATTAATATTTAATTTTTAATATTTTGTTTATCTGTTATATTTTCGAATTTTTAACTGAGATTTTAATTATTTTCAGTTATTTGGATGTATATAGATATATATGAGAAATTTGAAAGGGTTAAGAGCTAAGAAACGGAAAAACGTTTTATCCGTTTATTTTGCAATTTGTTCTGTCATTAATACATAAATTCATCTTAGCCATTCCTTTCCCCATCCTTTTCCGCCGACTTCCTCTTTTCATTCACGAATTTTTAAAGCCCCAAAATCCTAAAAATCATGGCCTCCACCTGGAAGAAAAAAAATTAGGTAAATCCCTCTCCTCTTTCTACTTTTCTTACTTTTCTATGCAATTTTGCCTTGTTTCTCTTCTAAGTTTGGATCGGCCTCTTCTCCATAACCGCAGCCACAAACTCCTACTTCTCTTCCATGCCTCCAACACCATCTACTCCACCAACCATGACCATGGCCGAGCCATCTATGGTGGCCAAACCCTTCAAATTGCAACCTACATGCCTAAAAACAATGTTTTTGACCATTGTTGCCTCATTCCCTTCATCTCCACTTGTTGCCTTGCCTATATGATGTTAAACCTGACCTATATGATGTCATACCTGAGCCAAAGCATCATCATAGCCAAGCATAAGTGTCCCTTAGGCCAAGCATTGAAGTGGTTGAAGCAAGGTCCAATCTATCTTGTTCATTTCGCTTTGTATTTCAAAATTGTTTCAATGTTATTTTATGTTGAATGTTTATATAGTGTCTGGTTTGTTTTGTTTTGGGTTGTTGATACAAAATCATATCTTGGCTATCTTTCAACTCAAATCAAAAGTTGTGAAATTGTGCTTGTCGTGCCTTTGGAGTCGTGCTTGTATGTTGTTTTGGTCTCTAGCTTTGAAAAAGGTGAGTCTTTCTCACTCTGACATATATACTTATGAAAAGTGGATTGATGACAAGTGTTTAGTAATGTAAATGTTTATGCAAGTTAATGATGATCATATGATATGCTATGCCGTGTTATTACCATGTTATTACCATGTTAAAACTATTAATTTTCACCTGACATCTGATACATGACTGTATATTGTGATATTGACATTGTTTATATTATTTATGTATATGATCACACTGCAAGTTCCCTATTAGGATAAAAATCATTATGGGCTGAAATGATAGGCCTGAGTTATTTTATTTATTTATTTAAACTTGGGATTGCGGGTTTGAAATGATAGAACCCGGATTTTTACCTTTTAAACTACGGATTGAAATGATACATATCTGTATCACTTGACCTAGGTTAGAAAACTATATACAGACCCGTGGTTATTCTATAAAGTGCTTTGAATATTTTAAGTATTTTAAAATATAAAATTATGAAATTTGATTTAAATAGATTTTGAAAGGTTTTAAAATAAATAAAGTATGATTTTTCTATGTGTTAAAAATGTAATTTATGAATGGATTAACTGGATTTTGAAATATAACTTATGTTTGAAATTTGGAATTTTGACTAAAAATGATATTTAAGTTACATGAATAAAATGGACTTTAATTTTATTTGGAAAATGGTAAATATGATAAATTGATTTACATTTGAATTTAAGTGATTTATTAAAGAATTATTGATTTTCTATAAATTTAAGTGGTTGAATAAATGACTGTTGAAAATGAAATTTTAAAATATAACTTGACTTGAAAATGTGAAATTTGAGTTTTAACTAAAGATGTTAAATTAATTAAATAAACTGGAAGTTTAGTTAAATTTGTGAAATGGTAATATAAATCTGAAACGTATAGGTTTTAATTTATGAAAGAAACGTATAGGTTTTAATTTATGAAAGAAACGTATAGGTTTTAATTTATGAAGGAAACATATAGGTTTTAATTTATGAAGGAAACGTATAGGTTTTAATTTATGAAAGAAACGTATAGGTTTTAATTTATGAAAGAAACGTATAGGTTTTAATTTATGAAAGAACGTATGGTGTTCTAATTAATGATAGGAACATGTAAATTCCTAATTAATGAAAGAAAGGTATAAGTTTTAATTTATGAATGAAACGTACAGGTTTTAATTTATGAAAGAAACGTATAGGTTTTAATTTGTGAAAGAACGTATGGTGTTCTAATTAATGATAAGAACATGTAAATTCTTAATTAATGAAAGAAAGGTATAAGTTTTAATTAATGAAAGAAACGTATAAGTTTTTAATTAATGAAAGAAACGTGTAAAGTCCTAATTAATGAGAGAACATGAAAGTTTTACTTAATGCAAGAACATGTAAAGTTTTAATTAAGAAAGAAACATGTAAAGTTTTAAGTAGTGTGGTATTGATTTAATTAATAAATGTTCATTATTGTAATAGGAATATAAAATTTAAAACGTACATTTGACACGTAGATTTTAATCAATGTAATGGTGTATTTTAAATTGATTAAAATGATAAATGTTACTTACTGTAATAATAAAATGTAAGTTGATAACGTACATTTGATAAGCAAGTTTTAATTTATGTGAATGGCATACTTTAAATGATTAAAATAATAAAGTTTCTTTATTGTAATAATAATGTAAGTTAATAAGGTGCTTTTAACTTAACATAAGAATTTCGGTTTAAATTGTATATTACAGTAAGAAAGTTTATTTAACTATAAGGCTATGATAAATTGACATGTTAAAATTTTAAGCTTATCAATACTTTGATTATATACAATGTAAAGTGGAAAGTAGTACATTCCAAAAATGCTATGATTCCTTAAGGTAACATTTCCAAAATGCTATGATAATTTAAAGGAATATTTCAGGTTTAATAAATTTAAAGAAATATTCAATGATTTGAAAATTTGGGTTTTATTTGAGTGATATAATATTGAATTATTTTGGAAATGGAAATGATACAATTGTGATATTGTTTTGAAATGAGTATCATATTTTGGTCTTGAAAGTATAAATTATTTGAAATAAATATCCATGGGTCATAATAACGATTGGTTGTTAAAGAGACCGGGATCGGATATTGTCTTATAGCCGGACAATACCGAAAACCACTTTAACAACTGTGTACGCGGTGGAGATTCCAGAATGAAGTAGGATGGTGGCGACGTTCTCGAGGTATGTTACGTGGACCCAACTCCTGTGAGTTGGCATATATGACTAAAACAGGAGCTATACCGGGCTACACAAAGGGTCGCACCCTTTCATCGAGCATGCTCCATCGGAAACTATTCTATTACTGTTGTGATTCGATTCGGTGGCGCCACTTTGATTTGGGGGTATTGTTCGAGGTGGGCGTAAGCTGCTGGCTTGCCGTCACCACCGGTCCGGGAGTGCAAACGGTGTATCCACCCTGGCATTTCCTTGCGTGCCGTGTCATATCCTTATATCGAGCCCACTACGATTTTGGTTTTAAAGATCCGACCGCGTTAAGGTTCACCATCCCCTTAACGTTATTTTCTATATGATTATACTTTACTGATTAGACACTACCGTATATAGCGTATATTACTACATAGTAAATAGTTTAACGGATCCTTAGAGGATGGGCGGTCCCAAGCATCCTTTAAGTTACTGATGCATTGTGTTACTGTTCACTTGAGTTGATTTGCAGTTTATAAGTATTTATGTCCTGACTCGAGGGTTTTGTGTTTTGCTTTACGCTCGGGTCAGATTGATTGAGTTAGTATTCAAGATTCACCTTCGGCGTTGGTGCTTTCCTTGAAGATCCAGCCATCTATTTTGTTTCAGTATCCAGTGGTTCAGTGATGTATCTGATTTGTACCTGATGTATCCTGTTACTCTTCTGTTGTATCTTATTTAACTCTGATGTATCTCATATTTTATATAGTAGCTTCATGAACTACTATCTCTTTTCTTCCGCTGCATTTTTATATACTCTGTGCCTGTGATCTGTGATTTTTATTTACTGTATATTCTTAGGTTTGCCAAAAATTTATTTACAACGCGGTATTTTGAGCAATTCAATTCTGGCATGAGTGTCTACCTATACACTTATAATGGATGCGAATGGTTGAAAATACCTGGTTGTTACAGTTGGTATCAGAGCTTTGGTAGCTCTAGGCAAGACTCAGCATATAGAGTGAATGTATTTACAGAATCACTTTCATTCGAGTTTGAATCTCTTCCCTTTTGACTCGATTCCTTTTAATTTTGGAACGTTCCCTGCGGTTCCAAAGTCCATTCTTATTCCCCGCTATTCATCTTCATTTGATTCTGGAGTATCCCACAACTCCACTTCGAATGATCTTTATAGTGAATTTGCGGTCCCGCCAACCTCAAAAATTTTCTTGTAAGAGGGGTGAAACTCCATTACAACAGCATTGATTCACCAAAGATTTTATATCCTCGGTTTAGATGCTAGTATCTCCTATTATACCAAACTCTAACTCTTGAGATCAAACGTAGATTTACCCCAGAAAATCCACTTCGATCTTATACTTTATGTCACGGTTGACCCGATTAAGGTTGCCCGTGATTTATTTTAGCTTATTCACCTCCCTACTCTGTATTTAATCATCTTGTCTTTTGTTTCCAACATATTTTCAAACATTTTGAATTGTATTTGTCAATCTATATTTTTTTTATATTGTGTTGTTGGAGTTGTTGATGTTGATTTGGGTTTCCGATCGATTCGTCTGATCAACGCTATCGATAGGATTTCTAAAACACTTTGACAGAACAAACTGACACGATATTATTTTAAATTTTGTTTTGGTTAATGAAATAAAATTTTGATATATATATTTATGGAACTTAATAAAATGATTCAAATTGATAATTTGAAATGATAATACTTGATTTATCATTTATTGTTCTATAAATGAATTTATAAATAATTGTTTAATAAATTTATATGGGAACTTAAATGAATTTAGAAAAAGAAATTTTAGAATTTAATTTCCGATCGTTCCAAACCTTTTGTTTAAAAGTTTAAAGGGATATAATATTTAAAATATTTTCAAATAGAAATTTGTTTCCAAAGAATTTTATGTTTAAAATTAGTACTCTTCTCTTTGTCGTTGGAAAATAACTTCGGTGATGACTGCAGCATCATCGACGTTCATTTTCGAGTTTCGAAGTGAAGAGACTGTTCTGTAGTCTTGCTACAGCTTTGTTTTGGGAAACTAAATTGATTTGAATTTCTAAAATATGACTTAATTTATAATATATATAGATATATGATTGAAATTTGATTTGACATATTATATATATATTATTACTTATCTCTAAATGGTTTGAAGAAATCGGAAATTTAATTCTTAAATTTTATTTTTAACAATAATTTCAATTATAAAAAGAAAATCAAAAAAATTTGGATAAATGATTAAACTTGAGATAATTGAATTGGAAAGTTTTATTTGTATGACACAATTTCATTCCAATATAACTTACCTTAATTTCAGAAGTTAACAATGTAATTGGGTAATATACAATATAAAAAGATTTTATAAATAAAATTTGAGTGGTTATAATAAATGTTATACACTTAAATTTTAATTATAAAATGATTAACAGAGGTAAATATAATAGAGGGTAATTGAATAACTTATAACAAAATAATATTAAAAGAACTAAGAATAAAAGAAAGCAGTTATATTAAGTGTAAGTATGTTTAACATAAGTGATAAATATAGCGAGAGGAATAAATTTAGTTTTATTTAGGAATAAAGAAGAATTAAATTTATTAAATACATTGTGAGTGTAATAAATGATTATTTTTCAAACCCATGGTTTTGAAATTTGTTAATTTATGATGATTGGATAATAAGATAATGAAATTTGAGATAGTTAAGATTTATTTAACTTGTGTAAAGATTTATTCTCTATTTAAGTTGAAATTTCCATGCTTTCAAATCTATTTTCTTATTTTGTTTTCCAAACTATTTTTTTTTGTTATCCTCCTCCTCCTTATCTTGCTATAGATTGGTATAGGAATCTTTCTATAATCTTTGATAGATCTTTGGTAATCATTTTGAATCCACCTTTTTCGTGCTTGTGTTCTTAATTTTAGAGAATCTTGGAAAGATCAGCTCCACCTTGTAAAACTTACCTATAACAATAGCCAGCATGTATAATTTCATTCTCCTTGTCATCTTGTCCTAACCTTATTTCACTCTATCTTTCTCTATGCTTTCTCATACCTCATTCCTTTTCGGGGACGAAAAGTTTTGAGTGGGGGAGAGTGTAACAACCCTATATTTTATAATTATTTTATTGTATATTTTAATTATTTTAATGTAAAATTTTGGTTTAAAAAAAAACTTTTACTTTTACTTATTTGAAATTATTAAATTTATTATTTAAATATAATCTTGATTTTTATGAGTTATAATCCCAAACTTGTGTAAGTTGAAATATTTGCCTGAAATGCTGATTTTGGTCAAAATAGTCAAGCTGTGACTTTCAACTTAAAATTTTAAAAGTTTAAAATTTTAATTTTTTTTTCTTTTATTATGAAAGTATATAAAATTCTAAGAACACCACTTTTCGTTTCGTTGAAATTGGATGTAAATTGTGAAAGTTATACCCTTTACAATATTGTGCGTATATAGGGTTATTTAACAATAACTATTTTAAATTGTATAAATTACTTCTTCTTGGTTATATTTTATTTTAATATGTGATAATATGATTTATTATGTATATTTTGACTTTTAAATATTTTTAATGATAATAGAATTTTTCCAAAATTTACTGTATTTATTTCCTATTTTTAAAGGCTGTTTTCTAATTTTCTGCCATTTTCTTCATATAAATTATATTTAATAATTTTTTTTTTGTGAATGCACTTTTATTTTTTTGTTATTTTATTTGTTATAAATATTTTACAAGTCCATGAAGATTTTCTAAAGTTCATTTGGATTTATTTCTAATTTTAAAGCCTAGTCTACAATTTTAAGCCATTTTCTTATTTTAATTATATATAACTAAATTTTATTTATTTATTTTATGCACTCACTTTTATTTGCTGTGTTTTACTTTATTTTATTCATTTTACATGTATTTAAATTGAAGTAAATTTTTCCAAAGTGTATTGAAGTTATTTCTAATTTTTAAGTCTAGTTTTCATTTTTCTGTGCTATTTTTCTTATTTAATCATATCTAATTAATATTTAATTTTTAATATTTTGTTTATCAGTTATATTTTCGAATTTTAACTGATATTTTAATTATTTTCATTTATTTGGATGTATATAGATATAGATGAGAAATTTGAAAGGGTTAAGAGCTAAGAAACGGAAAAACGTTTTATCCGTTTCTTTTGCAGTTTCTTCTGTCATTAATACATTAATTCATCTTAGCCATTCCTTTCCCCATCCTTTGCAGCTGACTTTCTCTTGTCATTCACGAATTTTTGAAGCCCCAAAATCCTAAAAATCATGGCCTCCACCTTGAAGAAAAAAAATTAGGTAAATCCCTCTCTTCTTTCTACTTTTCTTACTTTTCTATGCAATTTTGCCTTGTTTCTCTTCTAAGTTTGAATCGGCCTCTTCTCCATAGCCGCAGCCACAAACTCCTACATCTCTTCCATGCCTCCAACACCATCTACTCCACCAACCATGACCATGGCCGAGCCATCTATGGTGGCCAAACCCTTCAAATTGCAACCTACATGCCTAAAAAGAATGTTTTTGACCATTGTTGCCTCATTCCCTTCATCTCCACTTGTTGCCTTGCCTATATGATGTTAAACCTGACCTATATGATGTCATACCTGAGCCAAAGCATCATCATAGCCAAGCATAAGTGTCCCTTAGGCCAAGCATTGAAGTGGTTGAAGCAAGGTCCAATCTATCTTGTTCATTTCGCTTTGTATTTCAAAATTGTTTCAATGTTATTTTATGTTGAATGTTTATATAGTATCTGGTTTGTTTTGTTTTGGGTTGTTGATACAAAATCATATCTTGGCTATCTTTCAACTCAAATCAAAAGTCGTGAAATTGTGCTTGTCGTGCCTTTGGAGTCGTGCTTGTATGTTGTTTTGGTCTCTAGCTTTGAAAAAGGTGAGTCTTTCTCACTCTGACATATATACTTATGAAAAGTGGATTGATGACAAGTGTTTAGTAATGTAAATGTTTATGCAAGTTAATGATGATTATATGATATGCTATGCCGTGTTATTACCATGTTATTACCATGTTAAAACTGTTAATTTTCACCTGACATCTGATACATGACTGTATATTGTGATATTGACATTGTTTATATTATTTCTGTATATGATCACACTGCAAGTTTTCTGTTAGGATAAAAATCATTATGGGCTGAAATGATAGGCCTGAGTTATTTTATTTATTTATTTAAACTTGGGATTGCGGGTTTGAAATGATAGAACCCGGATTTTTATCTTTTGAAACTGCGGATTGAAATGATACATATCCGTATCACTTGACCTAGGTTAGAAAACTATATACAGACCCGTGGTTATTCTATAAAGTGCTTTGAATATTTTAAGTATTTTAAAATATAAAATTATGAAATTTGATTTAAATAGATTTTGAAAGGTTTTAAAATAAATAAATTATGATTTTTCTATGTGTTAAAAATGTAATTTATGAATGGATTAATTGGATTTTGAAATATAACTTATGTTTGAAATTTGGAATTTTGACTAAAAATGGTATTTAAGTTACATGAATAAAATGGACTTTAATTTTATTTGGAAAATGGTAAATATGATAAATTGATTTATATTTGAATTTAAGTGATTTATTAAAGAATTATTGATTTTCTATAAATTTAAGTGGTTGAATAAATGACTGTTGAAAATGAAATTTTAAAATATAACTTGACTTGAAAATGTGAAATTTGAGTTTTAACTAAAGATGTTAAATTAATTAAATAAACTGGAAGTTTAGTTAAATTTGTGAAATGGTAATATAAATCTGAAACGTATATGTTTTAATTTATGAAAGAAACGTATAGGTTTTAATATATGAAAGAAACTTATAGGTTTTAATTTATGAAGGAAACGTACAGGTTTTAATTTATGAAGGAAACGTATAGGTTTTAATTTATGAAAGAAACGTATAGGTTTTAATTAATGAAAGAACGTATGGTGTTCTAATTAATGATAGGAACATGTAAGTTCCTAATTAATGAAAGAAAGGTATAAGTTTTAATTTATGAAAGAAACGTATAGGTTTTAATTTATTAAAGAAACGTATAGGATTTAATTAATGAAAGAACGTATGGTGTTCTAATTAATGATAGGAACATGTAAATTCCTAATTAATGAAAGAAAGGTATAAGTTTTAATTAATGAAAGAAACGTATAAGTTTTTAATTAATGAAAGAAACGTGTAAAGTCCTAATTAATGAGAGAACATGAAAGTTTTAATTAATGCAAGAACATGTAAAGTTTTAATTAAGAAAGAAACATGTAAAGTTTTAAGTAGTGTGGTATTGATTTAATTAATAAATGTTCATTATTGTAATAGGAACATAAAATTTAAAACGTACATTTGACACGTAGATTTTAATCAATGTAATGGTGTATTTTAAATTGATTAAAATGATAAATGTTACCTACTGTAATAATAAAATGTAAGTTGATAACGTACATTTGATAAGCAAGTTTTAATTTATGTGAATGGCATACTTTAAATGATTAAAATAATAAAGTTTCTTTATTGTAATAATAATGTAAGTTAATAAGGTGCTTTTAACTTAACATAAGAATTTCGGTTTAAATTGTATATTACAGTAAGAAAGTTTATTTAACTATAAGGCTATGATAAATTGACATGTTAAAATTTTAAGCTTATCAATACTTTGATTATATACAATGTAAAGTGGAAAGTAGTACATTCCAAAAATGCTATGATTTCTTAAGGTAACATTTCCAAAATGCTATGATAATTTAAAGGAATATTTCAAGTTTAATAAATTTAAAGAAATATTCAACGATTTGAAAATTTGGGTTTTATTTGAGTGATATAATATTGAATTATTTTTGAAATGGAAATGATACAATTGTGATATTGTTTTGAAATGAGTATGATATTTTGGTCTTGAAAGTATAAATTATTTGAAATAAATATCCATGGGTCATAATAACGATTGGTTGTTAAAGAGACCGGGATCGGATATTGTCTTATAACCGGACAATACCGAAAACCACTTTAACAACTGTGTACGCGGTGGAGATTCCAGAATGAAGTAGGATGGTGGCGACGTTCTCGAGGTATGTTACGTGGACCCAACTCCCGTGAGTTGGCATATATGACTAAAACAGGAGCTATACCGGGCTACACAAAGGGTCGCACCCTTTCATCGAGCATGCTCCATCGGAAACTATTCTATTACTGTTGTGATTCGATTCGGTGGCGCCACTTTGATTCGGGGGTATTGTTCGAGGTGGGCGGAAGCTGCTGGCATGCCGTCACTACCGGTACGGGAGTGCAAACGGTGTATCCACCCTGGCATTTCCTTGCGTGCCGTGTCATATCCTTATATCGAGCCCACTACGATTTCGGTTTTAAAGATCCAACCGCGTTAAGGTTCACCATCCCCTTAACGCTATTTTCTATATGATTATACTTTACTGATTAGACACTACCGTATATAGCGTATATTACTACATAGTAAATAGTTTAACGGATCCTTAGAGGATGGGCGGTCCCAAGCATCCTTTAAGTTACTGATGCATTGTGTTACTGTTCACTTGAGTTGATTTACAGTTTATAAGTACTTATGTCCTGACTCAAGGGTTTTGTGTTTTGCTTTACGCTCGGGTCAGATTGATTGAGTTAGCATTCAAGATTCACCTTCGGCGTTGGAGCTTTCCTTGAAGATCCAGCCATCTATTTTGTTTCAGTATCCAGTGGTTCAGTGATGTATCTGATTTGTACCTGATGTATCCTGTTACTCTTCTGTTGTATCTTATTTAACTTTGATGTATCTCATATTTTATATAGTTGCTTCATGAACTACTATCTCTTTTCTTCCGCTGCATTTTAATATACTCTGTGTCTGTGATCTGTGATTTTTATTTACTGTATATTCTGAGGTTTGCCAAAATTTTATTTACAACGCGGTATTTTGAGCAATTCAATTCTGGCATGAGTGTCTACCTATGCACTTATAATGGATGCGAATGGTTGAAAATACCTGATTGTTACAATTATTTAAAGTATTTTCAAATAGAAACCATTTTCAAAGAATTTTAAATGTTTAAATCAGTGCTCTCCTATTTTGTCGCTGGAAAATAATTTCGTTGACGGCGGCCGCATCATCGACATTCATTTTCAAGTTTCAAAGTGGAGAGACTATTCTGTAGCTTTGCTACGGTCTGTTTTGAAAAATAAATTGATTTGAATTTCTTAAAGTATGATTTGATTGTAAATATATATATTGGTATATGATTTAAATCTGATTTGATATATTATATATATTTATTTATCTCTAAATAAATTTGAAGTTGCTCAAAAATTTAATTCTTAAATTATGTTGAAGGATGATTTCAATTATAAAATGAAATCAGAATTTTGAATAAAAATTTAAGCCTGAATAATTAAATTTGAAAATTTAACTTGTACAACACTCAATTGCATTATATATAACTTACCTAAATTTTCAAAAGTTAATTATGTAATTGAATATTACACAGTATAAAATGATGTTAAAAGAAAATTTTAAAATAAAATTTGAGTGGGTATAATAGATGTTATACACTTAAATTTTAGTTATAAAAAATTAATAGAGGCAAATAGAACAATAAGTTTAATATATAATATGAAATATTGTTAAAGGAATTGATATAAATTTGAGTAGGTTATAATTGATATAAATATACTCAATCATGTGATAAGATATATTAAGTGAAATAAATTTAACAATTTAGAATAAAGAAGAATTAAATTTGTTGAATAAAATATGATTATTAATTATTGAAAATTTTTAATAACGGATAATTGGATAATAAGATAATGAATAAATGATATAAATAAATTTTTTCTTTGAAGAATTAATAAATTAACAATTTAATCAATTAATAAAATACTTTGAATTTAAATTCAATTATTGAATATTGATTTGATTTAAATCAAAATTTATAGTTTGTACTAACAAATTTAAACTTAATGAATACTATTGATTTAATATGAACGGATTTAAACCAATTAGTGTATATTAATCTGTTTAAATCGGAATTTATATGGTTTAGATTAAATGTTTATTTTGTTTTCCAATCTATATACCTTTCTAGTTGATTCTATTCTCCTATCTCTTTCCTTTTCGAGGACGAAAAGTTTTGAGTGGGGGAGAGTGTTACGACCCATAAATTTTAGCCGTTTATTTATTGAATTTTTGTGAGATTTTAAACAATAAAATTTTGAAATATAAATTTGATATTTGGAATGTGTCTAGTTAAACATAGCAACTGGTAAATTTTCATCTGAAAATATGAAGCTTATTTCGTGTGTAATTTTATTTCAATTTAATCGGTTAGGAATTGATGAAAATAAAATGTTTTCGAAACCCAAATATTTTTACATATAAAAATTCTAAATCGTCTTCTGAGCAAGACGTCATTTTTCGTTTTTCCAAATTCGGACTTTTTTAGCATCGTCGATCTTATTTTTCAACGTTTTTACTGCATTTTCCGCTAGTAGAAGTTTCGAATTTTTATAATTCAATCATATCGCTAATATCTGTATATCGTTTTGATCATCTCGTCGTACTGACCTGTGCGGTATATTCATTTCCGTGTTTTGAAGTCCGGTACACGGCGGAATCGGTAAACGACCAATTATATCGGTACCGTTTTAACATCTGTTGGTTTCTTTTGTCCTTCCAACTATCCACGTGGATCGAAGAGCTCAATAATTCTACCCAGCTGTCAACCACTAAAATTAATTATTTATTGAATTCAACAGTTAACTTTTTCTTATTCCAATGATTTTGAATATATTTTTTTACGTTGCTTTCATCTAGAATGGTTCATTTCCACTTTTGTTCACAACTATTAGCTCGAAAATCTTTCTCTCCCATACATCAGCGAACCAATTTCCTCGGCCCTCTTCATCTCCACTCCATCATGCACTAGATCCAAGCTCCTGCTTTTTTTTCGTTCTGCCATTTATTTTCTTCCCACGCGCGAGTGCCACAACCCCACAGCCACACTTCCATAACTCCACCCAAACGCCTCTCGTCGGCCAACCACTGACCGACTCCACCTTCTCCTCCACGTGCAGTCGCAACTCGACCCAACGGCTCCAACTCTCATGGTCGTTCATCCCCTCACTTCCTGGCATGCCGATCTCCACCTGCAACGCAAGCCCACTGACCCGAGCAGTGGCCACCACCCTCTTCCAGAGATCCATCCGCGTGTGCACACCCTAGGCTCGCCGAAGGCAGCACTCCCACAACCCGTATCTCCCTCACGCCGAGCGAGCAACCTTCGGCCTAAATCGTGCAACCGCCTCCACTGCACGCAGAGCAATTCCATTTTTCGGCCTCAGCCACCTTGCCGTCCACACCCCTTGTAGCTTGAGTCTCCTTCCTTTTATATGTGGTATGTTTATATATTGGATTATACTCTATTTTATTATGGTTTATCAAAGATGGATTTTAAGATCTATATATGTTTCCAAATGTTTGTTCTCTGATTGCATAACTGAAAGAAAAGGCATACTATATGTAACATATGTAAGTAGTATACTGTTTTATATTCCACTTTATAATCTTTTATATGAAAGCAGATTTGTAATATTGGTGAGGTATGTAGTGGAGTGCCTGTTCTTATATATGGGTTTATATATCAATTAGCTTTAATGTTATCAGTGTAGGTTGTACGTAACATATATCTCCTCTATTACAACAAATTTTATAAACGTACGTTATATGTTCATATTTTTCATCTTAAAGTAAGTATGGTGATTTTAAAAAAAAGTTTTGTTGAAAAGGTATACTTTATTCTATATATATATTTCGAATTTTGGTAAATTTTACAGTAATGAATATACGTATTGGATGTTATGGCATATGTTAGCTTGTATATATAAAGTTAGATTCATATACTATGTTTTTATAATATATAAATACGTTTGCACAAGTTGTATTTAAATTGTAGCTTTCGAACAATTTATATGTATACACTCTATGTATGTTATAGAGCTACATATATTGCAGCCGTTTATATTTACATGTGAAATATATATGTTATAATCTGTTAGATTTTATAAAATGTACACTTGTTAGTTTATAAATATTTATACAGTGAGTTGTTTCTATTTTCATGATTTTTCCAGATGCTTATAAATTGTTTGAAAGCTACAGCTCTTTTTCATGGATCAGTTTATTTATTTATTTATATTCTTTTATATATATATATATATATATTACATAATATTTTGGTATTCACACATTTAATCACATGAGCTATATGGTTCGCATATTTGAAGGAAGATAAAATGTAAAGTATATGAGGTTAGTTGTATAAGTTTGATTATATAAATTTGTGTTTCCTTGCATAACATTGCTGTCACTTTCCGTTTATGAAACATGTACTTTATACATGACATATTCTCAAATTATCAACAAGGGTGATAACGTTAAGGCATCTTTTATTTGGCAAGGGTTATTCTGACTATTTCTCTTAAAGTAATAGTAATCAATATTTCTGCTTGCTTATTTTAGAGGCATTATAAGGACCTATCATTTTATATAGTGAGGATTTTATGAATGTAACTTTTTGTGTACGGATTAAAATGATAACAGTATATATATACGTGCAAGTGTATATTTTATTATAAATTTATTTTATTTTATATTCGTCTTAAATCCATATATCTATTTGTTTCTTTGATTTATGATATCTGTTATGAGCTCTATCTTTTGAATTTGTGCCAATTTGCTTTGCTTGACTCAATTTCAGTGTCCATATCATTGTGCGTATCCGTGTCATCGTCGATACTTTCTAGCTTCGAAAGGTGAGCAATCACTCACGATTAATGTTCTTTTATTTATTAAATTTGATTTCAATTGAAACGACAATTGAAATATGCTGCTGTTAGTTAATTACACTGTTATATATGTATCAATTCACATGTGACATCTGACACCATTATCGGTTAAGTATACGATAATAATCCCGTTTGATTGATAATTGATTGATTGTTTGATGTTTACATTGGTCGTTAAATTGTTAAGGTTTAAAGTGATAAATATTATGAAAATGAATTTAACGTAACATGGTTAAAATTGGAACTGATACATGTATTGAATTAGATTAGTTAAATTTGTTTAATATGACCCTTTAAATGTTTAATTATTTGACACGTAGAAAAATAGTTAATTACCCTTGAATCATTTGAATTTATGTTGTATAAATTGATGAAGTATGAAATTGAATAACTGATGTCAAGTGTAGAATTGCATAAGATAATTAGTGTAATAATCTTTAATCTACATGAAATGATAGTGTAGATTCTAGAAATAATTATATTAATTTGCACAAACAACAATGTAAATTAATACGATTATTTCGGGATTATTTGAATTGATATTGGATTGTTATTGATTGTTGTTATTGCTTCTTTATTTACTTTGACACCATCTCAGTTATCACACTGCAAGTTCCCTTTGCTATGCTTTGATTTTTGAATTGAAATGGAATTGGGTTGAAATGATAAATACCCATTTGAACTTGACCTAGGATAGAGAATTAAATAAAAACCCGATTGATCAATAATTTGATTTAGAAATAAAAATAAAGATTTTATTTGAATAAAATAATAAGGGTTTTAAATGAAGTTGAAATTTGAATTCTAGTGAAATTTAAATGTTAATATTTAATAATCTGAAACAAAATACTAACAAAGTAATTGATGAAAGAACGTTGTTTAATTTAAGAATGATTGAATTAAGTTTTGAAATTATTTAATAATTAAGTTCGAAATTATTTAATTAAGTTTTGAAATTATTTAATAATTAAATAAAATTGAATTTACTTGGAATTAAATAAATTTGAATTCTTTGATAAGAGAAATTGAACTTTTGAATAAGTGTATTTGAACTTTGTTAATAAATGAAATTGGGTTTCTTTATTTATTAAGTTTTGGAAATTTATTTAAGTTAATAAGTGAAATTTGAACTTCTTGAATATGTGAAATTTAGTTTCTTTATTAATTGAGTTTTGAAATTTGTAACTAAATAAATGAATGAAATTGAATTTCTTTAACAAGAAGAAAAAATGCGTTTTATTGAAATAAATTTAAGACTTGTAATTTAAAGAATTTGATTTGACGAATTTAACATAATTCAATTTGTAAGCTTTGATATAATGAAGTTGAACTTAAGTAATTGATTTAATGAATTGAAAATTTAATAGAAATTGTTTTGAATGACAAATTTACTTAAGGAATATTGAATGGAATCGATCAATGGATTTAAATTGATTTGAATGTTAAATTAAATTAATTTAAATGATTTTGGAAGAAAATTTATATACGAACTTGAATCCGTATTTGAAATGTTTAAATAAAAATTGAGATGGAATTATAAGATTTAGAAATGGTAAGTTGGAAGTTTTGAAACGTAAATTATGGAAATTGATTTAGGAAGACAAATGAAATGTTGATTTACAATAATTGAAATTGAATTTGATTTTATTTGAAATTTATTAAATGACCAATCGGTGTAATAATTATGTAAGTTATTGAAGAAACCGAAATCGGTTATGGGCATACTCTCTGTCTAAACCGAAAACCACTTTAATAACTATACGCGGAGTGTGATCCAGAATGATGTGGTTGGATTGATGTACGTGATGACTGAAGAAAGAGAACGATAATGGATAGCCTTGACACTTGTGTCAAATTGGAAATGACTAAAACAGGAGTCGTGCCAGGCCAAATGGGGTTAGCCACCTCGAGCGAACACACTTCATCGTAAACTACTCATTACTTGTTATTGATTGGTGCACCCTCGTACTTTTGGAAGTGTTGTTTCGCGATGTTGCGATCGTTGCGGCGATGCGTTCTCACCAGTTCGGATCAGGCAAACGGTAGTTTCACTACCTTGGGTATTGCCTCATGTGCCTTGTCATACTTGTATCCCTATATACGCGACCACTACGAATTTTTTGTGTGTTATACTATGGAGTACTCCCTGATAGCCCACTAGTTTACGGTGGAGTTTACAGTGCTGTATAGACTATGACATTTATATAAAACGTGTTAAGGGGGATAATGGCAACGCCTTAACACTATTTTGATATTTTATATTACTGATAGACATTATCTATTTAGCGTATATTACTACATAGTAGATAGTTTAACGGATCCTTAGAGGACGGTTATTCCAATGTCCTTTGAGTTACTAGTATTCCAGTTGTTATTTCACTTGAGTTGAATTTATTAATATAAGAATGTTAATCCTAACTCGAGTGTTTTGTGTTTTGCTTTACGCTCGGGTCAGACTGAGTGTACCGGTATTCAAGACTCACCTTTGGAGTTGGAGCTTCACTTGAAGATCCAGCTATCTATCCAGCTTTCAGATATTCAGTTGATTCTAGAGATGTATTTTGATATTGTGCTCGACTATTGTAATCGAGACTTCTGTTGTAACTTATTTAACTCTGTTATTTATATATAGTAGCTTCATGACCTACTATCTTTTGCTTCCGCTGCATATTTATTACTTTGTATCTGTGATCTGTGATTATTTATTTACTGTATATCTGAGCTTTGCCAAATTTAAATTAACTATTCGGTATTTTGAATTATTCAAGTCCGACGTGTGCGGATGCGAATAGTCAAAAATAGCGGGCCGTTACACTGACTGCTCCACCTCATATTCAAACCAATTAACAACGTTAAACTGAAAAAATATTTCCAAGCAAATGAGGGCTTGACATTCGTTTTGTCCACCAACTCACCCTCCTGCAATAGATACAACTGTCAGCGCATATAATTCATGTCCACCAATACAAACCTTAGATATACCATATAAAATTAACTCATAATAAAATTGAGATATACAACATAAATGCAACTCATAAGGGGATAAAGGATAATATCAAGCACATCCTGTGTTTGACCCCATCCCGATCATATATCATAAGGGATGGTGTGTCACCGTTTTGTTGGTTTATTTGGATTAACATTAATCTCTGAACTCTACTATTGAGAGGAATACTATAAGGCGCAATGTACTCAAAAAGTTTTAGGCAAATTGATTTTTACTAAGAGTGGTTTGTTGCTGATAGTAAAAGCATCAGCAAGGTCTTAGACTTAGGTTGCATGTCATGTAAATCATTTGAGACCTTAAATTACATACATTAAGAAGACTTCCAAAACACACACTTGGTATAAACAACAAAAACTTCTGAATAATTACTTTGAACATTTCATGGATTCAATCTTTCAATGAGCTAACTCTACTCCTTTACAGTACAAAATGAGATGACTCTAATTACACTTAACAACTTGGTCCATGCTTTTTTACACTAAAAAAAGGATACTTATTTTTTAAGGTAACCATAAAAAAGAAAAATAAAAAGAAATTACCGTTTATTACACTTTCCCCAATCAAATGGCT
Organism: Allium cepa; assembly: GCA_030765085.1. NCBI lineage: Eukaryota > Viridiplantae > Streptophyta > Magnoliopsida > Asparagales > Amaryllidaceae > Allium > Allium cepa. The sequence continues at coordinate 135,454,181 of CM060945.1, forward strand.
CCTTAAGCAGTTTCCTCTGTATGTAAACCCAACTAAACGCTGGTTCCTTTATGCCCATACTCATCCTTTCCTTCTCCGCATCATCCCAACTAAACAACGACAAACCAACAGTGAAAATTTACAAGCTCAAGCAACTCATAACTAAATAAAATGCATAATAATTAAAATCCTAAAAGCGACTCGTGCTTATAACTTTAACCACTGGTGAACTTTGTAATGGCATTCGTACCTTCAGATACAACATGTTTGGCAAGCTCGACGGAAAGAATAAGGCGAACATAAGTCTGAATCTCATGATACGACATGTTTCTGCAGTTGGCTTCTTCTTAGCGGGTTTTATTGGCTTTGGGCGTCAGGGTACAAAATTAGGGATTTGGAAATTAGGGTTCGTAGAAGTAACTAGGGGAGAAAATGAAGGGTTATAAATTTTAAGCTGGAGCCAAAAGTTTAGAACTTAGAGTCAAAGTTTAGACAAATATTTAGAGGACGGAACCCAAAATTTGAAAGGTTGAAGCCAAAATTGGTTTAAACATAAGTTGTAGTATTATAAGTTTTAAAGAAGACTATTAACTAAAAATTTTAAGTTAATATAAAGGGTATTATTTAAAGTATTATATATTTGAACAATTTTTTTTATAAAAAATTTTTGTAAAAATATTTACTCAAATTCAAACAAGATATACCATTTTTGAACAATATAAATTGGCTAATTTTTTATTATATTATTTAAAATTACTTGATACTTCTTAATTATTAATTATTACTTATTATTTCTTATTTATAATTGAATATTAATTATTGAAAGTTAATTATTATGTATATATTACTAATTATTAATTTAAATATTTAATAGTAGTTATTAATTATTAAAAATTTAATATTAATTGTTAAAAACTAATTAATTATTAGTTGCTAAGTGTTAAATATTAATTATTTAATATTAATTGTTAATTATTAATTGTTAAGTATTAGGTATTAATATTAATTCTTAATTATTTAACAGTAATAATCTAATATTAATTATTAAATATTTAATATTAAATACTAAATATTAAATATTATTAATTTGTATGGTTATTATTAGTTATTAATTATTAATATTACTTCTTAATTATTAATAATTAATTGTTACTTATTGCATCTTAATTATAATTGAAATTATTATTAAAAGTTAATCATTATGTATATATTACCAATTATTAAAATTTTATTATTAATTATTAAAAACTAATTAATATTTATTAATTATAAATTATTTTAATAACTAATTAAAAATAATTGATTATTTGAAATTAAAAAATAATTTTAATTATTTAATAATAATTATTTAATGTTAAATATTAAATATTTAATATTAGAAACTAAAATGTTAGCTATTATTAATTTGTAGGGTTATTTCTAATTATTAATTATTAAATATCAATTAATGTTAAATAATAATATGACTAATAATTAATTATTAATATTAGTCATTAAATAATTATTATTATTACTAATTATTAATTATTGTTAAATTTATTTAGTAGGGCTATATTACAACTGGCAAAAAACGTTTATTACAATTTTCTAAAAAATAAACGTTGTATAATAATTGATATCAAAAATTAATTGATAAATATTAATGTTACTTCTTAATTATTTTTTCTTAATTATTAATATATATTTTTTAGCAAGGCCGACGGGGTTAAATGGACCCCTACCATTTTTATTACAGCAAATAATAAATACATAAGGAACAGGGGATAAGTAGATTACCTGTCTACTACAGCATAGGTTTTTAAAGTGGACCGTCCATTAAAAATAAAAAGAGCTATATTAGCTTAAGGAGCAGGAGCTAGGACAAAAGCCTAAACTACTATGTACTACTACAACAAAGCGCATCACATCCAATTAAGGGTATATGACTAGCCCACAAGGCGAAGGGCAGGAATATCAAACCTCAGTAGAAGAGGAGCCAGCACAGCACTAGAGGGGACCGTATGAGAGACAAAATCAGCAAATAAAGACGCAAGACCCGGAACATAGCTAGAACTCTCAAAAGAATATAATATCCTAAGAAGAATCATCCAGAATCTGACGATTCCAGTCACCAACAAGCCCATCGAGTGCAAGAGAGAAATCGCCATCCAAGACCAAGTAATATAAGTAATGCTGCTCACCAACATCCCCAGAAACGAAGTGATAGAAACGTTTCCAGATTGAAAGGCATGTCAGAATCCTCATGCAACCAAGAGACCTCAAAAGGAGCCTAAGAAAAAGGCGAACAAGAAGGAGCAGGAGCATACACAAGCAAGGGGAGGGAAACTGACTTAGAGACCAAAGGAACCATGGGAGCAGCATAAGGTGGAAAAGGAGGTTCGGTGGGAGGGGAGATAGGTTCAGAGACTAGCTGGTTAGCTGCAACACGGGGACCGACTTTCAAAGCCCAATGATAAGAAGGAGGTTTAGGCAGGGTAACCTTCAAAAGCGAAGGAGCAGAGGGGGATGTTTGCAAGTGAAGGATAGATGCCCGAAGGAGTGATAAGAGGTGCAAATATCTGGGGCCATCCATAGCTGGACCATAATCGAAGTGGGAAGAGGCTAATCCAATGAAATTTAAATGAGAACTTTAGCATAAACTAGTTTATCTCGGCCTATCGTACTCTCATCAAAACATCTCATCTTATCTATATGGCAGGCAAGCCAGTTTAGACCAATCAGAGGCTGAAAAACAGATGGGATATGCGAGAATTAGGTCAAACAAGGATAGATAAAACGTGATCTCTAGCATTAGAAATAGTTGGAGACCATTGGGAAACTATAAAAGGCCAGCCTTCAATAAAAGTGTGTTCATATTGCAAGAAACGAAGGCGCTCTAGAGAGGAGGAGAATTTGAAGTAATACATGGAATCTACGTATACAACTTTAAGTTCACCTTTAAGCTTCCATAGTCGTCTACAAAGAGACCTAGGATCGTTGATAAGTTGCAGAGGATCAATGAAAAAAACCCACTATAATGGAAGCCTAGAAGTTAGCACCAGCTTCAACTAACTCGGGGGAAAGAAAGGATACTCCATCAATCACATTAAGATCGAAATTATTTGGGCAGTTAGCACCGGCATTACCAGGAAGAGAGGGGAGGGGAATGGAGAAGACCATTGTTCGGGGAGAGAAAACATAGGACCAGCCCCAGGAGATGTCAGAGTAGGTTGGAATTTGTTGTTTAAGGCATTAGGTCGAACACCTAGTAGACAAGGACTAGACACAGAACTGTTATTGTGGATAGGATCAGGAACATAAAATATAGTGAAAACCAACCCACCAACATCATCAAGACTAGACACAATTGCGTTTAGACCAGTTTCAAAAAAAGATACCATCAACGGCATTATCCCGTTCGAATTGTTTACAACATGAACTACAACACTTAAACAAGGATTAAAGGCTTCAACGAAGGCATGGAGGCCATCACTTAAGTTAGGGTAGGGAATTCTTCACTCGATGAGACCAACAACGATCGAGACAAATTATTGGCATGAGCAGAAATATCGTGGCAGTCGTAGAGACACGTGTCGATGAAATCTTGGCCAAAGCACAGCGGTGAGTATTTGTTGGCTTTGCACGACATAAGAGGGAAGGTGAAAAAAGTGGCGGCAGGAATAATGAACAAAGAAAGGAGCGAAAACCTAAATCGCGATTTGTAGTTTTTCAATTCTATATTATATTATAGTTATTAAAAATTATTACTTATTTATTAATTATTAATTATTAATTATTTATTATTTAATAATAATAATTAATTATTATATTAATTAATGAATAGTAATTTTTAATATTAATAATTAATGGTACTTATTTCATATTTCAAATTATTATTATTATTATTTAATAACAATCATTATTTATTATTGATTATTAATTAATCATTAAATATTATTATTTAATATATAATTATTAATTAATTATTATATTCGGCAAATGAAAAAGTTTGTAACAGTCATCTGTTACAACTAGCAAGAAAGAAGAGTTTTAAAAATTAGACATATACTATAACTGGCAAACGAAAAAGGTTGTAAAAGGCATCTATTACAACTGACATAAATGAAGATTTGTTAAAAATAGGCATCTATTACAACTGGTAAGAAAGAAAAGATGTAATAGGAATCTATTACAACCGGTAAAATAAAAGAGTTGTTGAAAATAAGTTTATTACTATTTTCTAAAATAAGAGTTGTAAAAATCCATTTTTACAGCCGGCATTTTGTGACAGTTGTAAAAATACAGTTGTAATATGCTTTTTTTGTTGTAGTGATATGTGTTTTGAAAAGGATATTAGTCAGGAAACCCGTTCCGCTAAGCAGCGTGGTCTCACTAAATATCAGTAAATCGAGATGTAATAGAATTATTCACACAGATTTTATGTATGACTCGAAGTTTTTGTTTCCTCTTAAACTCTCGGGTACTCAAAATTGATTTTAGTAGGCTGAAGCTTAAGGTTTTAAGGTTTTTGAAATTTTGGCGAATAAAGCTTCCGAAGACGAGCAGGTGGCTGACGGATAGCTAGTTAGGATCTACAAATTATACTGTTCATTTTCCGCTGTGTATATTAAGTTGGATATGACTATATTTCTTTGATCAACCAAGGAGACATCGTTATATGTCGCCATATTATTGCTATTATAATTGATCATCACTTGGGAAATGATTATGGAATTATGTAATTTGGATATGAATTTATTTGAAATGTAATATGTAAAATGTTTTTTTGGAAATCTTTGATTTCGTTCATATTCAAGTGCTTCTGATATTATGGATACCATTAGCATTGCCGTATATTGTTACTAGAAGTTAATACCATGGATGACTACAACATCTGTAGCACTTGGTCGTTGGCCTCTAGATACGAGATGTTACACATAGTTTTAGTAAAAGATTTATATGCCTATAGAATGAGAAGTGGTTCTTTTGCCAAATTCCCATTTTCTTTGTTCAACTGCTTCTTTAGAATAGTCTTTACAGTTTTATTGGTTGCTTCAACAACTTCATTTTCTTTAGGAAGCGCTTTAGATGAAAAGCTTTTGATGATTCCATCCTCGTTATAGAATTGGGTGAATTTTTCACTTTCACGTTGAGTTCCATTGTTAGATATTATCTGGTATGGAATCCTGAATCTGGTAACGATATTCTTGATTATGAATTTGAGAACTCTTCTTGATGTGATATTTGAATGTGGCACAACTTCTACCCACTTTGTGAAATAATCAATAGCTACTATTGTGTATCCAGCCCTCCTTTAGATATAGGAAGTGGTCCTATAAATTGACCCCTCGTACGTCAAAGGCCATATTTAAATAGTAATGAATTCACTTAACGTTAGGTGTGGGATCTTAGAGAACTTTTGATATTTTTCACATCTCCTTACATAATTAATGGCTTGACTAGCCATGTGGGGCCAATAGAAGCACTGTCTCATAACTTTCTTAGCTAACTTTATGCCGAAAATTCGCAAGCTGGTCCTAAGTAAACGTTGTTGTCATTGAATTCTGGAGGAATGACTTCGTTTGGATTGGAGAATTGCTGCAATTCTTCCTTAATATACTTTATTCTCCCTTCGAGAGTTTCTTTACAAGTCTTACCTAAAATCTTACGACTGAATATGATAAAGCCTAAAAAACAACGAGCTACTATCATTTATTTATTATAGATTGAGATCTTCTTCGGACTTGATGCAATCGGAATGGCCTTCGCAGAATCCTCCATGGACTTCCTTTAGCAATTTTGCTCCTGTCTCTGGATTAACACATCTTAAGTAAGGAAGCAAGTATCCTTTTTTATAAAGTATACAGTTTGTCATGATAAAAATTATGACATGATTTTTTATTCTCCTTACCTCCTTTTTATCCATTAGCAGGGCTTCTTTTGTTAAATATTCAATGATATATGTCATCTAATTACTGTCGTACCAATTACTAGTTTCTGTATAAGGTGGACTTTCTTGGAGAATCTCAACTTAATCTTCTTTCACCTTGTTGTGTGTTATGGTTTGAGACCTAGTCAACACTAAAGCCTCATTTTCCAGATTAAGGCTTTTCTCCTCCATATTAGGATTCGCTTGTTAGCCTATAGGCACAATATGAGCTTCTGGTACCCCTCGTGAGCTGGCCAACTTAGCCAAAGAATCGACTTGAGAGTTCTTGCGTTTGGACACTTGGTGTACCGAGAAATCATCTAATTGAGTCTTCATCTTCAATATCTTATTGACATATAGGATCAGTTTTGCGTCCTTCATTTTATATTTCTGGTTCAACTAATTCACCGTTAATTATGAATCATTGAAATGATTCTAGGGAATTTTAACCAGAGAGCTAGAGTAAGTCCCACTATCATGGATTCATATTCTGCTACATTGTAAGTGGTTGGAAACCCTAACTTCATTGCATCATGCAAATGATGTCCATCAAGAGTTATAATCGCATATCCAGCTCCGGCTCCTTGTTCATTTGAAGCCCCGTCTACAACTAATTTCCAATTTAGGTTTTAGGCCTTTTTCTTTTTTTGATTGCTCTTTAATGAACCTAGTACAGTCATTGAAAAAATCGTCTAGTGCCTATCCCTTAATTGATACCATTGGCAGGAATCCAATGTCGTATTAGCTTAGTTCAATTCCTCACTTGACCAACTGTCCTAAAGTTTCTAGTTTACTAAAAACCTACTTGAGTGGGAAGTTAGTTAAGACTTTGATTTGATGTGGTTGAAAATAAAAGTTTAACTTTCGCACGATGAGCGTTAAGCAGTATGCCAGTTTCTCTATGACTGGACATCTAGTTTCCAAATCCTTAAGTCTTTTTTTGTTATAAAACACTGGAAGCTGAACCACTTCTCTTCTTTGCATGTTTAGAAACTGCCATATAGAGATAAAGTCCTTCCCCATCCACAGAGCTAGTGAGAATTGGTGATTTTTCCAAATGATCTTACAGCTCTTCAAAACCTTTCTAACAATCCTTATTACATTCAAAAAAATTCTTCTTCTTGATCATTTTAAAGAATGGGATGCATTTATCGATGGCCTTGGAAATTAGTCTATCCACTCTTCCATTTAGGCTAATTACATCTTTGCTTGTTTTAGGTTCTTCCATTTTTCTAATAGCTTAAATTTGGTCAGGGTTAGCTTCGATTCCTCTTGTGTTAACGATGTATCCCAAGAATTTGCCGGACTGAATTCCAAAAGAACAATTTTGTGGGCTAAGTGATATATTTACAAAAAAACCAAACGTTTTTTCAAGGTCATTTAGATGACTATCTCTTTCTTGAGATTTGACTAACATGTCATCTATATATACTTTCATGTTCTAAAAAATTTGTTCCCTAAACATTCTATTCACTAGTCTCTGGTAAGTTGCTTTAGCGTTCTTCAATCCAAAAGGGCTTTATTTTGTAAAAATACGTTCCCTAATCTATTATAAAATTTGTGTTTTCCTCATCTAGTTTGAAATTGGAATTTGATTTATATCCAAAATACGCATCCATGAAAGATAAGAGTTATTGTTCGCTTGTTACATCAACAAACTGATCTATCATAGCGAGCGGATTGCAATATTTTAGGCATAATTTATCCAAATTAGTGTAATCAACATACATTCTTCACTTCCCGTTGGATTTTTCAATTAGCACTGGATTAGCTAACCCTTTCGAGTAAAGTACCTCTCTAATAAATAAGTTCTTAAGCAATCTTTTGAACTCTTCTTTTAAAGCACTAGACCCACTTTATCGAACTGTCTTTTCTTATGCTGGACTGGTGTGATATTTAGGTCTATATTCAGAGCATGGAAAATGATGGTAGGATCTATTCCAACCATATCGGAGTGGGTCAAGGAAAATACATCTTTGCTAGACTAAAGGAACTAAACATTTTCACTCCCTTGAGTTGCTGTCTAACTCTCTTCCAATTTTAACTATCTTCGTCGTATTGGCTGAATCTATGCATATTTCCTCAAAACCTTATGTAGGCTTCATTCTTTCTTGTTCATTTCTATAGCCTAGTTCAGTGACGATTTCCTCATCTTCTATTTTGTCTTCCACCAAATATGCTTCCTCCCTCTTTCTTTTCTTCTTGGAGAAGTCAATTTGAGCTCAATACATGTTTTACGGGCGTTGTTACGCTTTGGGTGATGAATTTGAAGAATCGCCATCTAATGGCTTTTTAGTATCATTTCAAATTAATTTATTTTTTTTCGAATCATAACAAGAAAGGTAATCTCATTCATATTGTTCAATAGTTGCAAAGTACATCTCACGAGCACTGAATTGTTCCCCTCTTATGGTTCCCCACCCGCTTTTGATCATGAATTTCACCATCAGATACTTGGGAGAGACAAAGGCATCAACTTCTTCCAAAGTTGATCTTTCAAAAAAGACATTATTTTATGAAGGTTGATACATAATGACAAAGAGAGTTTCAAAGGTCCGAGAGCAAGGAGGAACTCCCATTTGCATGAAAATTCTGATCAATCCAACAGGAGTTGACCCTTTATTATTAAACCTAAAAATGGGCACAAAACTTGGTTCAAGATTTTCTTTCGAAATCCCTATGAGGTCAAATGCATGCTTGAGAATTATGTTGACAATCCTTTTGGTATCCACCAAGATTTTGGTAACCACAAAATGTCCAATCTACATAGTAATCATGAATGGGTCATTGTGCAATTGGCAGACCACTCTTAGCTCTAAAGTGCAATAGGTCAAATTATGCATTTGGATTTAATCTTGGATTCTTGAGTGGCGGATCCTCTTAAATAGAGAAAATCCCTTCCTTTGCTTCCCTAACATAATGACTCCTAGCCCTTTTGATATTTCCAGCCTGGAGAAGGCCTCCATAGATTATATCAATTCTATTGAGAGGAGGAATGAAATCTGGCTAAACATCATCCTCTATCAGATTTCTAGTGTTGCTAGGTGGCCTTTGGTTGCCATTTTCAGAATGGACGGCTTTCTAATTCAACAAGTTCCTTCAGGTGTTCAAATCGGATCATTTGCTGGATTATGCTTGTCAATACTCACCACTTACTATTTTATTGCCATTCAATTTATGATCAATGCAGTAATCTCCTAACCTTTCTTGGTTTGGGATTAGTTTTAGCTTTTTTAGAAATTGGAAAGTCATCCCTTTACTTCATTACAGCATATATGTAAGATATGGACTTGTTCAAAGCAAAATGGTTGGTGCTTGAGTCTTCTTCCCATCTTGGTTTCTTATGATTGCAGTTACTGTTAATCTTTCTTGTTTCCATTTTTCCTTGGGCTTTCTTTCAGGAGTGATATATTTCATCCATTCGAATGATTTTATCGGCTTAAAAATAGAAATCTTGCAACTCCTTACATCTGTGTATGTAGAGTTCTCGCCAAAATGGAATTTTCTCAATTAGCACGGAGTGTACTGCTACAAACTTGTCTCTATCAGTCATGTTTTTCACCTTTAGGACTTCAATATTGAATCTCTTAAGACAATCACCAAAATAACTCTCCTGGTCTCTGTTTGATACCTGCTACCACAGTGCAGTCAATGGTAGGATTTTTGCAGATACAAAACTGCGTTGAGAATCCATAATAAAACTGTTTTGCAAGAATAGATGGTCCTCTCCCAATGCTGTTGGTACCATTTAGCGGTTTCTCCCTGAAAAGTAGTCGGGAAAAGCCTACAATGCACAACTCCAGATGCATTGCATAGGCCCATCTGACTTTCAAAAGCCAATAAGCGATCGTCTGGATCGGTCATTCCATTATACCTGATGGATGGGATTTTGATAGGAGAAGGAATTTTTAGGGTTATAATCTCATCTGTGAAGAGAGCTTCTTAATGATATCATTCACTCTGTCATCTTGAGTTCTTTTTCCCTTGAGGTTAAGCATATCGTTTTCCATTTTTCTACCTATTCTCTTAAGTGAGATTCATCATTAAGTAGTTGCTTCTTTAGGTTTGTATCCTTCAGAAGTTTGGCTTCTAGATTGTTCCATGGATTTTTCTTCTAATCTTCCCCGACAGTTTACTTTAACTTGCTGAACACAGTTCTCTCTTTTGCGAAGTTAAGGTATGTTTTCCTTTGTTTTTGTTTCATACCAAAGAAGCATTCAAGTCCCTCCTTGCTGACTCTGCTTCATCTCCTCCGGTGGGTCTAGTAATTGTTGAGGACTTTTGAGCAAGTATTCCTTCCAAAGTCCTTCCATCCCTTGCAATTGTTGTTCTAGGATATAAATCTTGGTTTCACCACTAGTAGGTCATGCTAGCTCTAATGGGAGCCCAAGCTCCGTATTTCCCAAGTTGAAGTTAGGAATTATATTCTCTTCGAATGTTGTTGTTTTAATAATGTAACATCCCCTTACTTGGAGGACTAAAACTAACGGCTGTGGATGTTGTAGCCGTCCATAGTTATTAATCCTTGGAAAATATGGCCATATTAGATACATTGGTACATAGAAATACAAGGATATGGAAAAAAATTAAACAGCAAACAAATTCCGCATTCCATTTCAAAATATTTCAAATTGATTACAAAATCACAGTTTGCAGAGGAAAAAAATTAAACAGCAAACAAATTCCACATTCCATTTCAAAATATTTCAAATTGATTACGTAATCCCAATTTGCAGATCATGTTCAGATAACATATAATTATTACAAAATAAATCAAGAGCAATATATGAAGATGGCCCCTTGTTTGATCAGACTATATAATAAGGTGATAAAACAAATTTGCCTTTAGAATCAAAACACATGGCAGAAATAAAAGAACTCTAATAACAAGCTTGCCTCCTGCATCTCCTCGGAAGCTTTATACATCTAAAAGAACACTTAGAAATCTTAACTCTCAACCTACTCAAAGTTAATTGAGTACTAAGAGTTTAAGAGGAAAATAAAAACATCGAGTCAGACAAAAAGCCTGGTATGAATAATAATCTACCATTACAAACCATTTAGATGTCTAGTGAGACCATGCCGCTTAGCGGAACGAGTTTTGCCCTTGCTAATATCTTGAAACATTCATAAAGCCATATACTGTGCTCTTGCATCCAGTATGGTTAAAACATAGTACTTCAAAGCATTATGATGATATGCAAACAAGTAAATCAAATCCAGATTACCCATTCCCATTCATTCTGACTACCTGTCTTAATTATAGTTTCTAGGGGTTGCTATTAACCTGTTAAATGTCTACCGACTATTTTTCCAATTTTGTAGTTTTTATAGGATCACTAAGAACCTATTGGTAACTCCAATATCTTTATTCTTATCCTAGTTTTCATGGGCTAGCTAGGAACCTATTGACTAACTGTCAATATCTTAATCCGAATATAGTTTTCATGGGCTCACTATAAACTATTGGCCCCTGCTAATATCAATCATATTTTTCATAGGCTGACTATGAACCTATTGGGCCCTGCTAATATCTTTAGTTTAGATTTTAGCATTTATTAAATTATATTCACTACTGGGTCAACCTCGCCGGTTGTTCTGCCCTTTGCCAAAATACTGTTATGGGTTAATAACAATGTAAATAGGCATATGAAGAAGTATTCATAACAACAAATAATACCATCACCTGTGGTTTATCATCTTCTTTATACACATACGAACAAGTGCACATACACACATACATACATAGATATATATATATATATATATATATATATACCTGGTTAAACCTTTTAACCTTTATAATCAATGAAAAGTTCTTCATTTCAAAACCCTTATGCCATGGTTATTCCTTTAAATTGAGATTGGGTTTATGTTTTGAAATTTTAAAACAACTCTTCCGAAACCTTTGGTTGTCTTCTTTCGAAAGCATAAAATCCTTTTTAAAACATAATAAACATACCTTTCAAAGCCCTTGTTAAATATCCTCTTTCGAAAGCAATTGTGCCATTCGATGTATCAAAATGTTCTTTAAAACATAACTTAGAAACAAATAAATGTACCCTTTCAAAAGCATTGGGTTTACTCTTTAAAAACTTCCTTCAGTCAAAATGGTTATATATGAAAGTATCTCTTTGGAAACCATTTATAAAATAGTTTTAGGGAAAAAGCTGATGGTGTTGGAACCATCTAGTCAAAAGCAATAACCTTTCAAATTAAAACATAGAAAGATAGATTCAAAACCCCCTTTCGACTCCATTGCCTTTGAAACCCTCAACCTCCTTCAAAAGAATTTAGGAAAAAGGTTTAGTTTCAGTTAAAGCAAAGGTAGCCATTCGACATGATAGATGGCTTCAATACAGTCGAAAGGAGAAATTACCGGCTAGGTTTCGACTTGGTCAGAACCAATCCTTTTGAAAGCTCTTATTTAAAAGAAAAGTGTACCCCTTCTAAAGCCAATACCTTTACATAGTATAGTAACCTTCTTTGAAAGCTATTTATAAAAACCCTTTAAAAGCATCTATTTCAACTATGTCGAAAGATTTTAAATAAAGCAAGGCAAGAATTTAACTTTGGACAAAAAAACAAGTCTTTATCCCTATTGGAAGCAACCCTTTTGAAACTATGGCTTCCGCCTTCCTTCCAATCCACCGTGCACCATCTAAGAGATAACTTGTGTATTGGTTTCAACTACGTGCGTTTCGACTATATAGGTTTCGACTGGGATGGTGCGGAGTCAATGAAATCGAAAGGTGCTACTACTTGAGGTAGAGCCAACTTTTCTGAATTAAAGGCTAAACTTTAGCCACTTTTATCAATTGCTTTGTAACTACTACCCTATTTGTAAATCATTGATTGGTTGCCTTAAAATTTTCAAATACTTTACAAATAAAACTGTCGCACTTTATCAGATCTAAATCAAAGAAATTATAGCATTTAAGCTCTTCCATTAACAAAACCAGCATTTGCAAATAAGTCATTCTCTTGAAATAATTTATTTTCCATAGTATATTGATTGGGAAAAATCCCCAAAAATCACAGATATTCATTTTTATCATGTAACCAAACATATTAAAATTTTAGACCCAATATTTCTTCCTGAAATACTCAAAATAAAATTTAAACCCAATTATATCATATTTTCCTTTAGAAATTCATAATAAATTTTATATAGCTCGAAAAATTCTAAAAAATAAAAACCATCTCCAAAATCATGTTTTACTTAACATAAAAAAAATTTCATAGCACTCTAAAATCATAGACTCTCGGTTGTACATCAAAACCGTGCAAGTTCATATGTGAATGAATTAAAATAAATCAAACATAATATAGTTTAAGCATATCATCATCCTTGTCATCATAAAAATGAATTTAATCATAAATCCGAAGACATATCATAGAATAAAATAGAGATTGTATGTAATTATTATTCACCTTAGCTATGTTAAGGAACTAGAGATTTGATGTTGATTAATCCTTCCTAGCTTTAATCCTTTGCTTTAGATTGCAATCTTCCTCTTTGATAATGGTCGGCTCATTAGGGTTTTTACATTTATTTTTGTTTTAAGAAAAATGAACGTGACTAGACGAGAATGAGAAGTGTATAGCCATGTATAATGAAGTGGCTATTTTACTAAAATGTCCACGTATTATTTAATTGGCTAATAACCCAATTAAAGCCCATTTACTTTGTCAATAAGCATGGCCTTATATATATAATTTATTCAAATTACAATCCCTTTATTATTATTATTCTATTTAATTTATCTAATTAAATTTCTTGAATAATGTTATCAAAAATTAGGGATTATACAGGCTACATACATAGAGTATTTCGTCCTCGAAATTCAGTAAGGACTATATACTATACATAGCAATCATCTGTAACAATTCCTAACAACCGTACTAGTCTCACTGACTAATATCTATCTATATAAATCTAATATAGACATACCCTTAAAGAAGATTAGGATAAACATCTCTAATCATGTCATTTTTTCCCAAAAATGGTCCTTCTCGTTATCGCTCCACGGAAAGTTCACCTACCTGACTATCTTGTTTTTTTAACCTTTTCTCATCTCTAGCTACAACCTGAACTGGTTGTCTAACAAAAGTCAAATTAAGCTCTGTTATTAAGTCTTCCAACCCTGTTGGAGGAATAGTAGTCTCTGGATCATGCACATACTTACGAAAATGAGACATATGAAATACATTATGAGCACCTGCCATACTTCTTGCAACTTTACTCTGTATGCGAGCTTTCCAATCCTCTCTATAATCTAGAATGAACCTATATAGAGGCTAACTTTCCTGACTTTTCAAATCGTACTACACCCTTCATTGGTGATATCTTAACAAAAGCCTTATCTCCGATTAAGAATTATAGGTCTTTATGCCTCTTATCTGTGTAACTCTTCTGTCTGGACGGAGTTTCATTCATCCTCCCTCGGATTAACTCAATCTTTTCTGATGCCTCTCTAACCAAATCTTGACCTAAAACTAATCTGTCTTTAGTCTCTAACCACCATGCTGGTAAGTTTCATGGCCTTTATCACAAGGCTTCAAACGACGCCATTCCCATACTAGTTTGATAGTTGTTATTATTGGAAAACTCAACCAAATGTAGATAATCCTCCCATGATCCCTCAAAGTCCAATACACAAGTTCTCAGTAGATCCTTTAGTACTTTGTTGACTCTCTCTATCTGCCTATCTGTCTAAGGGTGATACACAGTACTCATATTAAGCTTGGTACCCATCACTTCCTGTAGACTCTTTCAGAATTCACTAGTGAGCAAAGCATCTCTGTCACCAACGATACTACTAGGAACTCCATGCAGTCTAACTATATTCTTCAGGAGAAACTTAGCTAAAATGGGTGTCGTCCTGGTTGACCTAACTGGATTGAAAATGACACTCTTGGTCAATTTGTCCACTATAATGCATATACATTCATTAGCCTTATTTTTCCTTGGCAATCCGTCTATACAATCCATGGATATCGAATCCCATTTCCAAACTGAAACCTCTAAAGGCTAAAGAAAACCACTCCGCTTCTGATGTTCGGCTTTCACTTGTTGACATTTTGCACACTGCCTAACCTACAAGCCAACATCCCTCTTCATACCTTCCCAATAGAAGCTCCTCTTCATATCCTAATACATCTTGGTCCCTCCAGGATGAATCATAAACTTGGATCGATGACATTCTCCAAGAACTTCCTCCCTCGAGTTTTCACATTCGAAACACACAATTTTCCCTTCATTCTCTACCATCTTCTCCAATCAAGGCTAAAATCCTTTAGATCATCGATCTCAGTTCCAACCTCAAGCCTTCTGATCCTCTCAGCCAAAACCGGATCCTCCTTCTACTTAAAAGTAATTTTCTCGATCAATACTGGTTGAACTTCTAAACAAGACAACTTAGTGGAAATATGACTAGAAACAGCAGTCGATTTTAATTGCACATCATAACTGAATAAAGCTTCTAAATCTTTCCACTCTGCCAACATAGCTAACACCACATTTTGATGTTTTCTACTAAGAGCATTTGCTACCTTATTAGCTTTTCCTATGTATACTCTATACCAAAATCATATGCAGCCTAAAAATCTAGCCGCCTTTGCTGCACACATTCAAGTCCTTCTAAGAGAATAAATACCGTAAAGACTTATGATCGGTATAAAGCTCAAACTTCTCCCCTGGAAGATAATGTCTCCAAATTTTCAATATGAAGATCATTGCTACCAACTCCAGGCCTTGAGTAGGATATCTACCTTCATGCGGTCTAAGTTATCGTGAAGCATAGGCAATGACTTTACCATTCTGCATCAATACTGCTCCTGATCTAGTTTTACATGCATTAGTATATACCACCAACCCTTGGTTTCCGTCTGGAACTACTAACATAGGTGAATTGGTCAACAAATGCTTTAACTTAAGGATGTGCTTCTTAACATTTGTTGAACCAAACAAATTTCACCTCCTTCTTGGTTAGCTTAGTTAAAGGTACCGCTATCCGCGAGAAATCTTTAATGAATCTCTAGTAGTAGCTAGCAAGTCCAAGAAAACTCCTGATCTCAGTCACCATCTCCTGTCTTTTCTAATTATTCACCGCGATCTTATCTGGGTTGATTGACAATCCTTTCTTTGAAACCATGTGACTAAGAAATTTAACCTCTTTCTTCCAGAAATGGCACTTGTAAACTTCGCCTTACCTGATTCTGCCTCAGTATCTCAAATACCACTCTAAGATGAACTTCATGCTCTCTCTCATCCTTTTATTAATGTAGAATGTCATCTATAAACGCCAGTACATACCTATCCAAATGCTCTCAGAAAACTTGGTTCATCAAATCCAAGAAGAAAGCATGTGCATTTGTCAATGCAAATGGCATTACCAACCACTCATATGAATCATACCTAGTTCGAAATGCTTTTAGAAGAATACAGTCCTCTATCACTCTTAATTGATGGAAACCTGTCGTCAAATCTAACTGGAAAAACACTCTATCTCCACTCAACTGATCGAACGGATCATCTATTCATGACAAAGGATAATTATTCTTAATGGTCCTTTCATTCAACTTACGAAAGTTGATTTGCATCCTTAATGACCCATCTGGTGTCTTTGCAAACACCACGGCCGCTCCCTAAGGAAAACTACTTGGTCTGATAAAATTCCTTTCTTCTAGATCCACTAGCTGCTCCTTTAATTCTTCATCTTAGTCGGTGTCATCGTGCTAGGTGGTCTACTCATAGTTTCATCTCCTGGAACAAAATTTATTCTAAACATAATAGCTCTTTTTGTGGTAGTCTAGTGACTGACTAAAATACATCTGCAAACTCTTTTTCTACCTGAACTTGACTTAACTCATTTCCTACCTCCATAGCATTATGTAAAGCACTAACATTCCGTTCATTATTCGCTACCGAGAATATCACTTAGTTATGACTACCAGGGTGTCTCAGTGACATTTCCTTGCCTTGGAAAAATATTCTAGCTTCATACCCGCCCAACCAATCCATACCCAAAATGATTCTGATATCTACAAAATCAATAACATGCAAACTGCACGCAAACTTATGACCTAATAAGTCAAGCTCTAAATTATCGCATCTCAACTCTAAAATTACATACCCTCCTATTGGATATGCAACCCCTAAGGAAGTAACAAGGTAGGTGGGTTCTAAGCATAACTTATTAATTAAACACTGTGATATAAATGAATGTGATGCATGGGTATCAAAAAGTACCCTAACTGGTATATTCTGAATCAAAAGAGTGCCTTCCATCACAGTCTTTTCTTTATCAGCTGATGTAGGCCTAGCTGGTCCTATAGCAAAATATTTTCCTCTGTCCTCCCTTACTAGCTCTGGACACTAATTCTTGTAGTGGCCAACTTGATCATAATTGAAGCACTTCACATTCTTCTTACTTGCAGCTTTCTTTCCATTTCTTGACCGGCATTCATTCGCAAAGTGACCCTTCTTGTCATATTTATAGCAAACTATCCCAGCCTTTAACTTTTTGGCAGTATCTTCCTTCTGGGCTCCCTTTTTTTAAAGAACTTCCTTTTCTTCCCTTGAGAACTCAGAGTTTTCACTAGCTTCTCTTCAGCAAACTCAGCAAGTAACTCCTCAGGGCGAATGCCCATCTCCACCACTATATTACAATGATTACGGTCATGTGTCATGGTCATTCTAGCAAGCTCGAGTCTCAATCCCCGAATAAACCTATCATTCCTTTTGATGTCAGTATATATAGTAGCATATCCATATCGAGACAACTCTTTAAACATAGTAGCGTACTCAACTCCTAATATCTCTCACTGAATTAGATCCATAAACTTCCTCATCAGTTCTGGCTTAGCAAACTCAGATACAAACTTCTGCTCATATCTCATTTTAAAATCAGCCTAAGTTAACTACTCTTCCAAAACTACGGTAGTGACACTATTCAACTATTGTGGTGCTGACCCCAGCAACCGTCTAGAGGCCAACCTTCTCTTTTGTCCATCATTCAGACTCTAATCGGTAAATATATGCTCATAATGCAACCACCAATTCTGAATCTCTATGGCACTCTCCTTTCCGAAGAATGGCTTTCCACCCAAACTGGTGTAATCTCTACTCAGCAACGCATAATTATTCCTAACTAGATCCCATGATTAGCTCCTCCTACATTTCCAACAACATCGGCAGTAGCTTCTGCTTACACCAAACTAACAAAGAATTGATACACCGCCCTCATATCTACTGGTGGATTTCTATCACCCACATTGGCATAAAAATTTTGATTACTAGCATTAGCCGGTTGACCCGGGTTCCTCCTTGTAGTGGGTCAAGCATTTAAATTTGTTATGCTGCTTCCTCCATCGAGATTTCCTCTTCCATTTTCTGCTTCTATATTTGCTTTCTCGTAAATCTACATACGAGCCTTAGTAAGTTACAGAAGAACGGTCGAAAAGAGCGGGGAATACGCATATATATATATACATATAACTATATGTCAAAATACAAGTATGTTACTATAGCATTAACCCAAACCTTGATCTTATTATCTGATTCGTTGGATTATGTTTGGAAAATATTTTAGGTCTAAGTTTCTTTTAAAATTTCATAAACCAATGCTTTGATACCATCTTGTAACATCTCCCTACTTGGAGGCTCAAAACTTACGGCTATGGATGTTGTAGCCATCCATAGTTATTAATACTTGGCGACGAAATATGAAAATATTAGATACATTAATACACAGAAAAACAAGAATATGGAAAAAAAAATAAAGAGCAAAAAAAATCCACATTCCATTTCAAAATATTCCAAATTGATTACATAACCGCAGTTTGCAGACCACGTTCAGATAATATATAATTATTACAAAATAGCCATGAGGGTCATATAAAGATGCTCCCCTGGTTGATCTAAGTATACAATAAGGCGATAAAACAAATTTGCCTTTACAATCAAAACGCACGGTAGAAATAAAAGAACTATAACAACAAACTTGCCTCCTGCACATCCTTGGAAGCTTTATTCGCCTAAAAGAACGCCTAGAAACTTTAGCTCTCAACCCACTCAAAGTCAATTGAGTAAAAAAGAGTTTAAGGGAAAATAAAATGTTTGAGTCAGAAAAAAAGCCTGGTATGAATAACAATCTACCATATTAAACCATTTAGATATCTAGTGAGACCACACCGCATAGTGGAATGGGTTTTCCTCTTAATAATATCTCAAAACATTTATAAAACCATATGTTGCGCTCCTACATCCACCATGGTTAAAACATATTATTTCAAAACATTATGATGATATGCAAAACAAGTAAATCAAATCTAGATTACCCATCCCCATTCTTCTGACTACCTGTCTTACTATAGTTTCTAGGGTTACTATTAACCTGTTAAATGTCTATGAACTATCTGTCCAATTTTGTAATTTTCATGGGATCACTAAGAGCCTATTGGTAATTCCAATATTTTTTCTATTATCCTAGTTTTTATGGGCTAACTAGGAAACTATTGAATAACTATCAATATCTTAATCTAGATATAGTTTTCTTGGGCTAACTATAAACCTATTGGCCCCTGCCAAGATTAATTATAGTTTTCATGAGCTAACTATGAACCTATTGGCCACTGCCAATATCTTTAGCTTAGATTTTAAAATTTCTTAGATTATATTTACTACTAGGTCAACCTAGCTTTTTCATCTACCCTTCCCCAAAATGTTTTTATGGGTTAATAACAATGTGAATAAACAAATGAAAAAGTATTCATAATAACAAATAGTACCATCACCTGTGGTTTACCATCTTCTACATATATATATATATATATATATATATATATATATGTTATCCCGCCTTTTGGCAAGGCCGTGAAGCCAAAAAGTTGACTGAAAATCAAGAACAGTCTGTTCCAAAGATTGGTTATACACTATTTCGCTATGGATATCGACGAATTTTGACCGAGTCCGGATTGGGCTACAATTCACAAGACATGATATGCAAAACAATGAAAGCCAACATTCCAAATTTTAAGTCAATCGGAGTTCGTGTGCTCAAGATATGATCGATGCAATTCAAGCAATCAATTGTTCGTATCCATCAACTTAAGGGTCTTGTTCATATCCATCAAGTGAAGGGTCTTGTTCGTATCCATTAAGTGAAGGGTCTTGTTCATATCCATCAACTAAAGGGTCTTGTTCATATCCATCAAGTGCAATAGTGATCGAGTACGAACAGTGCAACAGCAAAGGAGTACGAACAGTGCAGCAGCGATCGATACGAAAAGTGAAGCAGCGATCGAGTACGAACAGTGCAGGAGTGATCGATACGAACAATGCAGCAGCGATCGAGTACGAACAGTACTGCAGCGATCGATACGAACAGTGCAGGAGCGATCCAGTATGAACAATGCTCAGCGATCGTTACAAATAGTGCAACAGCGATCCAGTACGAACAGTGCAGCAGCGATCGATTATGAACAATGAGGAAGCGATCGAGTGCAAACCAGTGCAACAGCGATCGATACGAAGGAGTCAACCTTCGGGAAAACGAACTTGCATCGTTTATATCTCACAATCTACAAGTCCAAATGCTACGGAATTTTCACTCGAGCTTACATACAACCTAAAGAATGTTCACGCTCGATTTTGACTCGATCGGGCAAAATCTTGATCGATATGAAAATCGTTTGTATCGATCACGGATCGAGTCAAAATCACATGGGATCGATCATATGGGCCCGAACACGTGCTAAAAGAGGTCTCCCGAGATCTGAGCGAGATATTTGCAGGCTATGCCTATAAATAGCATCCCAGAGTCTACATAAAAAGGACGTTTTGTTTTTCTACGTCCAGAGTCTACTGGATTCACCATCGTACTTGAATTTTTCTATTGTAATCTGTGGTAACTTGTCATAACCAGCAAGTATACATCAATAAAATCATCAAATTCAAAGTGGACGTAGGCCGAATTGCCAAACCACTATAAACTATGTGTTCTTTACTGCTTTCTTCTTAATTTTTGGAGTGTTCTTCATTTTTAATTCTCTACATACTTATTATCTGTGATTGCAAACGGGTGCTTTCATTGACAATTGGGTGTTTGTGACCAATTTTGGTGCAAACAATATATATATATATATATATATATATATATGTATGTATGTATGTATGTATATGTATATATCCTGGTTAAACCCTTTGACCTTTATAATCAATGAAAACATCTTCATTTCAAAACCCTTTGTTTAATTTTGCCATAGTCATTCCTTTAAATTGTTATTATGTTTATGTTTTGAAATTTTGAAACATCTCTTTCGAAACCTCTGGATTTATTCCTTTTAAAGCATAAACTTCTTTTCAAAACACACGAAACATTGCTTTTGAAGCCATTGTTAAATATCCTCTTTCAAAACCAATTGTACCTTTCGATGGTATCATAACGTTCTTTAAAACATAGCTTAAAACAAATAAAAGTACCATTTCGAAAGCATTGGGTTTACCCTTTAAAAACATCTTTTGGGTCAAAATGGTTATATACGAAAGTATCTCTTTCAAAACCAATTAAAATTGATTTTGGGGAAAAAGTTGATGGTGTCGAAACCTTCCAATCGAAAGCAACAACCTTTCAAATCAAAACTACGGAGGATAGAGTCAAAACCCCCTTTTAACTCCATTGCCTTTGAAACCCCTAACCTTGTTCGAAAGCATTCAGGGAAAAAGTTTAGTTTAAGTTAAAACAAAGGTAGACCTTTGATGGCATAGATAGCTTCAATACAATCGAAAAGAGGAGATTACCGATTGGATTTTGACTTGGTCGGAACCAATCGCTTCGAAAGCTCTTATTTAAATGAAAAAGGTACCCCTACGAAATATAATACCTTTACATAGTACAACAACCTTCTTTGAAAGCTATTTATAAAAACCCTTTTGAAAGCATATATTTCGACTATGTCAAAAGCTTTAAATAAAACAAGGCAATAATTTTACTTTGGAAAACAAAACAAGGTTTTGTCCGCATCGGAAGCAAAGCTTTCAAAACCATGGCTTCCGCCTTCCTTCCAATCCACTGCGTACGATCTAAGAGATACCTTGTGTATTGGTTTTAAGTATGTGGGTTTCAACTATATGGGTATTCACAAGGATGGTGCAAAGTCAATGGAGTAGAAAGGTGTTGCTATTTTAAACTTTTCTGTATTAAAGCCTAAAATTTAGCCACTTTTAGTAATTGATTTGTAACTACTTGCCCATTTGTAAATCTTTCATTAGTTGCCTCAAAACTTTTCAAATACTTTATAAATAAAACTTCGGCATTTAATCAGATCTAAATAAAATAAATTATAACATTTAAGCCCTTCCATTAACAAAACCAGTATTTGCAAATAAGTCTCTCTTGAAATAATTTATTTTCCCTACTGTATCAGTTTGAAAAAATCCCCAAAAATCATAGAAATTCAATTTTATCATGTAATCAAACATATTAAAATTTCAGACCTAATTTTTTTCCTGAAATACTAAATATTAAACCAAATTATATCATATTTTCCTTTAGAAATTCATAATAAATTTTCTAAAGCTCGGAAAATTCTGAAAAATAAAAACCATCTCCAAAATCATATTTTACTTAGCATAAAAATTTTCCATGGTATTCTAAAATCATGAACTCTCAGTTTTACATCAAAACCATGCAAGTTCATATGTGAATGAATTAAAATAAATCAAGCATATCATCATCCACGTCATCATAGAAATGAATTTAATCATAAATCCAAAAACATATAATCATAGAATAAAATAGAGATGGTATGAAATTATTATTCACTTAGGTGTGATCTCATTTTCCTGAAACAATAATTTGCTCCATTAGCTCATGGAAAGAATTAAACAAGATCAAAGGTTCAAGCTCATCCTCTAGTGCCAAAACTATTAGAGAAAAAACTGTTATAACATCCATGATGCCAATGGTGATGAATTAATCCTTGACTTGAAAAAATGAGGTGACATGATAGGCATAACTCAATCAATGTCATCTTAGTTATGTCCTCAAGGACCTATTTATCACTTGAGACTTCATGCATAATGGAATCATTAAAGGATGGATTATGATGCAATAGGCCTTCTTGGAGTGAAATATATTAGACTCCATATATTTTCATGGATTATAGTTCTCGAGATCCTTTAAGGCCATTTAGAGTCAACATGTTCAAGAGTCCATATGGTCCTAAAAAAGATGTTCCAAAAAGGGAATATGTCATGTCATATGTTGAAGCCAGAGTTAGCCAAGTAATTATTCCCTCATATTAGAGATCCTTCCGATTTTGTGGTGTAGATGGCCTTAAGGCATGAGGAGTTGCTTGATTTTTTAGAGAAGAGTAAGGCTAAAGAAGTCCAGGTTGGGTAAGGTAAGAAGAGGAAGTTCTTTCCTAAGAAAGGTGCTTAGAAGGGTGGAGCAACTAAGAAGGGGAAGTCTGAGATTGTCTGTTTCAAGTATGACAAGAAGGGGCACTTTCCTAATGAGTGCCATGCTGAGAATGCAGAGGAAGTGGCTGAGAGGAAGAATGTCAGGTGCTATAACTATGACCAGATAAGAGTCAGTGCAAGGAGCCCGCTAAAGATGGAAAGGGCAAAGTGTATGCATTAGTGCCCGCTACTTCAAAGTCAACACCTCAGGAGAGAGGAAAGGAAGTTTTGGGAGGTATGCTTCAGATTCATGGTATGTCTATTAGCATTCTATTTGATACTGGTGCATCGCATTCTTTTATATCTAGATGTTTAATAGATAAGCTTAACCTAGAACCCACATATTTAGTTACTTCCTTACGGGGTGCGAATCCAATGGGAGGGAATGCAACTCTAGGAATGAGGTGTGATCAGTTAGAGTTTGACTTGTTATGTCATGCTTTTGTTTGTAGTTTGCATGTTTTTGATTTTGTGGGGTTCAGAATCATTCTTGGTATGGATTAGTTAAGTGAGTACGATGCTTGGATATTTTGCCAGGATATGAAAAAATCACTTAGACACCTAGATTGTAGTGACAGGATTATTTATACCATAGAAGGTTTTTTGGTGAGATGTATGCCTGTTGGGTGCTATGAAATTAGATGATGAGATGAGTCGATTTTTTATGGTTGGAGAATTCGCAGATGTATTTGAGCCTGTAGTATGATTTCTACCGAGACGAGCCATTAAGTTTCGGATATATTTGGTTTTGGGAGCAAAACTAGTGAGTAGACTGCCAAGCAAGATGACCCCTTCAGAAAGGAGGGAGTTGAAGGTGCAGTTGGTGGATTTAGAAGGCAAGAGTTTCAACAGTCCAAGTAGTTCACCTTAGGGAGCAGCCGTTGTGTTTTCTAAGAAGCCGGATGGATTGTTAAGACTATGTATTGATCATCATAAGTTGAATGAGAGGAAGATAAAGAATCGATATCCATTGCAGAGAATTGACGATTTGTTTGACCAGTTTGGCCGGACGGATCAAGAAGCTAAGAGGAGGGACTAAGGACGATGACTTGAAAGATTTCAGTCTTGACCAGAATTGGTGGTTGAGAAACAAAGGAAGATTATGTGTTCCGAGTGTAGGAAACATAAGGAAGGAAGACTTGGAGGAATTCCATCATTCGAAGTTCATCATTTATCTAGGAGGTACTAAGATGCATCAGGATATGATGAGGAGTTTCTTCTGGGAAGGTACGAAGCAGGATATTGGCTTGTGTGTAAAGCAATGCTTGAATTGCTAACAGGCAAAGGCCAGCCGTTAGATATTCTGGTATGGAAGTGAGATTATATATCCATGGATTTTATTGACGGGTTACCAAGATCGAACAAGGAAAATGATAGTATATTGGTCATAGTGGACAGATTGACCAAGAGTGCTCATTTCATTCCAATTTAGTCAACCATAACTGCATCTGTTTGGGCGAGGTAATTCCTGAAGAATGTAGTGAGACTGCATGGAATTCCAAGTAGTTTAGTGAGATTGCATGGAATTCTTAGTAGTATAGTTAGTGATAGAGATTCGTTGTTCACTGGCGAGTTATGGAAGATTCTGTATGAGGTTTTAAGAACCAAGCTCAAGATGAGTAACGCTTGCCATTCGTAGACATATAGGAAAATGGAAAGAGTTAACAAAATCTTGAAGGATTCGTTAAGAGCTTATGTTCTAGATTTTAGGGAATTATGGGAAGTCCATCTTCATTTAGTTGATTTTTTGTATAATAACAGTTATCAGTCTAGTTTTGGGATGGCACTATTTGAAGATTTGTATGGAAGATCATTCAAATCTCTCGTATGTTGGTTAGAGATCGTGAATAGGTTGGTTCTTGGTCCAAATTTAGTTAGAGAAGCTCCAGAAAATATTGGGGTCATTCGGGCTAGAATGAAGGAGGCTCGATCTGGGCGAAAAAGTTATGCAGATAAGAGAAGGAAAGATCTAGAATTCTCAGTTGGAGATCGGGTTATTCTCAAAGTGTCACTGGTGAAGGGGGTGATTAGGTTTGGAAAATCGGGGAAGTTGGCATCGAGATTTATTGGACATTTTCCTATTGTTAAGAGGATCGAGAAACTCGCATATAGAGTTGAGTTGCCGAGCAGTTTGGCCGAAGTCCACGATATTTTCCATGTTTCTCATCTCAGAAGGTGTGTTAGAGACCCAAAGACGACTATTGCACCGACTATGCTAGAGGATATAGTAGTAGAACCAGATTAGACTATAGTGAGGAAGCCTATCTGTACTATTGCGAGAGACGATAAAAGGTTTAGAACCAAGACGGTTAGGTTAGTCAAAGTCCAGTAGAGCGACGATGACAGGGATTGTACTTGGGAGATTGAGAGCACGATTAGTGATACTTATCCTGACTTGTTTGATGCTATGTTTTACCTTCTTGTTTGGTTTATTGTGTGCCTTATCATAATTTAGAGGACGAAATTCTTTAAGGAGGGGAGTCGTCTATAATACCCTAAATTTTTGGTAACATTATTTAGGATATTTAATTAGCTAAATCAAATGAAATAATGTGTTGATTAATAGATTGAGATTTGATTTTAATTAAGGTATAGCCATGCCATTTAACAATGAATTATAAGAGTTAAACTGAAATAGAGAAGGGGTAAAATAGGAAAAAAGTCATTCCTATATCCTCTAAACCTTGGCCTTGTATTAAAATAAACGTTCATTTCATTTTGAAAATTTTAAAACAAGAGGCCAGCCACTATTAACAAAGAAAAGGGGAAGAAGAGTAAGAAAAGCTAAAGGAAAAGTTAATTCAAATTAAATTCATGAAAATCTCAAGCCCCTTAATCTCTAAAGCTAAGGTGAATAATATTTAAATCTCATTTTTTATTGTGTTTTCGGTTTTAAGATGAGTTCTGAATATTTTGCAATGACTTGCCATATTTTTGAATGATGGAAGGAATATATACTTGTTGATAAATTATGTTTAATCATATTTAATTTATGAAATGTTTTAGGGTGAAATCCTATTAAATGACATCCAAATGCCTTGTAAATTTTTATGAAGATCCTAAATATTATTTTGAAGATGAGTTTCAATTTTCAGATTTTTTTGAATTTTTGTTGAATTAATATGAATTTTATAGTAAAGAAATGGTATTTTGGGTTATAAATTATTTAAGGATAAATAATTAATTGTTTGGGTCTGGAATTTTTATATGTTAGAAAAATATATAATGTGATTTTCTGGAATTTTTCTAGATTTTTCCCCAGTGTTTTAATGGTTATATAAAATTATTTAAGGTATGTGATTTAAATGCTCTATATAATTAAAAGAGGAGAATGAGCTTTTTGAAAAATGTTTAAATTGTTAAATCTGGAAAGTCGGCATCTATTTTGTAAAGAGAAACCTTGCCATCAATCAAACTTAGACAAATAAGGCAGGTTTGGTACAAAAGAATAGTTTAAAAGTACAAATAAATAGGTTTTTCACTGTTTCAACTCTTTCAGCACCAGGTTCCGCCTCTAAACTATCGCCTCCAACATAGTCGAAACTAATACATATGGTATCAGGCAATTGGTACGTAATGAATTAGATGCGGGCGAAAGGTATAGGGTCGAAACCATGGGGTTTTGAAAGGGTTGAAGCTTTACTTTGATTTAAAACAAAACGAGCCTGCTTGCTTTCGACTTAGTTGGCTTTTGACTAAGTCAAATGGTTTGAAAGAATGGTTTTTGATTTTATTGTGCCTTTTTTTAAAAGGTTTACTTTTGCCTAATTCGTAACCTTTAGCTAATGCTTTCTACCTTTTGATCCAGATGGTTTCGAAGGGGTTCTTTTTATTTTCTAAATTGCGGTTACCTTTCCAATGCTTTTGAAAGGATGGTTTCAACACCATCACTTTATTACTTAGGAAATGGTTTCGAAGCAGATGCATTCGACTTAAAAAAATTTAAGACCCTTTTTCTATGATTGAATAAAAACCCAAAATGGTTTCGAAAGAGATGGTTTTATATGGTCTAGAAGCAGATGCTTTCGACTTTAATGGGTTTCCGATCCTTTTGCTCTACTTGAAGGCAGAATCCAAAGGATTTCAATCGAGATGATTTTGAAAGGTTTTGAAGGAATGAAATTTTGAATGGTTTCGAAAGGTTTTCACTTGTTTTAAATTGAACTCAAATTGCTTTCGAAAGGGTTGAGTTTTGACCATTTTGAAAGGTTTTAATGAATGGTTTCGAAAGGGCGGTTCCCCAGGATTTCGAGAGGATTGAAAGGAAGGGTTTTTCCTACGTTTTCGAATGGCAAGGTTTAAAAGATTTTAAAGGAGTATGTCTAATATTTCAAAGCTATCGAAGGAAAGGATATTATCGGTTTTGAAAGAGTTGCTTTCAATGGTTCCGAAAGGTGTACTTTCAAGGGTTTCAAATAGGTTGTTTAAATGTTTTAAATAAAGGTTTCGAATGTATTGAATAGGCTATATAGCCTAAATATTTTCAAGTTAAAAAGGGTTTTAGTTTGTTTTGGAAGGATAGCTAATCCTTACTAAAATTCGTCAACATTATTTTGAGTAAAGTATATATATCATTGCAAAATTGCTTAAAGTAAAGATAAAGATATATTTTCCTTGTTTGTGTATGATTTGAAAGACAAAATCATTTTGAAAAGGTTTCCAAGGAAAATTTAAAGGGTAGTTAACCCTAAGAAAATGATTCAGATGGTTAATCCATTTTAATCCGGACAACTTGTCCATTTTGCGGGCAGTCGGCCAATGGACAGTTAGTCCATTTTGTTAGCATACGGACCTTGCTATTGTTTTTCGAACAGATAGTCCTTTTATCAGCATAACAGGCCTTGCTATTATGTTGTGGACAGATAATCTACTTATTACCAGTTTTTGGATAGATAGTCCACTTATTAGCATAAAGGATATTGCAATTTTGATATAAAAGGTTTGATTAACCAGTTTGGTTGTAAGAAAGGATTTGTAAAATATATGTTTTAAAGAGGATATCAATGAGGGGAAACTCATTCCGCTACGCGACACGGTCCCATTTAATATCAGTAAACCGAGATGTAACAGAATTATTCATGTCGGGCTTTATGTCTAACTCGAAGTTTTTGTTGTCCCTTAAACTCACGGATGCTCAAAATTGATTTGAGTAGGCTAAGGGTTGAGGTTTTTAGGTTTACATAGTTCTGGCGAACAAAGCTTTCAGAGACGAGCAGGTGGCTGGCGGATAGCTATTTTAGTAACTATAGACTATTTTGTTTGATTCTGTTGTGTGTTAAGTCAGATATGACTATATTGCTTTGATCATCCAAGGGGCATCGTCATATGTCGCTCTTGACATATTATTGTAAATTATATTTAATATATGCCTGGGAAAAGTTTTGGGATTTGTAACTTGGATATGATATGGTTTTGAAATGTAATCAGCAAAATGTTGCTTGTTTTAGAAATCTATGATTTTATTCATATTCAACTGCTTCTGATATTATGGATACCATTAACATAACCGTATTATATCACTAGAAGTTAATAGTATAGATGACTGTAGCATATGTAGCACTTAGCTTTTGGCCTCCAGATATGGGATGTTACATAAGTTGCATCATCCACTGAATGATGAAGTGTGATGCCAACAAAGCATGGTGTTGACAAAAGATGGTATAGGTAATCAAACTTCATCATTCGATATATATATATATATATATATATATATATATATATATATATATATATATATATATATATATAGCAATATGGATGGCAATGATGATGAGCGACATTGCTTAATTGTGACGTTGATCTTCGGCATCATGGAAGAGCTATATCCTCAAAGTGTTGTAAGAGGCGGTGTGGTTAAAGTGCGACGTCGAAGAGATACATCACCGATTTAATACATTATTGATTCCATGCAACACTATTGATCTTTGATGTAAAATTTTGTGGCATAATTCCTTTGTGAACGCCATCGCTCATGGCATCACTTTTGATATTGAAATTATATATCCATATGGTATTTGAATCTTTAAAATTTCATAGTCACCTCCTCTACCCATAATTCCACCTTAAATATTGATCGCCTTCAGCCCTTAGTTAATGCCCTCGTTTTACTAATCCTTTTTCTATACTTAATATTTTTACTTCAGTTCTTTATACTTGCGATCCGTGTTCATATATGGCTTTTGGTTCAGTTTCTCCTTTAGAATTGCCCTTGGGTACACATTGGGAACCGCCCTTTGCATATTTGATACTTCACTTTACACATGCAGACTCTTTATTTGTTTGACTAAGTCCTTTTTAACCGTTATAAAGTATCCTGCAGACGCATTTAGCACAATTTGTGGATTTGGTCTGTTGGTTAATTATTTAACATTTTACTTAATTTAGTTACATTTTGGCCCTAATTAATATCTTTCTGGCTCCCTATTGTAAATGTACCCATTTTTTGCCTTAATAACATTTCTGAGTGCAGAAACAAACGAATAAAGCTATTAGGCAGCTCGGAATCATTGAAGGATCAAGCTGACCACTCTAACACCAAAAGGAAACCGTGCAAGTTCTGTGATTCAATAACTCAATATCGAAGGAATGTACCTTCCCAATAATGCACAGGCTATAAACTCATACGTGACAGTTAGCACTACAAAGGTACAAAGCAAACTACATAAACAATATATTGGCTCAACTGAAAAGTGCAAAGTATAGCTACAATGAACTGCGCTACCTCTCTAAAGTCGGAAGGTGCCACACATATAATGAAAACTGTGATTCCTCTATTAATATAAATTGCACCTCTTCATAAAGACAAACTACAACGTCATCTTGAAGGTAGACTATGCCATCACCTTTTGAGCAGATTACGCCATCCTCTTGAAGACAAATCACATTATCGCCATTTATAAAATTGTATTTGGTCCACGACACCATGCATTGACTATGATGCTACATACAAACCACTTGGAGGCAAATAAATAAGCAAGTGTAGAACAGTTCAAAAATCTATCCTTAAGGATCCATATACCAAAATTCAAAATTCCCACCTAAAATCAAATTCAAAATCATGCTTACAACCAAATCTTTCTGCCCAATGCAACTCACACATGTATCCATGTCTGAAATCCATGCACAAATAATCAAATCAAGCACATACTTAAGGCCCATACTTGAGGCCCTAAGCATGTTTGCAATTCAAATTAATGACAGCGTGATTGAGATTATGAAGTTGGTATCCCAATATCCCACATCTAGGCCATCCAACATCTATAGCTCTGATGCTCGCTACTAATTTTCTCCTCGTGTGCAGCAAGCATAGGAGATGAATAAGCACGGCAATATCATCAGTGAGAACGGCAAGGCTGGTTTCTGAGTTAGGGATCAAGAGAAAAAACAAAGCCGAAACTATCCCTAACATAAAAACCAAGCTAGCCATCATGAGCTAATGAAAGCTAGAATGAGGCTGCCTTTGTTTATGAAGGTGGCTCATCATGAGTTAGTGATAAAAATGAGGAGATACGGGAGCTTAAGACCCATATAGAGCAGTTGTGTAGTAAACTGCATTTCTAATGGTAGGATATTTAAATATTTAATTTGAATATTGAATCGTTATTGAATTTAAGGTCCAAAATATGGCTCTACGCATACAGCTGAACTAAGACATAAGACCACCTTCGTTGAGTCCAGATAGGCATTTTAAATCAACTAAGTATAAATATTGCTATATTTGGAATCATGTTATTTTTACGATTACTGTATTATTATATGTACTTTATAAAAATATGGGCATAGTCAATTACAATGGGATCTCGATCGACGTATTGTATTTTTGGGATGAAAATTTCAAAATGAGACGTATGGTTGAGGAACTTTTGGAATCTCTCTATCTGATGGTCGAAATGATCTCAAAATGCATGAAATTATCATCTTGGGCATTGTTTCGGATTATGATAAACCTAAATTCATCAAGACCCAAAAAATGAGGTGATACGTGACGACCCAAAAATTTTAAACATTTGAAATCAGAATATTTAATTAATTTTAGATATTTAACTTGAATTTCAAATATCAGGATGAATTTGGCAATTAAATTATTGAATTTAATTTATTGAAATTGGGTAAAAATTTGAATCTTCAATTTTAAGTCTGTTAAAATAATTTGAGGGCTTAGAACATTCATATTGATAATACTGAAGATAATGGAAGCTTCGGAATCGGATTTGAAAATGCTTTGATCTGTTTTGAATCTATATTGTTTAAATCGATATTTAAAAATAGCCTTCCGAGCCACAGTCTCGGATTTCGATGAAACCAGTTCCATTGGATCCATAATATGGTATTATTATCGGATTTCAATTTCCGTAGCATTCAGAATTGTCGTGTGCCATACGATAAGCAAATGCGCTGTATCGAAATTTAATTCAATAGCTGGGTCCGAAAAGCTATCTTCTCCATACGATCGAAATTGGACTTGGAACCTTTTCCATTACATTCGGAATAGGGGTTTAACATTATAAATGCCTAGCAACACGCCTCAATTGGAGGTCGAGATTTTGAATTACGAAATTTGAAACGGTTTAAAATTTGAATTTAAAATTGAATATATATTCCCTTAAATCTACTAATTAACATCATTCAACACTTGTCCCTTTCTAGAACACGTGTCTACCATTCTCTCTAATTTCATAACAGATATCTTTTTCCCTCAAACGAAAATCAATATGGCCGAGAGAAATCGAGGAAAAAGAAAAAACAAACGAAAGAAAAAAGAAAGAAAAAACTATCTTCGTTCAAATAGAGTAAAATCAAATGGCCAAACGTACAAATCAATACTCGAATGAAAAGAGGATCTTAGTTTTCTCTTTCGTTTCCAATTCGAGCCCCCATTTCAAATTGAAGAAGTATTAAAACGAGAAGGAAGTCGAGCACGATTCATTCGATCGAGCTTGAAGGGCAACGTTGATGTCGTGGAAGATGTGCTAGCGATGGAAGCTCTCAGGACGGCAAGAAGCAGTTGCGAGAGGCCTTGGGAGGAGTTCGATGTGGCAATGAACTCGAACTATGGGTCGTGGAAGGTGATTCAAGTGGAAGCAACAGGGATTCTCGATGGTGGCAGTGAGCATCTCCGGTCGAAGCAGGGTGATACTCGCAAGCGAAGGCAGCGATGTCACGAACTCGCGACGATGTTTGCGATTGGGTGAACTCACGTGCTCAGGCAAAATCGATAACACGTACAAGGCACGCTAAGGTAGGTGTAACGACCCCAGTTTTGAGTAAAATTTGAATTGGTAATTTGTTTAAATTTTTAGGGATAAAGTTGAATTAAATTAGTAAGTAATATAATTTTTGGATTAAATTGTGAATTTAATTGATTTATTCCAAATAAAACAAGGTATTTGTTTATATATTATATATGTATATTAATTGATTTTTAAAATTTGAAATTGGATTTGAGATTCAAAATAAATATTGAAAATAAATTGAAATTTGAATTTGTAATTCAAATATATATGTGTTGAAAAATAAATTAGATTTAAAACTATATTTTAAAATTAATGAGAATTTGTTTTCTAATTTTAATATACATATAATTTTTAAAAAAAGTTATATTTTGAATTAAATACAAATGATTTGCAAACAATTGTTTAAAAGTTAAATCCTATAAAAGACATATGTGTGTTGATTATATATGTGTATTTAAGTTGATTTTTAATTTGACTTTCAAATTTAATTTAAATTTGAATTTGAATTTAATTTTAAATTTCAAAGGATAGACATTTTAAATATTTGGATAAACTTTAATTTATATATAATTAGTTTTATTACATTTTCTTTAAAAAGAAATTCATATGTACATTTACATAAGAATGAATAAATCAAGTAAAAAACTTTTTTCTTAACATTTAAAAATAAATAAGATTACTTAATTACAAGTGTTGACATAGTAAGGCTTCATATAACAAGTGTAAATTAATAATCAACTTAAGATGACAAATGTTAAATCTTAAAACAAGTGTCACCATTTGGTTTAATTTTTCTTTTGTTTTTTTAAAATCAATTTAGCCCTTATATAAACACATTGTTTTCTATTCTTCAATTCTTTTCTATTCTTCAATCCTAACGCTAAGCTATTAAAACCTGAAACATCACTCTTCAAATTTGAGGTCAATTTCCACAAAACCAGAAAATTTATCCAAATCAAATCCTGTAAAATTTCTCAAACAAAATTTGAAACTCAAACCATTTTTCAAACAAAAGCTGTAATCAACATTCACAAACCAGAGAACAAATCAATTCTTCAACCTATAACCAAAATATGCAAGCATCTCTTCCAAACCGAGTTTTATCAAAGCAAGTTCAACTCTGTTTGAAAACAGGAACAGGAAAATCCATCAACCCGTAATTCCATTTTCTGGTTTCAAATTCAAGCCTGTGCATTCTTCTTCTTTAACCTAGGTTTCAAACTAAAGCAAGTTAAAACATCACAACAACAAAGTATTTTCCAGTTTCAGTAGCATGCAACTGCAGTTCTAAAATCAAAGACAAATTCAAGCAACTCAAACTTTTAAATCAAAACAAGGGACGACAATGCAAGTTTCCAGTCTAAAAAAAACAATTCAAGTTTAAAGTCCAAAAGCTTTTCAAAATAGAAGTGAAGCCTCTGTTCCATGCATGCCAGGTGAGTAACATCACATTTTTAAAACTTAAGTATGAAGTATAGTTGCATGTGAATCTCTGAAGTGTAGTATGTGGTATGTACATGAGTTTACTGTGTATATTTGGATGATGGATGTGTGCGCATGCTTGTTCATGAGACATCCCTGTTTTCTGTTTTTGTTTTCAAACTCTAGTTTGAAAGAAAATCATTATCTCTTGATCTAGATCTAGTTTGGATTTAAGACTTAAGCAAAATTTATTTGATTCATCATGAATTAAAGTTTGAAAAATTATTTAAGACAAAATAAGTTGAAATGTCTCTGGAAACAAGAAAATAACAGAACAAGCTTAACATAAGAATAAATTTAATCATCCTGATTCATTATTTCAGACATACGGTATGGAAACTTATCCGAAATCGCGATTTTTAAGAATGAAATCACAATTTTTAGCAGAATGATAAGGGTGCAGTTCGAGTTGATCAGTATTTAGTGTTTTGGGTTGATTCTGGTGATCTGGTTGCTTGGGGAAGTCGCGGTCATCACTGATGATGGTGGAGTGATAGGAGATTGAGGGAAAATTATCAGATAGGTGATCTAAACACTGTGGCGGCAGCGACAATTGATTTTTGTCTGTAAACCTAGTTTTGACTAGGTTGGGGTTATTGATCGGTACGACTCCTATGGTGCATCGAGTTCATCGAAACTTTGGAAATTTGAAGCCTGGACGGTGGCGAAGTGGTGGCTGGAGTTTCTGACATTCTGGTGGCCGGAGACTCGAGTACGTGGTGACTCCAGGTTTTGATGTTGTTCCAGTTTTGGGGTCTGACTGCTCGATTTCGATTTCGAGCTACTACTGGTGATCTGATGGTCGAAGAAGGATGCGAGGTTGATCACCAATGTGAAGAGGTCATCGTGGATGACTACAGTGGGTCGAAGCCACTGTGCATATGCACTTCTTTGTTTCTGGTGAAGTTTAGGTGAGCAGGGAATGTGGTTTTGAGTTTCCTCGAGTCATTCTTGTGTGTTGCTCGGAGTCATATGATATTTGGCTCGAAGTATTTTTTAGGGCAGCTCGGTCATTGTTTGATTTCAGGTTTTACAACCTGACAGTGTTTTAAATTTAAAATTGAATTTAAAATTTGAAAGCAAAGATTTAAACAAGTTTTAGATCAAAGTTTTAATCTGATTCAATTCTAATTTATATCCTATCTTTAAGATAAATAAAGTTTTATCAACTTAAAATGTTTAAGCAAATTTAAATTGTTTAAAGTGTATTTAAAATGATTTGAATTTGAAAATAAATTTGGTTTAAACTCTTTTAAATTTCTTTTATAAAATAAATATTTCTTTAACATTTGATTTAAAAGTTTTTTAAATTGTTTTTAAATTATGTTAAAGTTAAATTTGTATTTATTTTAATTTGAAATGGAATTTAAAAATAAATTTAAAAGTAAAATGTTTTCAAATGTTTTTGTTAATGACAACTTAGTCATGAGTAAGAAGTGTTTTTATCTTAAAGTTAAATTAAGATTTAATGATTTAGGATAAATTAATTGTCAAGATAATTAAAGAATGATTTATTAATTTAATTAATTAATGATTTGGATTAATTAATTAAGTTATAAAAGGTTTAAATTAATTTATTAAAGTTTATGATATTGTTCCATGCTGTGTCTTGTATCTCTGATAGATATCGATATCATTTGTATCATTGTTGTATATCATTATATATTGTATTCATTGGAATTATATGATATACTGTTTTCTTCCACTGTGTTGTTATACTTAATGTGTTATAAGCTCCGACATGAATCGGATTTCAATGGTTGAATCTGCGGCATTCGAATACAAGTGAAGTACGGATGTCGATTTTCGAACGCTGAAATTCAGATCGTGACATCTTGGTATCAGAGCTAAAGGTTGAACCTTGGCTCAGGGGTATAACACATTAGGTAGCTCATTAGAGATAGGGTGAAGTATACCTTAGAATGAGTATCCCTAAGATATCCGTCTGAATGCCTCAGTAAATTCTCTTACTATCCACTAATAGTGAGTATGAGTGCAAGAAGAGGACTAGATAGGGGAGAGGGAAATACGACTACAAATGGCCGATACCCTGTAACAACAAGGAAAAAAATCTTTCTCTAACAACCTCTTTTGTTCATCATCCAGTTTCAATTCTTTGATAGTTCCAAGAACCTCTAGGAAGAAGCTTTGAACAGAGATCATCATTTGGCCGAGTCAAAGAATGAGTTGGCATGAGACATAAACTCCAAATAGGTCAAAATAGTTTTCTTTGGATAGTATGGTTGATAGGTATACGTTGTTAAAACTGAAGTTTTGGGATTGTCCCCTACTTTCAAATTTCGAGGATGAAATTTTCTTAAGGGGGAATCTGTAACGACCTCAGTTTTGAGTTAAATTTGAATTGGTAATTTATATAAATTTTTGGGGATAAATTTGAATTAAATTAGTTATTAATATAATTTTTGGATTAAATTGTGAATTTAATTGATTTATTCCAAATAAAACAAGATATTTGTTTATTTATTATATAGGTATATTAATTGATTTTTAAAAATTGAATTTAGATTTGAGATTCAAAAAAGATATTGAAAATAAATTGAAATTTGAATTTGAAATTCAAATATAAATGTGTTGAAAAATAAATTGGATTTAAAACTATATTTTAAAATTAATGAGAATTTTTTTTCTAATTTTAATATACATATAATTTTAAAAAAACGTTATATTTTGAATTAAATACAAATGATTTGCAAACAATTGTTTAAAAGTTAAATCCTATAAAATGCATATGTGTGTTGATAATAAATGTGTATTTAAGTTGATTTTTAATTTGAATTTCAAATTTAATTTAAATTTGAATTTGAATTTAATTTTAAATTTCAAAGGATAGGCATTTTAAATATTTGCATAAGCTTTTATTTATATATAATTAGTTTTATTATATTTTCTTTAAAAAGAAATTCATATTTACATTTACATAAGAATGAATAAATCAAGTAAAAAACATTTTTCTTAACATTTAAAAATAAATAAAGATTACTTAATTACAAGTGTTAACACATAAAGGCTTCATATAATAAGTGTAAATTAATAATCAACTTAAGATGACAAATGTTAAATCTTAAAACAAGTGTCACCATTTGGTTTAATTTTTCTTTTATTTTTTTAAAATCAATTTAGCCCTTATATAAACACATTGCTTTCTATTCTTTAATTCTTTTCTATTCTTCAATCCTAAAGCTAAGTTATTTAAACCAGAAACATCACTCTTTAAATTTGTGATCAATTTCCACAAAACCAAAAAATTTATCCAAATCAAATCCTGTAAAATTTCTCAAACAAAATCTGAAACTCAAACCATTTTTCAAACAAAAGCAGTAATCAACATTCACAAACCAGATAACAAATCAATTCTTCAACCTATAATCAAAATCTGCAAGCATCCCTTCCATACGGAGTTTTATCAAAGCAAGTTCAACTCTGTTTGAAAACAGGATTAGGAAAATCCATCAACCTGTAATTTCATTTTCTTGTTTCAAATTCAAGCCTGTGCATTCTTCTTCTTCAATCTGGGTTTCAGACTAAAGCAAGTTAAAACATCACAGCAACAAAGTATTTTCCAGTTTCAGTAGCATGCAACTGCAATTCTAAAATCAAAGACAAATTCAAACAACTCAAACTTTTAAATCAAAACAAGGGATGGCAATGCTAGTTTCCAGTTTAAAAAGAAAATAATTCAAGTTAAAAGTCCAAAAGCTTTTCAAAATAGAAGTGAAGCCTCTGTTCCATGCATGCCAAGTGAGTAACATCACATTTTTAAAACTTAAGTATGAAGTATAGTTGCATGTGAATCTCTGAAGTGTAGTATATGGTATATACATGAATTTACTATGTATATTTAGATGATGGATGTGTGTGCATGCTTGTTCATGAGACATCCCTGTTTTTGTCTTCAAGCTCCAGTTGGAAAAAAAATCATGATCTCTTGATCTAGATCTAGTTTGGATTTAAGACTTAAACAAAATTTGTTTGATTCATCATGAATTATAGTTTAAAAATTTATTTAAGACAAAATAAGTTGAAATGTCTCTAGAAACAAGAAAATAACAAAACAAGTTTAACATAGGAGTAAATTTAATCATCCTGATTCATTGTTTTAGACATACGGTATGGAAACTTATCCTAAATCATGATTTTTAAGAATGAAATCACAATTTTTACGAGAAAGATAAGGGTGCAGTTCGAGTTGATCAACATTTTGTGTTTTGGGTTGATTCTGGTGATCTGGTTGCTTGGGGAAATCGCGGTCATCACTGATGATGGTGGAGTAATAGGAAATTGAGGGAAAATTATCAGATGGGTGATCCAAACACTGTGGCGGCGGCGGCAATTTATTTTTGTCCGTAAACCTATTTTTGACAAGGTTGCGGTTTTTGATCGGCACGACTCCTCTGGTGCATGAGTTCATCGAAACTTTGGAAATTTGAAGCTTGTACGTTGGCGAAGTGGTGGTTGGAGTTTCTGACATTCTGGTGGTGGGAGACTCGCGTACGTGGTGATTCCAGGTTTTGATGTTGTTCCAGTTTTGGGGTCTGAATGCTTGAATTCGATTTCGAGCTACTACTGCTGATCTGATGGTCGAAGAAGGATGCAAGGTTGATCACCGATGTGAAGAGGCCATCATGGATAACTAGAGTGGGTCGGAGCCACCGTGCATGTGCATGTTGCACTTGTTTGTTTCTGGTGAAGTTTATGTGAGCAAGGAATGTAGTTCTGAGTTTTCTCGAGTCATTCTTATGTGTTGCTCAAAGTTATACGATATTTGGCTCGAAGTATTTTTGGAGTGGCTCAGGTCATTGTTTGATTTCAGGTTTTACAACCTGTCAGTGTTTTAAATTTAAAATTGAATTTAAAATTTGAGCAACTTTTAAATCAAAGTTTTAATCTGAATTTAATTCTAATTTATATCCTAGCTTTAAGATAAATAAAGTTTTATCAAATTGAAATGTTTAAACAAATTTAATTTTTTTAAGTATATTTAAAATGATTTAAATTTGAAAATGAATTTGGTTTAAACTCTTTTAAATTTCTTTTATAAAATAAATATTTCTTTAACATGTGATTTAACTTTTTTTAAATTGTTTTTAAATTATGTTAAAGTTAAATTTGTATTTATTTTAATTTGAAACGGAATTTAAAAATAAATTTAAAAGTAAAATGTTTTCAAATGTTTTTGTTAATGACAACTTAGTCATGAGTAAGAAATGTTTTTATCTTAAAGTTAAATTAAGATTTAATGATTTGGGATAAATTAATTGTCAAGATAATTAAAGAATTATTTATTAATTTGATTAATTAATGATTTGGATTAACTAATTAAGTTATCAAAGGTTTAAATTAATTTATTAAAGTTTATGATATTGTTCCGCGCTGTGTCTTGTATCTCTGATAGATATTGATATCATTTGTATCATTGTTGTATATCATTGTATATTGTATTCATTGGAATTATATAATATACTCTTTTCTTCCACTGTGTTGTTAAACTTAATGTGTTATAAGCTACGGCCCGAATCGGATTTCAATGGTTGAATCTGCGGCATTCGAGTACAAGGGAAGTATGGATGTCGATTTTCGAACGCTGAAATTCGGATCGTGACATCTAAATAGAAATGTATTTGATAGAAACTGGTTTTACATCTCAAAGTGTAACGTCAAACACACATCCATATAAGTCTGTTCCGGGTTCGAACAGAACCGAAGGCACTTCCAAAGAAGCCCTTGCAATCCGGGTATCCACAATCCCGATTGGACTCCCCATCACATATGGAGATCTCTATACCGTAGCTACTCAGTGCAGAGTCATTCGATAGGTTGTCCTATCGTTCTCGTAAATACCCGGTCTTCACCACATGTCTTCAAATGTTGTCCATCTCGTCGTATCATTATTCGAAATGGGTTATATGACACAAGGTCCTCTCCCGGCTAAAACGAATAATGAGCGCAATATTTAAAACATATGGATATTGGGATTTCAGTTAGGTCACAACTTCAAAAACCCAAAACCTTTCTTTTCAATTGGTTTAAACCAATTACCATTTCAAATCTTTTTAACAAAAGATTTACTTCACAAAGTTCACCCATTTTTTCACAAAGATTCATTTACAGATTTCAAAACAATTTCCACTTCAAATTGGATTAACTCATCCAATCTTTAAATAAAAGATTTAATTCATAGCTTTCAAAATCATTTCCAAAGATTCATTCATAACTTGGAAAACCATTATCATTTCTAACTTGAAATCCCTTTAACACAAATTGGAAATTCATTCCTTATATGGAAGCTTTTATTATTTGAAAAAATCTTTTATATAAAAGACACACCATTTAAAATCCTCTTCAATTTCAAAACAAGATTTAATATTCTTTCACAAAGGTTCATTCATAGCTTTTCAAAAACAATTCACAATTCCATTTCAAACTTGAAATCTTTCGATACAAATTGGAAATACTTTCTTTATATGAAAGCTATTACTATTCGAAAACAAATAGTTTTTGTTTCGGAAAAAATCCAATTATATTTGCACGAGTTAAATCCCTTAAAGTATAAAACTTGGGTTAAATTCAAATTCCCAAAACAATACTTTTAAAATGGTTTAAAACCCATATAAATACATTTATAACTTGTATAATCTTTTAAACCAAAACTTCCAAACATAGGATTCTATTTCAAATCTTGAATTCAAATCAAACTATTTTAGTTTCCAAAACTTTATCAAGTTATTCAAAATAACTTTTATCTTTAAAAATTCCTTTTCAAAAGTTTTTCAAATTCAACTCAATTCTATCTCCAAAATCATTAGGATTCAAAATTCAATTTTTAAAACCATTTCATTAAATTCAAATATCTGTGACTTAATCGATTTCCTCGTGCAATCCATATATGTGTGTGTAAGGTGTGGTCCAGGGGGTTTTACATAATAGTGCACAACATCAATCATCACAGATTCAATCACAACAATATCGATAAGCGATATAATCTATAACTCTTATCTTCCATATACAGATTCACAGATAAATAATATACATTTGTCATAGATAAAATAAATTTCATTCACCACAGCTTGAATTAAAACAATTCATATCACAAAGCATCACACAGTAGAGATATCAAACAATTCACAGCATTCAATAGAGTACGGTCGTCCATATGTGAGGTTAATTGATCATCTGATTAATTAAAACCAGATTAGTCACTAATTTTGGTTGATTAACATTAATTAATTACAGTTTATGTTAATTAATTATCCTTTAATTATTTATTAACTAATCTTAATTAATGAATTATTCCACCGTTAATTATTAAAGAATCAATCTAAATTAATAAATTACCCTTAATTAATTATCCTCAATTAACTAATCAATTAATTAACCTTTAATTAATTATCATTTAATTAATTAATCCTAATTAATAAGTAATTACCCTAATTACTTAATTAACTTTAACCATAGATTAATTACTTTCATTAATTAACTAACCTTTAATTAATTAATTATTCTTAAATCAATTACCTTAATTACATAAATTAATTATCCTTAATTAATTAACCTTTAAACACTTGATTAACCAATTTTTAAATCATAAATTAATTTACCTTAATTATTTTCATTAAGAAATTAACTTTGAGTAATTAATTTCCTTTAACAAATAAATCAACTTAGAATTTAAAAGTTAATTTAACAATTAAAACATTTGTAATATTATTAAGTTTATTTAAAATAAACTTTAAAAATATAGGTCATGTATATTTTCAAACAATTTAAAACTTGGTTAATTTAAAACAAATTTTTTTAAAAAAAAAACTTTAGAACTAATTTTTAAAACTTAAAAAAAACTTCTAATATTCACAAAAAATTTGGTTTTAACAAAATTATCTTCAAGCATTTTAATTTGCTTTAAAATTTTAAAACTACTTTTCTCTTAATTCACAGACCCGAGCCAATCACCCACATACCTAAACTTAACTTTGGGTTTCCCTCTTCCCTTCTCGGCTTTGAGTTTTATGCAAAAAAAATTCGAGTTGAACCCGATACATCTACATCTTCCCCAAACTTTAATTTAACTTAGATACGAGCATCCACTCGTGCATGTGCACATCACTTCCGACGAACTTTGCTCGAAGCAGTGGTCTTCGACAAGTCGGCGGTAGGCTCTACAAACGCCACGGCCGCCCAGATTTTCAAATTCGATCGAAACACAAAATCGAACAGTGTGATCCATTTACTGGAGTTAGCATGATCGCCAAAAGAATGCCTCACACCGATGATCTCGCCCGTCGTTGACCAAGACACTTCGACAAGAGTTGCTCCGGTAGCCCACGAACCTATCCCCCCCACCCGTCTGGCCACGACCGATGCACCAATGCCTTCGCAATCACCTCGTGAACATCATCGACAAAATACAATGCTTAAACCCTACATTCGCATCGCAACACCTCTGTGATCATCAAAAAAATTTGTGACCATTTTTCCTTCAATCTACAACACTTCATCTTCCTTCAGCAATGATCTCGAGACCCAACACCTCATTGATCATCAAATTTTGACCAAAAACCCAACTGTTCAATTCAAGAAGACTCCATATTCCCATCCTTATAAATCATGGAATTGCTTTTAAAAATCATTATTCGTTAGCATGAATCTAATTATAGGATCGAAATACAAAGTTAGGTTTACCGAATTTCCTGTTTTAAAAGAAATCTCACAGTAAATTCCTGATTTTGAATTAATTATCCAATAAATCCACCTGAATTCATTTTTAAAATTAATGTTACTTAATTACACTCATTTTTCATTAACAAATTATAGCCAAAACAGATTTAAAGGAGGAGATATTGATTTTAAATAGATATGAAACCTTGTATATTTAGAACAGAGACCTATATATGCTTTTAAACAGACATGCATAGACTGTTTTTCATATATATATATATATATATATATATATATATACATGAAATGCAGATGTAAAACAAAGCTGTGAATTCAACAAGTACAAACCAGATCAAAGTTTCAACTTGTTTCAAACGGAAATCAAGAAATCTCCAACCCGATTCAAAAGCAAGTTTAAACAAAATCTAAAGCTTCAGTTTTCAAGTCAGGCAAATTCAAACTCAGAAAACAAAATTAACAAATCATTCCTCTGTTCTTCAAAACCCAAG
This sequence comes from Allium cepa, assembly GCA_030765085.1. Lineage (NCBI taxonomy): Eukaryota > Viridiplantae > Streptophyta > Magnoliopsida > Asparagales > Amaryllidaceae > Allium > Allium cepa. Next base: position 135,497,432 of record CM060945.1, read on the forward strand.
GTGAGAAAACTAACCATTAAAACCTGAATTTGTTTTATATGATACCACTTTGTAACGTCCCGATTTTACGACGCCCGAAAGTCGACATCAATACGTCCACTGTATCAAATCCGCATAGTCGAATGCCCGAAAACCGAACCGTTAGGGTTTAAGAAGAAGATAGAAGAAGATACAGAAACAATAACAGAATCTCGCATTTCGCAGCGGAACAAATATAATAGATAAATGGATATCTTTTAAAACAAAAACACTATATCAGTTTATACAATACATCATCAGAATTTACAACGACACAATATAACACTGGCAGTTATTATAACTTGCTTACATGAAAATTTTGGCTTGCACCAATCCAACGCAACGGACACTATATAATATAAGTGACACGTCTCACCATCCAGCTTGCCTCCAGATCTCTACAGCAACTTTTCTTACTTCACTCCAGAACAATGATAACCTGACTCTAGGCTGCCCATGTGGAAAATTATGGGCACCCAGAGTCTAGAAAGAGAACAATAAACTCCAGGTCAGTCATGGGACTAGTGTGAGATCCTAAAAACAGTTACTTTCATAAAGAAAGGGAAAGAAACCCGCTATGCTTTTGGAAAATGAAACTACCATAAGGCCTTCCGCCACACACATAATGCAAACGCACACTTGGAGGAGATTTCTCCTTATGACAGTCAAAAATGCTTGATACGCAAAAACCTTAGGATATTATTATTAGTGCATAGTGCAGAAAGCATTTCGAAAGTATAATATTAATCTTAGCCAGCATACTACATTTCGTCGTATGCCTACTATAGTTATCATTTTCAATAGCAGGTTACCGCCATATTTCATGGCAGGTTATACAACTAAAACCGTACAGGGCGCGTATTGTTTCTTTGGATTTCCAACAATGGTTAGGCAAAGGAACTTCCTACACCGAAATGGAACGCCTCTGGAGGGACGTCCCCTAGAACCCAACCGGATCTTTGTCATCACAAGGCTGAGTTAGCCCACGTTGTAATACAGCTATAACATGAGTAACTACCACAAGTATGCCACCCTCTATCGTTACCGACCTTTATCCGAGGATCTTCAACCACAAAGCAACAACCACAAAGCAATAAATTTGCAGTAACCACATAAGTTAAGTATTTGTGCTCCATACCATGATACCACCCTTTTCCATAAGAAAATGGACATACCCTGAGGGCGCTACACCCAAATTGTCTTGCTGCAACATTCCTGTTTTGACCATTTTCGGGTTGTAAGGTTCGACGAAGTCTCGTCCACAAAGCTACACCTTTCAAAAAAGCCATGCTTCGATCAACAAATGATCATCAGCACTTTGTATGCCACGTTACCAAATTGGGAATGTATCTCTAGTAACCATCAACTACATAACTTCTGAGCTCGTACGTCTCAGAGAAGGGTGTTAAGCTAAGAGAATAAATTCTCCGCAACCAACAAAAATATATTTGATAGAAACCAGCTTTACATATCAAAGTGTAATGTCGGACACACATCCATACAAGTCCGTTCTGGGATCGAACGGAACCGAAGGCACTTCAAAGAAGCCCTTGCAATCCGGATATTCACTAATCACGTCAGGAATCCCCATCGCAAAGGGTGATCAAATCTCTATACCGGAGCAACTCGGTGTAGAGACATGCGACAGGTAATCCTTTCTTTTTCGAAAATACCCGGTTTTCAACACCATCTTCAAATGCAATCCCATTTCGTCGTATCATTATTCGGAATGGGTTTTATGACACAAAGTCCTCTCCCGGCTAATCCGAATAACGAGCGCTTATTTTAAAAATAAGTGTTACATTCAGATTTCAAACAAATCACAACAAATTTCCACTTTGATCTTTTAAACAAAAGATTCATCACAATCACAAAGGTTCGATGTGGTTTTCAAATATCCATTTGGAATCCGACCCTCGGTCGCATCGAAATTCAAATGCCTTTGAAAAAGCCAATATCTATAGTCGGTTATTTAACTATCCATCATCATTCTCAACAATCACTGGATTTCAAATAATTTTCCCCCAATTATTATTTCAAAATATCTTCGCAAGATATAATTTTAACACTTCAACCGTTAGAAAACAAATATCAAATCATTTTTCACCTTTCAATCTTTTGAAAACATATTTCAAATCGCTTTTCACACTTCAATCCTTTGAAAACAAATTTCAAATCACCTTCCTCGTGTGGAATAAACTTCCAAAAATTTATTTTCTTCCACTGAAAATTTGCCGAGTTCAAATACTTTAAAAATAATTTAAAATACTTATCCAAAATATACTTGGAACATTTAAGATAAAATCATTTTAAACGCTTGCTTAAATATTAGTTATGAAAATATTATACTAATATCTCATATAAAAATTCACGTCCAAACTAATTTTAAAATAAAATTAGTAGATAGGATATAACTATTTAAATATTCATTTTGTAAAACAAATATCAATTAAAACTTTTAAATAATCACTTCTATAATTAATTAAAATAAATCTTTAATTTAAAGATTTTCAAGCTAACCTAAGTAAATGATTTCTACAAAATATTATTGTCTTAAAACCATCTTTACAACTTCAATTTATATTTATAAACTATATTGAAAACATACTCGGCTTTCTAGGGAAAGTACACCTTCCATTCTAAAATGGTTTATTCAAATCAATTTGTAAATCTTTCTGGATTTATTTTAAATTTATGTTCCAAATCCGTAAATTCCTTTCCATACTTTTAAAAATAAAACAATATTTAATTTTAAAACAAATTTTCCTTTCTTTCATAAAATTCCCGTTGTGAATTTAAATTTTCACATATCCACTGATATACGATTTTCAAATCGATTCCAAATATTCACTTTCAACACCAAATCAATTTTCAAATTGATTTTTAAATTTATTTCAAATACCAAATCAAATTCCAAATTGATTTTCCAAACATTTATTTCAAACACCAAATCAATTTCAAAATTGATTTCCCAAAATTTATTTTTAAACGCCAAATCAATTTCAGATCGGTTTCCTAAAGATTTATTTTCAAACACCGAATCAAATTCCAAATTGATTTCCATCTTTATTTTCTTTTAAAATAAGTTCCTTTATTTCTTTCAAACTATTAAAAATCCGTATTTTAAATAAATTCCCAACCTTTGAATAATATTACCCGAAATCCATTTTTTAAGCCTTTTTCTCATATCTTGAAATTTTATTCAATAGGATTCAAAAACAAAATTTTATCCTTTTAAAATTCCTTCTATTAAATTTATCCAATTCTCAAAATAAATTTTACTAGAACTTTCAACTTGAATTTTAAAAATCCAAATCTATTTATTTCCGATATCCTACGATACCAAAAATAAATTCGGCTAAACTATAGCCTTCAACGATTTCAATCACAAATATATTCACACACGGATTATGAACAAAACAACACACAATTATTGAAACAAATTCAATCATTTGAGGAATCCAGTTGGATCCTTCCAATCTATTTCTCTGCATCCACAAACATTAGCACAACAATTAAATACCAATTCCACTTCGAGGTGGAATATCGTGGTATATGGGATTTGCAAAATATCATTCGCTATTATGTCATGCAAAGGGTCTCATCCGCTATATAATACGGGAAATCAATCACTCCAAATACATATATAATACCAATTCCACTTCGAGGTGGAATATCGCAGTATATGGGTTTAATATATGATATCATCCGCTATTATGCGGCGCGTAGGGTCTATTACAATACAACTAATAATAATAATTTATCATCCAAGCACACAATCAACCATTTTAAATTTAACTATAACAATTCAACAATCAATCAATAACTGAAATTTTTGATTGTTATAATTTGAGTGAGAAGATCTCACCTTTGCCCTTTTATTTGCAATCCAATCCAGTTTCGACTTGTTTCTACACAGTTTTAGATCTTGTATAAATAATTTATACAATTTATTAATATTCAAATAAATCGAACAATCAATTATCATTTTATAATTTGACTTAACTGATAATTAGTTTTAAACTAATTCCTTTTAAGTAAAATATTTTCTAGTTACCAAAATAATTACATTAGTTAAAATGTATGTATATATATTTATTATTTTCATTTCCGTAAATAAACTAACAGAAATTTTCTAAACTATAAAAATTAAATACTGAGTTATAAATATATTTATATTATTTTCTTTCCGACCTTATATGCATGCATTCATATATATGTGCTAAATTAAATTTAAGTCAAATCTATATATACAAACATTTATTTAAATTAAATTAATTTAAACAGGACTACATACCTTTACTACCTCAGCTTTTCGAGCTAGCGAACCCCCAAATCAGTCGTGTTATCGATTTCGCCTGAGCACGTGAGTTCACCCAATCGCAAACATCATCACGAGTTCGTGACATTGCCGCCTTCGCTTGCGTGTACCACCCTGCTTCGACCAGAGATGCTCACTGCCACCATCGACAATCTCTGTTGCTTCCACTTGAATCGCCTTCCACGACCCATAGTTCGAGTTCATTGCCACATCGAACTCCTCCCAAGGCCTCGCGCGACTACTGCTTGCTCTCCTGAGAGCTTCCATCGCTTTCTCATCTTCCATGACATCAACGTCGCCCTTCAAGCTCGATCAATCGAATCGTGCTTGACTTCCTTCTCGTTTTAATACTTCTTTGATTTGAATTGGGAAATTAAGAGATGGGGGCTCGAACTGGAAACGAAAGCGAAAACTAAGATCCCCTTTTCATTCAAGTATTGGTTTGTATGTTTGGCCATTTGATTTTATTCTATTTGAATGAAGATAGTTTTTTTTTTCTTTTTCCTTGATTTCTCTTGGCCATATTGATTTTCGTTTGAGGGGAAAAAGACATCTGTTATGAAATTAGAGAGAATGGTAGACGTATGTTCTTGAAAGGGATAGGTGTTGAATGATGTTAATTAGTAGATTTAAAGGAATATATATTTAATTTTAAATTCAAATTTTAAACCGTTTCAAATTTCGTAATTCAAAATCTCGACCTCCAATCGAGGCGTGCTGCCAGGCGTTTATAATGTTAAACCCCTATTCCGAATGCAATGGAAAAGGTTTCGAGTCCAATTTCGATCGTATGGAGAAGATAGCTTTTCGGACCCAGCTATTGAATTAAATTTCGATATAAATTTCAGCGCGTTTGCTTATCGTATGGCCACATGACCACTCCGAATGCTACGGAAATTGAAATCTGATAGTAATACCATATTATGTATCCAATGGAATTGGTTTCGTCAATATCCGAGACTGTGCCTCGGAATGCTATTTTTAAATATCGATTCAAACAATATAGATTCAAAACCGATCATCCATTATCTTCAGTATTATCAATATGAATTTTCTAAGCCCTCAAATTATATTAACGGGCTTAAAACTAAAGATTCAAATTTTTACCCAATTTCAATAAATTAAATTCCATAATTTAATTGCCAAAGTCATCCTGATATTTGAAATTCCAGTTAAATATCTAAAATCAATTAAATATTTCGATTTCAAATGTTCAAAATTTCCAGGTCATCACATATGATATGCACTAACGAGTTTCGTAGCAATCCAATGTGCTATATGAATATGCGGCCTCAAAACGTGTGGAGATTTGTTTGAGAAATCGAATAATTTTAACATGTACATATACACACACACGCACAAATACACACACACAAATACATATATAAAACCCTCGATACACAAGACTATCCGTACTTCATTTTCCCCTTTCATTTTTCATTTTTCTTCCCTAGAAAACGAAATAAATAAGGCTCCACCTTCATAAATTTAATTCGAGTGTAATAGGCTACAAAATTCTATGTTTTTAGAAACGTTAGGATCGTGGTGATGATAGCTTCTAATCATTATTGGATTTGGCATGTGTAGCGACAAATTGGGAGGATGATGTATAAGGTCGCTAGCTAAGGCTTTCGTTCTCCCAGAGTTAGATAAGTTATCGGGGCAACCAATCTACGCCATTGTGTCTCCCTTCGTGGAATGCTCCTTTTAGCACCAACGGCCGAAGCACCAATGACTTATGGATGAACATATCATTCAAGGCCACAAAGAAGGAGCACTAGGTCGCATTGAGGAGGAGGGAGTCAAGCTGCATCTCATGGGGACCATTGTGAAGAGTGTGTGGAGTTTAATGTGACGGAGTCGACGGTTCATTATTTCATGGAGCGATGGTAGAGAAATCAGGGTGGAAGCATGCACGGTGATGGGTCTGCGCAAACATGTGCATGTATAGGGAGATTGTTATTTAGTGGTGATGGATTAACAAGGTAATTAGCATTAATTATTTATTAATTAATAAAATGATAGTCTCATATTGTATTTAAACTATATCTCTTGCATACGAGGTCCAATCGAGACGCGGTCTTTGCTATTGCATCCATTGAAAAATTATTTATGATGTGATATAAGTTTGGACTGGATTTGGGCACTTGAGAATTTACAATTCAGGCAAGCAGACTTATAATTTTTAATTTATATTTAAGTTTAAATCACCATAATTATATATATATTGGAAAGTATTACCTAAAAGAGGTAGAAATACATTTACATATACATATGAAATTATTTCTCCACCTGATTGTATTTGTTTGGGTAGATATTTAAGATAGTTGATTTGAATCTATATTTATACCATGTTCTATTTGCATTGAATAGAGCTAGATAGCTTGGATATTAATTTACAGGATGATTATAAATTAATTAAACTATAATTTGTCATTATATTAGTGATAGAAAAATTATTATATATTTTACTAACTAATCGAAAGTTAAGAGTATGACTTTTAGAAATAAGCTAGGAGGCTTAAAAATGATTTATAAGCTAATGGTGTATTTATAAAATGATGGAATGATTTTATAAAATAATAGAAAAGAGATTGGACATTTCTTGCGGATATTTAGTTCATAAAAGCGAGACTCGATTTAAGTAATAATTTAATTACTTACTTGAATATATGTGCATGTATATATGCGCAAGCGAGGATGCATATATATGCATTTGAGGTTATAACAATCAATCAAATTCTTGTATTGAAATTAGAATTGTTGAATGCAGTTGGTGTATATTCATATGCATACATATATGGAAATACCCATATGTGTTTACCGTCAAGTTGTGGGAGAAACTCAAGTAGTCATAGCAACCATCGGGTGTGCTAAATTGCCTAAGGGAATACTGGGTCGGGTAATTATTCTAGTGAAGCTCGAAACATGATTCATATTATAGTGGTGTGTTTGTGGGTACATATGTGCATAGGCATACACAAATAGGTGCAACAACACACGTACAAACAACACAGAAGGTAAGAAGGTGGCCATTGGTCGACCGATAGTCTAACAATATGCCTCCAAACAGGCCTAATTTTTGATCTAGAAAAGGACCATCGAACCTTAAACCCATTCTAAAGCAAGTTGTTGGTTGGTAAAATTAATTTAAAGAACATAGAGCTATCTATCTACACATTCATAATATCATAGTGGAAGGATAAAATATAATATCAGAATAGTACCTATTAATTTAGGATGAGAAAAAAACAACATAATCTCACATAACAATGCCAAATATTCATGGTATAATATTTTAAAATACATTATGTCTCAATGATATGTAAAGACCCAAATTATTGAGATGAAAATGATTTTAAAAATGAAAAAAAAATCAGTTAAAGAGAAATATTCAAAGGGTAAAATAGTTTGAAAGTAAATATCAAGAATGAAAGAAATAAATAAGGAAGAGGATAATTGTTTTTAATAAATAATAATGAGAAGAAAATAACAAAGTATGAATGAGTTTTATATTCACATATCTCACATATATATTGTATATAAGTAGCTAGAGGAGTATAGAGTGATAAAATAAACTCTTAATTAAAATATATGCAACCAGTTTAGCATTATATATGCATAAATACATTTTTTAAATCAAGAGAAAACAAATGGTTTGAAACATTAGCAAGGAATAAAATTGATAAAAAGATATATAGGTGAACATTTCAGATCTGTCACAATAAAAATACACAATATATATAAGTTACATGAAAATAGTGTGTAGGTGAAACATGCAAATGGCATGTACACAGAAAGGAGGAAAAGCTGCGGTAATACCCGAAATGGAATCAAAAAGAAAAGGACATATTTAGCCATTATCACAAGTTAATATGGTTTTATGGGTTTTCTCAAAAACCATACCCTATGTTCACAGTAAAATAAAGGTAATGTTTTATATGACTTCACCATATTTATATAAGAAATGGGAATATTTTTGGAAATAAATATACATGCAATTTTCAGAAAATATGATTGAATGAAAATGACCTTAAAATGGGATGTGGTGTTTTGCATGAATCCTTTGTACGTCTGATTGAAATCCCTGAGTAAGTTTAACACTCTTTGATTTTTGAAAGGAAGAAAAGAATATAAAGCATTACTAGAATTAATAAAAGTCCCCTGAAAGAAAATGAGAATGGTCTCTAGATTATAAAGCTAATTTAGGAGTAGTGCCTTGATCTATTCATCATCAGGTGGATGATGGGTATGTGCATGACTTGCTTAAGTCCTGTAGGCCTCTGTGTAAAGGGTTAATAGAATTGAGCCCCTTTGCAATGCACACATGGTGTTCAATGGCAAGAGTTAAGACCAATTAAAATGATTAATGGGGAATTGAAGAATTAAGTCAGGGAATTAAGGGAATTAATCCATAGGAGTATAAGTATGTATAACTGAATGGTGTTGATGAACGAACGCTTGGGTGTATGTATGTTAAAAAGAGCTTACACTTATATGCATACTTAGATTTCAGTATAAACTTGAATAAGCATCAAATATATGAATTCTCTGCACAGTATTTAGTAATTACAAGCTGTTATAGTCTTTGATTTCACTCACACCAGATTATATTTTCTGACCCTGTTTGTTGCCTTTGCAATCTTTGGGGTGTCTCATTTTCATTGAGGCAGTTCAAAGTGTTGCTGCAGGGAAAGATGCTTGAGTGGCTTGCTTGAATGGATGTTTGAAGATCTTGTTGGTTTTAAAATGCTTTAGAGAAGAGCAGTTTAATTGTAATAAATAACCTAGGCAAAACTCTCTTATGTCTTGTGTATTTCCAGGATTGATACTTTCTTTGTTTTCTTGAAAAGAACATGTAAAAGGAAAAGAAAACTTAATTATTATGTTGTGCAAGTGAGTTTTTGAATTAAGTATCATATTCTGGAGTTTTTCGGTGGATTATGATGAAGGAGAACATGCCATATAATCTGATATATGGATGTATTCTCCTTGACATGTTTGTTTAACTTCAATTATAAAGTTAAAGTGGTTTTTGAATAAATATGTGCCAAAGTATTAAGTAGATGGGTTGAATATGGTCTTGGCTAATCAGTAAGGCTTAAACATGTCTTATAATTGATATAAGTCCATGCAAAAGCTTGAAGTCATAGCCGGTAATCCTATCTGGATATCTAATTTTCCAGCTGAAGCCTGTATTGCATTGTGTTGTGAGTTGGTGTGTATGCTTTGCACTTTAGTCTTCATTACAATCATATTAAACTAAACCTTATTGTCTACATGCTTGATTCAAAGACTGGTTGCATTTGGTTTAGTCAAGTCTGTTGAAATTTGCAGTATCATGTGGTCAGATTTGTGTATTGAGTATATCCATTACTCCACTGCATACCGATCACTATCAATTGCTCTTTGCTTGGAGTTCAGTAGCTTGTCTTCATTATGTGTACATCTGGGTAGATGCTGTGATCATTGTAATTGTTAACTTGGTTATGGGTTTGTTGCCATGATCATGTTGTCTTCATGCACATAGTTGCCTTCCACTTGAATCAGTTGTATTCACTACCTTCATGTACATGCTGAGTCTTTATTTGGTATAATGGTCTGGGTTTGCACTTTACTCATCTGTGTTGTTTTCATGTGTATGACCTTTAAATTAGTTTACAACTCTCTGTTACTCACATGATCATTACATGTTCTATGAACCAGGATATGTGCATTTTGCTTGACATGAAGTGTTTGTGCATGTTTATGTATGAATTCTTAAATATCAAAGATCAAATACATGGGGCATAAATCCACAAATTAATTAACCTGGTTTATAAAATAATCTGGGATATGAAGGGGAGAATGATAGGTGGTAACACTTGAAGCATGTATTAATCAAATCTTGAGTCAAAAAAACGAGGGGTTAAAGTGTAGAAATTGCTATGTGACACAAAACCTTCCAATTATGGAAAATATTTTGTGATTAAATTTCTTTGCTACACTAACACTCTGATAGGCAAAGAAACATTTATACATCTTCATATATATAAATGATGTAACTTAATTTAAATATTGATATTTTTATATTAGTAAATTCTAGATCTTGGGTAATTAATCAAGAGAAGTGATCCCTTGTTTAAAAAAAACTCAACAGAAAATCATAAAAATATAGGTGAAGAAAAGTGGGTCACTTCAGTAGGTATCAGAGCTATGTTACTAAAAAAACATAGCAAATATATATATATATAATCTAATTTTCTTATATGGATAAAATTCTAAGGAACAAACCACATAAAAATATTTTTCAGTAGGAGTAAATTACTGAAACAATTAAAAAAACAAGACTAACTAGCTATGTGAATTGTATAGTGAATCATGGTAGGAAGACCACCAAACCCCGAAGCAGGACCCTCTAATGTAACACCATTGGTCAACTTGCAAGATTTGGTGGGGGCATTCAGGGAAGGAGCAGTGCAGAGGGAAGAAAATACTCATGAGGAGTTATCTAAGCTACTGAAAACTTTCTCAAATTTAGGAGGAAAGGATTTTGAAGGCACTGAAGGGGTCATGGGAGTGCAAACATGGCTAAGAACTTCGGAAAGGATATTTGCAGACATGTAAATTAATGACCAGAGGAAGAGGCAGATAGCTTCTGGAAGGCTCAAAGGAGCAGCACTGGATTGGTGGGAGGTAATCATCACAGGAAGACCAGAAAATGAGATAACATGGGATCAGTTCAAGGATATGCTTAAGGCTAGATTTGTCCCAGCAACAGCTAAGGCAACATTGCTTGAGGAGTTCATAAGATTGAGGCAAGGATCAATGAGTGTGACTCAATACACTCAAAAGTTCGAGATCTTGTCTAAATATGGAAGCATGCTCACAGGGAACGAGGAATCAAAGAATTCAAGATTTATTCATGGACTTAATGCTGGTTTAAGTAGAGCAATGCTACCATACAAAGACAAAACATTTGATCAAGTCATAGATCTCACTCTTTCTTTCGAACAACATGATAATGCAAGGGAGAAATTCAGGAACATGAGAGCTGATAACAACAAGAAAGGGAAAAATAGAGCACGTCCTTATGACAAGAAGAATTCAGACAAGAAGGTTGAAGGAGCAACCGGTGCGGAAATTAAGAAGAAAGTTATTTGCTACAACTGTGGCAAGGAAGGACACATGAGTACTAGGTGTCAAGCAGCTAAGAAGACCCCATTCAGTTAATATAATTGTGGGAAAGAAGGTCACATTAAAGGAATTGCCCAGAGTTCAAGAAAGGAGCAAAGGTAGGAGCATTAGAAGGCAAAATAAAAGCAAATGCAGTGGGAAATTCTAGACAATTGGAAGGTATACTCCTAATTAAAGATTATCCAATCTTAGTTATATATGACACCAGGGCTACAAATTCTTTAATATCACAGGACATAGTGAATAAATTGACTCTCACATGCAATCTAGTTGATAAACCTTTATTTATTCAGAGTTCCCTAGGTAGTTCTTGCATGCTAGGAATTAGATATTTGGGAGTAGAATTAAACATTGGTGGAAATATGTTTAAATCTGATTTGTTTGTGTTGAAATATCCTGGAATAGGAATTATTCTAGGAGTAGATTGGTTGAGTAAATTCAAAGCAATTTTGAACTTGGAAAATTTTACTATTTCTTTAAAAATAGAAAATGGTAAAAATATTATAGTCATGAGTGAAATAGCCAAAACAAATTGCCTTAATCAAATATGGAGCATGAGTGAAAAAGAATTAATTCTGGAAGATCTTAAAGTAGTAAATGAATGCCCAGATGTCTTTGGAGAGGTTATAGGAGTTCCAGAAAATAGGCCAGTTGAATTTCAGATAAGATTAATCCCAGGGGTAAGTCCTATCATCAAGAAGCCTACCAGAATGGTTCCTAAAGAATTAGTGGAATTAAAACAACAATTGGAAGAATTGGAGCAGAAAGGATTCATAAGGCTTAGTATTTCAAACTGGGGTTCTCCAGTGGTATATTTAAAGAAACATGATGGTACGATGAGGATGTGTATTGATTACAGGGAATTAAACAAGGTTACCATCAAGAATAAATATCCACTCCCCAGAATTGATGATTTATTTGATCAACTAAATGGAGCAAGAATCTTTTCAAAGCTATACTTAGCCTCCGGATTCCATCAAATGAAGCTTGAGGAGGAGAGTATTAAATACACTACATTCAACATAAGGTATGGGCTATAGGAATTTTTGGTAATGCCTTTTGGATTGACAAATGCACCATCCTATTTTGTAGATTTAATGAATAGGACATTCAGAGATTTTCTAGATAAACTTGTAGTTGTTTCCATTGATGATATATTGGTGTATTCAAAATCAGAGGAGGAGCATGCAAAGCACTTTCATCTGGTTTTGTCAAGATTAAGAGCACACAACTTAAGGGAAAAATTTACTAAGTGTACATTTTGACAGAATGAAGTTAAATTTTTGGGACACATTATATCTCAACAAGGGATTTGTGTAGACCTAAACAAAGTCATGGCAGTGCAATCATGGAGTAGACCCAAATCAGTGACTGAGTTGAGGTCATTTTTGGGAATGGAAGGCTATTATAGAAGGTTTATAAAAGAATTTGCAAGGATAGCCATCCCATTAACCAAGCTAACCAGAAAAGAGCAACTATATGTGTGGACAGAAAAATGTGAACAAGCTTTTGAATCATTGAAGAAGGCATTGATGGAAGCTCCAGTCTTGCAAGTTCAAGAGGGAAATGAAGGATTAGAGGTTTATACTGATGCTAGTGGGTCTGCGTTAGGGGGGGTACTCATGCAACATGGAAGAATCATAGCATATGCATCAAGGCAACTTAAGCCAAATGAAACCAGATATGCCACTCATGATTTAGAGTTTGCTGCCATTGTTTATGCATTGAAGCTATGGAAACACTACTTGTTAGGAGATAAATTTGAATTGTTTACCGACCATAAATCAATTAAGTATTTGTTTTCTCAAAAAGACTTGAATATGAGACAACATAGGTGGGTAGAGTTTTTAGCTGCCTATGATCTTGATATATTATATACTCCTGGAAAAGCTAACAAGGTAGCGAATGCTTAGAGTAGACATCAAGCAAGATTGGCAAGCTTAATGATGACTGAATTCAAGGATTTAACAATCCTTAGTGAAGCAAAAATGAAGGAAGAAATTGGTGCATCAGACAATGTACATAGTGACATGATTGAATATGGAAAATTAAGTCTCATCTCCTTAAGATCAACGTTGGTTGATAGATTAGGAGAGATGCAGAATCAAGGCACTAATTTAAAAGAAAAGAAGGACATGATATCACAAGGCATATCAGTGGAAAATTATAAAATTGATGATAGAGGCTATTTAAGAAAGAAAGGGAAACTCTGCATACCCAATATAGAAGAACTGAAGCAAGAGGTTATGGATGAGCATCATAAGACAAAGTACACTACACATCCAGATGGTACAAAAATGTACCATAATCTTAAAAGAAACTATTGGTGGCCAGGAATGAAAGGAACAGTGGCAAGATATGTGGCAAAGTGTTTAACATGTCAACAAGTCAAGGCAGATTATCAAAGACCTTTAGGCCTACTACAACCTCTGGAAGTGCCCACCTAGAAATAGGAAAGCATTTCAATGGATTTTGTGGATGGTTTGCCAAGAACAAGAAGAGGCAATGATAGTATTTGGGTTATAGTTGATAGACTCACAAAAACAGGTCACTTTATTCCAGTGAATTCAAATAGAAATGCTCACAAATTAGCTCAATTATTTGTGAAGGAGATAGTGAGATTACATGGAATCCCCAAGACTATCATTAGTGATAGAGATACCTTGTTTACCTCAAGGTTCTGGAGTTGATTTCAAGAGGCCAATGGGACATAATTAAGCCTGAGCACATCTTACCACCCACAAACAGATGGGCAAACTGAGATTGTTAACAAGATTTTGGAGGATTTTCTTAGAGCATGTATTTTGATTTTGGAGGCAACTGGGAAGGTCATCTCTATTTAGCTGAATTTGCTTATAACAATAGTTATCAGTCCACTATAGGTATGGCCCCATTTGAGGCTTTGTATGGGAAGCCTTGTCTATCTCCTGCATGCTGGATGGAGGCAGGTGAAAGAGTATTGCTTGGGCCAGAACATGTGAAAGAGATCTCTGCAAGGATTGAACTTGTAAGGCAGAGAATGAGAACAGCACAAGAGAGACAAAAAGCCTATGCAGATAAAGGGAGAAGGCCAGTGGAATTTGAAGTGGGAAATTATGTATTTCTCAAAGTCTCACCAATGAAAAAAAATATTGAGGTTTGGCAAGGCAGGAAAATTATCACCAAGATATATATGGCCATATGAAATTATTCAAAGAGTAGGAACTTTGGCTTATAAGTTGAAATTGCCAGAGGAATTGAGTAATATACATGATGTATTTCATGTATCCCAATTAATAAAATGGGTGCATGATAGGAAGACCATTCTGGAATCTCCTACACAAGTTGAAGTTCAAGAAAATATGGTTTATAAGAAGGAACCAGTGGGTATTGTGGCTAGAGAAGAAAATAAATTGAGAAATAAAATAATTAAATTGGTTAAAATCCAGTGGAGTTTAGATGAAAATGATTGTACATGGGAAACTGAAGATAGGATAAAGGATAAATATCCTAAAAGGTATGCCTAAAATTATGATAAACTTAAACATTACTTATGTGTATTTGATTGGTTTTGAATGCATAAGTTTCTGTAGTTTTTGAAATGAAATTATGCATTGTATACAATTGGATGGAAATGTATGAAATAATATATATATATATATATATATATATATAATTGTGGGACACAATCCCTTTTAGGAGGAGAGTATGTGAAGACCCAAATTATTGAGATGAAAATGGTTTTAAAAATGAAAAAAAAATCAGTTAAAGAAAAATATTCAAAGGATAAAATAATTTGAAAGTAAATATCAAGAACGAGAGAAATAAATAAGGAAGAGGATAATTGTTTTCAATAAATAATAATGAGAAGAAAATAACTAAGTATGAATGAGTTTTATATTCACATATCTCATATATATATATATATGTATGTATGTATGTATGTATGTATGTATGTATGTATGTATGTATGTATATGTATGTATTGTATATAAGTAGCTAGAGGAGTATAGGGTGATAAAATAAACTCTTAATTAAAATATATGCAACCAGTTTAGCATTATATATGTATAAATACATTTTTTTAAAATCAAGAGAAAACAAATGGTTTGAAACATTAGCAAGGAATAAAATTGATAAAAAGATATATAGGTGAACATTTCAGATTTGTCATAAGAAAAATACACAATATATATATAAGTTACATGAAAATAGTGTGTAGGTGAAACATGCAAATGGCATGTACACAGAAAGGAGGACAAGCTGCGGTAATACCCGAAATGGAATCAAAAAGAAAACGACATATTTAGCCATTATCACATATACATAAATTCTTTCATTTGTGTGGGGATAAAATGGGTTTTTCTCTCCACTAAAACCCTAGGTAAATGTTTTTAAAACCAGAGGATAAGCAGCAGTTTATTTTTGGAAAATAGAAAAGATATTTTAGAAAATAAAAATAAGAGCAAACTCACATTGTTTTCAAGCTAGAGCATTCTCGGGGAAAAGAAGAAGGAAGGTGAGTGATTAATCATCTTATGAGATTTAAGGCATTAAGACCCAAGTTAAGGGCAACCAAATTACTTTTATAAAACCATATCATGTTTTTATTTAATTTTATTCTCTGCATAAATAAATGTTGATCATGGTTGGTATTTTTAGCTGAGTCTTTGGTTGATATTTTGATCTATTTTAATTGTTTTGGTTAATTCTTTGAAAAGACAAACACCCTGATCATAGTAAAAGATTCTATAATCCAGTTTTTATATGGAAATGGGCTAAATGTTTTTAATAAGAAATAGGGTATTAATGAAGAATGAAGTAGGCAGTGAGAATAAGGAGTTTCATGCTTTTGTCTAGTTTATTTTAAAAATGATATGAACAACGCAATATTATATATATGTGCTGATTTGTTCAAATCACAAGTTAATATGTTTTTATGGGTTTTCTCAAAAACCATACCCTATGTTCACAGTAAAATAAAGGTAATGTTTTATATGACTTCACCATATTTAAGTAAGAAATGGGAATATTTTTGGAAATAAATATACATGCAAGTTTCAGAAAATATGATTGAATTAAAATGACCTTAAAATGGGATGTGGTGTTTTGCATGAATCCTTTGTATGTATGGTTGAAATACATGAGTAAGTTTAACACTCTTTGATTTATGAAAGGAAGAAAAGAATATAAAGCATTGCTAGAATTAATAAAATTCCCCTTAAAGAAAATGAGAATGGTCTCTAGATTATAAAGCTAATTTAGGAGTAGTGCCTTGATCTATTCATCATCAGGTGGATGATGGGTATGTGCATGACTTGCTTAAGTCCTGTAGGCCTTTGTGTAAAGGGTTAACAGAATTGAGCCACTTTGCAATGCACACATGGTGTTCAATGGAAAGAGTTAAGACCAATTAAAATGATTAATGGGGAATTGAAGAATTAAGTCAGGGAATTAAGGGAGTTAATCCATACGAATATAAGTATGTATAACTGAATGGTGTTGATGAATGAATGCTTGGGTGTATGTATGTTAAAAAGAGCTTACACATAAAAGCATACTCAGATTTTAGTATAAACCTGAATAAGCATCAAATATATGAATTCTCTGCACAGTATTTAGTAATTACAAGCTGTTATAATCTATGATTTCACTCACACCAGAATATATTTTCTGACCCTGTTTGTTGCCTTTGCAATCTTTGGGGTGTCTCATTTTCATTGAGGCAGTTCAAAATGTTGCTGCAGGGAAAGATGCTTGAGTAGCTTGCTTGAATGGATGTTTGAAGATCTTGTTGGTTTTAAAATGCTTTAGAGAAGTAGCAGTTTAATTGTAATAAATAACCTAGGCAAAACTCTCTTATGTCTTGTGTATTTCCAGGATTGATACTTGCTTTGTTTTCTTGAAAAGAACATGTAAAGGGGGAAAAAAAAGCTTAAGTATTATATTGTGCAAGTGAGTTATTGAATTAAGTATTAGATTCTTGAGTTTTCTAGTGGATTATGATGTAGGAGAACATGCCATATAATCTGATATGTGGATGTATTCTCCTTGACATGTTTGTTTAACTTCAGTTATAAAGTTAAAGTGGTTTTTGAATAAATATGTGCCAAAGTATTAAGTAGATGGGTTGATCATGGTCTTGGCTAATCAGTAAGGCTTAAACATGTCTTGTAATTGATATAAGTCCATGCAAAAGCTTGAATTCATAACCGATAATCCTATCTGGACATCTGATTTTCCAGCTGAAGCCTGTATTGCATTACGTTGTGAGTTGGTGTGTATGCTTTGCACTCTAGTCTTCACTGCAATCATATTAAACTAAACCTTATTGTCTACATGCTGGATTCAAAGACTGGTTGCATTTGGTTTAGTCAAGTCTGTTGTAATTTACAGTATAATGTGGTCAGATTTGTGTATTGAGTATATCCATTACTCTACTGCATATTGATCACTGTCAATTGCTCTTTGCTTGGAGTTCAGTAGCTTGTCTTCATTATGTGTTCATATGGGTAGATGCTGTGATCATTGTAACTGTTAACTTAGTTATGGGTTTGTTTCCATGATCATGTTGTCTTCATGCAAATAGTTGCCTTCCACTTGAATCAGTTGTATTCACTACCTTCATGTACATGCTGAGTCTTTAATTGGTATGATGGTCTGGGTTTGCACTTTACTCACCTGTGTTGTTTTCATGTGTATGACCTTTAAATTAGTTTACAACTCTCTATTACTCACATGATCATTACATGTTCTATGAACCAGGATATGTGCATTTTGCTTGACATGAAGTGTTTGTGCATGTTTATGTATGAATTCTTAAATATCAAAGATCAAATACATGGGGTATAAATCCACTAATTAATTAACCTGGTTTATAAAATAATCTGGGATATGAAGAATAGAATGATAGGTTGTAACACTTGAAGCATGTATTAATCAAATCTTGAGTCAAAAAAAGGGGGTTAAAGTGTAGAAATAGCTATGTGACACAAAACCTTCCAATTATGGAAAATATTGTGTGATTAAATTTCTTTGCTACACTAACACTCTGATAGGCAAAGAAAAATTTATATATCTTCATATATATAAATGATATAACTTAATTTAAATACTGATATTTTTATATTAGTAAATTCTGGATCTTGGGTAATTAATCAAGAGAAGCGATCCCTTGTTTTAAAAAAAAACTCAACAGAAAATCATAAAAATATAGGTGAAGAAAAGTGGGTCACTTCATGATACATCAGAAATATTAAAATTTCATAGGTAGCTAAATAATTGCCACAAGTTTGCATTTCTTCCACCATCTTCGAAAATCTGCATTATCATCTCTAACCCGTATTGTACTGAGAAGGAAGTCAAAACAATAATGTATGGTGAATAAAATTTTTAAGCCTATTCATAATAGTTCTTGGGTAGTATAATTTAAATAAGAAGATGTCTTACATATATTAACTATTTTTTAAGTCTTCCAACTATAAGCCCTAAGGTTTTCCTAGTCAAATTCCATAACCATTACTCTTTCAACTCAATAACCTGTATCTAACATTAATAATGTCCTAATAATATAAGAGATAACACCCAAGCTACTTAATACCTTTCTAATGGGAACTAGGCAAACTCTGACCATTTAATACCACATTCAAGGCCGGTCCATGTCATTTAATACCTATCCTAAGATGGACTCCTCTTGGGTACTATCTAGCAAACATTGCATGAAATCTCTTAAGGCCGCTTAATACTTGTTTTTAAGGGAGTACGGACCCCATAATAGCAACTAATAACTCAAACTCGAAGCCGGCCCATCCCGAAATATCCTCTACCATGCCTAACTGCTAAACCTAACCATCTAGTACTTCCTACATAGGGAAAAGGCGGGCCCTTAATCGGCTAGTTAATATTTTCAACCTCGAAGCAAGTACTTCGTATTATTACTCATAACCCGAACTGTGACATGTCATATTAGTCTGACTATTTCTAATACTTATAGTCAGGTTAGCCGGGCAGGTTTACCCTATAGAATTTGGGACTAACCCCACGTCCTTCTTTGGCTACTTATAATAGACGATGTTTCATATCAGCCCCAAAGTCATACTGTTGGTAGCCAGATTAGCTAGAGTAGACATCTGTATGCTTTTTACTGACATCACATCCCTATAACTTAGTCATACTCTAAAACACTCTCCTAATATATTATCACACATCTCACCACATTCCACATCAAGGACTTATAAGAAAACTCTTATTTCGCTGTTATAATTTACTTCTTTCCTAAGCAGGAATTAATGATAATTAAGAGCCTACTAACTATGTAATTAATACGTTATAATTATACATTATTTATCCTAATGTGTCTGTCTACATATATATGTGTGTATGTGTGTGTTCGCGCACACATGCATAAAATATTTTTAAGCAAAACTTTAAGTTTATACAGGTCCAATTCTATATCAACAAAATATACCATTATCCAGCATCCACAATTCAATCAACAGGCTTGTATAAAATATAATCCATACAAAACTTATTTTATCCTAAAATAGCAAAAGCAACATTAATAGAAACTTACAATTCAAATACTTTTATGTCTCTTCAATTTCTTTGTATAAAATTGAAAAAGGAATTTCTACTTAAATTAAGGAATTACATAGTGCAAACTATGAATAAAAGAATCCATTTACACACCATTTCTCAATTTACTCTTTTCAAACCCCTTAATTAGATCCAAAGAAAAAAGATGAGAAGTGGAATAATGTAAAACATTAAAATTGCAATATCTAATCGATTCCATTATTAAATATAAAATAATTGAGATTCTAAATTAAGAATTGACATTTCGCTTTAAGGGAATTTTGGGGTTTAGTGTGATGTTTCTGTATACAAAATTCCCCAAAGGCATATATCAAATCTATGTTACACTATACAACTACTAAAATAAGAAGATTTTCACTCACAAAAGTCCTTAGCTCTTCCTTTTTGGATTTTTTTTAGGTCTACTTCAATCTATTACAGATCTTATTTTTTAGAAATATGCAATAAGGGAATTGCTTATGGATTAGATTAAGAAATTTGGGGATTGGAGGAGAATAGAATAAGAAAATGGATAATAAACACCTAAAATTTATTACTTGAAACCCAAGAGAATTTTCTTAATCTTTAATGAGAGAGACTGTTTGAGCTTTACTACCCAAAATATTTTGTGAATAAAAGTGAGGGGCAGGACTTTTATTTATAATGGTTAGAAAGCACTAGAACCGTCGGATTTAAGTCGATTGAAAATAATAATATCTAGACTGTTCAAAATGTGAGAACCTTAGCTGCCACCAACGTTCACTCGTCGATCAATCCACCATAAGCGGTCGACCGCTAGCTGTCGACCAGTTGGCCTATTTTGAGACTATTTCCTTTATCTCCATGTTTATTTATTTCCTGAATTACCTTTTGAGTTTTACATTGCTTTTTATGTTTACTTATCCCCAAGTTGGATTATTATTAATTTTTAAATTCAAATTTAATTATTATTTATTTATTTTCATTTGAATTCCATTTAAATTATTTAAAACCAAAAACATTAAAAATCCATAACTTATTCGTTTGAGCTCCATTTTCGAAACTTTATATATGGAAAATGTTCAAAAATCTCCACGATAGCAACGGCACAACTATCATGGCCGACATTGAATTTTCCAAATTCTCCATATCTAGCCTTATTATTTATTAATTAATTAATTCTTTTTTATTAGTTAATTTCTTATTAATTTATTGGATGTTACATTCTCCATCCCTTAAAAGGATTTCATCCATGAAATCCCTAAAGGACGGATATCATAATGTGCAAAAAGCATCCATATTATGCAACCAAGTTATCTACACAACCATCAACTTAACCAAAAGTGCAATGTGATTATGTATGTAGACTTACTATAGATAGCTCGATTCTAGCATAATGCAAGTGTCGTGACATATAGGCATGTATGCAAACATCCTTGACATGCAAAAAGATTTCTAGATGAATGCAAAAGTGATAGTGAAAAGTGTGGCAACCATCCCCTACCATCGAATCTAGCTAACACAATGCAACCAAAACCTAATTTGGAGAGGGAAAATTCACCAACAAAAATCTCAAGATGAGAAGACCCCATGGTTTCCGCCAGACTTTCCCCCATTGCAGTCGAACCAGGCTAATTTCTTTGTTGTGGAGCTTCCAAGTTCCATGTTCCACAATGCATACGTTGGTACGAGATGCTATTGGCTCCATCTCAATGTCCTATAGTTAGCAGGTTTTACTGCAGTGGTTATGCAATGAAAGCGTTTCCTCAATTGCAAAACATGAACAATGTCATGGACTTCTGCTAATCTATCTGGTAGGTCCACCCGGTAAGCAAAGTTTTCCTACTCTTTCCAAAACTCAACAAATCTTGGCGCCAATTTCCTGACTACCCAAGTCTCATGACATTCCTAAAAGGAGAAACTTTGATAAACACCATGTCCCTAACCTCGAACTCTAACTCCTTTCTTCTCTTATTCGCACATGACTTCTGACGATCCCATGAGGCCTTCATTCACTGCCTAACAGCTCCATTTTTCTTGAAGTCTTGCGAATTAAATCTTGTTCGAGTAGAATTTTGTTGCATGTTTCCCACCGATAAATTGGTGATTTTCATAGCCTCTTGTGCAATGCTTCAAAAGATGCCATGTCAATCATCAGTTGATGACTATTATTATATGCGAATTCGACTAAAGGTAAGTGTTGCTCCCAATTTCCTCCAAAGCCCGTAGTGCAAGCTTTGAACAAGTTTTTAAAGATCCTATTCACCCTTCCAGTTTAACCGTTGGTCTATGGAAGGAAAATAGTGCTAAGATTCAACGAAGTTCCTAAAGCTGTTTGCAAACTCCTTTGAAATTCACCAGTAAACAAGTGGTCCCTATCACTAACAATGCTAATCGAGATTTCTTGAAGTCGAACCACCTCCTTTGTAATGATTCAGAATTCAGTCATTTGAAATTTGGATATTTAATTGATTTTAAATATTCACAAGTTAATTTTATACATTGAATAACGTATATTTCAAATATAGTGATTTATCTGGATAATTAAATTGTTAATTTAATATTTGAAACCATGTAAATAATTAAGATTTGAATTTAATTTGAATTAAAATGATTTGTAAAGTTGAATAAAATTCTATTTGAATTAGAATGATGTTGATAAACTTTTGAAATTGATTTAAAAGTTAATTTATAGAAATTGGAAATTTTAGTACTTAATTACCGTGTAAAAATAGCCATTTTTGACACAGTCTTGAATTTCGACGAAACAGTTTCATTGGATCCCTAATGTTATATTGCTGTAGGATTTTAAATTTCGTGTCAATCGGACTTACGGTTTGGTTGTGTGAATGAGACATGCGTATAAATTTATTTAAGTAAATTTTAACTTAAATAAGTTGATTCAAAAACCTACCTTCCAAATATGATGGAATTGGCTTTCGATATATATTCCATTGTGTTTGGAATACGGATAAAATATTATAAACGCCAAGCAACATGCTTCGATCGAAGTTCGAAAATTTTTCGGATGAATAATGCGTGAAAATTTTCTATAAAAGGACCTCACTTTCTCCATTTTTCACAATCCCTAGAGAGAAACCCAAGCCACCATATTCATTTTGATGGCTAATTTCTTCCTAACTTTCTTCCCTCTGATCTCCACATCCATCCACTTTCATAGATAAATTCCATCTGAATTATTGTAATGCTCGATGAGCTCTATAAATCCAACGGCTATGATCATCTAAAGCAAAGCAAATCGATGACAATTTGAGTTTGAACATGGCGCGTTCATCCACGTTTTTCCATGTGATGGAGAGGCCAAGCTCGACCATCCTTTGGGAGTTGATGGAGTGGTGGACGAGCTTCAAAATGGCATCGTTTGATCAACATCTCGACGAGTGGTGGTGGTGCGGTATCGAAAAGACGAAGGTGCGTATAGGTTTTGATGCTCGCGTACTTGCCTATGAACGGTGATGAAGAAAATAAAACGCGGTCAAGATCTCAAGGAAGCAACGGCCAGGATGGTTTGGTAATAAAAAAAAGAAATTTATCTATATATGAATTCGTATGACGAGGTGGAGCCTTGGCGCAACGGTTAGGTCATCTGCATGGTGGTCTGGGCATCCAGGTTCAAGTACGAAAACAGAATCTTCGCAATGCGAGGGAAAGGCTACGTATATTGTTGACCTCCCCAGAGCCCGCTATCGTGCAGGAGCCTCATGCACTGGGTTCCACCTTTATAAATTCATGTGGTTTTATAAAAATCATATCTTTCACATACGAGGTCAAAATGACGAAACAAGTTGCGTTGGGTTTGTCTTGATGAACACTACGTGATGAAGGTGGTTTAGAGTTGATTGGAGCTAGTAAAAATTTTTGATAAAATTAAACGCACATTTAACTTTATTCGAAATAAAACACTGCAATGTCTATTGGAATCAAAGTGAGTACAACTCACTCTTTCTGTCTCATTGATATTTTTATATAAGTGAAAATAAATTTTATTTATTACAATTAATGAATGTTTGGATGATATGATGTATTATATATATATATATATTGATTGGTTTGGATATATTCCCGCCTATTGGAGCAGATGAGACCCTATACATTCCCGTGTATGAGTGGATGACCTTTTGTATGCACGTCTGCCTCGAAATGGACATTGTACACATATTCTCATATGTATATTTGATGTAGGTGATAGGTTGGAGGGATCCAACTGGATACCTCACCAATGTTGATTTATATTTACTGATATTGTTATATATGCTGTTAGCATGTGATATATGATATTTGGATGCCAGGATTGATATGATTGATGTGAATCACCTTATTTAGTGCTGTTGTAGCATTAGGTCATATTTTGGAATTTTAAAAATATTAAAATAATGATTTCAAATTTAAAAGAATTTCTAAGTGATTTTGAAAATAGATGTTTTATTAATTTTTGAATTGTTAAGAAAATGAATTTATTTTAAATAAGTAAAGAGTTATAATTTTTATTTATAAAAATTATGATTTTTGTGAAATAAACCTAAATAGGATTTTTGAGGTCATATAAGTTTTAATAACAATTTGTAAATTATTAAAATAAGAAGTTTATTTAAATAGAATCAAAGTATGATTTTTGAAATATGGAGTTAACTATTTTGTAAAATAAGTTAAAAATGAGAATTTTGGATTTATTATAAATGGTTTGTATACAAGATTTATAAAACTGATATTTCATAAATCAAAATAACGGAATCATATACGAGCTTTGTCGGTGTTTAAAATGAGGTTATAATTGAATCTTATAAGAAAATAAGGTTTGTAAATTGATGAAATTATAAAAAGAATGAATTTGTAAATAAGAGATTTATAAGTAAATTAACTTATATTGGATTTTGAGAGGTAAATGAAATTGGTTAATAAAGGAATTTCGTATATGGAAGTTTATAACATACATATGGAATTTATAAACATTGTTTTATAAATATAAAATCATTTTAATTTGATAAGCTCGATATGGAAGTTTATAAAGGAATTATATTCATGATTTTAGACAATGAATAATCCATTTAATAAATATGTGTAGAAGTAATGAATTTGGTAAGAGAATTATATTCACGATTTTGGACCGTGAATAATCTTTTAAATAAAATGAATATTTTGGGTAGTGATATTTCAAAATGAAGTTAAATGGTTTGAAAATAAAGTAAATTGTGAATTCACTTATTATTAAAATAAGTATATGGAAATATTTTCAAAAATGGTGAAATATTGAAATGTTTTTGAGAGTATATCTTTTTAACGATAATTTGAAGTGAATAATTTGGAAAGTGATTTAATTAATAAAAGATTAATAAAAATGGCCCGGTGACTACTTATGGTGCTAGATAATTGTTGTTTGCTTTGATAGTTAAATAACCGATGATCAAACTTGGTCATTTTAGTTCCTCGACTTGATGTGGGAACTATTTTGTTGTAAACTTAGTACGTAGCCATCTGTGTAGGCTTGATTATCATTTTTATTTAGGATATTGATTCATGTAGTGTGGAGTGATTACTCCAATCTATCGAGCTTCCCTCTTGGCCGAAGGATAGAAAGTTGAAAGTTGAAGACGTGATAAGTCTATGAGACTTAGTTTCTGTGTGAGGTTGAGAAATGCTTTTGCGTTGTTGGTGCAAGAGACCGGGATCGGTTTATCCGAAAACCACTTCGCACCAACATTTATGCAACGATTGTTCAAGTTGGTTGAAGATATTGATATTTAGGATTTTCATAGTGGAGGACTGCTTGTTGATCATTTGGGGTTGAAATCCCAATATACATCCAGTAGCAGTAGTCTGTTCGTTATGAAATATCTAATGTAAGGACTATTCGCTACTAATCCTAGGGATTTCCCTACAGGGTGTGGTAGAAAAGTACTTTTGGTTTGTCCTGTTCATGGACAACTTGTATGGATGAGTGTTTGACATTGCATTTCTGAGATTATGTACATTGGTTTTTACAAACATACATAAGTGATGGTAAAGAAAGCAGCTTCTCTTAGCTTAACACCCTCCTTGAGACGTACGAGCTCAAAGATTGTATTTTTGTGGAAGGTAAATAGCAGTCAACGGAAATGGCAATGTGGCATTCAAAGTGATGTGATATGTTATATGTGAAAGGTAATCATTACCTTAGGCCTCATTAACCGGATATGACCGAAACAGGGTTAGATGCAGCAAGGCTAAGTGGGTCATTCCCAATTAAGATACGATCATCCTCTTCTAGATATATTTCTTCCCGTTATGACGTTCGGGATGTAAATTAATATGGTTTGTATGCTATGAGGGCCCTCGAAAAGGTCGGTAACGACCGGAGGATGACATATTTGTTACTGCCTAGTTAAAGAGGTAGGCCGATCTTGTGTTGGTAGATGGAAGATGTTCTGTGCCTCGGTACATTCCTCTACAGACGTACCACCGGAAGGTAGTCACTTCACCTGGTCATTTGTTTAGAAATCCAAACTTCGGAACTTGCCTTCCATTTTGATCGTATTGCCCACTTTGGGCTATATGCTGGAATTTAATCAATGTAACAATTTCGTTTATGATTAATATTATTTGTGCAATGGACACTATTATAATATAAGAGAATTTGATATAAAATGTTTTGGTTATCGTAAGGTAAAAACATGTCCACGTTTATGTGTAGGCATGTCATGCGAGATACTTTTGTTTTGAAAAGGAAAGTTTTGGTAATCTAATAAATTCAGTTGAGTGTGTTTCTCACGTCGGTTTACCAGATTGATTCTGGTGTTCTACCCTTTCAATGCTCAGGTCAGACCGAGTATATTTGCAGGTTCAAATTTGATGCTTTTGAAGCTTCAGCAAGAGAGCTGGAGATCTTCATTTTCGTATACACGTACCTGTTTATTTTTCCATTGTTTATTATTTTTATTATCAGCAATTGTAAGGACAGGTTGTTATAACTATCCAGATTGATGACTAGTGATTGATTGTTGAATTCTTATTGATGTATATATACAGTTTCTATTTTGTAAAGATCATAACGATAATATATGTATTTCGTTATGATGTGAGATTCGGTATTGTTTTGTTTGGTTCTCTCTTCTCTCTTTCTTCCCTTCTCTTCTTCTCTCTTCTTTTCTTTCTCCTGACTTTCCGTCACTCTGTGCTTTTTGGGTCAGACATGCATGGTTTATAGTAGATTCAAAGGGTACGGATTTGCAGGTCGTCACTCGGGATATCAGAGCTTAAGATATAACACAAAGGGTAGCGGAAGATATAACACAACAGAAGTGGAATAATAATTCCAACTTGAACTCCAAAGGAGGAACCCCAATATCAGCAACTCTGACCCCATAGCTCCAATGCTCCAAACCAAATAGCTCAATCCATAAGTGAGAATCACCATCAAGTTGTGCTAAGCAAGGTCAGTCGTGAACTACAAAGACTGAACTAGCTCCAGATAATCTATTAAACTGACTATCTGAAAAACCCAACTCTAGACTGCCCGTGTGGAAAATTGTGGGCACCTAGAGTTTTGAAAGGGAACAATAAACTCCGGATCAGTCATGGGACTGGTATGAGCAAACAAAAACATTTGGTTTGAACAAAAACCATTTTTAAAAGGGAATTCGCAATGCTTTTTAGAAAATGAAACTACCATAAGACCTCCCGCCACACACACAATGCAAACGCACAATTGGAGGAGAATTCACCTTATGATAGTCAAACATGCTTACTGTGCAAAATCATTTGATATTATTATTAGTGCATAGTACAGAAAACCTTTTGAAAGTATAATATTAATCTTAACCAGCATAGACATTTCGTACTATGCCTACTATAGCTACCATGATCAATAGCAGGTTACCACCACATTTCATGGAAGGTTACACAACTAAAACGGTATTGGGCGCGTATTGTTTCTTTGGATTTCCAGCAAATGGTCAGGCTAAGGAACTCCCAACTGCCACATGGGTACGCGTTTGGAGGGATGTCCCGAGAACTTAACCAGCTCTTTGCCAACACAAGGTCGGGTTACCTCTGTAACTAGGTAACTACTACACGAGTATGCCACCCCCAGTCGTTTGCGACCTTTATCCGAGCGCCTCATCCAACAAAGAAACAACCATACAGTAATGAGATTGCAGCAACCACATAGGTTAAGTATCTGGGATCCATACCATGATACCATCTTTTTCCAGAAGGAAATGATATACCCTAAAGGGCGCGAACCTCATAACCTTGCCGCATCTTTCCTGTTTCAATCATTTCCGGGGTGTAAGGTCTGGATGTGGTCTCGTCCACAAAGCTACACTTTTTTCACAAAGCCATGCTTCGATCAACAAATGATCAGCACACTTAGAATGCCACATTACCAAATTGGGAACGTATCACTAGTAGCCATCAACTACATAACCTCTGAGCTTGTACGTCTCAGAGAAGGGTGTTAAGCTAAGAGAATAAATTCTCCGCCACCAAGCAGAAATGTATTTGATAGAAACCAGCTTTACATCTCAAAGTGTAATGTCAGACATACATCCATACAAGTCTGTTCCGGGTTCGAACCGAACCGAAGGCACTTCCAAAGAAGCCCTTGCAAATCCGGTTATTCACAATCCCGATCGGACTTCCCATCACTTAGGGAATCTCTATACCGGTGCGACTCGGTGCAGAGACAATCGACGGGTTATCCTTTCGTTCTCGAAAATACCCGGTCTTCACCACCGGTCTTCAAATGCTATCCATATACGATGTATCATTATTCAGAATGAGTTATATGACACAAAGGTCCTCTCCTGGCTAATCCGAATAACGAGCGCAATATTCTAAAAACATATGGATATTGGGATTTCAGTTAAGTCACAACTTATTACCCAAAACCTTTCTTTCAAATGGTTTAAACAAATTACCATTTTAATCTTTAAACAAAAAGATTCACTTTACAAAGTTTACCAATCTTTCACAAAGATTCATTCACCATATTTACACACTTTCCCTTTTTAAATTGGATTAACTCATCTAATCTTTTAAATCAAAGATTCAACTTATAGCTTTCAGAACCCATTTCCATTTCAAATCTTTTATACAAAAGATACACCTTTCCAATTTCAAAACAAAGTTCAACAATTTTTTATAAAGATTCATTCATAGCCTTTAAAATAATTTCATGTCGATTTGAAATCTATTCAACACAAATTGGAAATCTTTTCTTTATATGAAAGCTATGGTTATTTGAAAAGAAGTAGTTTTCGTTTTGGAAAAATCTGATTAAATTTACACGAATTAAAGCCCTTGGGTTAAATTCCAATTCTCAAAACACTTTCAAAATGGTTTAAAACCTATATAAACACATTTATAAATTGTATACCTTTTTAAACCATAATTTCAAAACATAGAATTCAATTTCAAATCTTGATTTTAAATTCAAATTAAATTATCTAAATTTCAAAGCTTAATCAAGTTATTCAAAAATAACTTTTATCTTCAAAACTCCTTTTCAAAAACCTTTCCAAATTCAACACAATTTCATTTCCAAAATCATTTAGATTCAAAATTCAACTTTAAAAACCATTTCAAAAATCCGTGACTTAACCGATTTCCCTGTGCAATCCATATTTGTGTGTGTATGGTGTGGTCCAGGGGTTTTACACACAATAATGCAACTACGTCATCCATCATTACAGATTCACACACAGAAATATAATTGATAAGCGGTATAAACTATAACGCTTATCTTTCATTCACAGACCACAGATATATCACAGATAATAATTACATTCATCCCAGATAAATAAATTACATCACAGATGAATAAATTACATTAAACACAGCTTAAATCAAAACAGAGCATCACATATCAGGTATATCACATAATTCAAAGCATCTAATAGAAACCAAACATCCATACATAAGATCAACTAGTTATCTGATTTATTTAAATCAGATCATTTACCTATGAATGAATTTCTAATCATGGTTAATTAATAATTAATTAATTACAAACCATTTTTGATTAATTATCCTCTAATCATAGATTAATTAACCTTAAAATTGTTAATTAACTATCCTTAATTAATCATTAAATCAATTAACTTTTAATCATTAAATAATTAACCCCTAATTATTATTTAATTAATTAATTACATTCCTTAGTTAATTATCATTTCCAAATCATTCTAAATTAATTACAATAAGTGATTATCTTCAATTAATTAACCTTATATTAATTAATTATCCTCAAACGAATTACCTTGGTTAATTCGTTACCTTAATTAATTATTATTAACCCATTAACCTTCCGTTATTAAATAATTAATCTTTAATTACTTAAGATTTTAAATCAATTAAAAGATTGACCATTTATCCTTATTATTTTAATTATCATAAAATCTTTATTTAATAACTTTTGGGAATAAAACATCATAAAATCTAAAATTTAACTTAAAACCCTTAAATTGAATAAATAATTTGAAAACATTTCATTTTCACAATTGTTCACTTAATTATAAAAATTATGTTTATTTAAAATAAATTTTAAAAAAAAGGTTATATAGATTAAATCACTTCAAACTTTGTTTACCTTCTTTTGTTCGTTAAAGCTGATTTTTAACATTACATTGTTTAACACTTTGTTAGTCATTTGCTTTAAAAAAATAAAATAAAAAATAAAAAATAAACTGTTGTATTTTCAAATAACTCGAGCCATATTAAAAAAGCACGAGATCAACCTGAGTCTCCCTCACATCCCATAACTCCTTGTATTTTAGCAAGATCCTTCGAACCAAACCCGATGAACATCATCTCCTTCAATTGTTCGAACAACCATAGGCACGTGCAGCCACGCGTGCACGTGCGCAATCGACCGGCGATGGTCTGGTCGTTGGTAACACCTCCCTCATATCGCTAATGACATCAGCAGCTACCCTGACATCTCAGCTTCGATGATTTCATCGCCTAACGAAATCAAGCTAATCAACCTCTCCCTATAACCCAACGCCTCCGACGAAATCGCTTTGCCCACGACGACCCATCCACGATTATCTACTGCATTTAAACCAAAACTTCGTCACATCCATACACACGAATTCCCACTGGATCGGACTGCTCCGATCAACCCACGATGATGAGATCGACCTGATTACAACAGCGACTCCTCAGGCACTTTAAACCCTATTTCGTTACCGTTCAACCACCACAGCCTTCGAAGAACTCAACGACCATTTTTCCCTCAACCACCCTTCGATGACCTTCTTCTAGCCACTACCTCAAAGTTTCAGAACCTCACGATCATCAGATTTTGACGAAAAATCTAATTTCGAACACCCCACAAATTCTCGCAAATCACATACTTAAAAATCCAGATAATGTTATCAAAAAACATCATATTTGAATTCTAATTGGTTAATATAATCAAAACTCGAATTTCAGATGATTGATTTTCACTGACTTGAACAATTTCCACTATATTTTCTTTTTCTAGTAAAATTGCTTACTTATTTTACTAATAAATATTTTTAGAAATATCATTATATCAATATGAACGAATTTCCTCCAAAGATCATGATCTAACATTTATTATATAAAGAGATATTGGATATTTTTATGTTTTTATTTTTTAAACAGGTATGAAACCTGTATATCTAGAACATAGATAAGTATGTCTGTCAAACTACCTCAGGCACTTTCATATACAAACATATTCCATAACTTTTAGCAAACACTCATCACAAACAAACCAAGATTGAAACAAATTTGTGGTTTTTTTAAGAAATTAGTTTGCTCAACTTAATGTTTGGAAAGAACAGAGAATCTAGTATGCTTTCAAGTTTGAAAATCTGGAATTTAGCATTTTGATTTGAATCCAAGCTTGATTTACTTTGCTGAATTCTTGCATGCTTGATCTGGAAGTTGTATTCGACCTGAAGCTTGATTGTTGCCATCTTTGCTTTGATTTTCTTTTTTCTAGTTTTGAAGATTTTGAAAACGGCTTTCTTTTGATCTGATGATTTTTTCTTATTTCCAGATCTGATATGATTAAAAGCTTCAGGTTTGAAGCCTTCGGATTTTCTTTGATTTTTGTTTTGATCGAATTTGTTTATTTCAGGTTTAAGTTTGAAGAGTTTGTTTTCAAGTTGAAAACATGAGGTGGGTTTGGATTTGTAACCTGATTTGTTTCAGGTTTGAGGTACTTTAATTTTCCTGGTTTTTGAAAACAGCCTGGTTTTCTTCTTTTAATGCATGTTAATAAAAATTTAAGAGAATTAAATGCCACTTGTAATTGGTATTGACACTTGTTATTTGCTTGCATAACTAATTTTACACATGTCTTTTATGAATCAAATTGTGTTTAAGACCCTCACTTATATTATTTAGTTTAAATACATATATACTTTGTATTTATATTTATATATATCAACAAACATAAAAGGAAATGTATTATGTTTAAACTCTTATATATTTAACAACTATACTTAGTTATGTTTTGTACATGTATGTATTTTGTACTTATTACTTCCAAAAGAATATATACATAATAAAGCTTTTACATATATTCTAAATATATTCATTTTAAAAATCTTTATATTTTCACTTTAGCTTTACCACCATTTTTGTCAAATCTTATTTAAATTGAAACATTTATACATATAAATAAATATTTATCTATATACATTAATTTCAAAATATAACTTTCATATATATCATATATTCATCTTTCTATATTCAAATCAAATTCAAATTATTTTATAAAAATCCATTTATATAAATAGATAAACATACATTTTATAGGAAAATCTAATTAAATCATATGCATATTCATTTCCAAATATTCAAAGAAATTCTCAATTAATCCATACTTAATTCCAAATTATTTAAAAATGTTTATCTTAGAGTTATAAATCCAAATTCTTTTTAAAATCAATTATACACATATATTTGAATAAACAACAAACACCTTATTTTATTTAGGAAAATTCAAATAATTACACAATTTATTTCAAAATTTTAATTAATTATCAATTTATTCTTAGTTAAAATCCGGAAATGTTACAGATTCCCCCTTAAGAAAATTTCCTCCTCGAAATTTGCCAGGGAGACAACAAAAGAATATAGAAATAGAGAGATGAATCACCCGATCAAGCTGAATGTTTATTCTGCATTTGGCTTACCAAATTAGAATATCAACAATAGATACAAGAACGAATCTATTTAACTTTTCACAAGATACTCGGGTTATCCAGATCTATGAAGTACGGAGGGGCATTGGTTAGTTCAAAAGGATAACTAACCATTTGTAGAACATATCGGAACCCCAAGGAGTAGACATATATATGGATATAATTGTTATCCCGCTTTTTGGCAAAGCCGTGATACCAAAGGATTGGTCGAAAACAAAAGACAGTTCGTCTCAGAGATTGGTTGTACTTCACTTTGCTATGGATATCGATGAATTTTGTCCGAGCCCGGATCAGGCCACAATTGATAAGACATGACAAGCAAAGCTGTAGAAGCCAGCGTTTCAAGTTTCAAGTCAATCCGAGTTCGTATGCTCAAGATATGATGGTTTCAATTTGAGAAAGATAGCCCCTTGTTCGGTTCGAACCCATAGGGTACCCATGGTTCGAATCGATGGACAGAGGTTATGTTCGAACCCATTACTTCGAAACCATCTACCCCGAACCCATCTGGTATCCTTCCTTTGAACCCATCACCCAGTGCCTGCCTCACAACCATCAACTTCAACTCCATTAGCTTCGAAACCATCACCTTCGAATCCATCGAGTCGAGCCCATCCTCGTATGCCTTAGTTCGAGTTCATCCTCGCAAGTATGTACGAATCCATTCAAGCCCACCAGCTTCGAATCCAAGTCGCTTCGAACCGATCTTGTTCGAATCGATCGAGTTCGAACCCAGGAGTATACCTTGGTTCGAATCGGTCGCGTTCGAACCCAGGAACATTCACTTGTTCGTATCCACCAGGTCAACTAGCTTGGATGACGTGTCGCTCCACGATACGAAGTCGGCAAGATTCACGGAGATGAAGTGCTCAACAAGGAGGGAAGGCCGGATCGACTCGAAGAATGCGCGCCACGTCAACTCGCTATCGCGTGTTTGCATTGATTCGAATCAATCGATTCGAATTGATCGGTTCGAACTACACAGCCATCCATGCTACTTCAATTCGAATCGATCATATCTCCTAAACCACTGATCCAAATGCAACGAAATTTTCACAGTAGCTTCCATGCAAGATAAAGATTGTTCCTGCCAAGTTTCAGCTCGATTGGACCATTTCTTGATGGGTTCGAAATCATTTCGAATCGATGTCAGATCGAGTCGATACTTGGTGGGGTCGGTCGCGTGGGCCCACTCACGTGCCAGAAGAAGTCTCCCAAAGTTTGAGCGAGATTTGGGCCTCCTACGCCTATAAATAGCACCTTGAAGCCTTCAGAAAAGGGGATCTTTCGGAACTTCCACCATTGAACGTCCAGACTCTGCCGGATCGAATTCCATACTTCATTATCGCTGTTGTATTCAGATTTAAAAGCTATTATCAACTGTAATCCATTGTAACCAATCATTATCATAAAGTGAATCAATAAAGAGAGAACCTTCAAAATGGACGTAGGCAAGATCGCCGAACCACTATAAATCCCGCGTTTGTGATTGTTATCTGTGGATTATTGTGATTGTTGTTGCTTAGATCTGAATTCTATATTGATCGTTGCTGATCTGTGTTGATAAACGGGTGCTTTCACGGTATTGGGTGTTTGTGACCAATTTTGGCCCAAACATTTTGGTGCTTTCACCAAGAACGGCTGATTCAGGAGAAGTTGAATTTAGAGACTTTGGAATTCAGATCTAAGAACCATGACGAGACAAACAAGTAAGAAACAAAGGCCAGAGAGAAGCGAACATCAAGGAAGTCAAGAAGCTTCCTCGGGAGTGAATCAAGCGTCGATCTTCATCACTAGGGATGAGATGAAGACAATGATGAAGAAGCAAGAGGTGTTGATCCAGAGTTTATTTCAACAAATAGGACAACTTGGAGCACAGGATCAAGGAGTAAACGGAGTCCAGAACGGAGCGGGACCATCCGACATAGCACCTGGAGTAGGGGGCACACACATGGAAAATGTTGATCCAATCCCTGAGAGAGATAGAGATGCATCTACCCAAGCAAGGAGTAGCAGAGGAGTGAACGCTCAGTCAAGGGGGCAGATCCCAGAGTTCCCTCGTGAACTAGGGGGGCAGGTTGAAAGTAATGAACTAAGAATACATCTTGGAGACAACAACAAGTTGGCAGAGATGGTTAGAAGAGCTATGAGAGGCGGTTTGGTAAACAAAGATTTGGAGGATGTTAATAGGAGTCCTTTTACTCCAGCAATCAGACGAGCTAGGAACCCACCGAATTTCAAGTTACCATCGTTAGACATGTATGACGGGAGAACAGACCCCACGGTTCATCTAACGAAGTATATGAGACATATGGAAGTGCTGGGGGCGTCAGAGGAAGTTATGGCCCGGTGCTTTCCATTATACTTGACGGATATTGCAGCATTGTGGTTTAGACAATTGGAGAATGGATCCATCGGAACGTGGAATGGTTTAATTGAGAGGTTTATGAGGCAATTCAGGGTTCACATTACGAGACCCAAGAATGTGATGACTTTGGCAACCCTAAAGCAGAAAGCCGGAGAGACCTTGAGGAGTTATCTAGCGCGATTCAATGCAGCATCAGCTTCGGTGGATCGAGCAGATCCATCTATGGTGGTGATGGCAGCTGTGTCCGGAGTAGCTGATGGCACAGAGTTCAAAAATTCGTTGACTAAGGATCCACCCGTGGATCTAGAGGAATTCTACAACGAGGCAGAAAAGTTTCTACGATTAGAGGATGCGAATGCAGAAAGAGAAGAAGGAGAGGGAATAGAAGTTTCCGTGCTTAAAGACAAAAAGCCTCTCGAAATGGACTCTGACAAGGATAAAGAAAAACGAAGGGCTGAGGATTATAATGGCAGGTCAAAACGGCAACGGAGGGAGCCGCGATTCACTACTTACACCGAGCTGACTTAGAGTTTGGAGCGGATTTATCAGGATACCAAAGAGCAGGTTCCCTACCGTAGACCAATACGAAGGGATCCAACTTCTGATGAAAGGAGATCAGATAAGTTTTGTGTATTTCATGAATTAAATGGTCATAACACTAATGATTGTAGGCATCTGATGGACGAGGTGGAAGGGCGTATCAGGAACGGTATGCTCCTTCAGTATGTGAGGAGGTGAGCTTCAGCGGTGGAGCCGGAGCGACCACCGTCTACATCAGCCAGGGGTGGCCCTGAACCAGGACATCGTTTGGTTATCAATTAATTAAAATAACGATGAATAAGTCGCAAGCTTCCACTAACACAATTAAATCATTTACACATGTACGAGATCGCGAACGTTCTCCAGGCATGCTCTGAATGATCATTGATTGTTTCGTAGTGGGAACTTACACTTTGACATCTTTGCTTTGCTTTTGTTTCATGTTGATTTGGACATTTGAACTTGGTTTGTTTGGACATTTCTGTTTTTAAAATTCATCTGTTGAATAGATGTTTGATTCTGATAATTCTGAAATGGCTAAGCTACTTACACATGTACGGGGTCGCGAACGGTCCTTAGGCATGCTCTGAGATGGCGATAAACCACCCTGACAAACGATCCAGGGACCCACGCGAACGTGAGCCTGGTATCGATAATACCAAGCCCTCCCGGGCACACTTTCTCGCCACAAACGGCACCCGACTTCGAACAGTCATCACTTGCCACGAACGGCACTCGACTTCGAACAGTCGCCACTCGCCACGAACGACACTCGACTTCGAACAGTCACAACTCGCCACGAACGGCACCCGACCTCGAACGGTCACAACTCGCCTCGAACAGGCACGACTCGCCCTGAACGGCACAACTCATCTCACCTCAAATGGCTCGATCGCGAACAGTCGTCATTTAAGGTCCACCACTTGACCGCGCACTGTCGCACTTTACCTCGAATGACTCGATCACGAACGATCGTCATTTGAGGTTAAGCGCTTGACCTTGAACGGTCACATTTCGCCGCAGATAACTCGATCTCGAATGATCGACGCATGGATTTATGCGCTTGACCGCGCACGGTGGCACTTCACCTCAAGTGACTCGATCACGAACGATCATCATTTGAAGTTAGTCGCTTGACCATGAACGGCCGCGCTTCAACCCAAATAGCTCGATCCCGAACGATCGTCATTGGAGGACATATGAAACTATCAAACTCTTTACAGGTTGGTGATAGGATATGAACATCCAACTCAAGGCATTGCAAAACACACCTTCCTACCGCAAGGCATGTTTTGGGGGGCAAATGTTATCCTGCTTTTTGGCAAAGCCGTGATACCAAAGGATTGGTCGAAAACAAAAGACAGTTCGTCTCAGAGATTGGTTATACTTCACTTCGCTATGGATATCGATGAATTTTGTCCAAGCCCGGATCAGGCCACAATTGATAAGACATGACAAGAAAAGCTGTAGAAGCCAGCGTTTCAAGTTTCAAGTCAATCCGAGTTCGTATGCTCAAGATATGATAGTTTCAATTTGGGAAAGATAGTCCCTTGTTCGGTTCGAACCCATAGGCCATGGTTCGAATCGATGGCCAGATGTTATGTTCGAACCCATTGCTTCGAAACCATCTACCCTGAACTCATACGGTATCCTTCCTTCGAACCCATCACCCAGTGTCTGCCTCACAACCATCAACTTCGACTCCATTAGCTTCGAAACCATCACCTTCGAATCCATCGAGTCGAGCCCATCCTCGTATGCCTTAGTTCGAGTCCATCCTCGCAAGTATGTACGAATCCATTCAAGCCCACCAGCTTCGAATCCAAGTCGCTTCGAACCGATCTTATTCGAATCGATCGAGTTCGAACCCACGAGTATACCTTGGTTCGAATCGGTCGCGTTCGAACCCAGGAACATTCACTTGTTCGTATCCACCAGGTCAACTAGCTTGGATGACGTGTCGCTCCACGATACGAAGTCAGCAAGATTCACGGAGACGAAGTGCTCGACAAGGAGGGAAGGCCGGATCGACTCGAAGAATGCGCGCCACGTCAACTCGCTATCGCGTGTTTGCATCGATTCGAATCAGTCGATTCGAATTGATCGGTTCGAACTACACAACCATCCATGCTACTTCAATTCGAATCGATCATATCTCCTAAACCACTGATCCAAATGCAACGAAATTTTCACAGTAGCTTCCATGCAAGATAAAGATTGTTCCTGCCAAGTTTCAGCTCGATTGGACCATTTCTTGATGGGTTCGAAATCATTTCGAATCGATGTCAGATCGAGTCGAAACTTGGTGGGGTCGGTCGCGTGGGCCCACTCACGTGCCAGAAGAAGTCTCCCGAAGTTTGAGCGAGATCTGGGCCTCCTACGCCTATAAATAGCACCCTGAAGCCTTCAGAAAAGGGGATCTTTCGGAGCTTCCACCATTGAACGTCCAGACTCTGCCGGATCGAATTCCATACTTCATTATCGCTATTGTATTAAGATTTAAAAGCTATTATCAACTGTAATCCATTGTAACCAATCATTATCATCAAGTGAATCAATAAAGAGAGAACCTTCAAAGTGGACGTAGGCAAGATCGCCGAACCACTATAAATCCCGTGTTTGTGATTGTTATCTGTGAATTATTGTGATTGTTGTTGCTTAGATCTGAATTCTATATTGATCATTGCTGATCTATGTTGATAAACGGGTGCTTTCACGGTATTGGGTGTTTGTGACCAATTTTGGCCCAAACAATAATCCCAAAACTTTTAGTTTAGAAACCAAAGTATACATATCAACCATAGCAACCAAAGCAAACAATTCATCCAAACAAACAATTTTGACCCATCTGGAGTTTATTTCCCATAACGACACATCCTTCGATTTAACAAGAATAATGATCCCTTATCAAAGCTT
Source organism: Allium cepa (assembly GCA_030765085.1). Classification (NCBI taxonomy): domain Eukaryota; kingdom Viridiplantae; phylum Streptophyta; class Magnoliopsida; order Asparagales; family Amaryllidaceae; genus Allium; species Allium cepa. The sequence goes on from CM060945.1 coordinate 135,536,484, forward strand.
TTTCTCGAGCTGCCACGAAGCAATCAAAGAATTGAAAAGAGATGATGAACAAAAGAGATTGATAGAGAAAATATATTGCTTGTTGTTGCAGGGTATTGACCATTTGTAGTGGTATTCCCCTGTCCCCTATCTCGTCCTCTTCTTGCACTCATACTCACTATCAATGGATAGTAAGAAATTTACTGAGGCATACGGAAGGATATCTTAGGGAATACTCATTCTAGGGTATACTTCACCCTATCTCTAATGAGTTACTTAATGTCTTATAATCCATAGCTAAAGTTAAACCTTTAGCTCTAATACCAAATGTGACGGTCCAGACTCGACGCTCGAAAATCGGCACCCGTACTTCACTTATACTCGAATGTCGCAAATTCAAATGCCGAATCTGGCTCGCCGGAGCTTATAACACAATTGAGTAAAACAACACAGCAGAAGAACAATGAATGAATATCATATACAACTCCAATGAATACAATATCCAAATATGATATACAACACATATCAGAGATATGATACTGCAATACACAGCAGAAGATATAACACAACAGAAGTGGAATAATAATTCCAACTTGAACTCCAAAGGAGGAATTCCAATATTAGCAACTCCGATCCCATAGCTCCAATGCTCCAAACCAAATAGCTCGATCCATAAGCGGGAATCACCATCAAGTTGTGCTAAGAAAGGTCAGTCATGAACTCCAAAGACTGAACTGGCTCCAGTAAATCTATTAAACCTGACTATTTGAAAAACCCAACTCTAGACTGCCAGTGTGGAAAATTGTGGGCGCCTAGAGTTTAGGAAGGGAACAATAAACTCTAGGTCAGTCATGGGACTAGTATGAGCAAACAAAAACATTTGGTTTGAACAAAAACAATTTTAAAAAGGGAATTTGCAATGCTTTTAAATGAAACTACCATAAGACCTCTCGCCGCACACACAATGCAAACGCACAATTGGAGGAGATTTCTCCTTATGATAGTCAAACATGCTTACTGCGCAAAATCATTTGATATTACTGTTAGAGCATAGTGCAGGAAACCTTTCGAAAGTATAATATTAATCTTAGCCAGCATAGACATTTCGTACTATGCCTACTATAGCTACCATGTTCAATAGCAGGTTACCACCACATTCCATGGCAGGTTATACAACTAAAATCGTACTGGGCGCATATTGTTTCTTTAGATTTCCAACAAATGGTCAGGCTAAGGAACTTCCTACTGCCACATGGGTACGCCTCTGGAGGGACATCCCGAGAACTTAACCAGCTCTCTGCCAACACAAGGTCGGGTTGCCTCTATAACTAGGTAACTACTACACGAGTATGCCAACCCCCGGTCGTTTGCGACCTTTATCCGAGGCGCCTCATCCAACAAAGCAACAACCATACAGTAATGAGATTGCAACAACCACATAGGTTAAGTATCTGTGCTCCATACCATGATATCACCTTTTTCCAGAAGGAAATGACATAACCTAAAGGGCGCTACCCTCATAACCTTGCCGCATCTTTCCTGTTTCGACAATTTCCGGGGTGTGTGGTCCTAATGCAGTCTCGTCCACAAAGCTATGCTTTTTTCACAAATCCATGCTTCGATCAACAAATGATCAGCAACACTTAGCATGCCACATTACCAAATTGGGAATGTATCACTAGTAACCATCAACTACATAACCTCTTAGCTCGTACGTCTTAGAGAAGGGTGTTAAGCTAAGAGAATAAATTCTCCGCCACCAAGCAGAAATGTATTTGATAGAAACCAGCTTTACATCTCAAAGTGTAATGTCAGACATACATCCATACAAGTCTGTTCCGGGTTCGAACAGAACTGAAGGCACTTCCAAAGAAGCCCTTGCAAATCCGGTTATTCACAATCCCGATCGGACTTCCCATCACTTAGGGAATCTCTATACCGGCGTGACTCGGTGAAGAGACAATCGACGGGTTATCCTTTCATTCTCGAAAATACTCGGTCTTCACCACAAGTCTTCAAATGCTATTCATATACGACGTATCATTATTCGATATGGGTTATATATGGTACAAAGGTCCTCTCCCGGCTAATCTGAATAACGAGCGCAATATTTTAAAAACATGTGGATATTGGGATTTCAGTTAAGTCATAACTTATTACCCAAAACCTTTCTTTCAAATGGTTTAAAAAAATTACCATTTTAATCTTTAAACAAAAATATTCACTTCACAAAGTTTACCAATCTTTCACAAAGATTCATTCATCATATTTACACAATTTCCCTTTTTAAATTGGATTAACTCATCCAATCTTTTAAATCAAAGATTCAACTTATAGCTTTCAGAACCCATTTCCATTTCAAATCTTTTATACAAAAGATATACCTTCCCAATTTCAAAACAAAGTTAAATAATTTTTCACAAAGATTCATTCATAGCCTTTAAAATAATTTCATTTCAATTTGAAATCTTTTTAACACAAATTGGAAATCTTTTCTTTATATGAAAGCTACTGTTATTTGAAAACAAGTAGTTTTCGTTTCGGAAAAACCTGATTACATTTACATGAGTTAAAGCCCTTGGGTTAAATTCCAATTCTCAAAACACTTTCAAAATGGTTTAAAACCCATATAAACACATTTATAAATTGTATAGCTTTTTAAACCATAATTTCAAAACATAGAATTCAATTTCAAATCTTGATTTTAAATTCAAATTAAATTATCTAAATTTCAAAGCTTAATCAAGTTATTCAAAAATAACTTTTATTTCCAAAACTCCTTCTCAAAAGCCTTTTCAAGTTCAACCCAATTTCATTTCCAGAATCATTTGGATTCAAAATTCAGCTCTAGAAACCATTTTAAAAATCTGTGACTTAACTGATGTCCCTATGCAATCCATATTTGTGTGTGTATAGTGTGGTCCAGTGGTTTACACACAATAGTGCAACTACATCATCAACCATTACAGATTCACACACAGAAATATAGTTGGTAAGCGGTATAAACTATAACGCTTATCTTTCATTCACAGATCATAGATATATATATATATATATATATACATATATATATATATATATATATATCACAGATAACAATTACATTCATCCCAGACAAACAAATTACATCACAGATGAATAAATTACATTAAACACAGCTTAAATCAAAACAGAGCATCACATATCAGGTATGTCACATAATTCAAAGCATCTAATAGAATCCAAACTTCCATACATAAGATCAACAAGTTATCTTATTTATTTAAATCAGATCATTTACCTATGAATGAATTTCTAATCATGGTTAATTAATAATTAATTAATTACAAACCATTTTTAATTAATTATCCTCTAATCATAAATTAATTAACCTTAAAATTATTAATTAACTGTCCTTAATTAATCATTGAATCAATTAACTTTTAATCATTAAATAATTAATCCTTGATTATTCTTTAATTAATCAATTACATTCCTTAATTAATTATCATTTACCTAATCATTCTAAATTAATTACAATAAGCGACTATCCTCAATTAATTAACCTTATATTAATTAATTATCCTCAAATGAATTATCTTGATTAATTAATTACCTTAATTAATTATTATTAACCCATTTCCTTCCGTTATTAAATAATTAATCTTTAATTACTTAATATTTTAAATTAATTAAAACATAGCCATTTATCCTTATTATTTTAATTATCATAAAATCTTTATTTAATAACTTTTGGGAATAAAACATCATAAAATCTAAAATTTAACTTAAAACCCTTAAGTTGAATAAATAATTTGAAAACATTTCATTTTCACAACTGTTCACTTAATTATAAAATTAATTTTATTTAAAATAAATTTTAAAACAAAGGTTATATGGATTAAATCACTTCAAACATTGTTTACCTTCTTTTGTTTGTTAAAAACTGATTTTTAACATTACATTGTTTAACGCTTTGTTAATCATTTGCTTTAAAAAAATTAAAAATAAATAAAAATAAACTGTTGTATTTTCAAATAACTCGAGCCAGACTAAAAAAACACGAGATCAACCTGAGTCTCCCTCACATCCCATAACTTCGAGTATTTTAGCAAGATCCTTCGAACCAAACCCGATGAACATCATCTCCTTCAATTGTTCGAACAACCACACATACGTGCAACCACGCGTGCACGTACACAATCGACCTATGACGATATGTTCGTCGATAACACCTCCCTCATATCGCTAGTGACATCGGCAGCCACCCTGACATCTCAGCTTCGATGATTTCACCGCCAAACGAAATCAAGCTAATCAACCCCTCCCTGTAACCCAACGCCTTCGACGAAATCGCTTCGCCCACGACGACCCATCCACGATCATCTACTGCATTTAAACTAAAACTTCATCACATCCGTACACATGAATTCCCACTGGACCGGACTACTCCGATCAACCCACGATGATGAGATCGACCCAATTACAACGGTGACTCCCCAGGCACTTTAAACCCTATTTCATTACCGTTCAACCACCATAGCCTTCGAACAACTCAACGACCATTTTTCCCTCAACCACCCACCGATGACCTTCCTCCAGCCACTACCCCAAAGTTTCAGAAACTCGCGATCATCAGATTTTGATGAAAAATCTAATTTCGAACACCCCACAAATTCTCGCAACCCACATACTTAAAAATCCAAATAATGTTATCAAAAAAACATCATATTTGAATTCGAATTGGTTAATATAATCAAAACTCGAATTTCAGATGATTGATTTTCACTGACTTGAACAATTTCCACTATATTTTCTTTTTCTAGTAAAATTGCTTACTTATTTTACTAATAAATATTTTTAGAAATATCATTATATCAATATGAACGAATTTCCTCCAAAGATCATGATCTAACATTTATTATATGAAGAGATATTGGATATTTTTATGTTTTTATTTTTTAAACAGGTATGAAACCTGTATATCTAGAACATAGATAAGTATGTCTGTCAAACTACCTCAGGCACTTTCATATACAAACATATTCCATAACTTTTAGCAAACACTCATCACAAACAAACCAAGATTGAAACCAATTTGTGGTCTTTTTAAGAAATTAGTTTTCTCAACTTAATGTTTGGAAAGAACATAGAACCTAGTAAGCTTTCAAGTTTGAAAATCTGGAATTTAGCATTTTGATTTGAATCCAAGCTTGATTTACTTTGCCGAATTCTTGCATGCTTGATCTGGAAGTTGTATTCGACCTGAAGCTTGATTGTTGCCATCTTTGCTTTGATTTTCTTTTTTCTAGTTTTGAAGATTTTGAAAACGGCTTTCTTTTGATCTGATTATTTTTTCTTATTTCCAGATCTGATATGATTAAAAGCTTCAGGTTTGAAGCCTTCAGATTTTCTTTGATTTTTGGTTTGATCGAATTTGTTTATTTCAGGTTTAAGTTTGAAGAGTTTGTTTTCAAGTTGAAAACATGAGGTGGGTTTGGATTTGTAACCTGATTTGTTTCAGGTTTTAGGTACTTTAATTTTCCTGGTTTTTGAAAACATCCTGGTTTTCTTCTTTTAATGCATGTTAATAAAAATTTAAGAGAATTAAATGCCACTTGTAATTGGTATTGACACTTGTTATTTGCTTGCATAACTAATTTTACACATGTCTTTTATGATTCAAATTGTGTTTAAGACCCTCACTTATTTTATTTAGTTTAAATACATATATACTTTGTATTTATATTTATATATACCAACAAACATAAAAGGAAATGTATTATGTTTAAACTCTTATATATTTAACAACTATACTTAGTTATGTTTTGTACATGTATGTATTTTGTACTTATTACTTCCAAAAGAATATATACATAATAAAGCTTTTACATATTTTCTAAATATATTCATTTTAAAAATCTTTATATTTTCACTTTAGCTTTACCACCATTTTTGTCAAATCTTATTTAAATTGAAACATTTATACATATAAATAAATATTTATCTATATACATTAATTTCAAAATATAACTTTCATATATATCATATATTCATCTTTCTATATTCAAATCAAATTCAAATTATCATATAAAAATCCATTTATATAAATAGATAAACATACATTTTATAGTAAAATCTAATTAAATCATATGCATATTCATTTCCAAATATTCAAAGAAATTCTCAATTAATCCATACTTAATTCCAAATTATTTAAAAATGTTTATCTTAGAGTTATAAATCCAAATTCTTTTAAAATCAATTATACACATGTATTTGAACAAACAACCAAACATCTTATTTTATTTAGAAAAATTAAAATAATTACACAATTTATTTCAAAATTTTAATTAATTATTAATTTATTCTTAGTTAAAATCCAGGAATGTTACGATAGATATGGTCAGTAGCACACTAGATTGAGTTTTAGTGTATTATATATATGAGCTCGTATTCGTTAGTGATTATAAAATATTTGTTATTGTGTTTACTTATCCATTGAGTGGTTTATGAATTCTGGTTAGTATGTGGGACGTCATATTATCGATAGGGATTTCTAAATACATAAATGAGGCAAGTCGACATAGTATTGATTTCAAATTGGGTAAGTGAAATAATTTTACCTTGATTTTATTTTATATATAAAGAATAATTTTTCAAAAATTATTACGATATATATAAACTGATTGCTTGGTTGTTTGAAAATGTAAATATATATATATATAAGTTAATAAAAAATAGTTGAATAATCTTAATAAAACCAACAATTGTAAATGAACAAATTATATAAGCAAATGAATTATAAAGTATGGAATTATAATTAATATGATATACAATTGTGAAACAATCTTATAAATAAGAAATGGAACTAAATGAGTATATTTAAAATATGAGTTATATATAAAAATGGATTTAAACTAATAATTTGAGAATTTGAATCTCGTTGATTTTGACAGTTGTTTTTTTCAAAGTTTAAAGAGTTTATATTGTTATAAATCTAAATAAAATAAATAAATCTGGAATGAATCTTATATAAGCGAAGTGAAATAGTGAAATTATATAATATGAATGTATAAATGTGATTTATAAAAATAAAAAGGATTTTTAAAAGAATATAAAACACTGAATTTACTACCGTTGCTAGAAAATAATAACAGTGATGATTGCAGCATCATCGGTATCATTTTCGAGTTTCTATGCGATTGATTTGCTACAATAGTAAATTGAAATTGAAGTTTTGTTGTCATAAAAAAATTGGAATTTAAAATACAAGTAGAAATTGATGAATATAAGTAAAATGAATTTGTACTTATAATATGAAATAATAAACTTGAGTTAGTATAATAAGATATATGATTTGAAATTTAACTAAAGGGAAGTTAAATAAATTGAATTGGATTTGAACAGTATTAGATAAGTTATTGAAATGAAAAATAAACTTTATGAGAAATGCGGATTACGAATCTTAAGGCTGGAACGAATAGTATTTTATGGATTCTCTAAATCTTTTTGAAACTTATATAATTTAATCACCAACAAATGCAATTTACAAACATAGATATAATCACAGAATCAGACACAGATGCAAATACTAAATAAAAGTAGTAAAGGAAAGGAAACACCAGGATTTTATACCGGTTCGGAGTTGCCTACATCCAGTCCCATACATTCGCACTGATTTCTTATCAAAATAATCTTCCAGATTTCACCCTCGATTTCATGGCTACAAGGTACATCCTCCTATATTCAAGTCCACGGAAAACTCTCTTGATTTAACCAGGCTACAAGTTTCCGGGGCTACAATCACACCCAATTGATTTCAAGGCTCAACCGCACCTTTTACTTAATAGTTTGATTTACAAAAGATCCTATAACTCTGAATAGCACTGAGATCTTATGAAGAGATTGTCAGAGAATCAAACAACAGATAGTCAAGTTTAATTCACTTGGTATTTCGACATAGTATAATTTAGAATTCTCAAGAATAAATATGAAAGGTGAAAAGGAGAGAAAACAAGTAAAATTATTATTAAAATTCGTTCAAAAAAACATGTATATATAGTATAGCAACTGTCATATCTCTTCAAGAAAGGTTATGACGAATAGACACTTCTTTTGAAAACTTGAATTTTGAATTAACGGACACTATGTCGACAAAGGGGGTTAAGGGATGTCGACATGGTCAAGGCAAAAATTGATTTTTTAATTTTCTTATTAAAATTGGTTTCTATAATTTGTCAAAACAATTTCTAAACTTTGTAAATATATTTGAATATAGTTTAAACATATAAAAGAGTTTAGAAACTAATTTTTAATATAAAAATCTTAATCTATAAAGTGATTTAAAATCTGATTATATAAATATTTTAAAGCTAAATATTTAAAACAAGAATATTTTAAAAACAAGGACAATTTTGAAATCAAAATATTAAAAATAGTTTTGGGGCTAAAATAGTTAAAACCAAGAGAGATGTCTTTTTGAAAAGAAAGTTTTTAACACATTTTTAAAAAAGGGATATATTTTTGAAAAGCATTTTTATATAAAATTAGTGGATATCAAAATAGGACCACTATATGTTCCACTAGATATTATCGTGGGTTCCATCCTACTAGGGTTCCATCCCTTTAACAAGCTTGAAGTGGATTCCATTCTACGAATAAATTTTGAAAAAAGTTGCAAGTGCTTTCAAGAAGTTTTAACATAATTCTAGACTCAATACTTATCTTGTACTATTGAAATATTAAACTCTTGATATCTTGATACTCATGAGTCTTTAATCTTGATATCTTTATACTGTATAGTCTTCATTCTTGGTACCTGCATGTTTATATTCTGCGTATACATATATATAAAAAAAAACTATAATGTTAGCATTTATATTTTATAACAAGTCTTAAGGTTATTGTCATAAAACCATCATCTCGAGGACTAACAAACTTAAGTGGTAAGTAATTATATAACCATGATTTGAAATTACAAAATATGAATGGAAGTAATCTTAAGTAAATGTTCATGGAATTATAAATATATAAGTTGTATAACTTGTAAAATGTAAGTAAAACCAATAGTTAAATTGGTTAAACAATTTTGTTAAGCAAAAAAAAATATGAATTTAAATAAGTGATGAAATTTGACTTAAGTAAAAGTTAAATAAAATGACTTTAGAAATGAAATCTATGTTTAGTTAAAAGGAAATGGTCTTTGAAAATGAAATTTAACTCAAGGAAAGAAAAAGAAATGAGCTAATGAAATGAGTTAAATAAAATGGAATTTGAATTAAATTATAAGTGAACTTAAGTTGTATAGTGAAAGTAAATGCAAGTGAGAATGAAATGAACTATAACTTAAGTGATGTTGAATGAAGTTGGAATTAACATTAACAAAGAATTAATAAAGTGAAGTGATTAATATGAAATTGAGTTATATAATGAAATTCAACTTTGTTGTAAAATAAATGAATTGAATTGAACTAATGAAATAAATTAGTAAATAAAATATGGTTGAAGGTCAATCAATTGAATGTAAATGAATTGATATTGAATAATGGATGTCAGTGTTAACTCATTAAAAGCTAATGAAATTGGGAATTGAATAATTGAACGAAAATAAATTAAATGTCAACCAGTTGAAATTTAATGTGTTAAACCAAATTGAATGTAAAAAAAGTGAATACAAATGTTGAGTGTAAATTAAATTAATTTGGTTATGTTGGATATGCATTGGTTGTTAGATGGATGTTAGTTAATTGAATAAAAATTCATTAAGTATTAACAAAATTGAATTAATGAAATTGAAGGCTAAATAATTAAATTCAAATTGGAAGTGAAGTGAATCTAAATAAAATTGGATCTGATTTGATTTAATTTGGAAGTGAACTAACTTGAATGTAAATTAGTGAATGTAAACTAAATGAATATGAATAAATGAATGTTAGTGAGATCCAGCGTTAAGGAATCAAATGTGAACAAATTGAAAACCAATTCAATGAATATTAATGAGAAGTGAATGTATATTGATTTGGTTATATATTGATTGGATATATATTGGTTTGTTGGATGTTAGTAGGATGATAGTTGTTTGATGGTTGAATTTGTGACTTTAGATTCCATTTGCTATATTGATATATATAGTTGTTCTATTGGTATATGTTGTCTATTGATTTTAATTTCTATATACATGTTTCTCATTTGTTTGTTGAGTGTTTAGTAGGTGTGGATGACGTATGCTTCGCATTTGAAGCTCGCTTTCACGCTATTTTCACTGTGTATGTTCGCTAATATTATATAAGGTACATATCTAGGATTACATATCATACTGTAACGCCCCGAAAATTTTCGACTTTCGAAAATTCAACATCGATACTCACTTTATCGACTGCCGAGAAATCGAAGGCCGAAAACCCGAAATGTTATGGTTTAAGAAAAGAATTTAAGAAAAGAGAAGAGAAAAAGATAGAAGATAGAGAGAAAAGAGAATAGAAAAAGATAGGGAAAAGAAAACAACAAAATAGAGAAGAGATAGAAAAATTTTAAATAGAAGAAAAAGAGAATAGAGAAGAGATACATAGAACAGAACAGAAGAACAACAGAACAACAGAATCTCACAATTCGCAGCGGAACAACATATAATAAATAAATGAATAATCTTTAAACAAAGAACTATATCAGTTATTACATTACATTACATTTCATCATATCATCAGAGTATACAACAACAACAACAAACAGTGCAGCGGAAAAAGAAATACTATATATTAGTAATACGCCATGCCTTCCAGCTTGCCTCCAGCAACTCCAGAATATCCAGAATATCCTGATAAACCGTAACTCTTGACTGCCCGTGTGGAAAATTGGTGGGCACCCAGAGTTTAGGAAGGAAAACAATAAACTCCAAGTCAGTCATGTGACTGGTGTGAGAACTCAAAACAGTTTATTTATCTTTAAAATCAAAATAGAGGAATATTTTTAAATCAATTCGCAATGCTTTTAAAAATGAGACTACCATAAGGCCTCCCGCACACACACACAATGCAAACGCAGAATCGGAGGAGATTTCTCCTTATGATAGTCAAAGATGCTTGATACGCATTTAAAATAATATTTGATATTATTACTAGTGTATAGTGTAGAAAAATTCATTTCGAAAGTAGAATATAAATCTTAGCCAGCATAGACATTTCGAACTATGCCTACTATAGCTAACTATGTTCAATAGCAGGTTACCGCCACATTCCATAGCAGGTTATACAACTAAAACCGTACAAGTCTCGTATTGTTTCTTTGGATTTCCAACGAATGATCAGGCCAAGGAACTTCCCATTGCCACATGAGAATGCTTTTGGATGGACATCCCCGAGAACAAAACCGGATCTCTACCAACACAAGGCCGGGTTACCCCTAACTGAGTAATAACTGACCGAATATGCCATCCCCCGGTCCTTTGGGACCTTTTCACCGAGCGCTCGTAATCAATTCACACAATCATAACAAAGTGTTTTCAACATGAGTAAGTATCTGGGCTCCATACCATGATACCACCCTTTTCCAGAAGAAAATGCACACATCCTAAAGGGCGCTACCCCTCATAACCTTGCTGCTTCTTTCCTGTTTTGACCATTCACGGGGTGTGAGGCTCGACGAAGTCACGTCCACAAAAACATACTTTATACAAAAGCCATGCTTTGGGTCAACAAATGATCAACACAATGATCACCCAGATAGACGATCAAATAAATGATCCTATCACAAATAATCAACACAATGATCATTTCAGCAACACTCAGCATGTCACATTACCAATTTGGGAATATATCGCTGATAACTTCAACTATATAACCTCTGAGCTCGTACATCTCAGAGAAGGGTGATAAGCTAAAAGAATAAATTCTCCGCCACCAACAGAAATATATTTGAAAGAAATCGGCTTTATATCTCAATTTGTAATGTCAGACATACAATCCATATAAGTCTGTTCCGGGCTCGAACAAAACCGAAGGCACTTACAAAGAAGTCCTTGCAATCCGGATATTCACAATCCTGACCGGATTTCCCATCACTTAGGGAGTCTCTATACCGTTGCAACTCAGTGCAGAGACAATCGACAGGTCATCCTATCGCTTTCGCAAATACCGGGTCTTCAACACCGATCTTCAATGCAATTCACAACGACGTATCACATATTCGGAATGGATTATACGACCCATGGTCTTTTCCCGGTTAACCCGAATAGTGAGCGCTTATTCAAAAATAAGTGTGGCATTCACATTCAAACAAATCACATCAAATACCCATTCAAAGGGAAATATTGATAGTCGGTTATTGAACTATCAATTGATATGCACAACATCACCAGATTCCAAATAATTTTCCAAATTATTTATTTTACAAAATATCCTTACAAGATATATTATTTTCAATAATTCAAAAATAAATCAATATTTATTTTTAGACAAATTCCTCTTTCCTTTATAAATTCCTTAGTTAATTTATAATCCAAAATATCTATGAATATTCGATTCCAATTATTCATTTCAATTTATCTTCAAAAAGATAAATTCTCTAATATTCACTTTATATTGGAAAATGTTTCCATACTTATTTATTCATAAGTAATTCACAAATTTTATTTATTTTCAATACTTGGAAAATATTCAATATACTTAAATCGAAATTAAGTATATATTTCATTCTTTAAGGAAATCATTCTCTTAAACATATTTATTTGGGCCAAAACGAATGTTACGTAAAACATCGTTACGACAACCCAAAATCACTAGTATAGGGATTCGAAATTAAAATAGATATATAAATCCCAATACTATACAAAACATTTCCTTTCGGAAATCATTTATTATAACAACAGTGTTATAATCTACCATTTCCTTTTATTTCTCGAAAACGTCTATTTCAACAATAAATGTTGAAATCTATGGTTTCGAATCTCAACATATTTTAAAACATCGTTAGATCGTTTTTAATTCAATTAAAAATATCACATTCTAAACATTTTCTTTAACATATCATTCGCTATTCAAAAACGTGAATATACTACGTTAACCAATTTCATCCTTTATTCATTTTATTTCTAAGGATTATTCACAGTCAAAAATGTGAATATAACTCCATTAATAGGTTTCAACAATTTACTTATCAAAATAAGTTGTTTGCGAATTTATAAAACAACGTTTATAAATCCCATTTCTAATTATTTTATAACAACTTCCTTTTATAAATTTTCTTTATTAACCTATTCGATTTATAACTCAATTATAAACTAAAGGTTCATATTATAAGTTAAACACTTATAAAACGATTATTTTACAAAATCGTTCTTTTAACTTCCCAAATTATAAATCTTATAACTTATAAGATTGTTTATTTATCCAAAATTCGTTCTTTCAATAACTTTATAAATTTTATAAACCTACTGTTTATAAAATTCCATTTATAACTTCACTGTTTAAAATTCTATAAATTTCATTCCATTATGAAATTCATTTTCACTTCATTCAAACACTTATAAAAACTCGTTTTATAATTTCAATATCTCAATTTATAAATATCCATTTATAAATCTCTTATATAAATCAATTCATATTAATATTTTAAAAACGTCTTTAAACTCCTTTATAATTTCATCATTTTGATTCATAAAATAATTAAATTTTATAAATCCGATATTTAAACTTTTCACAATAAATTCTAAAATCCCGATTAAACTATTTTATAAAATCATTAGCATCATATTCTCAAAAATCAGTTTTTAACTATATTTCTCAAAAATCATAATTTTTATAACTTTAAAAATTACAACATTTATTTATTTAAAATAGATCAAATTCCAAACATATAGTATATTTTCAAAAATCACTTTAAAAATCATTTTAAAATTTCAAAACTTAGTCCAATGATGCTACATACCAAATAGTCAATCACGACAACAACGATATCATATATCGATATGATAATCCATCAAATATCAAAATATCTGTAATCAAATAAATACTGTTGAGGAATCCAGTTGGATCCCTCCAACCTGTTTTCCTGCATCCACAAACATTAGCACACTACCAATTCCGCTCCAGTACGAAATTATCGCGGTATATGGGATTTAAAATATTATCCGCTTAATAGACGGCGCAATAGGGTCTCATCCGCTAAACCAAAAATGCGGGAAATCAATAACTCCAATATATACATATGCCAATATATATATATTGCTATTATATATAATACCAATTTCACTGTTTATGAAATATTCACGGTATATGTTTTTAATAAATAACATCCGCTTACTAACGGCGTATAATGTCTATTTTAACAATCAATATATAACAATCATCATTCAAACATGCATTCAAATATTTTAAATCTAACTATTTAAAATAAAATCGAAACTGATTCGATTGAGTGAGAAGTTCTCACCTTGATTTCAATTTCGTTTTAGCGATTTATTTCGAATAAAATTAAACGGACGTTTAATTTTACCCAAAATTCTCACTAACTCCAAACGACTCCAATCCAATTTCATTGCGTAGTGCTCGTCCATACGATTCCAACGCAACTAGTTTCGCGCGTTTTCGACCTCGTATGAAAAAGTTATGATTTTTTAAAGTTTACTCGATTTATATATATCTAATTTACAACAAACTTTAATAATTTTTAACCTACACAAGCCATAGCCGTGAGATCCACTGCAATTTCATCAAGGCCGTTCCCTACCTTCTCCCTCAACTCTCTCACGCAAACTACAGATAAACATCACGCATATAAACCCATAGAGCTCCAAATTAGGTTTAAATTTTGCCACCACCACGATCCACTTCGCGACGATCAGAGAGTTCCATCACGTAGCTCGTAACACAAGCTACCCACGGCCACCACCATGCCAAGCTCGGCCACCTATTCCCCCTCGAAAAACGTGCACAGCCGGCCCCCTTCAAGCCAAATTTGCCGATGATCCGTGAAGCCATTGACGATCATAACCGTTGAAATCCAAGATCTCATCGAGCTCTATACTTTTGTAGTTGGAGATTTCTGGAATCGATGAACGGATTTGGAGTTATTGAGGGAGGAAATGGAGTGATTTTCGGCCGTTCATATCAATGGAGGCGGCTGGTTAATAGAAATTAGGGTTTTATTATTTGTGAAGAGAGTGGGGGTCTATTTATAGGGAACCGACGAAACACTATTCATCCGAGAATTCCAAACTCCGATATATGCGCCGAAACTGACGTTCCTAGGGTTTATCCCGCGTTCCGGACACAATGGAACAGGTTTCGAAAGCTAATTCGGACATCTGTGCGAGTTATGGCTACAAACGTTCAATTTAAATTAAACCGATTTAAATCGATTTCTAGGCGTTTTAATTTGTACCGGACAAACGGTAAATCCAATTGACACGAAATTTTAAACCTTACAATAATATCACATTACGGATCCGATGAAACTGGTTTCGTCGAAATCCGAGACTTTTTGAAAAATGGCTATTTTAACTCGCCAAATTAATATTAAAAATAAATCGATGCGTTTCGAGCTGTCACGATCAAACGATAACTCCGATTGACACGAAAATTGAAATCCGGTAATAACTAACTATTACGGATCCAATGGAACTGGTTTCGTTCAATTCTGAGACTGTTCAAAAATTGGCTATTTTCACTAGTCGATTTAAATATTAAAATATTCAATTTTCACAAATTAACTTTTAATTCGATTTTAAAAGTTCTAAAATATCGTTCTACCTATAATATGATAAAATAAAATTTTACAAATCATTTTCAATCATATTTAACTCAATTTTCAATTATTTCCATAATTTAACATATTAAATTATTGATTTAATTATCCAATTAAATCCAATAATTCAAATAAAAATTTATTCGACTTATAAATTTCACTTATTAATATTTAAAATTAATTAAATATTCAAATTTTAATTATCAAAAATTCTGGGTCGTTACAATCTTCCCCACTTAAAAGAATTTCGTCCTCGAAATTAACAAGTAAGAAAAATTACAGAATTTATTAATTTTCCCAAAATTCATAGTTAAACTTCTTACAAATCTTTACTAAGTTTTCAAAATCATACTTAGTTATCTTTTTCAAAAGCAATTACTATTGTTTAACTTTCAATTCCAAATAAAAGTTAAAGTTTTCAAAATTTTCCCATTTTCTCAAATTTTTTCTAACGCCTTAAATTTCCGGAAAAATTCGCCATAGTCTCCTTTGCGCGGCTCGATCCGAAAAAAAATGACAGTATATATATCACAAATATACATCTCATCAAGTAATGAGGCATCCCGCAGGGAAAAAAAGTATAAAAGTACGGTATGTAATCCGAGATATGTACCTTATATTTTATTTGCGAGCATATATGGCTAATATAGAGCAAAAGCGAGCTCCAAATGCGAAGCAAACGCGATCCGCACCTACTAATTACTCAACAAACAACATGAGAATCATGCATATAGATAATAATATCGATATACAACATATAGCAACATAATAACTATATATGCCAACATAGCTATGCAGTAAAAGCAATATATTCAACCATCAACCAACTAACATCCATAACCAATTAATATTCATTCATATTTTCATTAATATTCAATGAAATGGTTTTCAATTTAATCATATTTGATTCATATACAGTGGATGTTCTTACTAACATTCATTTTCAATTAGTTTATATTCACTAATCCATATTCAAGTTGGTTCACTTCCAAATCACATTCAATTCTATTTAAGATTCACTAACTTCCAATTGAATTTCAATTACTTTAGCTTCCAATTTCATTAACACTTAATGAATCATATACAATCAATCAACTAACAATCATATAGCAATCAATGTATATATTTTAATTTCAACCAAATTCCTTTGCTTATCAATTGGTTTAATTAATTTGATTTTAATGAATTAAAACTTTCATTCATTACTTCCTTTCAATTTTTATTTACATTCAATTGATTATCATTCAATCCATTTATTCAATTCAATTACAAAGTTGAATTTCATTTAATAACTTAAATTCCCACTTGTAAATAAATTCAGATTTCAATTCTAAAGTAATTTCCATTTAACTTTAAATTCACTTTTATTTTACAACTCATATTCATAAACATATTCATATAGTTTCACTTTTCATATACATATGTTTATTTCACAATTGTAAATCGCTTTAATTATAATTCAATTCTTATAATTCATTTTACTTAATTATTCCTTTATTTAGATTATTCAAACTTAACAATCAACTTATATACACTTTAATAATTCTGAAAAATTATTTCTTTTATATATAAAATATACTCAAGGCAAAATTATTTCATTTACCCAATTTAAAAACAATATTGTGTCGAATTGTTCTATTCAAGCGTTTAGAAACCCCTTCGGCATAGTTGTCGAGACCACGCTGACAAAGGTTCATATGCCACTCAACAAACCAATCATCACAATATAAAACAATTTTATATTCACTAACAAATACGCTCTCATAGCTATTATTACACTCAAACTCATTCTAGAGTACTACTGACTCTATCTCTAATGAGTAATACCCAACAGAACCATGATTGTCGCTTAACCATATGCTTTGGTACCAAATGTAACGCCCCGAAAATTTTCGACTTTCGAAAATTCAACATCGATACTCACTTTATCGACTACCGAGAAATCGAAGGCCGAAAACCCGAAATGTTATGGTTTAAGAAAAGAATTTAAGAAAAGAGAAGAGAAAAAGATAGAAGATAGGGAGAAAAGAGAATAGAAAAAGATAGGGAAAAGAAAACAACAAAATAGAGAAGAGATAGAAAAATTTTAAATAGAAGAAAAAGAGAATAGAGAAGAGATACATAGAACAGAACAGAAGAACAACAGAACAACAGAATCTCACAATTCGCAGCGGAACAACATATAATAAATAAATGAATAATCTTTAAACAAAGAACTATATCAGTTATTACATTACATTACATTTCATCATATCATCAGAGTATACAACAACAACAACAAACAGTGCAGCGGAAAAAGAAATACTATATATTAGTAATACGTCATGCCTTCCAGCTTGCCTCCAGCAACTCCAGAATATCCAGAATATCCTGATAAACCTTAACTCTTGACTGCCCGTGTGGAAAATTGGTGGGCACCCAGAGTTTAGGAAGGAAAACAATAAACTCCAAGTCAGTCATGTGACTGGTGTGAGAACTCAAAACAGTTTATTTATCTTTAAAATCAAAATAGAGGAATATTTTTAAATCAATTCGCAATGCTTTTAAAAATGAGACTACCATAAGGCCTCCCGCACACACACACAATGCAAATGCAGAATCGGAGGAGATTTCTCCTTATGATAGTCAAAGATGCTTGATACGCATTTAAAATAATATTTGATATTATTACTAGTGTATAGTGTAGAAAAATTCATTTCGAAAGTAGAATATAAATCTTAGCCAGCATAGACATTTCGAACTATGCCTACTATAGCTAACTATGTTCAATAGCAGGTTACCGCCACATTCCATAGCAGGTTATACAACTAAAACCGTACAAGTCTCGTATTGTTTCTTTGGATTTCCAACGAATGATCAGGCCAAGGAACTTCCCATTGCCACATGAGAATGCCTCTGGATGGACATCCCCGAGAACCAAACCGGATCTCTACCAATACAAGGCCGGGTTACCCCTAACTGAGTAACAACTGACCGAATATGCCATCCCCCGGTCCTTTGGGACCTTTTCACCGAGCGCTCGTAATCAATTCACACAATCATAACAAAGTGTTTTCAACATAAGTAAGAATCTGGGCTCCATACCATGATACCACCCTTTTCCAGAAGGAAATGCACACATCCTAAAGGGCGCTACCCCTCATAACCTTGCTGCTTCTTTCCTGTTTTGACCATTCACGGGGTGTGAGGCTCGACGAAGTCACGTCCACAAAAACATACTTTATACAAAAGCCATGCTTTGGGTCAACAAATGATCAACACAATGATCACCCAGATAGACGATCAAATAAATGATCCTATCACAAATAATCAACACAATGATCATTTCAGCAACACTCAGCATGTCACATTACCAATTTGGGAATATATCGCTGATAACTTCAACTATATAACCTCTGAGCTCGTACGTCTCAGAGAAGGGTGTTAAGCTAAAAGAATAAATTCTCCGCCACCAACAGAAATATATTTGAAAGAAATCGGCTTTATATCTCAATTTGTAATGTCAGACATACAATCCATACAAGTCTGTTCCGGGCTCGAACAAAACCGAAGGCACTTACAAAGAAGTCCTTGCAATCCGGATATTCACAATCCTGATCGGATTTCCCATCACTTAGGGAGTCTCTATACCGTTGCAACTCAGTGCAGAGACAATCGACAAGTCATCCTATCGCTTTCGCAAATACCGGGTCTTCAACACCGATCTTCAATGCAATTCACAACGACGTATCACATATTCGGAATGGGTTATACGACCCCATGGTCTTTTCCCGGTTAACCCGAATAGTGAGCGCTTATTCAAAAATAAGTGTGGCATTCACATTCAAACAAATCACATCAAATACCTATTCAAAGGGAAATATTGATAGTAGGTTATTGAACTATCAATGGATATGCACAACATCACCAGATCCCAAATAATTTTCCAAATTATTTATTTTCCAAAATATCCTTACAAGATATATTATTTTCAATGCTTCAAAAATAAATCAATATTTATTTTTAGACCAATTCCTCTTTCCTTAATAAATTCCTTAGTGAATTTATAATCCAAAATATCTATGAATATTCGATTCCAATTATTCATTTCAATTTATCTTCAAAAAGATAAATTCTCTAATATTCACTTTATATTGGAAAATGTTTCCATACTTATTTATTCATAAGTAATTCACAAATTTTATTTATTTTCAATACTTGGAAAATATTCAATATACTTAAATCGAAATTAAGTATATATTTCATTTTTTAAGGAAATCATTCTCTTAAACATATTTATTTGGGCCAAAACGAATGTTACGTAAAACATCGTTACGACAACCCAAAATCACTAGTATAGGGATTCGAAATTAAAATAGATATATAAATCCCAATACTATACAAAACATTTCCTTTCGGAAATCATTTATTATAACAACAGTGTTATAATCTACCATTTCCTTTTATTTCTCGAAAACGTCTATTTCAACAATAAATGTTGAAATCTATGGTTTCGAATCTCAACATATTTTAAAACATCGTTAGATCGTTTTTAATTCAATTTAAAATATCACATTCTAAACATTTTCTTTAGCATATCATTCACTATTCAAAAACGTGAATATACTACGTTAACCAATTTCATCCTTTATTCATTTTATTTCTAAGGATTATTCAAAGTCAAAAATGTGAATATAACTCCATTAATAGGTTTCAACAATTTACTTATCAAAATAAGTTGTTTGCGAATTTATAAAACAACGTTTATAAATCCCATTTCTAATTATTTTATAACAACTTCCTTTTATAAATTTTCTTTATTAACCTATTCGATTTATAACTCAATTATAAACTAAAGGTTCATATTATAAGTTAAACACTTATAAAACGATTATTTTACAAAATCGTTCTTTTAACTTCCCAAATTATAAATCTTATAACTTATAAGATTGTTTATTTATCCAAAATTCGTTCTTTCAATAACTTTATAAATTTTATAAACCTACTGTTTATAAAATTCCATTTATAACTTCACTGTTTAAAATTCTATAAATTTCATTCCATTATGAAATTCATTTTCACTTCATTCAAACACTTATAAAAACTCGTTTTATAATTTCAATATCTCAATTTATAAATATCCATTTATAAATCTCTTATATAAATCAATTCATATTAATATTTTTAAAATGTCTTTAAACTCCTTTATAATTTCATCATTTTGATTCATAAAATAATTAAATTTTATAAATCCTATATTTAAACTTTTCACAATAAATTCTAAAATCCCGATTAAACTATTTTATAAAATCATTAGCATCATATTCTCAAAAATCAGTTTTTAACTATATTTCTCAAAAATCATAATTTTTATAACTTTAAAAATTATAACGTTTATTTATTTAAAATAGATCAAATTCCAAACATATAGTATATTTTCAAAAATCACTTTAAAAATCATTTTAAAATTTCAAAACTTGGTCCAATGATGCTACATACCAAATAGTCAATCACGACAACAACGATATCATATATCGATATGATAATCCATCAAATATCAAAATATCTGTAATCAAATAAATACTGTTGAGGAATCCAGTTGGATCCCTCCAACCTGTTTTCCTGCATCCACAAACATTAGCACAATACCAATTCCGCTCCAGTACGAAATTATCGCGGTATATGGGATTTAAAATATTATCCGCTTAATAGACGGCGCAATAGGGTCTCATCCGCTAAACAAAAAATGAGAAATCAATAACTCCAATATATACATATGCCAATATATATATATTGCTATTATATATAATACCAATTTCACTGTTTATGAAATATTCGCGGTATATGTTTTTAATAAATAACATCCGCTTACTAACGGCGTATAATGTCTATTTTAACAATCAATATATAACAATCATCATTCAAACATGCATTCAAATATTTTAAATCTAACTATTTAAAATAAAATCGAAACTGATTCGATTGAGTGAGAAGTTCTCACCTTGATTTCAATTTCGTTTTAGCGATTTATTTCGAATAAAATTAAACGGACGTTTAATTTTACCCAAAATTCTCACTAACTCCAAACGACTCCAATCCAATTTCATCGCGTAGTGCTCGTCCATACGATTCCAACGCAACTGGTTTCGCGCGTTTTCGACCTCGTATGAAAAAGTTATGATTTTTTAAAGTTTACTCGATTTATATATATCTAATTTACAACAAACTTTAATAATTTTTAACCTACACAAGCCATAGCCGTGAGATCCACTGCAGTTTCATCAAGGCCGTTCCTTACCTTCTCCCTCAACTCTCTCACGCAAACTACAGATAAACATCACGCATATAAACCCATAGAGCTCCAAATTAGGTTTAAATTTTGCCACCACCACGATCCACTTCGCGACGATCAGAGAGTTCCATCACGTAGCTCGTAACACAAGCTACCCACGGCCACCACCATGCCAAGCTCGGCCACCTATTCCCCCTCGAAAAACGTGCGCAGCCGGCCCCCTTCAAGCCAAATTTGCCGATGATCCGTGAAGCCATTGACGATCATAACCGTTGAAATCCAAGATCTCATCGAGCTCTATACTTTTGTAGTTGGAGATTTCTGGAATCGATGAACGGATTTGGAGTTATTGAGGGAGGAAGTGGAGTGATTTTCGGCCGTTCATATCAATGGAGGCGGCTGGTTAATAGAAATTAGGGTTTTATTATTTGTGAAGAGAGTGGGGGTCTATTTATAGGGAACCGACGAAACACTATTCATCCGAGAATTCCAAACTCCGATTTATGCGCCGAAACTGACGTTCCTAGGGTTTATCCCGCGTTCCGGACACAATGGAACAGGTTTCGAAAGCTAATTCGGACATCTGTGCGAGTTATGGCTACAAACGTTCAATTTAAATTAAACCGATTTAAATCGATTTCTAGGCGTTTTAATTTGTACCGGACAAACGGTAAATCCAATTGACACGAAATTTTAAACCTTACAATAATATCACATTACGGATCCGATGAAATTGGTTTCGTCGAAATCCGAGACTTTTTGAAAAATGGCTATTTTAACTCGCCAAATTAATATTAAAAATAAATCGATGCGTTTCGAGCTGCCACGATCAAACGATAACTCCGATTGACACGAAAATTGAAATCCAGTAATAACTAACTATTACGCATCCAATGGAACTAGTTTCGTTCAATTCTGAGACTGTTCAAAAATTGGCTATTTTCACTAGTCGATTTAAATATTAAAATATTCAATTTTCACAAATTAACTTTTAATTCGATTTTAAAAGTTCTAAAATATCGTTCTAACTATAATATGATAAAATAAAATTTTACAAATCATTTTCAATCATATTTAACTCAATTTTCAATTATTTCCATAATTTAACATATTAAATTATCGATTTAATTATCCAATTAAATCCAATAATTAAAATAAAAATTTATTCGACTTATAAATTTCACTTATTAATATTTAAAATTAATTAAATATTCAAATTTTAATTATCAAAAATTCTGGGTCGTTACACATACTTTTATATTTTTCCCCATGGGACGTCTCATCCTCGAAGATGAGATGTATATTTGCGATATATATACACACACACATATATATAATGACTTTTTTCAGATCGAACCGCGCAAAGGAGGCTATGTCGAATTTTTTTTAAAATTTAAGGCATTAGAAACTTTTTGAGAAATTTGAAAATTTTTTGGTAACTATAATATTGATTTTGAGCTAAAGGTTAAACGATATTAGTTGGCTTGGAAAAGTTAATCATGAATGGATTTGAAAATTTAAAAAGTTTTTATAAGAAGTTTAACTGATGGATTTTGGAAAAGGTTAAAAGGTTTAAATAAATTTGATATCTAATTTGAACGATTTGTTTTGAAAAGTTAATGGATTTTGTGGCTTTTTCTTACTTGATAATTTCGGGGACGAAATTCTTTTACGTATGGGAGAATGTAATGACCCAAAACTTCAGTCATTCGAAAGTCGGATATTTACTTGATTTTAAATATTCACAAATTAATTTTGTAAGTTGAATAACGTGTATTTCAAATATAAGGATTTATTTGGATAATTAAATTGTTAATTTAATATTTGAAATTGTGTAATAAATTAAGATTTGAATTTAATTGAATAAAAATGATTTATAAAGTTGAATTAAATTCTATTTGAATTAGAATGATGTTGGTAAACTTTTGAAATTGATTTAAAAGTTAATTTATGTAAATTGGAAGTTTTAATATTTAATTAACACGTAAAAATAGACATTTTTGACTTAGTCTCGCATTTCGACGAAATAGTTTCATTGGATCCGTAATGTTATATTATTGTAGGATTTCAAATTTCGTGTCAAACGGACTTACGGTTTGGTTGTGGAAAGCTGAAACACATATAAATTTATTTAAGTAAATTTATTTAAATAAGTCGATTCAAAAACCTATTTTCCAAATAAGATGGAATTGAATTTCGATATATATTCCATTGTGTTCGGAATAGGGGTAAAATATTATAAATGCCAGGCGGCACGCTTCGATTGGAGTTAGAAAAATTTCCGGATGAATAGTACGCGAAATTTTTCTATGAAAGGACCTCAATTTGTCCATTTTTCACAAACCCTAAAGAGAAACCCTAACCGCCATATTCATTTCGATGGCAAGTTTCTTCCCAACTTTCTTCCCTCCGATCTCCTCATCCATCCACTTTCATCGAAAACTTCCAACTGCAATGTTGTAGAGCTCAATGAGCTCTATAAATCCAACGGTTATGATCATATAAAGCAAAGCAAATTGACGACAATTTGAGTTTGAACGTGGCGCGTTCATCCACGTTTTTCCACGTGATGGAGAGGCCGAGCTCGACCGCCTTTTGGGTATTGATGGAGTGGTGGACAAGCTTCAAAATGGCATCGTCTGATCAACCTCTCGACGAGTAGTGGTGGTGCGACATCGAAAAGATGAAGGTGTATGTTTTGATGCTCGCATCCTTGCCTATGAACGATGATGGAGAAAATAAAACGTGGCCCCGATCTCAAGGAAGCAACGGCCATGATGGCTTGGTAATAAAAAAATGAAATTTATTTGTACATAAATTTGTGTGTTCTTATAAAAATCATATCTTTCACATACGAGGTCGAAATTTAAACAAGTTGCGCTAGGTTCGTATTGATGAACATTATATGATGAAGCCTATTTGGAGTTGATTGGAGCTAGTGAAAATTTTGAGTAAAATTAAACGCATGTTTAATTTTATTTGGAATAAAACGCTGCAATGTCTATTGGAATCAAAGTGAGTACAACTCACTCTTTCTGTCTTGTTGATATTTTTATGTAAGTGAGAATAAATTTTATTTATAATGATTGATGATTATTTGGATGATATATGATATATTTTATATATATATATATATGATATTTATATGCCAGGATTGATATGATTGATGTGAATCACCTTATTTATTGCTTTTGTAGCATTTGGCCATATTTTGAAATTTTAAAAATATTAAAATGATGATTTCAAATTTAAAAGGATTTCAAAGTGATTTTGAAAATAGATGTTTTATTGATTTTTGAATTCTTAAGAAAATGAATTTATTTTAAATAAGTAAAAAGTTATAATTTTTATGTTATAAAAATTATGACTTTTGCGGAATATACTTAAATATGATTTTTGAAGTAATATAACTTTTAATAATGATTTGTAAATTTTTAAAAGAAGAAGTTTATTAAGATAGAATCGAAATATTATTTTTGAAATATGGAGTTAACTATTTTGTAAAATAAGTTAAAAATGAGAATTTTGGATTTATTATAAACAGTTTATACACAAGATTTATAAAATTGATATTTTATAAATAAAAAGTAAGGGAATTGCATACGAGCTTTGTAAGTGTTTAAAATGAGATTATAATTGAATCTTATAAGTAAATAAGATTTGTAAATTGATGAAGTTATAAAAAGAATGAATTTATTAATAAGAGATTTATAAGTAAATTAACTTATAATTGGATTTTGAGAGATAAATGAAATTAGTTAATAAAGGAATTTTATATATGGAAGTTTATAACATATATATGGAATTCATAAACATTATTTTATAAGTGTGAAATAAATTTAATTTGATGAGATAGATATGGAAGTTTATGAAGGAATTATATTCACGATTTTGGATAGTCAATAATCCTTTTAAATTAAAATGTGTTGATTATATTAACTTTGGTCACTTGCAACTGCCTTACTCATCAAATCAAGTTATCAGGTTATATTGGAACGAACTACAAGGTAGACACTACCCTGCTGTTGATGTTGAAGCTTTGCATTGGAATGCCAAACCACATTCTGTATCACTTGTGTATAAACATTTGCAAACACCTGGTAGCATTTCTTTTAAGTGGTGTGAGGTTATATGGACTGCTGATTCTACTCCTAAGGACAACCTCATGCTTTGGAAAGTTGTTTAGAGTGCATTGTTAACTAAAAGCAGGCTTATGGAGTTGGGTTTTGATTCTGGATTAAACTGCCTTTTCTGTGATAATGCACAGAGACCACATAGCACTTGTTTTTTCAATGTACTTATACTTTGGTACTATTTGATAAAATGATGAGGCTTGCTGGTTGTAACTTGCTATCTGGGCTTAGAGCTGTGGAACTTGACATGATTTTTAAAGCTACTAGGTGGCGTACAATGAAAGCTAGATGCATTATTATCTGTCTTAAAAAGTACATGTCAACTGTGTGGTTGGAGAGGAACTTGATTTGTTTTGAAAAGAAGAGGAGGGATGAAAATGTGTTATGGGAAGTTTTGAAGAAGGATATCTATCAGGCCATGTTGATCTTACCAACAATTCCAGCTGGATTCAGAGATGTGTGGAGTTAGTTGGTTGTCAGTGTGTTTACTTCTTCTCTAAGTTTTGCTTGGTGTGTTTGTTTTTTCTTCTTTACTTACCTTGTTTACCCAGTGTGTTTGTCTTTTGCTTGGTTCATTTCTTTGAACAAGCTTATGTTTTTTATTGTGTTGTTGCAATAAAATAAGGTAGGGGCCCTGTTAACCCCGCTAGCCATTGCTAAAAAAAATGTGTAGAAACTACGAATTTGGTTAGAATTATATTCACGACTTTGGACAGTGAATAATCATTTAAATAAAATGAATGTTTTGGAAAGTGGTATTTTAAAATGAAGTTTAAATGGTTTGAAAATAAAGTAAATTGTGAATTCACTTATTATTAAAATAAGTATATGGAAATGTTTTTCAAATAGTGAAATATTGAA
Source organism: Allium cepa (assembly GCA_030765085.1). Classification (NCBI taxonomy): domain Eukaryota; kingdom Viridiplantae; phylum Streptophyta; class Magnoliopsida; order Asparagales; family Amaryllidaceae; genus Allium; species Allium cepa. Next base: position 135,563,448 of record CM060945.1, read on the forward strand.
ATGGTTTTGAGAATATATCCTTTTGAAGATAATTTTAAGTGAATAATTTGGAAAGTGATTTAATTAATAAAAGATTAGTGAAAAGGGCTCAGTGACTACTTATGGTGCTAGATAACTGTTGTTTTCTTTGATAGTTAAATAACCGACTATCAAATTTGGCCATTTTAGTTCCACAACTTGATGTGAGAACTATTTAATCGTACACTTAGTACGTAGCCATCTGTGTAGGCTTGATTATCGTTTGCGTTGGGATGTTGATTCGTGTAGTGCAGACTGATTACTCCAATCAATCGAGCTTCCTTCTTGGCCGAAGGATAGTAAGTTGAAAGTTGGAGACGTGATAAGTCTATGAAACTTAGTTTCTACGCTAGGTTGAGAAACGTATTTGCATTGTTGGTGCGAAGAGACCGGGACCGGTTTATCCGAAAACCACTTCAGACCAACATTTATGCGACAATTGTGCAGGTTGGTTGAAGATATTGATATTTACGATTTTCATAGTGGAGGACTGCTTATTGATCGTTTGGGGTTAAAATCCCAAAATACATTCTGTAGTAGTAGTCTCTTAGTTGTGAAATATCCAATGCAAGGACTATTTATTCGTTACTAATCCTATGAATTTCATGACAGGATGCGGTAGGAAAGTATCTTCGATTTGTCCTGTTCCTGAACAACTTATATGGATGAGTGTTTCATATTGCATTTCTAAGATTACGTACATTAATTTTTACAAACATACATCAATGGTGGCGGAGAAGGCCACTTTCTTAGCCTAACACCCTCCTTAAAACATATGAGCTTAATGGTTGTATTTTTTGGAAGGCGATTAGTAGTTAGCGAAAATAACAATGTGGCATTCATAGGGATGTGATATGTGATATGTGAAAGGTAATCGTTACCTCAGGCCTCATCAACCGAAAATGACCGAAACAGGGTTAGATGCGGTAGGGCTAAGTGGGTCATTCCTAATTAGGATATGATCATCCTCTTCTAAATATATTTCCCACCGCCATGTCGTTTGAGATGTAAATTAATTTGGTTTGTATGCTTTGAGGGCCCTCGAAAAAGTCAGTAATGACCGGAGGATGACATATTCGGTATTACCTTGTTATAGAGGTAGGCGAGGTAGGCCGGTCTTGTGTTGGTAGAGGGCAGATGTTCTGTGCCTCGGTATAGTCCTCTAGAGATGTACTACCGGAAGGTAGTCCCTTCACCTGGTCATTTGTATGGAAATCCAAACTCCGCTACGTGCCTACAATTTTGATTGTATTACCCACTTTGGGCTATATGCTGGAATTTAGTCAATATAACTATTCCGGCTATGATTAATATTATTTGTGTAATAGACACTATTATAGTACAAGAGAATTTGATATAAAATGTTTTGGTTATGGTAAGGTAAAAACATGTCTGTTTTTATGTGTGGGTGTGTCTTACGAGATACTCATTTTTTGAAAAGGAAAGTTTTGCTAATTTAATAAACTCAGTTGAGTGTGTTTCTCACACTGGTTTACCAGACTGATCCGGGTGTTCTTCCATATCAATGCTCGAGTCAGACCGAGTATATTTACAAGTTCATATTTGGTGCTTTTGGAGCTTTGGCAGGAGAGCTGGAAATATTCATTTTCGTATATAAGTTTATGTTCATTTTTGTGTTGTTTTTTATTTTTATTATCAGCAATTGTAAGGAAAGGTTATTATAAATGTCCAAACTAATGACTAGTGATTGATTGTTGAACTCTTATTGATGTATGTATATACAGTTTCTGTTTTGTAAAGATCATCGATATGGTATTATATGTTTTCCACCGCGATGTGAAATTCTGTATTGTTTTGTTTGGTTCTCTCTTCTCTCTTTCTTCTCTTCTCTTCTTCTCTCTTCTTTTCTTTCTCATGACTTTCCGTCAGTCTGTGCTTTTGGGTCGGACATGTGTGGATTATAGTCGATTCGAAGGGTATGGATTTGCGGGTCGTCACATCCTTGATATAAATTTGCACTAGAGACGCTGCGGTCATATGCTTCTAATGGGACTAAAATGGGCACTTTTAGTTAGTCTATCTTTTGTGACCTAAATACCTTCATTGCCCTTTTGACTCTTAGATAACCCGTCTATAAAGTCCATTGACATATGCTCCTATTTTCAAGTTAGAATCTCCAATGATAATAACAATCCTTCGGCTTTCCTTGCTTTGCCTTTATCCTTTGGCATGTTAAACATTCGAAAATAAATTCAACAATCCTCTTCTTCGTCTTTGGCCAATAGAAAATTCTCTTCTTATCCCTATACATCTTATATCCTCTGGGGTGAATGGTTATCCTTGAATGGTGGCACTCAGCAAGCAAAATTTTATTTTTTCAAAATCCTAAAGTGTTTGGATTGAAGCACTCTTTATTCATAGTTACAAACCTAATTTCCTTATTAACTTCCACCCTTACCTACAGTTTATCGCCATATAGGTGTTCTTGTGAAATTTCCTTATTTACACTATTTCACAATATGTATACAGCGACCCAATCCTATCCCTATAATCAACCCAATGATAAAACAAGAACATATCTTATACCATATCCTATGGTTTTTCTATAACCTAAGAGAGACAACTTGTGATTACAACCCAAATACTCTAAAAGAATTTTTGTTGAAAGCTACCATTCATCATCAGCTAGTATTAATGATGTTGTGGTCTTAACACCCCTTACTAAATTAAGATGGACATTTTGAGTATGTCATTTCACAATCACCTACCTTCCTTAATTTGCCTTCTTGGTTTCTAATAAATGTCAATCTCCAATAATGATTTATCATTAATGTCAAAATTTGACCATATAATCAATCTTCATTTAACCCTTTAATCTATTTACTGATTTCAAAATCCATCTATTATGCCTATTCAATTCCTCCATAGATACCATATTAAATTCTTTAGTCAGTCACTATTTAATTTGCTTTAACTCTCTATTAATTACAAATTTATGGCCCATTAAATTTGTAATTAACGTTCATAAATCCTAGTCCTACAAGTACTACGCTTTAAATAATAATACAAAAGTTGTTGTAAATTACATGATTTATATATTTTATCTTTAATCGGTAAGAACGGTTATATGTATTTATATAATCCTATTTCTAACTATTACTTTCTAAAACATAACATTCTTTCCACATTTAATTTACCAGAGTTGTGCTTCAAAAACAGATTGTCGTTAAAATTTTCCATAAATTAACCAAAATGATATCTTTGCTTCATTTTAAATTGCAAGGAATTATTTCCTTTCTTTTATCAAAATAGACAATGTAAAAGAAGTTACATCACTTAAGCATTTTGTTACATCTTAGACGTCGAACATACTCATTGGAGTTTATAGTTGCCATGCAGGTTTCGATTATTTTTTGTCACCGTGCATGTCGGTATGGACTCATTAGTATGTTTCATTGTTTTGTGTACTTATTGTTTATAGTTGCTTGCCATTATTTGATTGTTTCTTGTTGTTGCCGGCAATTGTTTGTTGTTTTTTTTGTTAATCGATGTTTGTAAAGTTATTGTTGTTTCTTATTCTGTATGATATGTAGTTTGTATGCTAGTTATTGTTGCATATTGATTATTTATTATTGCTTATTATCGAATATTTATCGTTGCATGTTGTTGTTTGATTTTTATTGTTATTTGTTACTTTTTTGTATGTTTGGTAGTATGTTTATAAATTATTGTTTTCTGTTGCTACTTGGTGTGTATTTGGTTTCTTTATGCTAATTATAATTATATGCTAAAGTATGTTCAGAGGGAGATAACGATAGTAATCTAAAATATATCAAATAATCCATGCCTATTGTAGGGTCTAGATTGGATCTATTTAAGTCCATTACATATTATGGCTTGGAGTTAATGGTGCATTTAGATACCGACTTATTTGCTTACTCTCCAATTGATAGTCACGTATGTTTGTGATAGTATCAGTTACTACACTAAAATTATACATCTTTAAAAAAAAAATTCTTCTTACATTAAAAATGCAATTACATGGTTTGATATATCATATTTATTTGATATGATTTCTATATGTGTAGTTTAGCATGCCCAAATTCAGATAATATGTTGCAATTGTGTTTAATCCTCTTTGTTGAGTACACATTAAGGTACATGGATGCAGTTGCCGGCCACTTAGATGCTTACTCACTTTTATTTGCATCTAAATGGTATGCTCTTAGTATGAAAGACGTATGTGAGATCTATAGTATAGACTTAGGTATATATGCTTATATGTCCTTGAATATGAGATTCCTTTGATATGGGATGCCAACTATATGAGATATGTACATATATCTATGTTGTTTTGGGATGTCTTTGGAACTAGTCATACAAAGGAGGTGTCATCGAATTTTTCCTAAATAAGAGGGCTTTGAAAGCCTAAGGGTTGGGAGACATTTTCCTTACATCGGGAATTTCGAGGAAGAAATCCTTTTAAGGATGGGAGAATGTGACAACCTGCATTTTAATGATAGGCTATTTAAATAATTAATTTAAACATTGAATCGTTATTGAATCTAAGGTTAAACATATAAATTTTTGTGTACAGTCAAATTAGAACTCGAGACCACTTCAATTAAGTCCAAATCTACATTGTGAATCAAAATGAGTATAAATATCATTATGTTTGGAAGCATGGTGTTTTTACGATTTATGTATTGGTACTTTATAATAACACGGCGTAGTTGAATCTACAGTGATCGCGATTGACGGTTTGTGTTTTGAGATGAGAATTTCATTAAGAGATGCAAGGTTGAGGAATTTTGGAATTAGGCTATCCGATGGTTGAAACGACCTCGAAATACGTGAAATTATCATCTTGGGGCTTTCAGTTCTATCAAAATGTTTAGTAGAGGACATATAAAACCTATCCCACCCCAAATTGTCCACCAAGAACTTATAAATTGAGCCTAGGTTCAGTCCATAAAAATGTAGAGCCAGCATCTACCGTCACCCATGCTATACACTTAAGACTGTCATTTCTATGTTTCAACATATTTTTCTTAGTGCTTGACATATTGTTATTAAGCTGAAGTTGCCAAAATTAGTCTTGTTGCAGTAATTATTATGCATCCATATTGACCATATACTTTCCTTAGCAATAAGTTGCAAGATAAGTTTTAAACTAGCTATTATTCTAAGTTCTGTAAAACTCTTAATGCCAATGCCACCTTCTCATTTGGGCCTGCATAATTTACTCCATGATATTTTATGTCACTTACTAGCCCAAAAAAAATCGGCATACATATCATCAAGTTTAATAATAGAAACAGTAGGCATATGGTAGACCAATAACCAATATAGCACCATAGGTAATATCACAGTGTGGATCGATTCTGCCCTGCCTACCAAAGAGAGCATATTGTTGTACCAACTGTTAAATTTCCCCATAACCTTCTGAAATGATGACGTGCATTCATCATAATATAAGTAGTCAGTGGAGATAGGAACCCAGATAATTTGTAGGAAGTGATGCTTCCTTTAGTTGAAGAATACCCTGTAGTTCCTCTTTATTTGTGGATATTTTGCTGAAATAGACCTTGGTTTTAGATTGGTTTAAAGCTAGCCTTGCCACCCTACTTAGACAATCCTTGATGCCTTTAAAAGTGGTTGCACTTTTAACCTTTGCTATGGCAAAAAATATGACATCATCAAGGTAAAATAAATGAGATATAATAGGTTGCATGGTATTGATTGGTGTTATTATTCCCCTTTTGATTGCTGCCTCAAGTTGTAAGGACATATATTCCATTGCTATACAAAAAGTTAAGGAGACAAAGGGTCTCTTTGCCTTATCCCTCCAGCAGAAGTGATCATCCCTTGTGGAACTCCATTAATGAGGATAGAAAAAGTTGGTGTTGTGATACATGCTTGTATGAGATTGATGATCTGAGTTGGGAAGTTCATTCTTTGTTGCATGTGACAAATAAAACAACTATTCAACCTATCATATGCACATTGGAGATCCATTTCAATACAAATTTTTTAAATGCCCCTCTTTTTAAAATTCCTAATATTCTCATGTGCTAATAATATCTTTTCTACAATTTTTCTTCTAGGATAAAAGCATATTCGCTGTCAGAAATTAGAAAGGGGATAAAACCTTTTATCCTTTTGTAGAGTACCTTTGATATTATCTTATAAAGAACATTGCAATAGGATATGGCCCTAAAATGAGATATATTAGGAGGCTTTTAAATTTTTGGTACAAGAGTTATGAATGTAGGGTTTAAGCCTTATGGTACATCAACATGTGCGTAAACATGATTAACAATAAGGATAAGCTCATCATTGTTTTGAGACCAGTGAATTTTTAAATTTTTTTAGGAGAATCCATCTTCCTAGATACTTTTCATCCTTGATTGAGAAAAAAAAAATCATATTTCCTTCTTATATACAGGTTAAATTATGTATGCTTTTCCATTCTCATTAATCATTTTCCTGAATTTGTTATCTGGGAAGTTGTATTCATGGTCCCCATTGAATACGTCAGTGCAATAATGCACAACTTATTCCTGAATCAACCTGTATCATAGATGAGTTCATTATTTGCATCCAACAAGGCCATGATATTATTTTTTTATCTTCTCATATTCATCCTAGCATTAAAAAAATTGAATTAGTATCACCTTTATGTAACCAAGTAATTTTAGATTTTTGTTTAGCCTTAATATATTCCCATGCATCCTATGCTTTAAATCATTGCATGCTATGATCATATCGTCTAAAAGATAAACATCTTTCCGGATTATTATCCGCCTCTAAAAGTTTTTGTGGAAAGTGGACTGCAATGTTGACAAATCTTCAGTATCTTTGGGTCTTGTTTTGTTCCAGGCCATTAAGTTTTGTTTGATTCTTCTAAGTTTAATCATTATTTGTTGAACTGGAGTACCCCATGCAAAATATGATATAGCAGATACAACTTGGTCTTCATATATAGCCACTAGATGCCATATATTATTATACCTGAAAGGTGATTGCCACTCGTTGTATGTGTGAAGTTTTATGATAATAGGGGCATGATCACTTAGAGATAATGTAAAGGCAGTAGCCAATGCAAATTATTTCCATTATATCTTGTAAAAGCAGCTTCCAGATCACATAGCTATCATCGAGTCAGATTTCCCTAATAGTTTTAGAGCCTTTGCAATCAAAAAATATAATAATCGAACTTAGATATCGTCTATGTACATTCAAGTACTATAAAGATATCATAAAGCTAGGCCAGCTAGCCTATTGCAAATTATTTCCATTATATCTCGTAGGAGTAGCTTCTAGATGGTTTAGGAGATAATTACCTTAAGAGATACATTCTTAGGCATATATGTCAATTGACTTTATATAGATAGTTCAATGGTATGAGAGAATTCTCCCTAGATCTCGACACTCTATTTTGCATCGAATTAAGGGACAATGAAAACCTATGTAGCTATATCAAGTATTTTAAGCAAAAAGCAATGAGAATAAGAGTTACTAGAGAAGAAGCCTTGCTCATGGAAGCTCGTTCTGGGGCAAATAGGAACATATAAATATAGGATAAGAACAACAGAAAGCCCTACAGAAGCAAGAAGGCCTTCTATGAAAAGGCCAAAGGGTACATACGTACCGAGAGAGTAAGAGTTGTTGAAGGGATACCCATGAAATAAAGAACTCCATTTCATAATAAAAGAAAACGAGGGGTAGATAGTTACAACAACCCATCCATCAAAACACAAAATGAGTTTTAACTATATAGAAAAAACCCTTTTGACACACACCCCAGTACAGGTCTACGAAACGACTAGAATAGAGCTAGCTCATAATGTCCCTAATAGAGGAAAGAAACCAAAGCAAAAAAAGGTGGAGCCTACTGCAGATTCCATAAGGTAAATGATTACCATATTGAAAACTGCCGTCACTTAAAGAACAACATCGAAAAACAAATCCAAAAAAGATGTTTAGGTACTTTTCAAAAAGACAATGAAACAAACCTAGTGCAAAATTATGACAATCGCCCTACATCACCAGAACTAATAATATATAAATAGTGCATTGTTCGTGCTCGGTCAGTATAAAACGTTCATCAAGATTGAAATAAACCAATATAGCATATAACCTGTCATATCTCACAACACATGGATAAAATATAATATACAAATATAACAGAAGAGACAATAATAACTATATGAATCATCATCATAGAAATAGATCCACAAAATTATACATCAAATGTAGTAGAGTTTATAAAGTAGAAGTAAACTTAAATAAACTGTCTCAACAGGGAGTAACAAGCAAACACTGTCATAGGCTCCACATCGTCGCTCAACAAAATAAGCATGGTCTCTATATATATAATACGAGGTTTCTCCATCTAGTTCACCCCCCAAGAAGCTAATGCGTCACCTAAACCTGTTATCTAGTCTACTAATTTAAGGGTAACCAAGATAATAAGAGGCAAAGCATAAAACCATGGGTCAGACAACAATCTGGCATAGGTGGTAAATGAGTCTCAAAATGCTAAATAGGTAAATATGGTAAGGAATAAGAGAAAACGAAGCATACCTGACTTGTCCTTGCAACCAAAGACTTAGCATACAACACTATAATATGCTAATCTACAATATCATAAATATATACCATAAACTAAATAAAGAATATCAATTTTCCAGGTGTTCCTATTTCCACTTCCCCGAATACCTACGATTGATAGCCTACTAAAGAAGGCGGCCAAAGCAACCATAACATCCATCCATCGAACAATCCTAATTATCACTCCATTTGCTTTGAAATATGATAACTCGTATGACCCTCGAGCCACGGAGTAATGAAAATCCTGATTCTCTATTGTACTCTTGTATCTTGCAGACATTAGACCTAAAACTACAGGTCCAAGTTATATAGTCCTTTCATTGACCTATGAATGTCCCCACTTACAATACCCCTACTTCGAGTACAACAGAAAACTCTCTGAGTCATCAACCATTCCTTAGAACATATACTCGAGCCTACCTATGCTCCATTTGGATACCGAGACTTTCTTGCTCAATCTAGTTTCCATTATTTACGAGGAACCCTTCCATATTCCCTGATCATACGGCCCGCCCATTTACGAGTCACCTTCTTTGGAACCTACTTCCAACATGAGCTAATACATGCTATAATATTATCATCCAACCAAATACGAAGAGTCAACACCTCCAGCATGATCTAAAGGACCTCTATTTTAGGTCCCAGAAGTTTCACCTTCATGGACTCACCATGGGAAGTAGGCACTGACCTCTTAGGTAGTACTAACCTCTTCCCTTAGCCAATTAGTGGTCGGTTTCTTTCCTCTCCTTCATTCTTCCTAGTACTCCATGCATAGATGCTTTGTCCCCCACCTATCCATCCACCAACTCAGTTCTCTCAGAAGCACTAACTTCAAATTTTAGAAAACAAGTCGATATGGCTTTTATCCCTTAGCTAATCACTTATCTAATTACTTCGGTAACCTCTACTAGCCTTGCACTTGAATTCCCCAAAACTGCCAACTTGTTGGAGTAACCTACATTTTAATCAATAAAGAGACCCAAGGCCCAGTAGCAAGTTAAAGTAGGGACGAATCGAACCCACCCAAAAGAATACAATTTACAAATAAATCCAAGCTGCACACTTTGTCTCAGCATAAAAAAGAAGAAGTAAAAATCCCTAAATCGGAAAATGGGGGAAAACGATGCGATCTATGGCGATTTTGCACCTAGATTGAGTGATCAAGGAGGCTTCCGTGCAAAATCCTTCCCCTTGCTATCTCCTTCATAGATTTCGAGAGAATCTCCAGTTAAAACACGCAATAGATGTCGAGAGGAGATTTTGTTCCAAGTATTCTCCTTTTACTTTCTAATCTTGATGGAAATCTCAGATGAGCAAGGATCATTGTTGTTTGGGGAGTCTCGATTAGAAGTGACTTGATTCTAAGTCCAAAATGAGGCCTCTTGCTTATGGAAAGCGTGATTATATGCAGATGAGCGATCATCTATGTTATTTGGAATATGGTAATCAGCTGCGACATGCTTCCTATTAGCATAGAGCATGTTGCTATCGCTTATGGCAAGCTCTTCATTAGCATGCAGCTTGCTGCAATCTTCTCTATCCTAAACAGATAAGTGATATATAGGATTGTTGATGTTACTTCTGTAGAAATCAGCCAAAATTCTCTGATTATTCATATCCAGCTGCAAAATCTTATCTTTATTGAGGAGATTAGCCAAGTGCTCCTTCTACCTACGTGTGCAGCTATCAAATAAATTAAAAGAAAGATCTGTGTTTGAATTTGTAATGTTACTGTCATCATATTTATAATAATGTAAACTTCCCTTTCTGTTGTAGAATGGAACACTGATTTGATGGTAGAGGTGGCCGCCACCAGTAGAAGCAGTCTCGTATTTGGAACTCCTAAGGTCAATCGGCTCCATCCAGTGATTGCTACTGTGGTGAAGGGGTCTGCCTCTAGGGAAATCAGAGTTGTATTTCCCATTCTATAAGGAAGTTTCTAACTCTTCCTCACAACTTTCTGTTCTCTGGAAAATTTGATTGAAATTGTCAGAGCATTTGTGCTGGTTTTCAATTTTTTTAAGGAGAATTAGACTCTCCATTTCTATTGTTTTCAAAATTTGAATGCTTCCTATTTCCTTTTGAGTATGAAGTCTTTAGTTCCTTTCTTTCCAAATGTGAAAGATAGTTATTCTAAGAATAGTGCTTGCATTTCTTAAATCTTTTGATTGTTCCTTGAAGTTTTTCTGGATGTATTTGATGCTTTCTCTGATGTTTTGCACAGCATGATGCTGATTTTTTTCAGTTTTGATTTGGCTATAAACCAAATATGTTTGAGAAGATACAATCAAAAAATAGATGATTAATACATTCGGCTTCTTGATTGCAAAGTACGCAAACTGTTTTCCCATTTTTGTTCCATTTCAAGCACCTGTCCCTGGTTGGCAAACCTGCTAATAACTATAAAGAAAGCACAATGGGACATTTTTAGGAGATTCGATTTGTTCCAAATTACATTGTGCCAATCTACTTCAGATTCATGACCTTAATAAATTTCCAAGTTTTCTTAAAAGAGAAAACCCCTTTTTTGAAAGTCTCCACTCCCATATGTATTTTTAAAGATTTAGGTCAATATTAATCAATTTTATGGCAGCATTAAAATTGAAGTAGCTGAATGACCTAAAGTATTCCAAGAATTATTTTAAATAATGATTTTTACATTATTATAAGTCCTACCAAACAAAAGTAAGCTATTCCAACCCAAAAGTTTTACCATGAATCCATGGGTCAACCATAGACTGGCCTGGTTAACATCCTTGAATTTTCTTTCCAAAAGTTTAAGACCAATTTCTCTACAACTTAAAATATTTTTCCAAGAGAAAGAGTGATGATTTTCAATTCTTGCAGTCCAAAAATTCTTGTTTTTAAGATATTTTTTTGTCATCCATCTTGCCCATAATGAATTCCCATTGACAAATTTTCAATAAAGTTTGAGTTTACAATCTTCTCTCAAATCATTAATGTTTATAAGGCTTAGAGCACTTATTTTTTTCGTTTACAGACCACATCCGTAGCAATTTTATGATGTTTTCCTTTTCAAATAAAGTTAGCGCATGCTTTCTTCAATTTATGAATAGCTTTAACTGGAATATTATGGGCTTGAATCTAATACATTATGGTTGCGATGATGACTGTGTTAGTTAGCTCTAATGTACCAGCTAAAGACAGAAGCTAACAAGCCCAACCCTCAAATTTATTCTGAATAATATTCAAAAGTCTAGTGCAGTCTAAATCATTAATTTGGTTAACACTCAGAGGCTAGCCTAAATATTTAACTAGCAGACTGCCTTCTTTAAACTTAAGAATGTTAAGAATTTCTAGCACAACCTTTACTAAAATAAATTTTAATTTTAAAATCATTCACTTTCAAACCCGCATTTTCTTCCAAATTCATAAAAATATTTGCAATGGTCTTGGCACAATGAGAGTCAGCATGTAAAAATAAAAGAAGATCATCTGCATATAACAAGTGAGTAATATATAGTTTGGTTCTACTAATGGGTTTAATATTTCCTTTAATAAGCTCAATTTCCATAAGAATAGAGAAATATTCCATAGCAATAGTGAATAAGTAAGAAGAAAGTGGGTCTCTTTGCCTAATACCTCTATTGCTATGAATAAACCCTTTAGGAGAACCATTAACTAAAATTGAGTAGGAGACATTATTGATGCATTCTAGAATAAGAGAACAATTTTTTTTGTCAAAACCCATTTTTTGCATCATATGAATAATAAAATGCCAATTAATCTTATCAAAGTCTTTATGTAAATATATTTTGACACACATGAGATTTCTATTTTTATTATTAAAGTTTCTTATCAATTCATGACCAAGAAGGGTATTTTTCAACAATGAGTTTACAAGGGATGAAAGAACTTTGATTTTATGAAATTAGATATTTTAAAATATTTTAATTCTATTGCACAATATATTAGAAATGATTTTATAAATGAAGTTACAAAAAGCAATAGGTCTAAAATCCTCTAGGTTGTATTTTTTGGAACCAAAGTAATAAAAATATGGATAAGATTTTTCAAATGCTTACCGGTTCTAAAAAACTCAAAAATAGAATCAAATAAAAAACACTTTTGTTTGCACCAAAATTGGGTAACACCCTTCGGAAGTTTTTTAAAAGATAATAAATGAAGAGATCAAATTGAAAATGAGGATTATCTAACAAAAACTCCAAGTCACAGAAAAGTAAATTGCATGGAAGACAACAATTTAGAGTGGTTCGGCGATTTGCCTACGTACACTATGAAGTTTTATCACTTTATTGATTGATACTTGAAGATTACAAGTGTTCTAAAGCGAAGTACAATAGATAATAAGCTTAAATTCGAAATCAGCAGCAGTGATAACGGTATGGAGTGATTCTGGCAGCGTCCGGGCGTGCTTTATCTCCAAGAATTCTCCGATCCCCTTTCTGAATGACCAGGGGCTCTATTTATAGGTGTAGGAGGCTGATATTTCGTCTAAAATTCGGGGAGACCGCTTTTGGCACGTGAGGGGGACCCACACGCCTGGCCTCAGGAAATTCGGGCCCACTTTGGGATCGATTCGAACTCTAGTTCGAATCGATCAAAAAAGTGTCCAATCGAGGTGAAATTTGGTGTGGACATTCTTCAACATGTATGCAAGCTCCTGTGAAAATTTCATAGCATTTGGACTTGTAGATCTCGAGTTATGGTCGATTCAAGATTGCGCTTCCGGTCAACAAGCTTGGTTCGAATCGATCCCTTCGAATCGATAGGTCCGAATCGATGACTCGAGCATGTGCCTGGTGACGTGGCGCGCGCGCTTCTCGGGTTGATCCATCTTTTTCTACGAGTTTCTGGGTCGAATCCATGGTTTTAGCCGCCTTGACTTGGTGGATTCGAGGGAGTGGATTCGAAGATATGCTTCTTCGAATCGATCGAATGGATGTTCCTTCGTATTGATCAAGGTATGCCATAGTTGATCGACACGAAGGCTTCTCAGCTGAATGAATTCGAAGATGGTCATGGGATAGAGTCTAAGTTCTTCAACTGCATGGGTTCGAAGGTCTTCCCCTTGATGGATTTGAAGTAGGGAATGTTCCGATGGATTCGAGCCAAGGCCCTGTTCTGATGGACTCGAACCAAGGCTTGCTCGATGGACTCGAAGCAAGGTTATGTCTCATGGATTAGAACCAATGCATGGCTTATGGATTCGATCGTGGGACTAATCGTATGGATTCGAACCTAAAGCTATTTCCTCCATTTTTCATTGGTGATAATTTGAGCATTCGAACTCAGATTGACTTGAGAATCGGAACGTTGATTTTCACGGCTTTGCCTGATGTGTATCATCAATTGTAGTCCGATCCGGACTCCGGCGAAATTGATCGATATCCGTGGTTACCCAATAGCTGTTCAATGTTGAGGATGTATGACCCTTATTTTCCAGTCAGTTCCTTGGTATCTCGGTCTTGCCAAAAGGTGGGATAACATTTGCCCCCCAAAGTACGTCCTGTGTAAACATGACGTGCTTTGAAAAGCTGCAATCTCACGTCGGACAACTATGACATGTTTTGTTGAAATTTGTATTCTGTATTGCTGTAATTGCTGTTGTATGATTGTGATTGGCCGCTTGACGAGATGAGCATTTGATCCCTGTGAATGTCAAAGATCAAATATTAGTCAGATATATGTGCATATATGTGTTACCTTGGCTTTAGTTAACGTTGCATATTTGCAAGTCGTTGCCAATTCAGTTTGTTATCGAATTCTGTATCGATCCTCTCCTGAATCGGTGTAAAAGGTAGACAAGTGATTTTTTCATATCGAAGCGATGCGTTCATTCTCATCAATGGTTTCTGATGGATTCGAAATGATCGTTCGAATCGATAGTCTTCGAATCGCCGCGACTCGATGGCCGTGAAGTTGGTATTTCGAATCGTGGGACATAGCGACTTTAATTCATCTTTTTGCTAACTGCCTTGAATCGATGAAGCTTCGTATCGATGCTGCCTTGATGGATTCGAAGCGTGATGGATTTGAATGTGGTCGTTCGAATCGATTGGTATTTGACCGGTAGCAATCGGTCAGGTCGACCGGGAGGCGAAGCGTCACGTTTCTTCCTTAGGATTCATATAAATACGTGAGGCTGGGCTCATTTTCATCTTTTTACTTTTTACTGTTGCTCTGTCTTCTCCTTCGTATCGACCCCCCAGACTCAAGAGAGACGCTTCTACGAATCGGTCAAAAACCTTTAATCTTTCACTCGTAATCACAATAAACCAGGTAATTAATGGATTAAGCCAAGTTGAGTGAGAACGATAGAACTGGAAACCTTCGCCATCATCCTTAATTTTTTCTTTCGAAAATTTTGGAAGGTTGTGAGATCTGAACGAAATGGGTCGAATCGATGGACGAAGCGTGACAAAGCGTTGGAGTTCTCTTGGAGAAGCAGAGATCTTGGGGGATTCGCTTTTCTTCGCTTCGTATCGATCCGTACTGGAGTAATTCGAATCAGTCCTGATTATGGAGCTTCGAATCGATGCTTGCGAAGGGAAGTGGCTCGTATCGATCGATTCGAAGTGATGATTCTGTGATCGATTCGAAGGCGTTGAGTTCGATCGATACGAATTTGCTTTGCTAATGGACTCGAAGCGTTCCTTCACTTGATGCTATGGATATCGTTCCAAGGACCTACTTCGATACGAAGTGCATCGAGTCTACCCTTTATCGATTCGAAGCACATCGATTCGACTCGTATCGATCCGAGGTGATCGATTCGATTGTCCTTCATTTAGAGAATACGACACATCTGACTTGCTCCAACCTTGAACTATGACTGATTTCAAGCTGAATTTTTGACGAACTTAATGAACCTTAGTACACTTGATTCCGACGAGCTTCGGCCTTGCATAATTGAACTTGACCGTAGGACTATACTTGACTGCCTTTTGAAGCTCGTCGACGGAACTGTGACTTAATCAAAAACCTAACAGATTTGTACTTGAATCGGTTGGTAGCATCTGGATGGCGTAGATGTGACGGTCAGTGATGACGGTCATTTTCGGTCTTGATTTTCAGAGTTTTGTCCTTCGCACATCCTGCTGTTTTGCAAATTTTCTCTAACTCTATAGAATCTTTCTAAGTAATGCACAATACTACACTGCACCGCACACACTTTACACTGGGAATGAACGGGTTTTCTATGTGATTAATGTTGCTTTCTGATGAGTTAGTTAGTTATGGAATCTTCGAGCTCTCAACAACAAGAAGTACAGAGTTCGCCTCCTCCAGAAATACTTGAAATCCCTGACATTCCTCCCGAAGTAGTTGGTCCGGCTCCGGACGAAGTGCCGGAAGCCATATTTATCGAGGATCCTATCGACTCCGTTCCGTCCAGTATTTTCGAAGCCTTACTGGACCGGATTTTCTTGAAACATAACTTATCCCCGGGCGATGTTTTGCTACCGGGCGTTGACGACAGACCTCACAATCCGCCCGCAGGGTATACTGCTTTCTACCGTCATGCCTGTGCGGTTGGAACTCTCCCTCCATTTAACCAATATATCAGGGAGATGCTTTCATTCTTAGGAATTGCTCCCTCACAGCTTCATCCTAACGGACACGCATTGCTGAATAGAGTTTTTGTCCTATTTATGGACCATCTCTTTCGCCCGCCAAGGCCGACCGAGATTAGGCACATATTTAACTTCAAGAGCAGGGGCGATAGCCCATCTTTCACCTTTTTGGAAGCACTTAGAAACTGCCAGATTGTAACGGGAGCCTGGACCAGACTCAGTTATTTTAAAAATGAATGGTTTTTTGTTCGATGCGCCCTGGGTTTGCTAGGCGATGGCTGTCCAGACGTAAGTGTTGTGGGCCTTCCTTAAATAGTCATTGTCAACACTTGTACTAATATCATGTTCTTCTTGCAGCTATCATCTCAAGGCCCGATGGTGGTCATTACAAAGGCATTGTCCGAAGTTTACAAGAGGTCCCGAGTGATTTGCGGCACATCGACTCGGTGTTAACTGATGATAACTTAAGGATGCTGGGTTTAATAGAGATGAACCAGAGCATTGTTATCGAGGGGTTGGCGAAATCGGCTTCGAAGACAAAGAAGAAAATGGTGAAAAGAAAACCCGACATAGTAATAAGAGAAACGACCGACGATGAGAGGACGCCCACTGATACCGAGCTAGCGGCTGATCTTTC
The DNA here is from genome assembly GCA_030765085.1 of Allium cepa. Classification (NCBI taxonomy): domain Eukaryota; kingdom Viridiplantae; phylum Streptophyta; class Magnoliopsida; order Asparagales; family Amaryllidaceae; genus Allium; species Allium cepa. Next base: position 135,580,236 of record CM060945.1, read on the forward strand.
CCAAATAGAAGAGAAGCGGAAAGGCAAGGCTGTTTTCCCTAAATTTAAGAGACGGAAGTCTGTAGTCGTATCTCGTTTGATCCCCGGAACTACTATATCTGACGCTTCTCCTTGTCAATCAGGAAACGCTTTTATAGGACTGGATGACATTCCCATCCCGGAATATGTATCTCTCCACCACGAGTTCGGGTTGGATGAACTCCGAGAAGCGTTAGAAATAAGCGAGCCTTTACCCGTTAGTGCAGTCGACACTTCTGGTTGGTCGGGGGTTTTGCACATTTGCATACACTTTCATAACACTACGCGACTTCCGCATAGATCGTATCGCTTTCACCTGGTATTTAACTGAGTTGCTTCTCTTTTTCTGATGCTATGTCTGGTCGTCAATCTACATTAGACAAACTCCGAAGAGTGCATCATCCTTCGTCTCACTATGATTCTCGACGTGGGGACTCCGATCGCGATCGCGAACGGAGGTATCATGGCCAAGAATATTATGCAAGGGACTATCCCCATAGTTACTCTAGTCAAGAGTGTTCGAACAGAGATCGGAGATACCATTCCCCTTCTCGTTCTCCTCCGCCACCCCGAAGCCATATTCAGGTATCTGAGCCTCTGCGAAAGCAACCGTCTTCACAGGTTTCGAGGCTTGAGTCACATCATTCTAGAACTGAGGTTGTTACGACCACGGCTGCGGAGGAGGCCCCTATTGAACCATCCGGTGAAGGGGCTATCAGACTTGCTCAACTGAAGAAGGACTTCCCGGAAATTTGCTTCGACGCTTGTATTTTCCCTCCTAATCTTAAAAGAATTCCCGAAGACGCTGTGACCACAGCACTTAGTTATACCCGCGACTTCTATGCTCAGTACAAGGAATGGTATAAGGCGGCCGTTAAAGCTTCAAAAGTAGACTTTGATCGGGCCAAAATTATTGAGAAACTGGAAGCCGACTTGGCTCAGAAGAACTGTATTGTCGATATACTTCTGTCTGAGGCGGAATCCTTCCGTAGGGCCGAAGTTGAGTCGCTAAAAAGGTTGATGAGACATTAGTTGAGATGGCGAAGATGCAACAGGCACATTGCACTTTAGTAGAAGACTTGGGCCATCGATACAAAAATGTTGAGGCCGAGCGGGATGCGGCAGTTAAAGAACTGGAGGAGTTAGAGGCTAAGTTTGCTGATATAAACAAGGAAAAAGACGATGCTAATACGGCTGCACAAGAAGCGTGTGAGCAAGCTATGTCTCTTCGGGTTGAGCGCGATGCAGCAGTCGCAAGGGTTAAGGAGGTGGAAACGGAAGTGGAGGAGAAAGTCCAGGCGGAGAGGTTCAAGATGGAGGCTGAATTTGACGAACTCCTGGGTACATATAATGCCAATGTGTTAGAGCACAGGAATCTCGCCTGGCTAGGGGATTACTCTATGCTTCTCTACAGTGCCTGGAAAAATTAGTGGAGAACAAGAGGATGTCTTGTCCGGATGGAGTATTAGACGAGTTTGAGCTCGAGTCGCGTCTGCTTAGCGAGGAAGAGAGGAGAATTCTTCATGAGGCGATAATCTCCGTCGAGAAAGAAAAACTCGGTATCCAGCAAATGGAGACGGCGAAGGTTCGCGTGTCGCGCATCATAGTGAGAATATCGAAGTTCCTATCCTGACTTCGTCCGAAGTTATCGCCACGGTTGACCCACAAGTCATTCCTGCTTACAATCCGGATCAACCGGGGTTATCTTCTGGTAAGACTGCTGTCTCCGAACCTGTTCAAGTTCCGAGGCAAGGTAAGGAAGGTACTTCGATTATTTCCCTCATGTCTTAAAGCAACGATTTTTGAGAGAATTTACTGGACTGACTATTTTTTCTCTCCTTTGTTCAGTGACTGAATGTGCCGCGTCAGTGCCCCCAGTTCCTCCGGTCCTATATCCTACGCATGGAGTTATCGTCACCGAAGCAATTTCAACTGCTGCCATGTCCGGTGACATTGGAGAGGGGAGCTTGATGTCACTCGATGCTCAAATGATTGAGGAGCTACTTGGTCATTCTCTTGACCCTATTCATGATCCTTCATTCGTGATGAGTGGAGCTGCTTCAGTTTTCAATTCTGTCATGACGACCACCAGCGTATCCAGCGCAGCTCAGTTGTCTCGAGAAGAAGAGATTTTACCTGAGATAAGCGCTGAGATGGCCACGATGACAACAGTCGGTGGTTCTGGAAGCGGCACTGCCTCCTCAAGCTTATCTTCTCTAATGGTGATCTCTCCCGGTGGCACGGTGACCATCTCAAGTGCTGCTGAACAAACACCTGTCACAGCTCCCATGCCTTCCGTTCGTCCTTCAAAAAGGATCTCTGTCCCCTCCAGCTCTGAGGAAGATGTTGATATTATGCCAGATCCGGAGGATGTACCAAAGAAGGCCAAGAAATCTCATAGGAAGCCGGGTAGTGGGTCCAGCGGCTCGACTCCAAAGAAGAAGCCTCAGAATAAGAAGGATTGAGCTTCTTGACTTGTCATGTAGTTGTAAATAGTAGTTCTTTTACTTTTTCTTTCGTTCCTTTAGAGCCGTGTATAAGTGTGGATTCGGCCTCCACTAAATCGAGATTTTTTGATTTGCCATGTAATCAAACCTCTTTTTGTTGATGGAATGGGAAATTGTTCTTTCTTTTACTTAGGTATTTGCAGTGTTTGGCTTTCAATCCAGTGTACTTGTGGTTTTTTTACCATCAAGTAGAGTTCGTTTTTTATTTGCCAAGTCTGAAAAACTTAATTACATGCTGTGATTGATGAATGAGTTGAACTCCGGGCAGTGTACTGCTTCAGTTAGCGATTAACACTTAAGCTTTTTTGCCCCTAAGTTTCGGGGAACAACATTCGTATTTTGGTGGTTGATCACACTTATCACAAATCTTAAGCACATGTCCACATTTTGGGGACTTAGGATAATTTGAGATCGATAATCTAATTCGCATTATGGGAATTTGAGAGTTATCGATGTCTGTAACACGGTTCGTGCTATGGGAACCTGGAATTGATGTTTATACTCCACTTCACGCTCTGGGAACTTGGAGTTAGTATTAGTATTTTAGTTCGCACTCCGGGAATTTTGACTTGGTATATGTGCTCCAGTCCATACTCTGGGAACTTGGAGATAGCATGCATGTTTGAGTTCGCACTCTGGGAGCCTGTAATTTATGTTTATACTCCAATTCGCACTCTGGGAAGTTGGAGTCCGTTCGTGCTCTGGGAATGAGTTATTTGATGTTTATACTCCAATTCGCACTCTGGGAAGTTGGAGTTCGTTCGCACTCTGGGAACGAGTTACTGGATGTTTATACTCCAATTTGCACTCTGGGAATTTGGAGTCCGTTCGCACTCTGGGAACGAGTTATTGGATGTTTATTCTCCAATTCGCACTCTGGGAATTTGGAGTCCGTTCGCACTCTGGGAACGAGTTATTGGATGTTTATACTCCAATTCGCACTCTGGGAATTTGGAGTCCGTTCGCACTCTGCGAACGAGTTGTTGGATGTTTATACTCCAATTCACACTCTGGAAAGTTGGAGTCCATTCGCGCTCTGGGAACGAGTTATTGGATGTTTATACTCCAATTCACACTCTGGGAATTTGGAGTCCGTTCGCGCTCTGGGAACAAGTTGTTGGATGTTTATACTCCAATTCACACTCTGGGAAGTTGGAGTCCGTTCGCACTCCGGGAACGAGTTGTTGGATGTTTATACTCCAATTCACACTCTGGGAAGTTAGAGTCCGTTCGTGCTCTGGGAACGAGTTGTTGGATGTTTATACTCCAATTCACACTTTGGGAAGTTGGAGTCCGTTCGCGCTCTGGGAACGAGTTATTGAATGTTTATACTCTAATTCACACTCTGGGAAGTTGGAGTTAGTTGTAGGACTATCGTGCGTTGGTCCAGTTCAGCCTTTGATGTGATGGTTTGCCCCCGAGCTGGGGTTTCACTTAGTGAGTGGCCGGTCGTATCACAGTCACTCGCTATTTGAATAAATTCCATTGTTTGATGGAATTTAGCTCTTCGTGTGTCGTGATTGTTGAACGTTGCATTTGGTGAATCACAGCTCTATCTTGAAGAGATAGTATTTTATTGTTGAAATAAGAAAATATGGAAAAGTCAGTGCCTTATTACAAATTCAAATTTCAGAATGTAAAGGAAACTACAAAGTATTCATAGATTGAATGAGCCTGTCATGTGTGACAGTGACGAGGATCTTCGTCGTTCCAGGCTCCTGAGAAAGTTGGTCCGCCACTGATGGCGTTTATCACCAATCTTCCGCGGGGACAAGTCGAGTCCTCCTGTCTCGGCCGATTGGGTTCATTGTTTTAATTGGATGGGCCCGCTTCTCTGGGCTGCGGTGTCCGCACAAACTGTTCCAGCTTCCTTTCTCTGATCAGTTTTTCAACGAGGTCTTGTAGGTGTCGACACTCATTCGTATTGTGCCCGTAGCTTTCATGGAACCTGCAAAATTTTCCCGTCTGGATTTGCCTCTCTGACGACGGTTTTGATGCGGTTTTTGGTACTGAATTGTATTATAGGTTCGTAAGTACAAGTCTTCTAGTGATGTATTCAGAGGAGTGTAACTGTCAAACATTGGATTCTTGCGCTGCGGGCCACGATTTTGATCTTGTTTTTTAGTTTGATTCACGCTCTCTCTTTGCCGAGCTTGTTTGTTTTTAACGTTCAACTGAACTTTTCCGGAGCTCTCACCGGACTGTTTGATTGCAACATTGCTTTGGATCCCTTCCGTACTTGGTCCTGTATCAGTTTGCTTCCTAGACTGTTTCGCGTCTTCCCTTCTTAGGAATTGAGCCGCCTTGGCGTGGAAACGGTCCAACGATGCAGGAGGTTTTCCAGCTAACCAGTTGCCAAACTCAGAATCGGAGTCGATCCCCTTAGTCAACGCCATCAGGATGGAGTTATCGTTTGGATTGCTGATCTCCGCACATGCAGTATGGAATTTCTCTAAATAGTATCTGAGCGTCTCTCCGGGAGATTGAGTGACACTAGACAGAGTGTTGACATCTTTTGGCCTTGCGACGTGCATGCGGAATTGCTCAACGAATTTTGTGGCTAACTGGTCGAATGAAGAGATGGATCAAGGTGGCAATCGAGTGAACCACATGGTAGCGATGCCCCCAAGGATATGGGGAAACTACGACACTTCACTGCATCATCGGCTCTGGCAGCGGTCATCGACCATTCATATTCAGAATATGTTGGTTGGGGTCGGCGTTTCCTTCATACATGGGTAGACTTGGCATCCTGAATCGCCGTGGGGGTTCAGCAGTAAGGATATCGTCCGTAAAACGAGTGTGACTTCGGGAAACTCCCCAATCGTCATTTGTGAATCCCTGGCTCTCATGGATCATCTGACGCATCATAGTTGAAAGATCCGGCATTTGCGCGTCTTGCGCGGCTTGCACCGGAGTACGATTGCGTTCCATACTTTAGGGTTGAACCGGATGTCGTCGATGGTCCAAGTCTTGCTTTCTTGGCTCATAGTCCTCTGGGACATATGGTTCAGGAGTACGTCCGCTATGACGACGGTCCAGGTCCGACTGATCTTGGGCATCGACTCTTGGTTCAGCCGCAACGTTAGTGGTGTGGTATTCTGTGGTGTGGTGAGGAACGGCGCCTCCTCAGGAGGAGGGTCCGGTTTGGAAACTAGCTGATGGACCAACTCTCAATTGTCCAACGGTCATTGCCGGTTGTTCTCCAGTGACTGGCATGCGACTCCCATCTAGTCAGGGTCGTGGTGATCGATTGTGATAATTGGAAGATGAAGAAATTTCGCTGGAGGAGCGAGAAGCATGGTCTCTCGTGGATCTCTTTCGCTTCTGGCGATCCAGCTTGTTGATCAGCTCGGCGTTAGCACGTAGCTGTTCTGCTAGTTGTTGCCGACTCTAGGTCAGCTCTTGGAGTAGCAACTGCAACTCTTGTCGGGTAACCGGACCTGACGGTTCTGAGTGTCCAGTAGCATCTTGATTAGATGGATGTAGTGGGCAGGATTCTGTCTATCCTGTTCTTCTTGAGTGACAGCGTTTGAGGTGGTTCTTGTGCTAACCATCTTGAAAGTTGAATTCCTTTCCTAGACTTTGTGCAAATCTGAATAGAAGGGAAGGAACTTGGACTTGGTGATCTGGATCTCTCTCTTAGATTTGTTCAATCCGGTATCGATGATAGATCCAAAGAGCAGGAGAAAATCTGGGTTCTCTCAGTAAAAGCACCAAAGTGTTTGCACCAAAATTGGGCAACACCCTTCAGAAGTTTTTGAAGAGATAATAAATGAAGAAATCAAATTGAAAATGAGGATTATCTAACAAAAACTCCAAGTCACAGAAAAGTAAATTGCATGGAAGACAACAATTTAGAGTGGTTCGGCGATTTGCCTACGTCCACTATGAAGTTTTATAACTTTATTGATTGATACTTGAAGATTACAAGTGTTCTAAAGCGAAGTACAATAGATAATAAGCTTAAATTCGAAATCAGCAGCAGTGATAACGGTATGGAGTGATTCTGGTAGCGTCCGGCCATGCTTTATCTCCAAGAATTCTCCGATCCCCTTTCTGAATGACCAGGGGCTCTATTTATAGATGTAGGAGGCTGATATTTCGCCTAAAATTCGGGGAGACCGCTTCTGGAACGTGAGGGGGGCCCACACGCCTGGCCTCAGGAAATTCGGGCCCACTTTGGGATCGATCAAAAAAGTGTCCAATCGAGGTGAAATTTGGTGTGGACATTCTTCAACATGTATGCAAGATCCTATGAAAATTTCATAGCATTTGGACTTATAGATCTCGAGTTATGATCGATTCAAGATTGCGCTTTCGGTCAACAAGCTTGGTTCGTATCGATCCCTTCGAATCGATAGGTCCGAATCGATGACTCGAGCATGTGCCTGGTGACGTGGCGCGCGTTTCTCGGGTTGATCCATCTTTTTCTCTGAGTTTACTGGGTCGAATCCATGGTTTTAGCCGCCTTGACTTGGTGGATTCGAGGGAGTGGATTCGAAGATATGCTTCTTCGAATCGATCGAATGGATGTTCCTTCGTATCGATCAAGGTATGCCATAGTTGATCGACACGAAGGCTTCTCAGCTGAATGAATTCGAAGATGGTCATGGGATGGAGTCGAAGTTCTTCAACTTCATGGGTTCCAAGGTCTTCCCCTTGATGGATTCGAAATAGGGAATGTTCCGATGGATTCGAACCAAGGCCCTGTTCTGATGGACTCGAACCAAGGCTTGCTCGATGGACTCGAACCAAGGTTATGTCTCGTGGATTCGAACCAATGCATGGATTATGGATTCGATCGTGGGACTAATCGTATGGATTCGAACCTAAAGCTATTTCCTCCATTTTTCATTGGTGATAGTTTGAGCATACGAACTCGGATTGACTTGAGAATTAGAACGTTGGTTTTCACGGCTTTGCCTGATGTGTATCATCAATTGCAGTCCGATCCGGACTCCGGCGAAATTGATCGATATCCGTGGTTACCCAATAGTTGTTCAATGCTGAGGATGTATGACCCTTATTTTCCAGTCAGTTCCTTGGTATCTCGGTCTTGCCAAAAGACGGGATAACAACTTTATCTCATCCCAATGTATTTTATAAAATTTTGCACCAAAACCATTATCATTATTAGAGTGAAAAATAATATTTTTAATTTCCTAAAGGCAGATTGGGGCAAGAAGTATATCCTTGCTATTAACATTCAGTTTAAACTTTGTTTCAATATTATGAAAAATACTAGAGTAAAGATTAGTATTGTAAAGATTAGTAAAATAATTAATAGCTTCCTTTTCAATGCCAGATTCTTCATTAATAACATTGCCATTAACATCTATAATTTTTCCAATATAATTCCTAAATTTTCTACTAAACAATTTATGCCTCATAAAAATATTTACTAGCTTCATCATGATGGGTAAGCCAATCTGCTTTGCTTTTTTCCTCAAATTAATAGGTTGCACTTGAAGGGACTTGATTATTTTATTTTGGGCTTCAAAAAACTTGTTGACTTTATCTATGTCTGAGCAGTCATTATCTAATGCATTCCACCTTAACTCAAATTCCTTTCTTAAATGGGTAACATCATTTTTAGTTCTGGTTTTATTCCAGTTTTTCAAATTTTATTTTGTGATTTGAAGAAACTTACTAAATTTGTACTGGGCAGTGCCCTGTACGTTTGAAGACCGATAGTTTTTTATGTTCTCTTTGTAATTGTTTTCATAGACCCACTCACTAATGAATCTAAAAGGGAAATTTTTCTTTGAAAATTAATTTTGGTGAGAAAAATTTGAATTGGGGTGTTATCTCTAGTAGCCTGAGATAAAGTGTATCATTTGAAATCTTTAAAAAAAATTATAAATCTTTGATTAAATAAGATTCTATGAAGTTTGCGGTGAATGTTTTCGAATTTCCCTAATTTCCAAGTAAATTTATTTCCAAAAATAGTTGGTTCATATAACATACCTTTAATAGGATTTCTAAAAATTTGTTTTAAAAGTAAAGTATTTTCCATAATAACTTGTTTTAATGGTATTTTTTTCAGAAAAGAAGCTCTTTTATTTAGAACTAATTTTCAAGTAATAAAGAATTTTTCTTAAAAATCCTCTCAAAGTTCAGTTCAATCTTCTTTCGACTCTTTCGGTTATAAATTCTCTTTTCTTTGCATAGCATGGCTAACTGGTTCCGTAGGGCTACGTATCAGAGGTGCATGGGAAAGCGCCTAATACAACACTAGTACGTGATCCCTTTAATCCACCTACAACAGCCAATTTTTTTAAGATACGCAAGGACTTCGCTAGTCTATGAGGCAAGACATTTTCTGGTACGGAGACTTTTATGGAGGCGTGGGCTTGGATAAGAAACACAGAGAGGATATTTAAGCTATTGGGTTTGGAGGATCAGCAGCGGGTTCACCTAGCATCTTGGTGGCTAAAAGGGGAGGCTTCTTATTGGTGAGAAGTTGTTGGGTTGGAAGAAAGAGAGTATGTTGGAATGGGTTCCAAGAGAGATTTGAGAGAAATATTTTTTTCTCAAGCAGAAGAGAGTGTTCAGTTGGAGCGGTTCATTAGCTTGAAGCAAGGAAGTTTGTCTGTGAAGGAATATATCAACCAATTTAATGAGTTGTCGCGATTTGGAATGGAGTTAGTGAATACACCACACAAGAAGGCCATGAAGTTCGCGAAGGGATTAAATCAGCCCCTTCAAGGATTGTTGTTGACTCATGCACCGATGGGAGCTACATATGAATCACTGGTGGATATGGCGCTTATGTCTGATGCAGCTAAGGAGGGGGAGTCTAAAGAAGTCGTTAAGTCGGAAGGTTCTAAGAAGAAAGGAGAAGGCCCTTAGAAGCGGACTAAGAAAAAGTGCAAAAGTTGTCGGATGGCTGGACATTTAGCTAAGGATTGCAAGAGAGGGAAGATGATGGGAAAGTGTTATAACTGTGGAAAGCCCGGTCACAGTAGTAAGTATTGTCCCCAAAAGACGGGGAAGAGAGCGAGTGCACCACTTGTGCAGTTTCAGGCATTGGATGCAGCACCATCCAGCAGTGGACCCTATAGAGGTAGGAAAGTGACCGTGGAAGATTTGATTTATATTTTTGATTTTCCATTCAGACTCTTTTCAATTCTGGAGCCTCACACTCTTTCCTAGTTCCTTGTTTGATTGTTTGCACTTAGATATATCTTTAGTAGTAGACCCTATAGTTTTTTCAAACCCGATATGAGGATCGACATTTTATCCATGATTTGTAGGGGTTTCAAATTTTTTATAGGCACAGAGTTTGATTGTGACGCCTATGTATTGGGATTTTTGGGCATGGGATGATTTTGGGAATGGATTGGGTATCAACATATGGAGCTATATTAGACTGTGAGATGAGAGTTGTTAGACTAGAGACATATAGCGGTAGGACTCTCGAGGTTTCTTGTGACCTGCAAGGGTCAATCATGTTGAGCTTCCTTTATTCCCTCGATTCATCATCAATAGAGTTAAATTTAGTTCCTAGCATCATAGATCTTTCAAACGTCTTTGAGGAGGCTATGGGGCTACTCTCTAAGAGAGAGATCGACTTCAGGATTTATTTGACTGATAATGCTAAGCCAGTAGCATTATCGGTGAGGCATATGGCACTAAGAGAGAGAGTTGAATAAGCTCACAAAGAAGAATCGTTATCCACTTCCTAGGTAGATGATCTTTTCGATCAGTTAGTTGGCTCTTCAGTATTTTCTCAGCTTGATTTAGCCACTATAATTCATCAGCTTAGAGTTACAGATGAATAAGACAGCATTTAAGACACCCAATCGATTCTTTGAGTGGTTGGTTGCGCCATTTGGACTAACCAACACCCCAGCTTATTTCGTAGATTTGTTGAGCCATGTCTTTGGAAATGTCCTAAGTAAGTTCGTTGTAGTATTCGTGGACGACATTTTAGTGTTTTCCAAGAGTATAGAGGAGCATGCTATTCATCTAGAGGAGGTTCTTAAATTGAAAGCAAAATTCTTAACTGTGGCATAAGGAAGTACGTTTCTTAGGGCATAGAGAAGGTCAACGCATGGAAAGAGTTTAAGAAATAGTTTTGTATATTTAGGTTCGATTATGAAAATCCAAAGAGTTGTAAGCCCATGTGTCAATAATAGAAAAAAAATTATAATTGCTTCAGATAAGTGGAATTAACAGAAATACCTTAGAATAAATATAAGCATAGAAGAGGAATAGGAATAAAAGACTTTAGTAAGGAAATGAGGTTTCCAAGGTTTAGGAAGGGTCCTTCTAGGGGCAGTAAGAAGGAAAATCCACTTATGTCTAGCCCAATAAAAAAATGGTATGAAATTTAAATTGGTTTTTATATGATGTAAATTGAAATTCTTTTTGAAGAATTATGGAGCATATATAACTCACTAATTTCTTTGTAAGTAAACAAAGATTTTAAATATAAAAATTTAGAATGCATAAAGTATCGAAAATATATATTACAACATTTATTGTTGTAATAGATGTTTTCGTGAAAAATTAGGGAAGATAGACTATAACACTATTATTATAGTAAGTGACTCCCAAGAGAAATGTTTTTACATAAGTATATGAGATTTATCGGTATTTATTTTAATTGAATCCATATGCTAGTGTTTTTGGGTTGTAACAATAGTGTTTTACGCAACATCTGTTTTGACCCAAATAAAAATGTGTCTTGAAGATAATTTCTAAGTATAGAAATAAAGTGGTTTGTAAGTACACTTATTATTTTAAAATAAGTATAAAAAATGTTTTCTAATTATGGAAAGGTTATAACAGTTTTGAAAATGTATTCCTTTGAAAACGAAGGTGTAAATATTGAGAGATCAAAAAATTTAATAGAAAATGAATATATATATTAGACATACTTTAATCTATTGGAATAAAATGAATAATGATATAATTTTCTATGAAACCAAATCACAAACGTTTTGTGCAAGGTATAAGGAATACGTGAAAGAGATATACAAGGTATGGGAAGCACCATATTTTGTATAGCCTATTTTGAAAATATAAAATAAGTTCCTTGTAATTTCACATAAACATGAAGTCCTTTTTTAAGGATTCATAGAAGGTTTTAGCATTAATAGTCTCTCATAAGAGAAAGTGGTTCCAATACATTAAGATATAAAATATTAGGTGTAATAAGAAGATGTTTTCAATACATATGAAGACTTTTTAAAGGTATTTTATAGGAAGGTGGTTTGTTGAAAAAGTAAATAAGTTTTGGAAGTGAAAAACTTAATAACAGTTAAATTTAAAAATTCCAATTTTTATACAAAGCTGTAATGGTCTTTTAAACATAAAGATTTTGGGATTTGATGTTTTAAAAATTTAGAACCCTTAATTTTTAAAATGAAATGATAAACATCCTACCAAACTCTTAAATGTGCAGTAGATAGGAATCATTTCCTAAGTGTAATAGGAAAAAGTGTAAGTCTATATAGGAGATAGCATTAATTACTTTTAAAAGTAATAATAGAAGTTTCCAAAGGGTGTAGAGGACACTAGTGAACTTAGGATTGTGGCTTCATGTGTGTAAACTATAGAAGAATGATAAAGTGATATCATTAAGGTGGTAGCACACACGTGGTTGAAGATGTGTATTCTTGATTTTGAGAAAATTGGGAGAGGCATCCTTCTTTAGTGGAATTCACATATGTTAGTAGTTTTCAAGTTAGCATTGGAGTGGCACCTTTCAAAGCTCTTTATAGAAGATTGCGCAAGTCGCTTTCATGTTGATTAGAATCTATAGAGAGATTGCTACTTCGTCCTGACATGGTTAGAAAGACTTCGGAGGAGATTGGTTTGATTAGGAGAAAATTCGTATCTCATATCCTCATCTTTTCGGTAGTAAGTTTTAAAATTTTCTTTTTCCATCTTTAGTTTTGAATAGGTTCTTTCCTTTATTATCCTTTGGTAGGGTAAAACTTAGGATTTAACCTATGGATGGTAGGATTTAATGTAAATATGTTATTAGAACATGTTATGTATGATGAATGCTAGTGCTTGCAAGAGTTTGCTAGTGGATGCTAATGGACACATATACTTACACTAGGCACTATTATCCTTTAGGGATCAGCCTAACTAGGGTACTAGAGCATATGCATATGGATGTGTGTGCATTTGCATTTTTTTTTGTTTACCATGGTTGCTATAAATGGATGATTATCACATGATTGTTGCTTATGAATGGTCACTGTAGCACGCATATAGAACTATCAGTAATCATTAGGAAATTTGCATTCATTTGGATACATGGCACATACATGATTTCATAAAAGGAGGTCGACTGAATCAGTAGACCGCCCAATCTTTCGCATTAGTTAGGGACATTGACACTACATTAATTGCATAAGTATCATAAATCGCATTAGAAAGACTTAAGCACAATGGATGTAATGGATGATGGTTGAGCAGTTGGTTGTAGAACTTGGATGAAAACATTTATTTCATTCTTCTATCCTTAGAGATTTCAGGGACGAAATCCCTTAAGGGGGGAGGGGGGAGAATGTAACAACCCAAAATTTAAGCTATAATAATTAATTAACGAATTAACTAAATGATAAAAACAACTTTGTGAAATTATCAAAATTGAGCCACGGGAGTTGCACCACTGTGTCCGCGGTAATTTTCTAGTCAATTTCTATATAAAGGATGTTAGAATCCGAGCTAGAATGAGAGAGGTATGAATTAAACAAGAAATAAAAAAGAAAAAAAATACATATATACATGGCTAGGTCGACAACTAGGTCGACCTAACCATTGCTTAGGTTGACATGCATGTCGACCTAGCAAGGGAAAGGTCGACACCAAGGTCGACCCGCCCAATTGGTTGAACGAAGAAACAAATTCTTCATTCCAGAGAGTTCAAACAAGTCATTTTGCTTATTTCCTCTCATCCAGTGTGTCCGATCTTCCATTCAACGACTCTTATCAAACTTATGATGTGGTTGCACCAAATACAATCTCTAAATCCAACGGTCTAAGATTCACAAGCGCCACTATAAATAAGACCCTAGGCCTAGCTATTTTTCTCATTCAAGATTTTCTCCATTTGGGTTCATCTTCTCAGGCACGACCCTTTTTTTGAGGAGAAAATCGTTTTAAGTTAAAATATCTAATACCCTCAAGTGGATCCGAGAATAACATGGGAAGAGCAAAGGACCACATGTGACTGATTGCAATTATTTTATATTTTTAAGTAATTTAAAATAATAGGGTTTCCAAAAGTTGTAGTTTTTCTATAATTTTCGAATAACCTTTTTATCAATTTATTTTCAGTTTTAGATTTATTTTTCAATCTATTCCCTTTTAGCTATTCTTGTTAGCAACTTGTAGTTATTTACTGTTAATATAGTTTTTTCATTTATTTATAGTTATTTACAGTATTCACAATTATTTACTGTTATTTACGTTTTATTTACATCTTTTCTACGTTTGGGATTTCTTCTATAATTGTCAGTTTCTTTCTACTTTTCCTCTTTATGCAAATGGAATAGAATAAACTTAAAACATGAATATGGATAAATAATAAGAACACTCAATTTAGGAAAAATAAGATGTAAATTGAGAAGACTGTATTGGATTTGAACTGAATTTAAGATATTTGCAAGCCTAATAATGATGTATAATTATAACTAAAAAGAGTAAATGGAGAAAGTTGCTTATTTTTATGCTTAGACCTTGGGTTAAGTTCATAAGCACAATTATAACGTATGTTATAATTAGAAATAAAATAGAAAAAGGCTTATTTTGATACTTAGAATAAATTAATAAGCAAAGATAGCATGGATAACAGTAGAGGCTTATCTAAACAATTTATACTAATTTAATAAGTAAAAATAAAAGTGGGACCAGTACCAATAGCATTCCCTTATTTTCGATGGACAAATGTTGTCTCACAATAGCCAAAGTGAGGCGAGGGCACGCTTATGCTTGAGAAGTGGTAAATAAGTGGTCAATAAATAGAAGTTCAAATCATGGGGATTTGGACAAGGGGCGCAACTCGATTTTGTTTGCTAGGGACCCGTACCAACAGTATTCCCTTATTTTTTATGGACACAAGGTGGTCTCACAATAGCCGAAGTGAGACGAAGGGCACGCTTATGCTGGCGTAGTGGTAAATAAGAGGTCCAATAGGTGAAGCAACAGGTAATGCGAGCTTAGTGGTGTCATGCGTGCGGCCTCTAGTTATGGCTCATAAATCGTTATGAGTTCCAAATGCTTAGTAGGTGTCTTCCGTATACACTGGTGTCTACTGTGTAGGGGCCTATATGGCTGTTCCACAGTCTTCTGTGTAGAGAGTTATAGGAGCCGGTCCGCAGTAGACACATTAGTAGGAGGCCGATCAAAGGGTAGAATTAGGACTTAAGCCTAGTTAAAGTAGGATTGGGAATTCATCCTAATCAAAGCAGTTATCTAAGACAAGTGCAAATAGCCAAGATAATCCAATTGTATTAATCAAAGCAATAATTAAACCGTATTTTTTCTAGCTTTACCTTCCCTTCTATTTCTCCATTTCCTTTTATACTAGAATTGTTGGAAAGTCTATTATCTTTACCTTACTTAAGAATACTAGTAATTTCTATCATTCACCAGATTTTTAGTCTCACCCACTCCTCTATTTCCCCCTTTCCCCTCCATAGGCCAGCAAGGGCAAGGACGGTACATTACGGCTCTTGGAGACTTCAGTTGCCGAGATTTTCTCATGTATTCCTCTTCTTTAATTTCAGCTTTTAGTTCATTTGATGTACTGGCACTTTATTTGAGAGGGAAAGTTTTGTACTCTGAATTTTTTATGAGACCGAGGTTATGATTTTCATAAGACATGTATAGGTATTTTGAGACATCTTGTGTATTTGGTTTTATAACTCTATCTTATGAAGTTTGATTTTTAGTAAGTTATTGTTTTAATTGTTTTCACTGTTTTTATCTATTTTGTCTTGTGAATCTTAGTCTCTGCAAGTTTTAGCCATACCTACAATGCACATCTTTTATTGTGTCCTTTTGGGTATACTAAGGGTCATGGGGTGTTTCAAGTTTACATGAAGCAGTACCTACCCGTGTCAGTAGTAGGACTATTAGGCCACCCGAAATGTATGGTGATTGGAAGTTTGCGAAGCTTAGCCTTGGTGATCAGTTTGACTATGCCCTAGATGTGGTTCATGAGGAGCCGCTTGACCTTGATGAAGCTTTGAAGTCATGTGATAGTTCAAAGTGAATGCGTGCTATGAAAAAGGAGTTAGAGTCGTTGAAGAAGAAAAAGACATGGTATTTGGTACCACCTCCTCAAGGAAGCCGAGCCATATGTTGCAAGTGGGTTTTCAAGGTGAAGGATAATGAGAGATACAAGGCTAGACTAGTAGCTAAAGAGTTTTCAGAAAGAAAGGGATTGAAGTATGATGAGATATTCTCTCTAGTAGTGAGACATATGTCCATCCGCATTTTGCTTGCTATCATTGCAGCTCATGACTTGGAGCTAGAGCAACTAGATGTGAAAACAGCTTTCTTGCATGGAGATTTGGATGAGACCATCTACATGAAGCAGCCAGAAGGATTTATTGTGGATGGAAAAGAAAATTGGGTTTGCAAATTGAAGAAGTCAATGTATGGACTTAAGCAGTCGCCTCGACAATGGTACAAGAGGTTTGACTCTTTTATGCTTTCACTTGGTTTTGATCATAGCATCAAAGATGCTTGTATGTACTTCAAGCATTTAAAGAATGGTAGATGGGTGTACTTACTCTTGTATGTGGATGATATGTTGATTGCTTCTAAGGATAAAGCTGAAATCGATAGTTTAAAGAGAAAGATAAAAGTGGAATTCGAAATGAAAGACCTTGGAGAAGCAAAGAAAATTTTGGGTATGGAAATTCAAAGGATAAAAAGCTAGGACTTTTGAGCCTCACTCAAAAGGAGTATACTCGAAAGGTGCTTGCTCGGTTTAGCATGGAAGGGGCAAATGCAATTAGCACATCCATGCCTTTGCACATACAATTTTCTAGTAAAGACTCTCCGATCTCAGAAAAGGACAAGGCTTATATGATGAAGGTTCCATATGCAAGTGCAGTTGGCAGCTTGATGTATGCCATGGTATGCTCTAGGCCTGATATTGCACGGGCTGTTGGATTGGTATGTAGGTTCATGGCAAATCCAGGAAAGACGCATTGGGAAGTAGTGAAGTGTATCTTCAGATACCTTAGAGGAACTCCAAACCATGGACTTGTCTTTGGCAGCAGAGGAAGAGATTTTAGCTTTGTTGGATTTTGCGATTCTGACTATGCCGGTGACAGAGATCGAAGGAAGTCAACCTTCGGATATGTATTCACTATTGTTGGGACAATGATCAGTTGGAGAGAGAGATTGAAAAAGATTATGGCTTTGTCTACTACAGAGGCAGAGCTCATAGCTATGGTTGAAGCAGCTAAGGGGGCGTCTTATTTGCGGCAACTGCTGTGTGATTTGGGCTTCATATATGAAGGTGTGGATGTGTACTATGATAGTCAGAGTGCAATTCACTTCGTTGAAAATCTGACATTCAGCTCGAGGACGAATCATATTGAGGTGAGAGAGTCATACCTTGTCTCGATAAGTGAAGAGAAGCTAGTTCGTCTTCAAAAATTCACATAAAGGAGAATGCATCAGACATGTTTACCAACTCGTTGCCTGCTGCTAAGTTCGAGTATTGCTCGGATTAGATTAGCTTAATGAAGTGCTAGGTGCCACGAGGTGGAACGGAGGGAGAGTTGAGATGGTTCATGGAGCATTTGTTTTCATGGTAGAGATTGATAGGTTCTACACGGAGTGGGTACTTCGAACACTTTGTTGATGGGCGATGGCCTTGTCGGAGTTCGTTGACAGAGTGTAATGGGTGATGACATTACCGAAGCTCATTAGGTAAGTATCCATTGCTTGGAGCATGAAGGGGTAGATGAAGTTGGAAGGCTTGCTTGGAATTCGGTACCAAGGTGGAGATTTTTGAATTTGATACTTAAATTCGACTCGAAGGAAGAGGTAAAAACCTAGCTCCAGATCTACCGAATGCAGAGGAGAAAGTCAAGTGGAAGAGGAAGTCACGAAGTCGCGCTTCAAAGCTTTGTGATGATTTCATTAGGTGTTGAGATTTGAAGATGTAGGAATCTCATTTGGTGATTTGGTGAACGCTAGTGCATGGGAGCTTCGTTCGGTAAAGAAGAGAAGTGGAGCGGCAAAGATGAACACCGAACCAAAGATTTTGTTCAATGATTTGGTGAAGGAGAAGATGCCGAACGAAATATCACGTTTGGTATTTTTCCACTTCAGTTTTCTTGTTTGGTATTTGAGCATGCCGCTCTAATAGGGGAGATTCCGGTCCAAATTTGTAATGCACTTTGCCGAACCAAATTGTGTCAGACCAGATGCATGCCGAACCAAAACCCAGGGCTGCTATATAACAGCTACCCCTCCTCATTTCTTCATTTTATAAATAGTGGAGCTTCTAGACAATAATGACAGACATCCTAGAGGGCCGAAACTCTATAGAATTTTGTCTGTATTATTAATTCGTCCTTTGTAGAGCCTCCAAAAGTGAATTAATCTTATGACTCTGATCTTTCAGTGATTAATAAAATCTCCTCTCCCCAAGTGGACGTACAGTACCTCGCGGTAGTGGAACCACTATAAATACTGGTGTTATTTATTTTTCTACATTGCATAGATCTATGACTGTCTGTTTGGTGTTTATCTCTGTTTGTTTCATCTCACTACAATCACGATTCAGTTATTTTCCACCGCGTTAGGTTTTTTATTCCCTTAGAATGATCATCTGCAGGAATTTTCCCTAGCAATATTAAGATCACAAATGACCATGATTCTTCCATCCCCCTCATCTAATTATTATTTAAAATATTCCAATTATTTAAGCTTTTAATTTGATAATCCATAACCTTAGAGTTATCTAATTTATGTTCAAGCATGCCAACAATACTGGGATTTTCTATCTTAAGAAGATTAGACAAGTCTAATCTTCTTTCAGGTGAATTGAGACCTCTGACATTCCAAGTAATAATCGACATAATGATTAAAAAATTAAAATAAAAGGATACACTAAGGATACTTGAAACTATAACAGCTTATGCACTGTGACTGCCCTCTTCCTCAAAAGTCTCTATCCTTTTTCCTTTCTTTTCGTATGTAGTTTTTATTAGTACTTTCAACTGTTCTTCCCATTTGAAATTTTTAATGATATATTTCCTTTTGAATTCACTGTCTTCTGCATCTTCTGTGCTTTCATTATAAACAATTTCTTTTATACTTTTCATTCTGCCTTTTTTTTTCTTTTTCTCTTTTCTATTTTTCCTTGAGGTTGAAGAAGAATTCAAAACCAAGTTGATAACCTTTTGCATATTGTATTCTGAATTTGGACTTTTGATAAGTGGAGAGAGATGAAAAGCAAGGTGACTGATATTGGGGTTTTTAGATGGAAATATTATTGATGTAAGAGCCATCATCCAAATCATGGCTTCTGTATCAGTTGAAGCCTCTTTTTCTTGATTATCTATGACTTTTGCATTAAAGTTGAGTTATAGAAATGATATCAGTGTTATTTTCTGCTCCTTCAGATGTTTCAGAAGTGATTTCAATTTCATTACCACCAAATATCTAATCTTTAATACCTTCTTGAGATTCCTTTTCAAGTGAAGTTCTGGTAAAGTAGATGTTTCTTCTATATTCATATTCTTTTTGGAAATAACATTAAAAGATTGTGGATCATTCTTGTTGTTAAGATTAAATAATGCTTTTTCTGCAGTAGCATATCCTTCCACCGGTAGGATGTTGCAGTTGTCCTTTTGTTTTTCTTTCAAGCTTTGTTTTTCTTTCCAAACAAATTTAGAGTCACAGTTTTCTATTGAATGTCCAAAACAAGAACATGTTTTGCATCTAAGAGGAACCCATTCATATTCGTTGTTTTGGATTAAGCTTTCACCATCATGCATAGAAATAGTAGCTTCAATTGGAAGAACTGAATCTGCTTTAATTTCTACCAGAATTCTTGCAAAAGAAAGTCTTGTTTCTTTTGTAGTGTGATCATCTAATTTAAGGGGAATACCAACCACACTGGCAGTAGCACTTAATATTTTTCTGTCCCATAATTTAAGATTTAATTTTGGCAGTTTAATCCATATAGGCATAGTAGAGAGTAAATCTCTGTCAAGATTAATTTTACTGCTCCATTTTTTCATAATAATAAGCTTTCTATTAATAAAATATGGACCCCCATTAATGGCATTATCACAATCAAAAGCCAAGAGAATCTAATTAAAAAGAATCCATTATTGCGAGTAAAAATGTCAAAATTACCAGTGGGGTTACATGATTTAGCAACAACCGCCTTACATGATGATACGTGGGTCTATTGCCGAACACATAGGCAAAAATTAGGAAACTCCATTTCCTCTCCGCCCTTCTGCTGGTCTCCACGCTCACCACCACTATTTGCTTCTCATTAATGGATAGAGGAGGAGCATATTTCGAATCAAATTCAGTATTTGATCCTCCTTTCTTGATCACTTCTGCCCATGAAGAAAGTTTGATCAGGTTAGTACTGGATCGAGAGACTGAAATACCATTATTTTGAATGATTCTTGAATTTATTCTTAAATTTCTAAATTGATTATCTAAATTTGAAACTTGTTGGTTGGTTCTTGCAGTATTTCTTGCAGAGTTCCACCATTTATAGAATTTATTAAATTGGAAAATCCCTGATTTGCATTTCTGTAAAAGTGTTTAGAGTGATTCATATTGCCTTATTTCAGGTTCAACTGATATGAACCAATACCTGCACATTCCAAATGAACTGCAGATTCTTTGTTCATCTGTTTTGATCTTGTACTTTGAACAACTTAAAAACCTTCTTTATTAGTAACATGAACTTTCTTCGCCATAAGTGGTGGTAAAGGTGGTAATGGATTCGGTGGAGGAGGAGGAGAGTGAGATGGAGAGGAATGAGAGGACCCATCAATCTGATCAAGAATATAGATAGGATTGTTTAAGAAATTTGTAAAGGTAGCCATGACTATAGGATATTTTCTTCTTTTTTTGTTCACTCGAACTATTACGCATACAGACTTATGATATGCATTTGAACATAAAAATAGCGATGAAGTGCTTTTTGCAGCCATGGGTATCCATTTTATAGATGGAACATGTTATCTGCAGGTATATTTTCCGACCTGAATGATTTCCTATTCTTACATAATAATATACTTGATCATACAATAACCACTTTCCTAGAAGGTAAGACATCTAGTATAAATTATATCCAGATATATTGACCTTGAACTTTTAAGAAAACAAAATACCCATAACCAAAGACATAATATATAGTAAACAGAAGCACAATGGCCAAATTCTAGCTCTACTTCATCAACCTCTTATTATTAGAAAAGGAGTCATCGAATTTACTCATCAACCAAATAAATGTATTAACTAAACTGGTCATCAATTGACTGAAATTTTGTGTATATGGTTTCTACTTGGTTGGTCAAAGGCAGATAACTGCTCTAAAGTTAAGGGTGAAATGGTTTCACAAATAAACTTAAATGATGTACGCAAGAAAAATCAGGAAATGATGAAAATTTTGAATGTTGTATGATATTAAGATGTCAGAGAAACAGACCTCAGAGAATGTAAGTGAACAAGTTCTTTGTTTCTTTCTGCTTGCAAAGATTAATGCTGAGATAGCCTCGCTTGAGTTTTTAGCGAAAGGCATTGTAGTGAAATATATGAAAAATGAAGGTATATTTTGTTGCGATTGAAAGTTGTGAACGACATCCACAAGCGGATCTGCAAATACTGCAGCCATAATAGTTCCAAGCACCAAGAGAAGCACAGCTTTGGTCCATACCCATTTTACAGTTTCAACATCTTCCACTGCCTCGTCAGGTTTATCAATCAACATGTTGTGCAACTCCTTTGTTTTTGTTGTGTAGAATTTCAATTAATTTGCACAAACTCCAAAACTGCAGCAGAATACTAAAACGCAGAAACAATCAAAAGAAGGATCTAGCTTGTCAATAAATTATCAACCACCAATTCAATGAAAAATAATCACCAAAGAAAGAGAAACAAAGGAGTAGAGAACACAGAGATTTAATGTTGTTCGGCTAGATTGCCTACGTCCACAGATCCAACAATTATTCTTTTGTTCTTCTGAAGAAAAAGAGTACAAAGAGAGAGATTACAAAATTATAGATAGTAAAGTGGAGAGACTAACCTATAATTATAATTTGAATGATCAATGTTTTCAAAGACTTGTTTGCACTCCAGTCCCCTAATTGGATTTGACTACAGAAATTAGGGTTTACTAAATAAGAGGATAATAGTGGATGATCTCCCCCACATATAAAGATGAACTTCTTTCATTTAAATAGGCTTGAGAATGAAGGCTTTCTTGGAGATAAAGAAAATTAATTTTCAGATTATGTGACGACCTTTCCAACTTACTTGATTTGATTCCAATAAATAACAAAAATCTATGTCTCCATAAATTTCCACTATTTAAATCGATCTCCATGTATAAACTTGTCTATCTTCATATAACAGATCTTACTAAATAATTGATTAGTAGTTAATTAGTTTCCTTTCTCTAAAAGATAACGCAAATATTCTTCCTCTTTATCTTTCCATATACAGCATAATTAATTGATTTAATGAATCAATTAATTATTTTCTTATCTTCTTTGGAAAATATTTGAATCACATAAATTCAACACTCCATCTTGATTCAAATATAACAATCTCTCTGCATCACCACATCTTGACAAATTGTTGGGACTACGTCCATAAGCTCAATGTGAACTAGTTTGGGCAATATTGCTCAAACAGAGCTTTCAAATCTTTCCCAAGCATAATAAAGATAGTATGCACATCAGCAAACATAATGCACACAAGAAAATACCAAAATTCTTCAACATATCTGATGTAGGAGCTGAAACTGTAGATAGAAATCTTTGAGAGACCAATGGAGATTTAACAACGAGCTTCACCTTCTCCATTCCAAATTGAGTTAGGACACACTCAGCATTATCTACTCAATCTCCTCCACAAGAATTTTTTCCTGGACTTTCCTAAGTCAACATCAGCAGACTCACCAACAAGCCCCACAACATTCAATGCGTAAGATGAAGAATCATCACTATAAATATGCTTACAAATAGGGCCAACTGAACCAAAAGTTCTTTCCAGCAAGTGAGCTCCACCTAGAGTCTGAACCTCTGTAATCTTCTCATCAACCATAGTATCATCGAAAATACCAATATCTCTCCGAATATGGAAACAATCTGATGACTTCAAATATGTTTGGTAATTTTCTATCCTCCTAATGCCATCACCTGATAGAGGCTCCACCTTTAGCAAAGACCACTCATCAAATATCGCATGCTTACTAGTCACAATTCTCCTGATTGTTTTACACCACAACCTATACCTCTTCACTTCTTCTATATAACCTAACAAAACGTGTTTACTTTCCCTAGGCTTCAACTCATCATGTCTCTCATCTTCTAAATAAGCTAAACAACCAAACACTTTAAGGAATGAAAAATCAACATGCTCTTTTTCCATATCTCTTCCGGGATCTTCATGTCTATGGCAATTGAAGGTGTACGATTGATAGAAATACTGCCATAGATATTGCTTCTACCTAAAATCTCTCTTCTAGACCAACAGTCGTTCTCAAGCTCATAGCTCTCTCCCACAATATTTGACACATGCTCTCCGCCACTCCATAACAATGTGACTTAACAGAAATAGAAAAATCTCTAATTACATTCTCAAACACACAATAGTTAGCGAATTCTTATGACATAAATTCACTACTATTTCCAACTTTGAGAACCTTCAAATGTTTCCTCGACTGCTTCTCTATCAAGGTCTTCCATTTAAAAAACTAGAAAAATATTTCGTCTTTGGCCTTTAAGAAATTGACCCAGACCTTACGTGAGAAGACATTCACAAATAAGACGAAGTAACTGCCCCCACCAAAAGATGCAACTGTGGTAGATCCTAACACATTAGAATGAACATACTCTAGAAACTCTGTAGCTCTAGGTCTTCCAACACAATTGTGGCATGCTTCTTCTTTCTAAAAGAACAATCTCCAAAAGAGCTCGGCTTCGACTGACAAACACCATCAATCAATCCACACTTCTTTAGTACTTCAAGACCCTCCTCATCAACATGACCTAAACGAAGATGCCATAACCGAGTATAATCTGGAATACTAGAATCAGTAGAGACTGCTGACTCTTTTAAGACCGTCTCTCCATGAAGTACATAAATATCATTTATTCGCACCCCTTTCAACACAACAAGGGAACCCTTCACCACTCTTAAATTCTCTCCATCTATTATTATCCTCATACCAAGTCTACTCAAAGCTCCAACTGATAACAAACTTCTACGCAACATCGGAACATGTCTAACATCTGTGATACTCCTAACAACACCATCATGCATCCTAAACCTCACACTTCCAACGTCCACAACATGACAAATATGTCATTCCCCATATGAACTGCTCCGCCATCAATCTTCTTGTAACTGACAAAACAGCTCCTATCTGACATCATATGACAAGAGATTGCAGAATCAATCACCCAAATTGTATGCTCTAAAGGTGAAATACTGCCTGAAAATAATGATTTATTAATATCACTTCTATCTGCATCTGATCTGACTGCTGCCAAAGCTGAAACTTTCTCCTTCTTCTTTCTCTTCTTTCTAAGAGCTAGGTAATCTCGTATGAAATGTCCATTCTTCTTACAATAATAGCAAGCACCTCTTCTAAGACCCATGAAATGAGACGTACGCGTATCTCTTCTACCTCCAAGGTGCTTCTGGCTTTTACCCCTTCCCCTAAACGAATGAAGTTGTTGCTGAAAAACACCGTCATTAGTCTTCACCTTCCATGTCCGTAAAACTCCTTTTCTAACATATTTGGTGATGCCATAATTTTTCATAACACTACTAAAAGAATTAGTCATTGATAACTAATCTATAACAAGACAGCTAGCTCTGATACCAATCTGTTGTGCAGAATTTCAATTGATTTGCACAAACTCCAAAACTACAGCGGAATACTAAAGCGTAGAAACAATCAAAAGAAGGATCTAGCTTTTCGATTAATTATCAATCACCAATTCAATGAAAATAATCATCAAAGAAAGAGAAAGGGAAACAGAAGAGTAGAGAATACAGAGATTTAATGTGGTATGGCTAGATTGCCTACGTCCATAAGCCCAACATTTGTTCTTTTATTCTCTTAAGGAAGAGAGTACAAAAGAGAGAGATTATAAAATTATAGATAGTAAAGTGGAGAGACTAATTTGTAATTAAAAATTGAATAATCAATGTTCCAAAGACTTGTTTGCGCTCAAAACTCCTAATTGGATTTGACTACAGAAATTAAGGTTTATTGAAGAAGAGGATAATGATGGATGCTCTCTCACACATATGAAGATGGACTTCGTTCATTTAAATAGGCTTGAGAATGAAGGATTACTTGGAGATGAAGAAAATTAATTTACAGATTATGTGACAACCTTTCTAAGTTACTTGATTTGACTCCAATGCATACAAATGACAAAAATCTATTTTTCCATAAATTTCCATTGCTTAAATCAATCTCCATGTATAAACTTTTCTATCTTCATATAACAGATTTGACTAATTAATTGATTAGCAATTAATTAGTTTGCTCTCTAAAAGATATCACAAACATCCTTCTTCTTTATTTTTTCACATATAGCCTAATTAATTGATTGAATCAATCAATTATTTTCTTGTCTCTTTTGAAAAATATTTGAATCACATAAATTCAAAGTTTTTTGTTTTGTTTCAAAGTAAATGAAAAAATAGTAGCAATAATAATAGTAAAACAGATTTTTTTTTTCTAAAAAAACAACATAATGTGAATTACCCATAGGATTATGACCATATTCCACTAGTGATTTGGTTCAACAATCAAAATTATAATAGAACAGAACATTTTTCATGTTCCACGCATAAATGATCCATAACTCCATAAACTCATAAATGATCCACAACTGACCAATACTCATAAACTGGGCTTGGTGAGATGTTGATGTTGTCATTTACAGTTTATTCTATATTTATATGCATTGCAGTCGGTAAGAATTTCATCTATTTTTAGAAAGAAGCGCCGTATGCATGGCAAATCAAAAATGATATAGAGCATTTACTGCAAGACTAAACTAATAATTAGTATAACTTATAAACAGTTGAGGTCACATTATTAATTACCAGATCTAGTGAAACTATCTTTAACTATCTTATTATGTTCTCAAAAGGTTGACTGAAGCTTCAACAGCGACTGCAAGTATATTAGCACAAGAGACTATCCCTGGACATTGAGCTTCCACTGCATTTTTTACCTTGTCCACTGCCTCATAACCACGTGAAGGTCGTTGTTGAAATTGCACCTTTCTCACTAAATTACATAAGGTAATAACAACATATGAGCACATGATCACATAACGTAACTAATGATGATATACATGTCAATAAAAGATGAGCCTTCATTTTCGCTAGGTGATAATTTCTTTACATGCTCAATAACTCAAATGTACTATTCTCTTATTGGTTATTTCCAAGCATAATATAAAGGTTATTTTTGTATATATACCATGATATAGAATAACGATATAGATCAAGAAAAGTTGATATAAAAAATATATAATTCACTCAAGCTAAATGTGAGTGCTAAGGTTCTTGCTTGCCTTTTGAAAAAGATGTAGACATCAAGTCTATTTCAATCCACATGTCTAAAGGTCAGCACAAATCTCCTGATTTTCTCAAGCTTCAGTATAAAGAATTGAAGAAGATGTAATTGAATTTTATTGATTGTATTAGATATACAGAATAATGATTATTATACAAACTTATGCACTGTATTTATACGAAAATATATAATGTATATTGGGCCATACAAAAAGCCCACAGCCTATAACTAATACTCTGAAGACAAATTGACTTCGTATGTATTCTCTTATATCTTGTATTCAATCATATTACGCCCCTCTCAAACCTAGCTCTGAGTCTAGGGTTTGCAATCTCCTTCATAAAAATGAAAGAAAGGTGCACCGCCATTGAAAAATCGCATAGAGTGATTCAGATCGACACAAAGTCGAGTTCTTTTCAGCTTTGCTTGAGCATCTATGCAAGTTTTTATTGGCTTAATTATATTTTGTAAGATGTTCTTGCAAAATATACTTAATGCCTTCAGATTGAGATAAAAAATCAAGTCTCGAGTTGTTGTACTTGTGAGATCTGAGAAAAACACTCTTACAAATTTCAAATTTGTAAGATCTGATTCTGGAAAGTAAAAATTGGTTCTTTGTTAGAGAAGAGTGCTTGTAGACAGACATGTTGCTGAATTATGAACGGTTATTGTTCTGCTGATGATGCTTGGTGCAACTTTGACACATAATGAAGAGAAGAGCCATGTTGTGCCTGACATTTGAGGTCTGTGACCCTAAGCTTTTCTCTGAACCGAGTGAAGTTCATCTTTGATAGTGGTTTTGTTAGAATATCAGCGACTTGGTAAGTAGCAGGTATGTGGTTAATGTCTAATTTTTCCTTAGCAACTTGCTCACGGACAAAATACAGATCTAGCTCCATGTGCTTAGTTCTAGAGTGTAAAACTGGGTTAGTAGTGAGTGACACTGCGCTTAAATTATCGCACTATAATGTAGTCTTTGCTATCAGTTTTGATTTGTAGTTCATTCAATAGTGACTCTATCCACATTGTTTCTGCCATGGCATTAGCCACACTTCTGTATTCTGCTTCTGTACTAGATCTGGATATAGTTGTTTGTTTTTTTGAACACCGTGAAATTGGATTTTTGCCTAAGTAAATGTAGTATCCGCTTGTTGATCTTCTGCCATCTGTATCACTTGCCCAGTCTGCATCTGCATATCAAGTAATGCTAATGGTTTGACATGCTTCAATAGTTAGACCATAATTTAATGTTCCTTGAGATATCTTAATATTCTTTTGACTACTCTCCAATGCTCATCTGTTGGACATTGCATGAATTGACTTACTTTATTTACACTGAATGAGATCTATGGTCTGGTGATTGTTGCATGCTGGAGTGCACCTACAATACTCCTGTATTGACTATCATTTGTGATCATTTCTCCTTTAGTCTTTGATAGATGAGCATTGGTTATCATAGGTGTTGAGATTGGATTTGATTGATCCATTTTGGCTCTAATGAGAATTTCATTGATATTTTTTTTGGCTGAGATGTATCATGGATTTTGAAGGTCTCTTTACTTCAATTCCCTAAAAATAGCTTAAATTTCCTAGATCTTTGTTTGAAAATTCTTTGTTTAAATGTTAAATCAGATTGTTGATCTATAGATCATCACTGCCTGTAATAATAAAGTCATCAACATAAATTAGTATATAAGTGATAGTGCCAGAATTAAACTTTGTAAAGGGAGAATTGTCTAATTTTGTGCAGTAGTAGCCCAATGTGAATAAGGTTGTCTTTAATTTTTTGAACCAAACCCTTGGAGCTTGTTTGAGACCATAAATTGCTTTATTCAACTTGGATACTAGTTTTTCATTTCCCTTTTTCATGAATCCATAAGGTTGCTCCATATAAACCTCTTCCTGCAAAACATCATTTAGAAATGCATTATTCACATCTAGTTGCTTTATATTCCAATTTCTATATAAGACAATACTAAGAACAATTCTAATAGTAGAGGGTTTCACTACAAGGGAGAATGTCTCAGTAAAGTCAAAGCCATTTTGTTGTGAATATCCCTTTGCCACTAGTCTTGCCTTATATTTGGAAATGACCCATCATCATTTCTTTTTAATTTGTGTGTCCATTTACAGCCTACATGATTTTATCAGTAGGTTGAGGAACAAGATCCCAAGTCTTGTTCTTCATAAGAGCATCATATTCTTCATTCATTGTTGCCTTCCATTTGTCATTTTGTATAGCTTGCCAGTATGTGCTTGGTTCTTCATTTTCTAGAGCTGCATTGTATAGTTTTGGTTTGAATATGCCACTTTTTGCTCTTGTGATCATATGATGTCCAGTTCTTTCAGCATTTTGTTGATGATCATTGTTATTCACTTCAGTCTCTTGGGACACATTAGGTGATTATGAATCGCCTAATGTGTGACTTGAGCTTTGCTGCATTTGACTATCTGATTGTTGCATTTGAGATGGTGTATTAAATGATTAAGTTTGTCCATGACCTGGTTCTGTAGAGGATACTGTATGTTGTGAACTTTCATTGCCTTGAGCTTTCCCTCCAAAAGTGTGAGCTGCTTTGTCAATTATCACAGGTATAGGTACTAAAGAATATTTAGTATTGTAAACCTTCGAGAAGTTTTAATTGCTGATTTGCTAAAAGGAAACACTTGTTCATTAAAAACAACATGTCCAGAGATAAACATTCTGCCATTACTAGATAAGCACGTAACCTTTTAGATTTGCTGCATAGCCCAAAAATGTGCATGGTGATGACCTATAGCTTAGTTTGTGAGTATTATATGGTCTGAGATAGAGAAAACATAGACAACCAAATACCTTTAGACTATGATAATCAGGCTTGATACTGTAAAGAGTTTCTAATGGACACTTTAATTATAGAACTTTTATAGGCAATCTGTTAATTAGAAAGACTGCAGTGGCAAATGCATAAGGCTAGAACTTAAGTGGTAATGATGCATTTGCTAGCAGTGTTAAGCCTGTTTCCACTATATGTCTATGCCTTCTTTCAATCAAACCATTTTGTTCTAATGTGTAAGGACAATCTGTCCTATGTATAGTACCTTTTTCCTAAAAGAATTTCTTTAGAGATAAAAATTCTGCTCCATTATCTGTCTATAGTATTTTTAGTTGACAGTTTGTTTGTTTTTCTGCCTGCACTATAAATTGTTGAACTGCATAGCATGTTTCATATTTTGTCTTCAAAAAATATATCCACATGTATCTTGAATATGCATCAACAAAAGAAATATAATATTTGTACCATAGTCAGTTGATATGGGTGATGGACCCCATAAGTCAGCTGCAACAAGCTTTAATGGTCTGTTGTAACTAGCTTTGGAGTCCACAAATAGCAGTTTGTGGCTTTTACCCATTTGACAATAAGTACAGATATATGGAGTTGAAATATTGTTAAAAGAAATATTATTTTCATACAAAACTTGTTTAACAATATTACACGAGCATGTCCAAGTTTACAATGCCAAATATCAAAGCTCTTACAGTCATTCACGGTTTTGATTTCAGAGTTATTACACCATTTTTCTTTACATCCTGAGATTCTTGAATTAGCAACATTGAAAGTATACAATCCCTTAACCTTTCTACCCTGTAAGAGAATATCTTTTGTTAGTATGTCTCTGACTAAACTGTAATTTGGGTAAAATTCAAAAAACCCATTGTTATCTTTGGCAAATTGAGATACACTTAACAAAATTTTCTTAACATATGGTACTCTTAACAAGTTATGCAAGTATAATTGCTTCTTTCCTGATATATATATATCCACTTCTAGTATGTGAGATTTTTACAGACTTACCATTGCCCATAATTAATGATTGTGTACCTTTATATTCCTTATTGTCAAGATTCAAGTTTGCCAAGTTGTTAGTGACATGATTTGTTGCCCCAAAATCCGGATACCAGCTGTTGTCAAGAATGTCTTCAATTTTTGCACTGTAATTGTTGTTGCAGTCACTTTGACCTTCAGTTTCTTGTCGAGTACTTATCAAATTTGCACTGGGATTATTGTTTCTTGCACTGTTTTTGTTTTGCTGAGATGGAGTTTAGTCGATGTCAAATCTAAAATAGAATTTACTAGTAATATGATCAATCCTCTAGCAAATCTGACATCTGCGTCTATTATTTCCACTGTTATTAGACCATTTTCCACCTCTTCCTCTTGGTCTATAGAACTGACCACCCCTCTGATTGGTGTATTGTTGATTTCTATTGTTAGAGACTTTTGCTTGACTCTTGTTTTTGCTGTTTGAGATGAAATTCAGAGACATGTCTGATATAGTTGATTTCTTTTGTTCCAATCTACCATCATGAGCTAGAAGGGTAGAGTGAACATATTGAATTGAGGGTAGAGTTTCTTTTGATAATATAACAGCTACTATTGATTCATATTCATCATCTAACCCTCCAAGAATTGATAATATATGCTCTGTGTCACTCACTTTATGTCCTGCAGAAGATAAATGATCGCGTAATGTTTTCACCTTTACAAGATAGTCTCGCATTGACTGATTTTCCTTTTTAACATTTTGCAACTGTCTCTTGTAGTATATAATCTTGGTTGCTGACTGAGTACTAAAGATTTTTTCTATTGTGGACCAGATCTCATGTGATGAATTGCATCCAATTAACTGTGGAAGTAGATTAGCACTTATAGATGATATTAGCCAAGAACTGACTAAGTTGTCTTGTCTTTGATGCATTATGAATTCTTGGTTACTAATAAGTTTTCCATCCTTATCTACAGTATACTTGGGTGGTATGATTATAGTGCATTGAATATATTTCTCCAATCCATATGCTTTGATTGCAGTTTCAACTTGAAACTTCCAAAGAAAGAAATTGGTTTCATCAAGTTGAATAGACAACAAATGACTCTAAGGCTTGATAATCTCTTTCAGAAGTTATTCAGTGGGATTAAATCTGGCATTAGTGTGGGTGTTGGAGGAGGCAGAGATGTCTTGATCTCCTTCAGCCATTGTTTCAGAAATCAAGAAGAGTGATTAAAGAACTGAAAATTGTTGTAAAACAGAAACTGAGCAGCCAGGAAATTCTTGATTGTTCCTAGGCGAGGCACAACAGAGAACTTGATCAATAGTCTTGGTACAGGTATGTAAAAAAACAGTGATGATGGAAAATGTTATATTTCCCAGATGATTCCAAGCAGATGTTTTTAGATCTTGATGTGATGATGTTGAATCTGATCTTGATCAAAAACAGAGAAAAAAGAAAAGAAAACTGATGATGAGAACTCTTTTGATTCTCAAATGACTTAGATGAAATGCAGCTCGATCTAGATATGATGATATTATATCTGATCTCGATCGAAACTGAGAGTATAATGATGATGAGAATCTTCTTGATTTTCAGATGATTCAGAAGATGCAGCCTGATCTTGATATGATGATTTTAAAACTGATCTTGATCAATGACATGACATTTGTTGTTAGGCAATATATGCTCTGATACCATATAAAGAATTGAAGAAGATGTAATTGAATTTTATTGATAGTATTTGCTATACAAAATAATGATTGTAATACAAACTTATGCACTGTATTTATACGAAAAGATATAATGTATATTGTGCCATACACAAAGCCCACAGCCTATAACTAATACTCTGAAGACAAATTGACTTCGTATGTATTCTCTTGTATATTGTATTCAATCATATTATTCAGGTCTCTTCTCCTATGCTACATCTCATTTACTTAATTGTTTCCATGGCTTTTACCATTTTATACCAAGTACTTAACATATTTTAAACTTATTGTGTACAGCCATTTGGCCAGATTCCTGCTTTTCAGGATGAAAACACAACACTCTTTGGTTGGTAAACTGACTTTGATCTTCATTTACATTATTAATAATGTAGCAATACAGTTTTAAGTACACATATCCCCATAAAAACTTGCTTCAACCCTCAACAATTGTTCCTTAAAACTATGTAATTTTAAAGAGTTTGTAACCAAATTTCAAAATTCCAAGTAGACTTGTTCTGAATAAATAGTACTGATCAATTATAATGCGCTAAAACTGACTTATGTTGCGAACAAAGCCACTGCAGCCCTGTGTGTTGATAAGGATAAACATATTTATAAAAAAGCTGAATTTGACGAGAAATGCTGACATATAACCATATGATTACCTGCCATGTTCCGATTCACACTGTTGAAAATTTTCAAAGAGAGTCTTTGGGGTTTGGGTTTTTTGTATTTTAAGAGTAGAAGAAAAGAAAGAAGAAGAAAGAAGAGTTTAGTCCCACATTCTAGAGCTTTATACAAGAATCTTGTATAAGTATAGCTCTCTCAAGTGGATGTTGGGGCCTTGGGGCTCCCACATGTTTGCTTTGTTGTGAGGAGAGAAGTCATGCAACACCACACGCGCGCCGCCGCCGTCCGTCCGACCGAACCGAACCGGGCCGGGTCGGGTACGGGTTTCGGGTTCGGATCCGAAAATATTTTTGGATCAAAATATGAACAGTAACGGGCCGGATTTCAGCCCGTTAAGGACCCAGAACCGGAATTCAGAATTTGAATGATGGCGGGAATTTGTAACGTTTTCTGAACATTACAAATGCGAATGGACACGACGTTTGGTTTTTTAATCCATTCGTAACGGTTGTGAACCATTGCTAACGGTCGCGACGTTTCGCGAATGGACACCTCTTCAACACTATAAATAGCAACGTCCAGAATTCATTTCGGAACAGTTTTAATTCTTCTTCTTCTTCCCAAACGGTTCTGCGATGCTATTAATCCGCTGCTCTATTTTGTGACGCCTCCAAGGTGTTACAAATTCAGAAACCGTTGCAGAATTGTTCTCTTCTTCCTCTTCATTCTTTGCTACAAATTGCATCATCAGAAACCATTCTAAAGTGTTCTTGGTCGGATCAAAGTTGTACAAACTTTGAATTCAATTACGTTGTTATAGGGCTTCATTGAATCCTGAAAGTCGATAGTTCGATAATCCGTTTGTACCTGGTGGGTTGAACTATTGTCTGAAAGAATCTATTCCATAGATCCTTGAAGTCAGAAGTACAGCATTGTCTTCATCACTATCGCCATCAAATCCGTCTCGAATCGCAAAATTCCCAATAAATTTTCAGACAATATTCTTCAACCATGGAAGGTTCGAGCGCTTTACAAGTTATGAATCAGCATCTAACTCGATTGGAGCGTTTTGATGGCGACAATTTCACTCGTTGGCAAGAGACGATGAAATTTTTCCTGGTCACCGTCAAGTTGTTCTACATCTTGGAAGATGACTTGGAAGAAATCCCGGAGGAAACTGATAAGGATGATGCTACTCTAAAGGCTAAACGTGCAAAGCGCAAAGAGGACGATTTCCTATGCAGAGGCCATATTTTGAATGCGCTATCTACCACAGTCTACAATGCTCATAGGACCTTGGAAACAACGAAGGCGCTCTGGAATGCTCTAGAGAATAAGTATCGCATATCCGAGGCAAGTAATAAAAAGTTTCTTATTTCTAATTTTGTGGATTTCAAAATGGTCACCAATAAGTCCATAATTGGACAAGTAAGCGAAATCTTACTGTTGGTGAATCAACTTAAAGATGCTGGAATTGATCTCCCTGAATCTTTTGTTGTTGGAGTTATAATTTCTAGACTTCCGCGTAGTTGGAATGATTATAAGAAAAAGATGAAGCATGCAGAAACAGATTATAATTTAGACAGTTTACAGCGTCATCTTCGTACTGAAGAAGACTCTCGCAAACGCGATCTAGATGATAATCCGCAAACTGAGTCCCATTCTAAGGCAAATAATGTTGAAATTACTGATAAATTAAAGCCAAAGAATGAGACACAGTTTAAGAAAAATCATTCCAAAACTAACAACAAAAAGAAAGGTGCTTGTTATTTTTGTAACAAGCCCGGCCACTATGCCCGAGACTGTCGTTTGCGGAAGAAATAACAAAAAGTGAATGTGGTCGAAGACTCGCTTGTGGCTGTAGTGCAAGAGGAAAATTCCGTTAGCGGCAATGATAATGATTGGTGGTTCGATACTGGAGCAACCATTCACATTTGCAAAGACCGTAATCTGTTCAAGAGTTACGAAGAAAATAAAGGAGAAGCCGACGAAGTTACTGGAGCAAATAAGGTTCCAAGCAAAGTTCTGGGAAAAGGCACTATAGAACTTCTTCTCACCTCTGGAAAAGTTCTTACATTTGTCAATGTATTCTATGTACCCGATATGTGTAAGAATTTGGTCTCTAGATACCTTCTTAACAAAGGAGGATTCAAGATGGTGTATGAGTCTGATAAGCTAGTGTTGTCTAGGAATGGTAAATTCATTGGACAGGGATACTCTTGTAACGGCATGATTAAGTTGAATCTAATAAAGAAATCTTCTGTTTATATTGTTGATTCTATTAATTTATGGCATGGTAGATTAGGACATG
The DNA here is from genome assembly GCA_030765085.1 of Allium cepa. NCBI lineage: Eukaryota > Viridiplantae > Streptophyta > Magnoliopsida > Asparagales > Amaryllidaceae > Allium > Allium cepa. The sequence continues at coordinate 135,615,028 of CM060945.1, forward strand.
TTAATTATAATTCCATTAGGAATATGAATAAATTAGGATTAATTTCTGATTGTGATTTCGATACCATCTCTAAGTGTGAAATATGCGTTCAAGCAAAAATACACCGGAAATCCTTTAAATCCGTAGAAAGGAAATCTGGTTTGCTTGATTTGGTATATAGTGATGTAGGTGACTTAAAAAGTCATATCACCTATGGTGGTAACCAATACTATATAACATTCATTGATGATTATACTAGATATGCATATGTATATCTAATGAAAACTAAAGATGAGGCTTTTGATAAATTCAAAATTTACAAAGCAGAGGTCGAAACACAATTAGGAGTTAAAATTAAAATATTACATTCAGATCGTGGTGGTGAATATTTCTCAAATGAATTCACCTTGTTTTGTAAACAACAAGGTATAATTCACCAATGTATTGCCCCATATACACCATAACAAAATGGTGTTGCTGAAAGGAAGAATAGAACTTTAGTAGAAATGGTTAATTCCATGCTCATAAGTTCTAATTTACCTTATAACCTATGGGGTGATGCTATGTTATCTGCATGTTATATTTTAAATAGAGTACCACTTAAAAAGAATAATATTTCCCCTTATGAATCATGGTTTAATAGGAAACCTAACCTAACTAGACTTAAAGTTTGGGGTTGCTTAGCTTATGTTAGAAAACCAGACCCTAAACGACCAAAATTAGGAAATAGAGCATTTAAATGTGTTTTCATAGGATATTCACTTAATAGTATAACTTATAGATTTCTTATTCTTGACACCCTAGAAGTTATAAAATTTGTAGATGTAGAATTTTTTGAAAATCAAACTGTTGAGATCCCATTGAGATCATCTAGTCCAGAACGTAGTATGACTAATGATATCAATGACGATGATTATGCTCCTGCTCAAAACAGCAAGGAAGTGTCAGTACCAGATAATAGTACTGAACAACGGAGAAGTAAAAGAGTGAGAATAGAGAAGGACTATGGTCCTGACTTCATTACATATCTTGTAGAAGGCGGTAAGGACGAAGTCCTTAATGTGACTAAATATGTAATGAACGTTGATGATGATCCCAAAACTTATTCTGAAGCTATGAGTTCCAGAGATTCAAATTTCTGGAACGAAACTATCAATGATGAAATGAATTCCATAATGTTAAACCAAACTTGGGTTTTAACTGATTTACCTCCTGGTGCTAAACCTATAGAATGTAAATGGATATTCAAGAAAAAGTTGAATACAAATGGATCCATTGATAAGTTTAAAGCCAGATTAGTTGCTAAGGGATATAAGCAAAGACATGGAGTAGATTATTTTGATACATATGCTCCAGTTGCTCGCATATCTTCTATACGCTGTTTAATTGCACTTGCATCAATTTATAAATTAGTCATACATCAAATGGATGTAAAGACTTCTTTTCTAAATGGAGATTTAGAAGAAGAGATATATATGGAACAACCTGAAGGTTTCAAAACCCCAGGCCAAGAAAAGAAAGTTTGCAAATTAGTAAAATCTCTTTATGGCCTGAAGCAAGCTCCCATGCAATGGCATGAGAAGTTTGATAAGTTGCACTGTCATATGGATTCATTGTTAATGATGCTGATAAATGTATTTATAGCAAATCGGATAACAACGGTATTGTTATAATATGTTTATACGTTGATGACATGCTAATATTTGGTTCCAATATATCCTGTGTGAATGAAACTAAAAAGTTTTTGTCTTCTAAATTCGATATGAAAGATCTAGGAGAGGCTGATGTAATTCTGGGAATTAAAATTGTTAGGAAAGAAGGGGAGTTATTACTAACTCAATCCCATTACATAGAGAGATTCCTACAAAAATATCGTCATTACGATGACAAACCAACACCAACTCCTTTAGATCCTAGTATTAAATTAGAAAAGAACACTGGACGTACTATCTCTCAACTAGAGTATTCCAGTGTTATTGGGAGTCTTATGTATGCTATGCATTGCACTAGACCAGACATCGCGCATGCTATAAGTATATTGTGTCTATTTACGAGTAATCCAGGTTTCGAACATTGGAAAGCCATTTCCAGAGTTTTGCTTATTTGAAAGGAACCATTGAATATGGTTTATCTTATAAAGGATATCCTGCTGTAATAGAAGGATATAGTGATGCAACCTGGAACAATGTAGAATCCAAATCCAAGTCTACGACTGGATGGATCTTTACACTAGGAGGCGCTGTTGTGTCTTGGGTTTCCAAGAAGCAGACCTGTATTTCTGACTCAACAATGTTGACAGAATTGATTGCATTAGCAGATGCATGTAAAGAAGCGGAATGACTTAGGAATTTATTAATGGAAATCCCTTTGTGGAAGAAGCCATCTCCAGCGGTCTTGATTAACTGTGACAATCAAGAAACAATATACAATGTGTCTAATAAGACATATAATGGAAAGTCTAGACATGTGAGTCTAAGACATCAAATGGTGAGACAGTTACTCAAAAGAGGAGTTATAACTGTTGACTACATAGAAACGAAGAAAAACTTGGCTGACCCACTTACAAAAGGTCTTCCAAAGGCAATGGTTTCTATAAAGTCACAAGAAATGGGACTAAGGTCTGTGAATGAAGATTGATCATCCTTAACAGAAACCCAACTTATGTCTTGAAAAGGATAGACAAAGTTCAATGGGTACTAACAAGTTAAGAGAATGATTATGGAACACTAAATTGATAATCCCATAATATTTAGTGTTGGATTCTGCAAGAACAAAGGATGGATATATATCCTTAATAAGTCTAGAAACCTTAAAAGGTGTATCGCGGAAACACCTTAAGAGACTTACCTTATATGAGTATGGAAATCAGGCCATTTCCTAGGAAAGTAAGACCGCTTTCTAAGTAGACTCATGAACCAGGATTTAAGCACATGGCCATTAACGTGCTGAGCAATATAGAACACTTTACCTAAGGAAATCAACATGTGTGATTGTTCCGGTTTTATCATTAGGGATACTTGGTTCAAGATTCGTTCACCATAGAATCTCGATAAGGCTTTGAATGGTTTACACTAAGTAAAGGTTTAAATCCAAAAGATACATTTTATTTATGTGTTGGTTTTCACGATGATGCAAAACTTGATCTTAGAACTACATAGGCTTGAACCCACTTGGGTATGTAGGAAGTCACTCTAGTGATTCAGTCGTCCTATTTATTTATTTTCTTATTTTGAAAATTGGGGGAGATTGTTGAAAATTTTCAAAGAGAGTCTTTGGGGTTTGGGTTTTTTGTATTTGAAGAGTAGAAGAAAAGAAAGAAGAAGAAAGAAGAGTTTAGTCCCACATTCTAGAGCTTTATACAAGAATCTTGTATAAGTATAGCTCTCTAAAGTGGATATTGGGGCCTTGGGGTCCCGCATGTTTGCTTTATTGTGAGGAGAGAAGTCATGCAACACCACATGCGCGCCGCCGCCGTCCGTCCGTCCGACCGAACCGGGCCGGGTCGGGTACAGGTACGGGTTTCGGGTTCGGATCCGAAAATATTTTTAGATCAAAATATGAACAGTAACGGGCCATATTTCAGCCCGTTAAGGACCCAGAACCGGAATTCAAAATTTGAATGATGGCGGGAATTTGTAACGTTTTCTGAACGTTACAAATGCGAATGGACGCGACGTTTGGTTTTTTAATCCATTCGTAACGGTTGCGAACCGTTGCTAACGGTCGCGACGTTTCGCGAATGGACACCTCTTCAACACTATAAATAGCAACGCCCAGAATTCATTTCAGAACAGTTTTAATTCTTCTTCTTCTTCCCAAACGGTTCTGCGACGCCATTAATCCGCTGCTCTGTTTTGTGACGCCTCCAAGGTGTTGCAAATTCAGAAACCATTGTAGAATTGTTCTCTTCTTCCTCTTCATTCTTTTTCTACAAATTGCATCATCAGAAACTGTTATAAAGTGTTCTTGGTCGGATCAAAGTTGTACAAACTTTGAATTCGATTACGCTGTTATAGGGCTTCATTGAATCTTGAAAGACGATAGTTCGATAACCCGTTTGTACCTGGTGGGTTGAACTATTGTCTGAAAGAATCTATTCCATAGATCCTTGAAGTCGGAAGTACAACATTGTCTTCATCACTATCACCATCAAATCCGTCTCGAATCGCAAAATCCCCGACACACACAACAATTTCTGTGTTGGAAGTGAAAGCTATCAACTTGGATTTTCTAGACATGCACTGAGGAGTTCGATTCCCAAACTTCAAATATTAACACATGCAATGTTTAGCGGATAATATATTGTTATACTATTTAGATATAAATTTATCATGTATATTACCTTATACAGCGACATGGCCTATAGATAATATTTTTGTCAGAAACACTGGAACTGTTGCCAATTATCCAAATTCAAATAAAAAAATACAAACATGTCAAATAATGGTTAGTTTTTAAGTTGAAACATAAACCTGATGTATTTGATAGAATACAGTTTACAGCCTTGTTGGATTTTAAATACATAACCCCTCGCAAAATAAATGCATGAAGGTAAAGCCTGAATATATATGATGACTCATTTTGAGATTTACTTTTTGGGATTTTAAAAATTCGGGAAATTTTTGTCCTTTTAAATTTACAGTACTGTTTCAGTGACAGTCATTTTGTAGGTTTTCTGAATTGTGTTTATCCTCCGACAATAATTGGATATCATTCAAATTCTAATTTTTTTGCAAATACTTGAGAAATTACAAGAGCCTCAAAGGGTGTGGACTGGACATATTGATAATATATCCAGAGAAGATAGTCCTACCTCCTTTCTTAATTTATCAATCTGTGTTGGCATTATTCATATTGTAACTTACAATTACATTAACTTTTTATAGCAAAATAAATGCAGCATTCAAAAACGAAGAAGAATTATTTGTACATAGCATAGTCAATAAAAAGGGTTTAGTAATGTAACTTCATGCATATTAATTTCATCTTTATCGAAAATGAGATAACATGTGTAGTCACCTTATCATGAAAATAAAACGTGCAGTCGGATACCGGATTGACGTTGAGGTGCGGAACAAAATCGTTCTTACCATTTTACACAAAATACAAAACAAAAACCCAATGTATAAAAATTAATTCAATAGATTCATGTCGGTTAAATTAACAAATATATATATATATATATATATATAGATAAATCTTGTTTATTTAAATTGATTAAGTGTTAATTTAAACCTAATTTCTATAGCAAGTTATAGACAATCTGACACCGAACTTGAAAAGGCAAGCCAACATGCAGACCAAATAGCTTTAGGTAAACACAAGAATTTTCTACGAGCTTAAAAATAAAGCAGCCTTTCTGGGAGATTTTATTGTGTTCTTAAGTAGATAGGAATTTGTTCTCTCTTCCATTTGAAGTTATATTTTGGCAATGTATATTTATCATTGCTTGCTATCGACATGGAATTCTGCAATTGACTAAACAAGGAATTACTTACATTATATAAGCACAAAGAGTTGACTAAACAGGATATGCACATTTAGAATCATGAATATCTAAAGATTCACAATTTTAACTCTAAATCGTTTTTTGCACTACAACAACTACTTACATTATAAGCACAAAATACGTATGAAGCTTTTAATGTAATAAAAGAAACCAATTATACAGGAAACTCAACAAAAATTTTCCAGTAGCTGACATAACTACTTCAGAAAATTAATAAAACATTAATTAATATTTGAATCTTTACAAAGCTGATCTCCAAAAGAACTGAAACCGTAAAAAACAAAAAAAAAACAAAGAAATAAAGCGATGAAAAATGAAATCTCATGTCCAGTTTTTTCATACTTTTATGTCGAACCTAAATATTGTCTGGTTACACATAATATAAGCAAAATGATATCAAGTTCCTGAAATATTAAAAAAGCAACACAAAGTGGATAACTAAGTTAAAATTTAAATGGATGGAAAAAAAAACACCACTAACAGAATCTCAATGCAAGCAAGACAATATTCTGATATAATCACTACAAGGAACGGAAGGCATAGCAACGGCAAATAGCCGTTGGCAGCCGTTGCTAAAAGCCGTTGCTATTAAGCACGTTGCTACTTGTTCCAGCAACGGCAATAACAACGGCTCCGTTACCAATTTAGCAACGGGTAGCGACGACCAGTTTTCCACGTGGCAACAGTTAGTTACAATCCTGGTCGTCACGTGGCGTCGCGAGCCGTTGCAAGCCTGGAACCAGATAGCCGTTGCTAGCCGTTGCCATCCGTTGCTAGCCTGAACCAGATAGCCGTTGCGAGCCGTTGCAAACCTGGAACTTTTTTGTTTTCCAGCAGCCAGCTTTCACTCTTCCAACCTCTGTTATCGCAAACCATTCCATATCACAATAATCACTTCCAATCCATCGTATACATTCCATTCCAACCATCATATAACCAAATACATCGCAAATAATCAAATAAAAAACATATATATCAACAATCACGCAACTATATAATCAACTAACACAAATCCATACATCTCAAATCCATCACACATAATATCCATCACCAACACCACAGGTACACAAAACACCAAACAAACTACCAAGTCCATGAACCAACATAAGTACACACCAACAGAAGTACACAAGTCCAACAAATATCCATTAAAACCACAATCTTGCCCAAAAAAAATAACCATCAACAAAACATACTTACTCATCATCATCAGCATCATCATCATCAGCATCAGCATCAGCATCATCACCACCACCACCACCACCACAAGACCCTGGCATGGTCCCATGCTCTGAAACGAATGCGGCAATGCACTCATCTATCTGCTGAGACAAGAAGTTCTGTCGCCAATCATTTATCTCGTCCAGCTGTCGTTGCATCTGGGCTATCTCCTCATCGGCCATAGATTTCTTGTAAGCCCTCTGGAAGTTAAGAGCCTGTAAAACGATCAAACAAACTAGTTCTAATTCACGCTCGCAACGGCTATATTAAATTCAAATATAAGTTATTAAAACAGTTTACCTCCTGATTGCCGTATCCATAACGCCTATTGCGAGAAGGCGGATCAATAATTCTATCCCATATTTGATTGGACTCTTGAAGCGTAATATCCTCCCGTCCAGTTCTTTGCGCCATCGCTGCCCGCTCCGCTTCATATCTACCTTGCAATTACGAATACAAATTTGACTCAATATATAGCTATACAATTTACTTATACACTACTAAAGGAATGTGAAACGTTGTCATTGTGAATAAACATATTTACCATAACGGATTCAGCCTTCGCATCTGTCCACTCATGGGTGACATTCCCATCATCATCGGTCTGCTCCACCGCATGAGTGACTCTAAAAACCTCGGCCATTGTAGGCTCCTGTCTGGTTATTGAATGCTAAAATTATACATGAATAAAAAACGTTACTAATATGATTAAATAATATTACAGTTTATAAACTCAAATTACAAATTTACCAATTCCCTCCGCCATTGTTGGAATGACTTGGACCCACCACGGTGTAACGAAGGATTTTTATTTCTGTTCGCGCTATTTCGCTTTGCTATTTCCTGTTAATTTAAATACACGGTTAATTAAATTAATAATGCAACTAACATACATAATTTAAATAAATAATACTAACAATACAGCAATAGAAACCCGGCGGAAATATTTTTTCCAGTTTGCAGAGCAGTATAGGGATTTCTACTTCAAGTTTACGTATGCGACCTACCTTTAACGTCGTCGAACAAAGTTGTTTACAAAACATACTTAATTCTGTTATAACACTCCATACTTTGCCAGGCAACAGTTCTTTGAAAAGCAAAGGGAAAAAATATTCCATCATTATATGGCAATCGTGACTTTTCATCCCACTCAATTTACTGTTTTTAAAGTCAACACATCTACGAAGGTTAAAAGAAATCCCATCAGGACATCTTACTCCTTCCACCCACTTTAGCACGAGTTTTACTTGTTTGTTATCTAGCTCATAACATGCTTTGGGTTTTTTTGTATCGTCGTACAAATGAAGTTCGGGCCGCTTACAAAAGTTTAATATATCACGTCTCGAATTCACATCGTCCTTAGTTTTCCCCTTTACATTCAAAACTGTATTAAACACGTTATCGAACACGTTTTTTTTCATTATGCATAACGTCAATATTATGCAGGAGTAGCAGATCTTTCCAGTGAGGTAACTCCCAAAATATATTTTGTTTGCACCAGTTATGAATGTCTGATTTACCTGGAATTTCAACTTGTACCCCAGTTTCATGTATCTTTGGATAGTCTTTTACGATTTCATATATCTCTTCACCTGACCAAACCTTCGGTGGCAGCATACTCTCTTCTCTGTTTGCTTTAAAGTTCTTTTTATCCGTTCTAAATTTATGATTAACATGTAGAAAACATCGATGACAGTCAAACTAAGATTCCATACTTTAATGAAAATGCTCGTGTTTCATCCATGCAATGAGGACAAGCTAGACGTCCAGCTGTGCTCCAACCTGAAAGCATCCCATACGCAGGAAAATCACTAATAGTCCATAATAAAGAAGCGAACATACGAAAATTCTTTTTTCTTGAAATGTCATATGTTTCAACTCCTTCATGCCACAGTGTTTTTAATTCTTCGATCAATGGTTGTAGATAAATATCAATTCCTCGTGTCGGATCATCAGGACCGGGGACGACAATCGTTAGAAACATATACGGAGTTTTCATACACATCCATGGAGGTAAATTATAAGGAGTAACAATAATAGGCCATGATGAGTATTTACTACAAAACTGAGAGAATGGTGAAAATCCATCTGTACATAAACCGAGTCTGACATTACGGCTCTCTGCAGCAAATGCATGATAAGTCTTATCGAAATGTTTCCATGTTTCTCCATCAGATGGATGTATCAAAGTTCCTTCTTCTGGTGTTCTAACACTGTGCCATCGCATATGACATGCCATAGCAGAAGATGCATATAATCTTTGAAGTCTAGAAATGATAGGTAAATAATGCATTCTCTTGTATGGAACTTCTTTTCCTTTTTTTTCTCGGTTTGAATCTTTCCTCGTTACATATTCTGCATTTTCTAAGGTCAACGTCATCTTTCCAATACAACATACAACCTTTTATATATGTATCTATCTTTTGGTATGGCAATCCAAAAGCAGACATAAGTTTTTTCACTTTAGAATGACTATCGCACATCAAATTATTGGGTGACATGTGTCGTTTTGCAGCTTGTACAACTGCTGTAAATCCAACTTCTGTAAGGTTGAATTTTGATTTCATAGTGATGTATTCGGCGGTTACGGATAATTCGGTTCCGCTTTTACAACCATCCCACAAGGGCCTCTTAGCAGAATCCAATAAATCATAAAAAAAAAATTCTTGCGCGGTCGGTTCTTCTTCAACGTTATCATTGTCATCATCGCCCTGATCAATGGTAGGAAACATCGACCGTGCTGCATCTTCCACCATATTTTCTATTGGATTCGTCATAATATTATCGTCCTCTAACACTACAGGATTAGGTGTACGTTCAACAAGTTCTCCATGACGATCCCATAAGTAATAATTCGGCACAAAACCAAATTTATAAAGATGTACTTCTATTACATTTGATTTCCAATGCTTTAAATGTTTGCACTTACTACACGGACAACGAATTCCATCGTTATTCCGATTATTAGATTTAGCGAATCTAATAAATTCATGTACACCGTTACAGAAATGTTTCTTTATTGATCCTTTCATACCAGTTCGGACTTCATACATCTAACTACGATCGAGAAAATAATCGAACATTTTTCCTGATTTGATAAAATATGTTAGAAGATTCAAGTAAACACTTCACTTCATATTACAGTATTTTACGATTGATTTATAATTTGTCATTAAATCAACTATTTAACAATTGAAAAACATTTTATAATTCATTGACGGCCGGTCATTCTACTTTCCATTACAAACACAATATCGTAATTACATTTTATAAATCATTTCAGGTTAAACGATTCAACAAAATTTCGGCAGCACTTCCCTTTATTCCATGTATCGTACACAAATGCGTGTACACAGGGAACAAAAAGGAAGTGCCACCAAAATTTTGTAAACTGTTTAAACTGAAATGATTTACAAAATGTGATTACTTTATTGTGTTTGTAACTTGTCCAAATACTAGGACAAATCCAACAAATATTGTATCAGATGAATATAAATGTCCGTTCTTGGAAAAAACGAATATCCATATAACGATCATATACAACACTTGTCAGACGGGGCCAAAATATCTCTAAGGGATTTACATAAATAAAACATATTTTCTAATTATTCTTCTAATAACTACAAAATATTTTATAATTAATTAATTCATTATATTTATTAACTAAATTTTAAAACGTGTTATAACTTTCACTGAATAATTAGCTCATTGTTATTACGCTCATTTCAAAATTTTATAATTCATTCAACGAATTATATTTATTTTAAACTACGATAACACTTATAATTAGCACTTCTGAATTAAATTATCGTTAACTGTACCAATCTGTCAAGATATGTATTAATTACTATACAATTAACTTTGGCGTAAACAATACACATTATTTTAAATAAAAACAAATATGGTCATAAACTTAAATATCAACAAGCATGTTCATCAATAATATACACTAATTTTAAAATCAAACCACCAATCAAAATCAACTAATACAAATATTACCATAACTAATACGCATTAATCATCATTTTCAACATAATCATAAACTAATTTAACTTTCACCTAATTTAAAACACTATAATCATCACCCAATATCACTATAATCATCACTCAATATCACTATGATCGACTAATACAATTATTTTCGAAATTAGGGTTTTCCAATTAATCCTAAATTAAACCTAAATCAAAGCCAAATCAAGTTTAGAAGAAATACCAGCGAGTTTTGGAAGTGTTTGAGCGACGTAGAGGCAACGAGCGACGGCTGGAGTTGGAGAGGCAGCAGATTGTGACGGGAAGGAGGGTTTTGGGAGAAGTCGGTTGTGGTGGGAAATGAAAATCTGTTTGCGGGTTGCAGGTTATATTCGCGATATGCAACGGCTAGCAACGACCGCATTTTTTAGCCGTTGCCAGCCGTTGCAACGATCCGATACAAAATGGGGCCTTTTCTTGTAGTGAATGTAAACAGAAGCAAGCCTCTTACATGCCATGTAAACGTTCAAAACTATCTCCAAATCCTAAACCCGCAAGTCCAAGAACTTGCAAACCCTTTGCTGTTAAAATGCCTCCAGAAGGAAGTGGTACCTACATGGCCGGCCCAGGGGCAAGCCCACTAAGCCCCTGGGCTGGGGCAACCCACCTAAGGGTAGGCAACAAATGTTTTTTTTTCTGATTAAGCCCACTAAAAAAAATTAAAAATATATTATCACGTTAGTAGATTCACTAGCTTACCAATTCATCAAACCTAGGGTTTTCGTCCACTGTCCACTCCATTGCCGCAAGCCTGCTACTGTTGCCCGCCTCCGCCTGCCTACTACCACCTGCTGTCTGCCTCAGTCTGCCTATTGTTTTCCAGAGACCGAAACAATATTGCTGAAAGCCTGAAGTTATTGCTCTTGCCTTTTTTTTCAAGTTAGGTGATTTTGATTTTCCTTTATTCAGTGTAACCCATTATTGATTTTCTGAAGCTATTGTACTCTATATATGGGTTTAAGTCTTTGACACAAGACTGCAATTGCACCGACTATTTTCATATTGCCGAAACCCAATATTGCTGAAACAGTGAAACCTAATATTGCTGAAATCCAATTTAGTGAATCCCAATATTACTGAAACCCAATATTGCTGAAGCAATTGACTATATTCATTAATTTTAAATTAATGGCTGAAATAGAACTGAATTTATTGCTAATGTTTTATTCAATTCGTTAACTGACAAACTCTTGTATACTATATTAAATAATTTTAATTTTAATTTGAAATATTATTTCATGTGGCAAAACTAGTACATATTTTAATGTTTTATTGCACAAAAAATGCAAGGCGAAATACGTTTCTTTGAACAAATTTTATATTTTGTATAATACATCGTATTTCTCCGCTTTATGTAGCAGTTTTTGTATAAAAAGTTAATTTAACTTTATATAACTCCATTTATTTTAGTGGTTCTTGTATGAAAAATTGTTGCATTATATGTTGTATCTTTTTTATTTGACGACATGCTTAATTTTAAATAAAAAAAATAAAAATTTCATTTAGGGTCAACAAAAATAATTTGAGGCTAGGGCAACCCAAACTTAGGGCCGGCCCTGGGTACCTATATACAGAAAATACACTGTTGACAATTGATAAGTTGATATTTTTGCATAGTTGATATTCTAGAATCTTAACATTCTACTTATATTCTTGGTATTTTATTTGCAAATACACGGATCCAAAACAACAAACATTTAAAATATATGCTTGTAAGATATGTGTAAACGTAAAAATTACACATATTTTATTTGAATATAAACGTAAAATTTACGATGATTGGTAATATTGATACTCTGATTTTTGAATTCTATATATTGATACTTGGGTGGCCCCTTTGGTCATGTTAGCAGATAACACGACAAATTTCAACTCACCGACCTTTGCCTTTCTCACACTGCTGCTAGCACCATTTCTTTTTGAGCAGACATAACAAGTGAGATATACTGGGCCTGAAACTAGTAGGCCAATCCGCACCGAAGATGAATTAATAAGTTCAAAGTGGATTGGACTCGACGTCAATGGGCCAATCAACATATAAAGCAGTAAAAGAAATGCTTTTTTACAAGGCCGAATGCACATACATTATGGCCTAGGGGAACCGAAGGTATTCCTGACCCAAGTCTTCAAAACTGATACCTATGGTCATTGTCATTGTCATGTATTTCGATTAATAAATAACTCATGAAAATAATATATATCTTACATGAATTTCAGGAAGGTTATTTTTGTTAATATCTTCTTCGCTTAATTTTTATGTTACTTTCCTTCTTTTTTTAGCATGAGAAGTTGTATCTGTAACTGCTAATAAGAAGAAAATAAATATAAGTAATGGAAAATGCAGTACCATCTTATATGTAAATCAAGGTCAAAAACTTTGTTCTAACAAATTATCATACTATCTATTTTTTTAAGTGAACTTCATCGGAACTTGTATGCAGTAAAGGGCTTATATGGCTATTATTAGTTAGTTGAATTAAAATTGTTGCTTTAAGGATAACAAATTAAGGTCTTACTTATATGTAATAATCAATTTCTGTTTGAGCATTCAACTCATAAAACAACTGAATATTTGAATTTCAAACAAAACCGTTAAACCAAAACCCTATTGTCTTAATCAAACTTCAATTTGGTTGATCAGTTTGGCTCTGTCGTTAGATATTTGACTATTTTATATGTTTTATACTTACAAGAGAAATGAACAAGCTTACAAGACATCATTGTTTGTCTGAAAGTTGATCAACATGCCATGAAGATTATTATAGTTTACAAATAAACAATTTCATGTACTCGTGATTTGGACAAGGAATCAAATTTAACATCACCATTAAGAGAGAGAAAGAAAACATCTAATACGATTAGTTAATGGCTTTTAAGTAAATTAAAATCATCATTGAACATATAGCCAGAACCTGAGAAGGTCAATTAGTTAATGTGATTAGAGGGAAAATATAAACTGATAAGCAACTTTATGTTTTGATGGTATTCCTAGTGATTTGGTAACCTATTTTGTTTTAGATACCAATGAACATTTAGTTGAATTTAAGCTATATCTTATTCTGGTTAATGGATGATGTATTCTGTTAATCATACTGCAGCGAAAAATGTACAAGACAAAAAAGAATTAGCATTTTTTCAGGCCAGATTTCGGTGTCATGCCTACAAATTCATAGGCAATAAGTTGATATGTAGACTAAAGTGATAATAGTAATACTTAATGAAATACTACAAATCCTCTGAATATGATAATTATGGTGAGCTATCATACGCAATAAGTTGATATGTAGAAATCAACACAAATTCGAACAAAAATGATGTAAATGTACTAACTTACAAATTTGTTCACGAATATGCCATTACACCTTTCTTTTGGGCATAAATATATTAACATAGTTAACCAAAATGTTTCTCCCGATCAATACAAAAAAACATTAAGTGATTTTTTAAACAAAAACCAAGATACCAGTTCATACAAAATGGAAAACAATGTAAAATAATCACAACCAGGATACCAGTTCATATAAAATGCAAATGAAAACTATATAAATAAAACCAAAAACAAAACGTGTGCTATAGTAAACCAAATCATACACATCCTGCGATTTTTTAGATAAACTGGAATTAGAAGCGGAAAAAACTAATCTGAAACCCAAAGGTCAGCAAAAGCCAGTCTAGCAGATCATGAACTGATTTTTCTCCCACTTCAGAATCTGACGGCAAGTTAACTGAAGTTTGGTTGCCAGCTATTTGCTGAAATCTAGGCATTGGTAAATTATCCACTTTACACAACGTAGCAACAACTACTTTAATCTACAGTGTCCATAAAGATTCAGTAAATGATGCAGGCTAATACAGATATAGATCGTGGAATATGAATAACAACTTCAGTTTGATACAGATAAAGGTGAAAGTGGATTCTCATATGTTCGGCATGTAACATAATAACTGAATACAAGTAGCTCAATTATGTATATCATTACTTAAGTGGGTTTCAACTTTCAAGGTCCAACTGTCTGTTATTTTGTTTACAATTCACTCTGTACATATAAATATATGTACATATCGGAGACAATACATTGTATGATTGACTTTAAATAAATCAGAATATCATTCGATTCTTCCAATCTCAAATCTTCACATGGTATCAGAGCCATTATCAAGCTTAACAGCATCTTCAGCAAATCAGTGTCAAGAAAAGTAATATATCATCAGAATCAGGTCCATCATCTGATATTCAAATAAACATTCAGAAAAGTTTCATCATTTGAGTTATATGAGAATTTGCTTTCGAAAATCAGTACCGTGCCAAAGAAATCATTCGAATTTCTGACTGCTCAAAATTTTCTTCCAAAAAGACAAGCAAACTCTCACAAAGGAAAATTCATAAAATTCAACTTAAGAAATCAAGAAAATACATCAAAACGGAAAGAAAGATAGTGCTATGCCAAAATCCATCAGAATAGCTTCATCATTCAGATTTAGCTACAACATACCTGATTCTCCTACAGAAGAAAACATTTCTTGTTCCCAAAAAGGAAAATTGTGAATTCTCAAGGCAATTCTTGTATCAAGAATCATCATTATGGCAGATGGAAGCTCTGCCACCTCAACAAATCCATCCAACTCTCATCAGATTGCCACTGAAAATCTCATCAAAAATGTTATTAGCCCTCAGAGTCAATTAATCACTGCCCCCCAGAAGAAAATAACTATCTTCTTTGAAAAGTTCAAGTAGAAACAGCAGTCAAAGGCCATGGCTTTGAAGGGTTTCTTCTTGGTACCATTTCAGTTTCACCTATGTTCATACCTGATCAAGAAAATAAAATTGTTAGCAATGAAGATTTCATAAAGTGTCAAAGGTATGATAGCTTAATATGCTCATGGCTATTATCCTCCATAAGTATGAAGTTGCTAGCTCAAGTGATTGGAAATAAAACTGCTAAAGGAATTTGGACAACGATTGAGAGAATATTCAATTCTCAATCTACTACCACAGTTATGCATCATAAAAGACAATTACATAGTATCATGAAGGACAGTCTGTCCATGGAAGAATACTTAACAAAAATTAAAGCAACTTGTGATTTACTTGAGGCAGCAGGACACAAAATCTCAGATTCAGAATAAACTTTAATCATACTAAGTGGTCTACATGATGAATATGAAACAGTTGTGGCAGTCATATCATCTCAAAAGAACCACACCATCTATAAAAGATGTGAATTCAATACTTCTTGCACGTGAAAGAAGAATAGATTTCAAAAAACCAATTGATTCAAATATGTCCATTAACTATGCAGTTAACTACAGGAGTAAAACTGAATACAATAATAAGTCTGATCAACAAAATCAAAGAAGCAACCAAACAGTAAAAGGAAGCGGCAGAGGAAGGTGGAATGACAGCAATAGACTAAAATGTCAAATATGTGAGAAGGTTGGTCATACTATCCTAAGGTGCTACTTTAGACCTGACTTGAATTATGTATCAGGACAGAATTCAAGTAATCAAAGGAATGATAACTACAGTGCGAATATGGCACAAGTGCAACCAGATACAAGTAGTCAAATAGAAAGCAACAGAAATCAAATTAAAAGGCCTGAACACATTCAAGATGAAGCCTGGTACCCTGACTCTGGAGCAACAAACAATATAATAAGCAATCTTGATAACTTAAATCAAAGGTAAACGGTCAATTTGCATGAGAAATGGTGAATCTATTAATATCACTCACTCTGGAAAAGCATACATTAAAGGTGCAAGGCAATTATTCTTGAACAATTTATTAAGAGTGTCAAAAATAAAGAAAACCTTATCAGCGTTTCTCAATTTGCAAAAGACAATAATCTACTTTGAGTTCTATCCAAAATACTATTTAATTAGAGATATACTAACTAAAGAAATTCTCTTGCAGGGCGGTGTAGACAGAGGGCAACTGCACCAATCATGTAAAAGAATAATAGATTTGTAATATGTCTGAGGTACTCAAATAGAAAAATATAAAAGTATATTAGATCAGTGGTACTTCAAGCTTGGACGTCCAAATGTAAATGTTGTTAAACAAGTACTTAGTGATAATAAATTTTTTGTTCATAACATTTCATTACCATATGTTTGCACTTACTGTCAGATAGGTAAAAGTCGCGAGCTAAGATTCAACAATTCTCTTACTGTGTATTCATATCCACTGGAGTTAGTGGCTACAGACCTATGGGGTCCTGCCCCAATATGTTTAGATTATGGTTATAGATACTATATATCATTTATTGATGCATATTCTAGGCATACTTGGATCTATTTCTTAAAAGCAAAATCTGAAACATATAATGCTGTAGTTCATTTTATATCTCTGCCAAAAAGCAAACTGGGTTTCAAGTTAAAATCATTCAATCTGATGGTGGTACTAAGTATAAAACACTCGATAACTATTTTAATAAAAAAAAGAATAGCTTATAGAACTACATGTCCCTATACATCTGAACAAAATGGCTTGATTGAGAAAAAACATAAACATATTGTTGAGACGGGACTTACTGTCTTAGCTCTGACATCTTTACCCTTAAATTTCTGGCCTGACTCATTCAACATAGCAGTTTACTTAATTGATAGGATAACAACAAAGGTTCTAAAAGGAGTAAGTCCTATAGAAAAGCTATATGGTATTAAACCTGACTATCAAATTTTAAAGACCTTTGGATGTCTATGTTTTCCCTACTGAAGACCATGTAACACAAACAAATTGAACTTTAGATCAAGACCATGTACTTTTATAGGATATAAAGCAAGTCAGAAGGGATAGAAACGTCTGGATGACAAAGGAAATTTTTTCTAAGTAGACATGTTGTATTTAATGAACATATATTTCCCTTTGGCAATACAGATATGAAAACAACAAATAAGGTACTCAACTTAAAGGCATCAATATCCGATCTACCTGTTTATTCTGGTGATTGGCAACAACAAGAGACTGAAAGGACTACAGGAGTTCTTGATTCACAACTCATAATGTCTAATCAATCAGGTCATGAACCAGCTGAAATATCCAACTATCTCAATCAGCTTCCACACAGCCTATTAATCAAGATCAACAAGTTAGTGAAGAAAGTTCAAGTACTCAGCAAGATACATAAAGAAATAATACTGGTCAATCAGACAGAGAAGAACCACAAGTAAGATCAGGTCACCCTATGATCACAAGGGCAAAGAGTGGTATATTCAAGCCAAAGCTAGATACCGCAATCACAATAACTGAAGAGCCAGAAACATTTGATCAAGCTGCAAAAGACAAATACTGGAAGCAGCCATGAATGAAGAATATAATACTCTCACAAGAAATAAAACATAGGATCTGGTTTATCCACCAGACAACAAAAATATAGTTGGATGCAAGTGGACTTGTAAACTAAAAAATAATTCAGATGGAACTACGACCAGATATAAAACAAGCCTTGTTGCTAAAGGCTACACTCAATAATATGGGTTTGACTTCAATGAGACATTCTCTCCAGTAGTCAAACCAACAACTATTAGAATTATTTTTACTATCACATTACACAAAAACTTGAATATTAGACAACTTGATGTCAATAATGCCTTCCTGAATGGCATTTTACAGGAGGAGATTTATATAAAGCAGCCATAGAGATACAATCAAAATATGAATTATGTATGCAAACTAAATAAGACAA
This sequence comes from Allium cepa, assembly GCA_030765085.1. Lineage (NCBI taxonomy): Eukaryota > Viridiplantae > Streptophyta > Magnoliopsida > Asparagales > Amaryllidaceae > Allium > Allium cepa. Next base: position 135,633,452 of record CM060945.1, read on the forward strand.
TATATGGTCTTAAACAAGCACCAAGAGTTTGATTTGATTGACTGAAAACCACTTTATTTAGATTAGGTTATAAGTCTACCAAATCAGACAACTCACTATTCATCAAATATAGCAAAGAATCTATGATATACATTCTAATATATGTTGACGATCCAATTATTACATGTAACAATGATGAAGAAATTAACAGTCTTATTCAATATCTGGATAAGAAGTTCTCAGTCAAGGATTTTGGAAACTTAAGCTACTTTCTGGGCATAGAAATAATCAGGAAGTCAAGTTCAGAAATGATTCTAAGCCATAAAAAATACATTACTGAATTGCTTCACAAATCGAAGATGAATGATGCAAATTCTCAACCAACACCCATGATAAGTAGCCAGCAGTTCTGCAACAACAAGGAAAAACGAATATTTAATGTTGAACAATACAGAAGTATTTTTAGATCTTTGCAATATGCAACTATAACTAGACCTGACATATCATTTAGTGTTAACAAAGTGTCTCAATTTATGTAGGAACCACTGAATGAGCATTAGAGAGCTATAAAGAGGATATCTAAAAGGAACTGCAAGCTATGGACTAGCATTAAAAAACGTAATAATCTCAATGTGATTGGTTATACTGATGCAGATTGGGCAACAGACCCAGATTACATGAAATCAATTTCTGGATATTGCATTTATATTGGAGACAATCTTATTTCATGGTGTTCAAAAAAGCAATCAACAATTTCAAATCCAACATTGAAGCTGAATACAGAAGTATAGCAAGTGCGATAGCAAAAATTTAATGGATTCAATCTCTATTAATTGAGTTAAAAGCCAAATCAAAACTCAAACTGATATTATGGTATGATAATCAAAGTATCGTGTATATGTCTGCAAATCCAGTTCTACACTCAAGGAGAAAGCACATCGAAAAAGATTGATATTTTGTGTGAGAACAAACACTCAATGGAAAATTGCAAGTTAATCACATACCTGCTACCTACCAAAAAGCCGACGTTCTTACCAAAGCCTTATCTGCAAGGAACTTCATAAGATTTAGAAACAATCTCAAAGTGAAATCAAGCTCCAGTTGATGTTAAAAGGCCAGTTCTACATCGTCTTTAAGCTGGAAATTAACCTTTGCAAAGTAACCAGACTCAAATCTGAAAAGATCTTAGATCTCAAACTCAAAACTTCACAAGAAGCTAAAACCTGAAGATCCAGATGTTTTGAACACCAAATCAGACATTTATATCTTCCTTTTTGAAGTTGTTATGTGAATGATTTCATCAATTTTGAATTATAATTGTAGATCCGGGAAGATTCGGCAATTTCAAGAATTCGCCTCTAACTCTAATATCGGTTTGAGGGGGGAGATAAAGGTGAAAGAGGATCTTATATGTTCGGCATATAACATATTAAATGAATACAAGCAGAGCTCAATTATGTATATCATTACCTTAAGTGGCTTCAAGGTCCAACTGTCTGTTATTTTGTTTACAAAGGATATCACTCTGTACATATAAATACATGTACATATCAAAGATATCGTATCGTATCATTGATTTCAAATAAATCAGAATATCATTCAATTCTTCTAATTTCAAATCTTTACAGATACATTAATCCTCTATTAGATAACAAGCTCAAGAGTAAAAGGTAACATAAAAATCACCAGATTGTAATATACTACATTAGATATGTTTAATTTAAAGGTATGAGATGAGATGGCATGACTGGTACTCTAAAAATGACTTTCAACATCAATGTAAATATATACGAATACATGAAACTAAACTTATTCATGTAAATAGACCGTACATGTCCATTACTAATAATTATATAATTCTCTCCAATACAAGAATTCCAACTTCCATATAGATGAAAATAACATGAAAAAATGCACAAATATTTAAAAAATAATCTAACACGACATATTTGTTTGTCCAATGTGACACAAATATCATAACTTCAAGCCTAGTTTAAACAGCATCATTTATCGTATTTAATATTGTAAGCATCATTCTTATTGACTAATTATGTTGTAAATTCAAAACTAAGCAAATTCACCCAAGGAAGCTCCATTATTGCTGGGGTAGCACAATGACATTAAGAGGTAGAATATTATAATGGGCAAGCTGAACTTTCTTTCTCTCGACTTCTTTTGCATATCTATTTATTTGCAAGTACGACACCGAGCATAGAAACTTAAAAAATGAAAGGAAGGGAGATGCAGTTAATATCATATAAATTAAGTAGCACTAACCTTGTCGTCGACTTTGTCTGATGGAGCAACGGTTTTCAAAACATCATATAAAACTGATGCTATTTGATAATTCTTTGCCATTTCCTTACTGATAAGTTAATATATTGGGAAGATATAAGTATAGTTCAGGAAAAATAGCATAATACATTTTCCCGAAAATTTAAATGATTTCAGTTACACTACAGTTGCAGTTTTCATTTTACAGGGCCTTCCTTCACATAATTTTCAACATCGATATCGAAATAGAAATCGATTTCGATTCGAGATCGAAAACAATTTTGATTTCTAAAATCAGAAAGAATGAGTCGATAAATTGGTCAAGGAGAGAAATCAAAATGAAATCGAAAAAAGGAGATTCAAAATGAAATCAAAATCTCTACCACCATTTAGTTACAGGTCGCTGTTATTGTTCTTGTCATAAGAAAAGTCCCTGTATATAAGTATGTAAATTTAGTTTCTATTTTTTTGAAAAATAGAAAACGCAAGGTGCTTTGCATATTTTCTGACAGAAAATGCAAGCTAATTTGCAACTTTTATCAGAAAAGTGCAAGCTAGTTTGCACTTTTTTATTTTGAAATTTTTTTAAAAAATTTTGAAATTTTCAAAAAATTTAACTTTTTGAAAAGCGCAAGTTAACTTGCACTTTTATAAGAAAAGTGCAAGATAGTTTGCGCTTTCTGATTTACAAAAAACAGGAACTTAATTTACATACTTATTATCATAGGGACTTTTCTTACAACTACATCGAAAATAGGGACCTTCGGTGTAAAGCCCCTTATTATTATTTTATGTTTAGGAGGGAAAGGAAATAATTGGCAAAAAGAAAGCAGGGCTGAAACATTTGGATGGATTAACATAATATGAGTTTGCTTGAAGCTAATGCAAATAACATTATTTGCTTTGGTTATTAACGACAACCAAAGCAAATCACTTTTTTTTTCCGCAACTTTGAATGTAATAATTGCATTAGTTGCTAAGGAGAAACCAAAGCAAATAATACTATTTGCTTTGGTTCTGTATACAACCGAAGCAAATGAGACGATGCAACAAGCATATTTTGTACGAGTGTCAACTTAATGTAACAAATATTTATAAAGTTAGCATGTAATTAACAATTCATGATGTTTGTTACATTATGTAAGAAAAAACTCCATTCAACAATATACCATACACTTTAGTCGTAGTTTTTCCCCTTTTTTAAAAAAGAAATGAAAATTGCATTCTTATCTACGTATTACTAATATTGTGGTATCTGGTGCCATAAACATAATTTCCGTACTCTCCACTTTCATTCTCTCCATTCCATGCATTTGTACTATTGCAGTATCTATTGTGAGTTAGTGGAACAAAGATTCTAAGGTTAAATCAACACTAGAGGGGGATGAATAGTATTTAAATAATTATATAAATATTTTTCAAATTCTTTAAGGTTCTACTTGAAATGATGTAATTAACAATCACAGAAAAAACCACAGATTCAAAGTGCGAATAAAAGTAAATGAAGTAAAAGTAAAAAGGAAAGAACATACCAGGATTTTATACTGGTTTGGAGTTACCCTATATCCAGTCCCGCATAATTCCTTATACGGATTTATTTTCAACTAGTAAATGCAAATACTATCTTGATTTCAAGGATAGACACACTCTTCAGAATCCCGACCTCTGGGTTGTGTCACTTGATTTTTGGGCTACAAGCACGCCCACTAGATTTACGGACTACAATGACACCCATAAGTATAGCAGTATGATTTGATAGAGTTTTACAAACTCATATCTTCGATCTTGATAACAATTGATCCTATAACTCTTGAATAGCACTTTGATCTTGGTTTGAGTGAGAGAGATGAGAGAAATTAGAGAGTAGATGAAGGAGAATCAAACTAGTGATGATTGAATTTGATTCTGGTTGAATTTCGGCAGAGTTAGGGTATATTTTGGTTTGGAAAATGAGAGATGGAAGGAGGAGAGATGAATAAGAAAAAGATAATTAAAAATTCGATTGGTAGTCTAGTATTTATAGAGGAACAACGGTCATATCCATTCACGAAGAGATAGACAAAAAACACTTTCATTCAAAATTTGAATTTAGAAGATTACGGTTATTATGTCGACATATAAGAATTGGATATGTCGACATATCCTTCAAGAAATTGAAAAATGCCTTATAATAATTATTTTGAAAATATTAAGGTTCGTAAAATATTTTGATATTTTGTAAAATCATCTAAACATAGTGTTAACCCAAAAATTGGATCAACACCCCGGTTTTAGTGTGAAAGCACCAGCCCTGTTCTTACAGAGCAATAATGTAGATAATATGTATAGAAAAGAACAGTAAAATAAAGAAACCAAGAATATTTTCATAGTGGTTCGATTATTAACGAAGCTTACGTCCACTTTATAGTGGTTCCATTTTCATAGTGGTTCGATGAGACCGGGTCAGAAATCAAGTTTGATTATTCGAAAACCACATCGATCCAAGTTAAACATTAGGTCATGACATCTCAAAGTGAAGATCGAGATGGAGTTCAAAGTGCAAGGGTTATTGTCGTTAACTCTGAAGGTGATTCCAAAATGAATGTAACGAGATAATGCCTTCGGTTTCGTTCGAACCCGGAACGAACTTGTATGGATAGAATGCTATCAGACCATCGTCAATGGAGAACGATGAGCATTCTAATATAAATGCGTTCTATAAAGGTAATCGTAGCCTCAAGCCTCATCAACCGGGAATGGCTAAAACAGGGGAGGTGCAGCAAGGTTAAGTGGGTAGCACCCAAGTAGGACGAGATTTACCCATGTCTAGTGGTCCCTTTTATATCGGCTGTGTGGGCAGTTGTTGGCCGCAACTACGTGGTTGTCTTGTTCGGGACTGTCCAGTAAGAGATGGTTTTGACCTTATGTTGTAGGGGATCAGGAGGGATCCTTGGTACGGTGATCTAGGCCTCGTATTATGACGGGCGGTACCCTTGTAGGCCTGTCATTGATGGAAACTCATTATCCCTACGTGCCCTTACGGTTTTGATTGTATAACCCACTTTGTGGCTAGTATGTGGAATTTAATGAATGTAACAATTTCAGCTATTTCTTATTTATTTGAAAACCCTAGACCCTATTATAATATCACTGGATTTCCTATCAAATGTTTTGGTTAGCGTAAGGTAAAAACTTACCCATGTTTATGTGTGGGGAGTCTTACATGATGCCTTTTGTTTTCAAATGATTTTAAAAGTTAAACAACTTTAATCCGTTTACTCACACCAGACCTATGTCTGACCTGGTGTTTATTTTGTTTTTTTCTTAAAGTCTTGGGTAGTCAAATTTTTATGAGTAGCCAAATGATCAGGTTAGGATTGTTAAATGTTATGGAAGCTTGGAGCTGGAGTCCAGACGTATTTATCTACTTATAACTGTTGTGTTGTGACTTTTGGATGATGTATTTTGGATGTAATGGTTAGGCAGACCCTTATAACTGTCTAATGTAATGAAGTCGTATTATTTTGTGTACTCTGATATGTAAAACTATGTAATGGATATGTGTAATATTATATTTTGTTTCGTTTTTGCTGTGAGATTCTGATGTTGTTTTTCTTTCTTTTTATCTTTTCTATTCCTATCTGTTTCTTTTCTTATTGATGATGCGTCTTTCTGTGGAATGAAAGGCGGGTCATCACAGTTGGTATCAGAGCATAGGTTGAGAAATACCTAGGCTCTGGAGTAGTATCTATCTTGTGAGTGCGTATTTGTAATTTTTTTATACAACTATATCCCTATCTAAATTGGTTAGGTTACCTGTCCAGGTGGCCAAAATGAGTTCAAGAGGCAGAAGGGGCAGAGTAGTAGGAAGCACATCGATTAATGATAGGAGAGGTCAGACTGATAATGAGGCTATTAATCCAGCACCGCCTCAAGTCAGTTTTGCTGCTCTATGCAAAGACTTCACCAACCTTGGAGGAAAACCATTTAAAGTATCAGAGACTATAATTGAGGTCCAAGCTTGGCTACGCTCTTGCGAGCGTATCTTTAAGAGTATGAATTTGTCGGATGAGCAGAAAAGGGTAATGGCTTCATGGAAATTGCAAGAAGGTGCTGCAGCCTGGTGGGACGTAGTAACAACAAATGTCTCTGAGGACGACATTTCTTGGGGAAGATTTAAGGAGTTGTTTGAGGAGAAATTCATGCCAATAGCAGGGAGAACTTGTCGTACCGAGATTTTCTAAATTGAAGCAAGGAAGCATGACTATAGCGGAGTATGAGACCAAATTCAATGAACTATCTTGCTATTGACCAGGACTTATAGACACTCCCCTAAAAAAGAATGAAATGTTTGTGCAAGGATTAAGGCCAGAATTTCACGAAAAGATGACAGCGCATTTGAAGGGATCTTTTGTGGAGTTAATTGATATGGCTATGAGATATGAGGATTTGCTGAATAAGAGACCAGTGGCACAAGTAGCAGTATCTGGAGGGAATTCTTCCCACCCAAATAAGAGAAAATTCAATCCCAATTGGAAGAAGCAGAATAAGAAGAAACTCAGAAGCAACAACGGACCTCGCAAGTGCTATATATGTCAGCAAGAGGGTCACTAGGCAAATAGGTCCTAGGAAAGGATCTCAGCAATAGCAGCAGCCGCATCAAAGTGGACCAGGTTCGGCCTTGGTTAAGAAATCTCTATGCTTCAACTGCAACCAACTAGGTCACATGATCAAGGATTTTCCGCTCCTACATAAAGCTCAACAGAATAAGGTGTTTGTTTTGGAGGGTGCACCATCAACTTCATCTAAAAGCAAAGGAGTATTGGAAGGTACATTACTTTTAGATGGCAAGTATATTAAAGTTTTGTTTGATTTGGGTGCCTCTTTGAGTTTTATTTCTTTGGAATCAGTAGAGAAGTTCTTTCTTACCCCTAGTACTGTAAATCGTTCCGTCTTTGTATCCAATCCTATAGGAGGGGTAACAAAATTAGATATGATCTATAAGGGTTTGAGAATTTCCTATCTGTCCCATAGTTTTTCTTGTGACCCTTATGTGTTGGATATTAAGGGATTTGACCTTATATTGGGGATGGATTGGCTTGATAAGTATAAGGATGTCCTGAATTGTGAAGAGAGAACAGTTTCGTTGGAAACTGGTCTAGGTAGGATTCCTAAAATGATGTGTGATAATTCTGGAATTCGCTTAAGTAGTCTTTTACATAGAGTTGAGACTTCTCAAGAGGAGGTAAAAGATATCGATGTGGTCCAAGATTTTCCAAATGTATTCGAGGAAGTCAAGTGTTTACCTCCGCATCGAGAGATAGAGTTTCGCATTGATTTGGTTCCAGGAGCAGTACCAGTGATTCAGCCTAGCAGGAGGATGGCTCCTAGAGAGGGGGAGGGGCTAATGAAGCAAACTCAAGATATTTTGGAGAAGGGATTGATTAGGCCCAATTTTTCTTGTTGGGGTTCTACCGCGGTGTTTTTCACCAAGTCGAATGGGTCTCTAAGGTTCTGTGTTGATTATCGAGAATTGAACAAAGTGACCATTCGAAATAAGTATCCTCTTCCTCGTATTGATGATCTCTTTTACCAGCTGCATGGAGCTTCTGCCTTTTTCCAACAGATTTAGCATCAGGTTTCCATCAGTTAAGGGTAGCTGAGGACAGTATCCCCTTAACTACATTTAGGGGACCCAATTGTTTCTATAAGTGGTTGGTTATGCCTTTCGGGTTAACCAATGCTCCTGCTTACTTTGTCGATCTGATGAACCGAGTTTTTAGAGATGTGTTGAATAAGTTTGTTTTGGTGTTCATCGATGACATTTTGGTCTACTCTAAGTCTGAAGAGGAGCACAGGCAACATTTGGGAATAGTTTTAGAGACTCTAAGAAGGCATGTTCTGAAGGCCAAGTTCTCTAAGTGCCATTTTTGGAAATCGAAAGTCAAATTTTTGGGGCATATTGTTTCCGGAGAGGGCATTTCAGTCGATCCAGCTAAGTTGAGACTATTCTGGAGTGGAAGCAGCCGTAGACACCGACCGAAGTCCATATTTTTCTAGGATTGGCTGGCTATTACAGGAAATTTATCAAGGGTTGTTCCAAGATCTCTTCGCACCTAACCAAGCTGACAAGGAAAGGAGCAAAATTCAAGTGGACCCTTGAATGTGAGGAGGCTTTCCAGAATCTGAAAGCGAAGCTGATAAGTGCTCCTGTGTTGGCTACTACGGATGGGAAGAGCAAGTTTGAGGTCTATACGGATGCTTGTATAGTTGGACTGGGTGCAGTTCTGATGCAAAATGGTAGAGTTATTGCGTATGCGAGTCGGCAATTGATGCCTCATGAAAGGAACTGCGCTATGCACGATCTAGAGTTGTTGGCAATTGTTTTTACTTTGAAGATCAGGAGTCATTATCTTCTGGGAGAGAAGTTCGAGCTATTCACGGGTCACAAACCATTAAAGTATCTTTTCCCTCAAAAGGATTTTAATCTGAGGCAGCAGCGATGGGTTGAGTTTTTGGCATCGTACGATTTGGATATCCTGTATACCCCAGGGAAGGCAAATGCTGTGGCAGATGCTCTTAGCAGGAATGCAGTTTTGTCTCTTTTGGAAGTGGTTCCATCTCTTCTGGAAAGGATTTCGAGCGAGCAAGGATCAGATAGTAGATTAGGAGCAATCATAAGGAGAGTTAAGAAGGGTCAGTGTTCCAGTTTTAAGATTGATGACCAACGGACATTGAGGATCAACGGAAGGATCTGTGTTTCGAATTTCAAGGAATTGAAGCAAAGAGGTCTTATCTGAAATTCATCGCTCCATACTGAATATCCACCCAGGAATATCAAAGATGTATAAGGATATGAAGAGAGTCTTCTGGTGGAAGGGAATGAAGGAGGATGTAGCTGCTTTTGTCAATAGTTGTGCTATCTGCCAGCAGGTTAAAGGAGATCGACAAAAGACAGCCGGATTGTTGCAACCTTTGGAAGTTCCAAAGTGGAAATGGGAAATGATTTCGATGGATTTCATTGGCGGTTTGCCAAGAACCAAGAAAGGAAACGAAGGAATATCGGTGAATACGGACTATCTAACCAAAAGTGCTCATTTTATTCCGGTTAAGGCAACCTGTAGTGCAGCTTCTCTGGCAGAGATTTTCTTGAGAGAGTTTATCAGATTGCATGGTGTTCCAGTTAGTATAGTAAGTGATCAAGATCCTATCTTCACCAACAAGTTCTGGGAGGCTTTGCAATCAGCTATGGGTATGAGTTTGAGATTGAGTACAACATATCATCCCCAGACAGATGGGAAGACGGAGAGGCTTAACCAAATTCTAGAAGATATGCTGAGGGCCTGTGTATTGGATTTTGGTGGTCCTTGGGAAGACCATCTACATCTAGTGGAATTCTCACACAATAACAGTTACCAGGCAAGTATTAAGATGGCTCCCTATGAAGCTCTGTATGGAAGACCGTGTAGATCCCCAGCCTATTGGATAGAATCGAGAGATCGTCTTGTGCTTGGACTAGATTTGATCCGTGAAGCATCTGCAAAAATTGAGCTTATCAAGAAGAGGATGAGAGCTTCTTAGGACCGTCAAAAGAAATATGCAGATAAATGACGAAGACAATTGGGATTCGAGATTGGAGATTTAGTCTTTGTCAATGTTTCCTCGATAAAAGGAGCAATAAGATTTGGGAAGATGGGAAAACTGTCCCCAAGATATAGTCCATTCCGAGTGCTCGAGAGGATTGGTGCAGTAGCTTACAGAATTGAATTGCCAGTTCAGATAGCTGGAATCCATAACGTTTTTCATGTATCTCATCTGAGGAAATACGTGCACGATCCATCTCTTATTGTGGAGCCAGCTGTGCAAGAAGACTTAGAGATTGAGCCAGACTTATCGGTTGTCAGACATCCTGTTCAGATTGTAGATCAAGACGAGAGGCAACTCAGGATCAAGATAGTGAAGCTTGCCAAAGTCCAGTGGAGTGAGGATCCCAGAGACTGTACCTGGGAGACTCTGGATAGTTTTAGGAAGGCTTATCCGGATTTGTGTCCGGATAGCTAGTTGTGTTTGTTTGAATGTATTGTTGTTTGGATGTTTTGTTTGTTGGTTGCTAATGTATGGATGATATGTATGCTTGAAATTGTTGAAATAAAATGAAAATTTTGGATTATCTTTTGTTTAAATTTCAAGGACGAAATTCTTTTAAGGGGGGAGGAATGTGATATCCTAGAAGTTCAAACCAAAATTAAATGTGATAATCTCTTTTAATAAATTAATTAAAATTGATAAATTGTTATTTTAAACAATAATAATAATTGTGTTGTATATATATAGATTTTTATGGAATTTGGGTTTGTTAAAATTATACGTATATACCAAATTGATTTTTAAATTGAATTCGAAATTTAATTTGAATTTGAATTTGAATATTTAAATTAAAATTCAAAAGATAGTTATATATATCTTAAATCATACTTTGGTTTTAAAATGTATTTTCATGATTTTATTTAGAACATTAATTTTTTATATATATTATTTTCTTTTTAAAGAGATTAATTTATATAAATTAAATATGTATTTATAAATTAGAAAATTAATTGTAAAAACATTTAAAAATCAAATTTTGCATGAGAATTACATGTGTTTACTTGTGAGTCTCTCTAATAACATGTGTTAACTAATTAAGTGAGTTTAGCGACAAGTGTCACATTTTTATTTTATTTTCTTTAATTTTAATAAATCAAAAATTAAAATCTATATAGCCTTACTTCTTCTTCTTCATTCATTTTTTCCTATCTCATTTTCTAGAAACAAAAGAAATAAGCCATTAATTTACAAACCTGAAAATTTTATCAACTTCCACCTTTTCAACATAGAATCAAGTTCATTTCAAAAATCCTAAATCAAGATTTTAGTAAAATTTAAGCTATCTTATTTGCAAAATTCAAAGTTCAAAAGCAAGATCCAATTCAAGCCTAAAGCATCTCCAACCAGAAGTTTTCAAAAATCAAGTCATCTCAACAACTTCAAATTCCAGTCTAAAGATCATCATCAATTTAAAGTTTTCCAGTTGCAAAGCATAGCATTTTAGTTTTCTAGCATTTCCAGTTTTAAGGGTCCATATTTCAAAGTTTTCCAGATTACAAATTTTTTAAGTCTCTGCTTCAAAACAGTATCAGATGAGTAAATTTTTAAAAAGAAGTTTAAGTAGAATTTAATCTGTATTTTCTTGATTATATGGTGCTTGCATGTGAAATATATATGTAAATCTATGTGTATATGTATGTGAGATATGTGTATGCTAGTCCAATATCTGTTACTCTCTATTTCTATATTACAGAGTGAAAAACAAAGAAAAATTCAATAACTTTTTATCTATGTGTTATTAGGCTTCAATTTCTAAACAAAACAAGTTTGTGAAAATGTAATTTAGAATTTAAAAATGAGTTTAAATATTTTATGTTTGAAATTTTTCTGGAATGCATTAAAGTCAGTAAGATCTTTAAATTCGAAAAAAATCAAACATTTTGTTTTGAAGATTCAAGCATGCAACTTCAATTGCCATTGGAAATCTAGATTTTTAAAACAAAAATCTTGAATTTTAGTTGAGTTTTGGAATTGCATTTCTGAGATGATCAGAAATGGAAGATTGGTCAAATTACGACGACTTAATAATTATTAGACCTTGGGATTTTTGTTGAAGCTGTGTTGTTGTCTGGAGAGATGGGGAAAAATAGTGGAAGCGATGTTCGATCGCCGTGGCGCCGGCCGTAGGAGGAACTAGGGTTTAAGGGTCGCGAGATAGGTGTCTGGATTTTGGGTTTGTTCGCGTTCGTCAATGCATCGAGCTTGGCCAGGCTTGGAAGGGATGTACCGGAGACGTGGATGAAGGTGTGGGCGAAGTCACGATGGTTCTGGTGGTCGGGATTGCTGTGACGAGGTGGTTTTTGGTGAGGTCGTGGGTTTCCAGTTTCGACTGGAAGTCTCGAATTTGCTTTTGGCTTCACGACGTTTGATTGAGGGTTGGATTCGAACGTATGGTCGATCGTCGACGTGTTATGGTGTCGCCGAAGGTAGCGACATCGTTGATAGCCTGTGCACATGCACGACATCTGTTCTGTGTCAGGTTGGTTGTAGTGGGGAGTAGTCTCGAAGATACGTCGGGTATTTGGGACAAAGACTCGAGTTTTAGCTCAGGTCTGTGCTTGTATTCGTGAGGTAGTTGTTTCCAATTTTGTTTAAAGTTTAAAACTGAACTAAACTTAAAAAAGGGAGATGAAAAAAGAAACTCGAGTCTGGTCTCGAGTTTGGGTCGAGTTGAACCCGAAGTTAGTTGGGTGTTTTAAAAAGATTTTTCAAAACAATTTTTAAAATTTAAATTTAAAAATGGTTTAAACTTTTTTATGATAAAATGTTTAAAACTATTTGATTAAAGAAGATTTATACCTTGTTAACTAAAATTTAGGAAATGCTTAAGTATTCTTTTAAAAATTAACTTTTTTTAAAAAGGTAATTTAGTATAAATTAAGATGAAATGTTTTAAACATGTATTAATTTTTAGTAATTAGTGAAATTGTTTTATTTTGAAAGTTAGTTAAGTTTTTATGATTAAAGATTACTTTAATTAATAAGGTAATTAAAGTTAAATTAATTAATAATTTTGGATTAAGTAATTTATAAAGGTTTAGTTAATTAATTATGGATTAATTAATTATTAATTAAGAATTAATTAAGAAATTAAGGATTAATTCATTTATAATTAGAGGTTAATTATTTAGTTAATTAAAGATTAATTAATCAATGATTAGTAATTAATTAATTAAGCGATTAGTGATTAATTAATTAATAATTATAAATTAATTAATCAAGTAATTGGGGTTAATTAATTAGGTAATTAAGCATTAATTAATTTATAATTAACCGTTAATCAATTAATAATTAAGAATTTATCAATCAAATGATTAAGGTTAATTAATTATAATTAATTAAGTAATTAAGATAAATTAATTATGAATTAATTAATTAAGTAATTAAGATTAATTAATTGTTAAGTAAGGATTAATTAATTGTAATTAAAGATTAATTAACCAGTAATTAAGAATTGATTAATTCATAATAAGTTTTATTAATTAATAATTAAGGTTATTAATTAATAGTTAAAGTTTAATTAATTAATTAAAGATTAATTAATTAATTATGAGGTTAATTAAGAAGTGATTAATTAATTAAATGATTGTAATTAATTAATTAATGATTGATTAAGCAAGGTTAAGTAATTAATTCTTAGGTAATTAATTTAATTTGAATTAATTTAATTAATTAATTAAAGATGCTTGCTTATGGATGATTGTTTTGAATAGAACGCCTGGATTTGGTTGATATCTAATGGATGATAATCTGTAATATTCTGTGATGAGATATTGAATATATCTGTGATAGATGTATGTTATTATCTGTGGATAATGTTGTGTGAATTCAATGTTTTAAATTGAATTCAATTGTTTAAATCTTTAAACAACTTGACCTTTAAGATGGCGTTTGGATTTTGATGTGACCGGAATCGGAAATCAAGTTTGATTATCCGAAAACCACATCGATCCATGTCAAATGTTATGGAAGCTTGGAGCTGGAGTCCAGACGTATCTTTCTTCTTATAACCGTTGTGTTGTGACTTTTGGTTGATGTATTTTGGACGTAATGGTTAGGCAGACCCTTATAACTGTCTAACGTAATGAAGTTGTATTATTTTGTGTACTCCGATATGTAAAAGTATGTAATGGATATGTGTAATATTATATTTTGTTCCGTTTCCGCTGTGAGATTCTGATGTTGTTGTTCTTTCTTTCTATCTTTCCTATTCTTATCTATTTCTTTTCTTATTGATGATGCGTCTTTCTGTGGAATGAAAGACGGGTCGTCACATACATAGCACAATACGCTATATAGATAATGCCTATAGTAAAGTAAACTATTAAAATAGCGTTAAGGCGTTACCCATATCCCCCTTAACACATTTTATATAATGTCGTAGTCTATAAATTACTCTAAACTCCACCAAAACGATGGGCTATCAAGGAGCACTCCATAGGTATGACACAAATTAAACTAGTAGAAGGCGCGATAAGGCATGTGACAAGGCATGCGAGGCAATGCCTAGGGTAGGATACTACCATTTTACGGATCTGGACTAGTGGTAACGCATAGTAGCTACTACCGCCCACCTCGAGACACACTTCCAAAATCAAAGGTACACCTAATCAAATCACAAAGTATTAGAATGGTATAGAAGAAATGTGCCCGATCGGAGGTGCGACCTCACTTGGCCAGGCGTGGCTCCTGTTTTAGCCACATCAAGCTGACTCATGAGAGTTAGGGCTGCTTTAATACCTCAAATAGAATCGTCGCTAAACCATCCTACTTCGTTTTGGAATCTCCACCATGTATACAGTTGTTAAAGTGGTTATCGGTATTGGCAGAGAGTATAACAATATCCGATCCCGATCCCCTTAACAATCAAACGCTTATTTCACACCATGGTCGTTTTATAGTTCAAACAGTTTATACTTCATATCAAAATATCATATTCATTTCAAAATCATATCTCCTTCGAAATCATATTCACTTCCGAAATCATATCACTTTCAAAATCATATTCACCTTTGAATTCATATCACTTTCCAACTTAAATAGTTTAGATATTGAAAATAGTATGTATATATATATATATATATATATATTAAAATAGTTATAAATTAAAATAGTTTATATTTAAAATAGGTTATAGATTTAAAAATAGTTTATATATAAAAATGTTTCTTCCAATTTCACAAATCAACTTAAGTCCCAAAATTCAATTTAAATCAGTCTCAGTTTAACAATTTCATATTAAATTCGAATTTTCAATAAAACCATTTTTAATCTATATCAATTTCAAATCCAAGTTTGAACAACAATCAAATCATTTCTAATTCAATATGTATCACAGTTGAAATTTATAATAACTCAATTGGATAAATTTTATTTACTTTCAAAATTCAACTTTAATCCTATTTATATTTCAAATATTCACTTAATCATTTTTAATAACATTTAAATAAAATCTCAAATTACAAATTTAAATCAATATTAAATATTAAATTTTAACTTTATTTAAATTTGAAAATACTCATTTGATCGCCTTTAATCAAAGTCTAGTTATTAAATTATAAAAATCATATCGTTAAAAAATCTTAAAATCAATAAGTTTCAAATCAATACTTATTATATTCAATTCTTTGCAAATTTAATTATAAATCAATTATTATTTAAATTAAATTCTTAACAAATTGTACAAATCAATTCTTATTTAATTTATCTTTCCAACCTCCATAAATTAAAGTTATTACAAAAGCTATTTTGAATTATTAATATAAATTTTTAAATAAATAGTTAAAACATATTATATAAATATTAGTTAAATTAAATTCTTATTAAATTTAATTATATTAATTATTGTTAAATTAAATCTTATTACTAATACATCTATTTTAAATCTTATTCTATATATATTTTAAAATAATAAAGTTATAAGTAAAATTTTATACATTTTATTTAAAACTTAACTTTAAATTTTAAAATTTCCAAAATATATAATATTAAAAATCTAAATTTACACATATATTAAATAAAATCTTTATATTATATTTGAAAATCAATATTTATTTAAACCCATATATTTTCTTTCAAAACTTTTGAAATCATTTTTCAAAAATAGACCAACAGTGTCCGTATATAGTTTTCTATCCTACGGTCAAGTGATATGGATATTTATCATTTCAATCTGCAATAGTTTAATATTTTATGGGTATATATCATTTCAACCCGCAATCCCAAAATTTCAAAATCAACGAAAACAACTTGGGTTTATCATTTCAACCCATAACGATTTTCCCATAATCTATAAAAATCATTCGGGTATGTATCATGTCAACCCATAGGGATTTCTAACTAACAGGGAACTTGCAGAGTGTGAACAAATAAAATAATGGCATAAGTAACATAGCATATCAATGGCAAATCTGATCATGATAACATATTAAATAAAAATATATATGCTAACAAGTTATTTGTGTCAACATTGTCAATTAGCATAGGTGAACAACGCAAATAATAACACCTCATATCTAACGAATAAATAACTAACAATTCAAATTTAACAGCATGTTTCAATCGTCATTTCATGTGAAATCAATTACTAAATATAAGAATGTTAATTGTGAGTGATCATTCACCTTTCGAGGCTAGAGTAAACAATGGTGGCGAAATGGATACGAATATGACACTCGGATGCAGATCCGAATAGCGGCAAAGCTAGAAGCTTGAATTCAATGACTTGATAAAATCATATATATAATTAAACATATCATATATATATAAATTATTATAAAATCTATTTTAATATAATAGCATAAATTCAAATGAATATTTAACATATTATACTTATAGAAATTGTTACATAGATCTGTTTCAAAAATATTGGCATAAATTTATATAAATCCTTTAAACAATTCATATATATATATATATATAACTATATATGTATATATACTTAAAATATGAAATATACTCTATTATAAAGAACGTTGCTGCCAAGCATAGGAAGATGGAGGAGGCTACAGGCTATAGGGTGATGCTGCGGTGAAGGGATAGGTGAGGCGGTGGTTGGCGTTCGCCTATGGAGCTGATGACGAGGGCAGAGGCCGAATTGCTGAGGCAAGCTGTTGGTTATAGAGGTGAGGAGAGGGTCATGCGGAGCGATGAGGGCTGTTGGGTGTGCGCATTTGGTTCGCTTGGAGGTGAAGATGGTAGTGATGGATGGAGGCTGGCCTGCGTGCAGTGGGAAGACAAAAGGTGGTAAGCGATCAGGGAATGAGAGGCGAAGGGGTGTGGTGGCTTCAAGCGTCTCGGGGAGCGGTGCATGCGGGTGACATGGCGGTTGTCATGGAGTGTAGCAGCTGATGGCATGGATTATGATGCATCAAGGTATGGAAAAATATGGATATGCGGTTATAAAACAAATATATGCACATGCTTCGTGTGCTACGGCTGAGTTTGGGTGTAGGCGGTCCAACAAGGCAGAGATCTGGGTTAGGCGGAGCTGCACTTGCGAGGGTGGCAGACTTTCATGCGAACAAATATACTTTATATACATACATACATACATACATACATACATACATACATACATACATACATACATACATACATACATACATACATACATACATACATACATACATACATACATATATATATATATATATATATATATTGACGCAGCGTGGGAAGCGAATTCGATGATGTAAATCGAATCCGTCCAGGATCTCACACGATTAGCGGAAATAATCGGTGAATCGTTGATAAATCGATGAATTTAAGAATACCGTAAGGCTCAAATCCGTTGATCACGAAGATACCGAACTTAGCAATCTTCGACACGTTGATCGCGCACGATACCGTGAGAGAAGATCTTCAATTCTTCGAACGTTGATCAAGCGCACTTGATTCCGTGAATTGGCTTCAACAGTCGTTGATTCGAGCGCACTCGAATATCCAAAAGTGGAGATAGGAGATAACACTCAACTACCAATTTAAATGGAGGCACAAAGCACAAACCAAATTTTATTCAAAATTCAACAACCTTACAAATGACCAACACATCCCTATTTATAGGGTTACACTAACACTACACACTTACATCACAAACACGACTCGGTACACGAATGCAACATGAATTACAATATAATATGTACACGACATAAAGCTACACAATACAAACAACTCAACAGTCTCGTTTGCGACCTAAAAAAGACAGCACGCGACTTAAAATTGTCACACGAGCTACGCTATGTCGCTTCACGACTTAAGAAAGTTCGTTCGCGATTTAATAAAACTCGGCAGCGACTTATGGGAGGCGGCACGCGACATAAGGGAAAGAAGCTTTTTCACGCGATCTACTGAAGCTCGTTCACGCGACCTATTGTCGATCGCGACTTAGGAAATCGTTCGTAGCTCGTGCGCGACACTCGGAGAAGGAGGAGGAGGAGCGACCTATGATTTCGCGACCTATATTTGGTCCGCGACTTACTGGAGATGACTCAAGCTGAAACGACTTAGGGCTTGCGACATTTGCGTCATAGGAAGGTCGTTCGAGACTTAGCTGGAGCGATTTAGGGCTTCGCGAGTTGAACAAAGTCGCGGGAGGCAGAGTTAGGTCGGCGAACGACCTACAGGTGAGATTTCCTACTTCTTTCCTTTGATACCTTACATCATATATATATATATATATATATATATATATATATATAGAAGCGGAAGTTAGAAAACAAGAGGGGGAAAGGGGTGAGCTGCTACACGTTGGGAAGTGGTTGCATCTGAGGGCTGTGGCAGGAATGACGTGATGGAGGAACGTGCACAAGTGTTTGGGTGGAGTGGGTTTCGCCGATCATATGGCTTTCACCTTTTCTTCTTTCAATATAGTGGAAGGGAGGATATGCACGTGAAGAAGATGAGCAGGCTGATGATTTATAAATGGATGAGGACGTGTTGGCTTCTCAGGAAGAATGAATGCAATCTTATATTATAAACTATACTATTTCTTTTCTTTCAAGACGTGAACATGTAACAAATGAAGAGAAAGAGTCATATTAAATGAAACCAGAATATATTGAACCCATAGGGAACAGAAGAAGTCACAGGTTGAATTTTAGAAAATATTTAATAGCTAACGACTATTCGTTTTACACGTTGGGTAAATGAATGGCCATCTGGAAACCAAAAGGGTCAAAATGGAACTAATACGAAAATCATTTCGCAGATTTCACCACGTACCGGACATCAAAATGCACAAATGAATATACTGTAGAGATCGGTACAACGCGACGAACAGAATGGTACACAGATATCAGTGATACGACTACCCTAACAAAAGTCAATATTCGCTGCCAAACTGCCGCTAATTCATCGAAAATAAGATAAACGGAGCTAGAGCGGTCAAAGTTTGACGAAACGAAATATGACATCACACTCAGAAAATTATTTGCATTTTTTTATATAAAAATATTCAGGTTTCAAAAATATTTTATTTTCATCAATTTAACTGATTTTAAACTGAAACAGAAAATTACATAACATAACTAACTTCCATATTTTCTAATGAAAATCTAACATTTGCTATGTTAACTATACGCATCGCAAATTTTCATTGTTAAATCATAAATTTTTATTTTCATCAAAATTTCAGTTAATTACGCTATAAAAATCTTTAAATTTTACGGGCTGTTACATCTTCACTTGTAAATTAAAAGACAATAGAAATTAAGAAGATGTAAATTACTGAATATTTTTGTTAACTAAAATGAATAAGATAAATTTGTATAACATTCAGTTACATTCTAAAAGCATATATCAAACTTACCAGAAATTTTTAAAAGTTGAAATGTTGAGATGGATATGTAATGGAATCTTATACAAGTAAAAGCTTAATAACAAAAAAATACTTTAAAATTAATAAATGTTTCTAAATGAACAATTAAGATGTATAGAAAATGTAATAAACATGAGTTAATGTTTTGAAATGCTTTAAAATTAAATTGAATTGATAAATGTAAAAATAGATGACTGCAAACTTAAGAAAATTGTTAAAATGATTCATAAATAGATTTAATATTTGATGATACTATACATGAATGAATAAATGTGAATTAAAAAGGAGAAAAACTTAAGTGTGAATTTATTCGTTAATGAATATTAATCTTAATTGGAAAGTTATATAAGTAAATGAATGTGGATTAAATTGCAAGAAAACTTATATAATATTTTAAGAATTGATCTATTAATGTTCTAAATAATTGAATGGAAAATAATTTATGTAAGTAAATGAATGTAAATAAATAAATAAACAATTCTATATAAATAAATAAGAATTAAAATAAGTGAAAAGTGAATAATGTGAAAGGAACCAATGAAATAAACTTAAATAATATTTAAACTTTATGTTATTTGGCTTATGGGATGTTTGGGAAAGTATACTTCTAATTGTTTAGAGTTGAATGAATAATCTATTAAGTAATTATCTAAAGTTACTGAGCGTAATATACACCTGATAGTTTATTTATCACCTTGTATCGTTAAAAGTTTCTGAACTTGAACAAACCATTAGCCTTGGTTGTTATGGTTGTATGATGAATTCTTTGGTTGCACATGATGGTTGTACTGTTTTGTTTGCATATGTTTTGTATTGATTTACTTTTGTTATTAATTGAAACAACTAAATATTTCTCTTGAACATAATTCTCACTATTTTAGATTATATAAGTGGAATACAGATTTATGGAAGCAATAGCTACTACTTTTGATTTTATAAATAAAGCGTTGTTTGCCTGACAAATAGATACATTTTCGAATTACGGTTTTGCAATGATATTTTATTGTTTTTCCCCAGGGTTTGAAATATTTTATTATTGAAATATATTATATATTGTAATTCGGATCTAATCGTGCAAAGGAAACTCTATCAAAATTTTCCGTGAATTTAGGACTTAGAAGATTTTGTCAAAGCAAAAATATTTTCAAACTTTTATTTAACTTGAATATGAAAGATTTAATTGTTTATAAATTTTTATTTTATTTAACATACTTAATTATGTAAGTTTAAAGTGTTTATAAATTTATTATTTTGAATAAAAATATATTAGTTTCTAGATTCCTTCGCACTTTCCGAGGACGAAAAGTTTTGAGTGGCGGTGAGTGTAATGACCCGTAAATTCAGTCAAAATTTAAAGAAATTTTTATTTGAATTTTTGAATTAAATATTTTAAACTTAAAATAAATTTGAATTTTTAAATAACAATTTTTGGGATATTGGGTAATATATTTTACAAATTCATTAAAATAGAAAATTTTCTTAACTTTCAAATTTTGGTACAACTTAGTCGAAGTTTTACTTTTGGTTGGAAAATTTAAATTTGAATTTTTAAATTTTATTCTTTTTCTATGATACTAGACTGAATTCTAATCTCCACTCCATTTTTCGTTTCATCAAAATCAAATTCATATTGCTCTAAAACTATAAATTACTATAAAAAGTTAACATTAAATTTGCACTATATATTTGTGTTCTTTTTTTTGCTAAGTCATGTAGGGTTTGCTTTAGACTAATGGGCTCCTTAGTAAACCAAGAGACCCTAGAAACCCTAAGAGACTTTGACCCTTCCTTTTTCCACCAATTGACTTTTTATTTCCTATCTGACTAAAACCAAGTATGTACAGAAATTACTTATTTGAGAAACTTTCTGCGTACTCTTCTTCTTCCTCCTCAAATCTACAGAAAACTTCAAAACTCAAAACTTCTAAATTTCCAAATCAAATTCCATCATTCCTCCTTCAAAACCCTAGCCTACCTCTCTCGTTTGCCTCCACCTTCCCTTACCTTTGCCTCTCCTCCCCACCTTCCCTCTCCTTTTCTTTCTCCTTTTCCCCTTCTTTTCCCCTTCCCTTTTTCCCTCTTTCTTCCCCTTATTTTCATGGCTTTTATATTCTACTAAACTACTCCAAATGAAATAACTCTTTTCTTGGAACCGTGTAAAATTTCAACAGAATTTTTTTTGTTGTTGAACCCTTCCTTCCATTCCGAATATTTCTATATCAAAAACTCTATTTTTCAAGTCCTTTCTTCGGTCCAATTTTGACCGAAGATACCCCATATTGTATCAATCATATATTCTTAAGGAAAGGACCAAATTATATGATCTTTTTTCAAACCATTTATTTTCCAGTGGCATCAACTTTCTTTTAGCTTAGTTCTTCAAGTTCCTTAATTTGCTATGCCAAAAACTCTAATCTTTTCAAAGTATTTTTGAACTCAGATTTTAAAATCAGGAAGCACCTCTGTTTGTTTTGACTATAATTTCCTTAAGACAGAAGCTTTTTGAGTGATTCTTTTTTTTTTAAATGGAGAGAAAAGAATTTGCAACAACTTTCTAGTTAGTCACCTTTACAAATTCAGTAATATTCTAGTCCGAATATTTTCTTAAAGATGACTTAGTTTCTGGTTTGTTCGTAATTTGGATCTTGGGTTGTTTGGAAGTTGGAAGTAGTTGAAACTTGTTTATTGATTCGTGTTCAGGTCTAAGCTTTGTTGGATTTGCTTTGCATTCGGATCTTTACTAGGAATCTCCATATTGCTCCATTTTTATCATCACCTTCGTAGCCACGAAAGGTGAGTAATCCCTCACGACTGATATTTTTATTTGAGTGAATTGATAACATGTGAAAAGTTATTGAAATGTTTTTTTAGTTAGGATTTTATTTAGTTAAATTCATATGATATAATTTAATTTATACGTCCATTTTGACATATAAAATGACACATATTTGACACATATTGGACATGAAATAATGACCCACCTATATTATACAAGTTGGCATGATTTGTAAATGGTTTCTATCTAATTTGTTGTGACATATGCCATGTATTTTATTGTAAATCACCTTGCAAGTTTCTTGTATATATGTCATGTTATATATTTATATTTTATGTTAGTACATGACATGTTAGAATTTGAAAATATTCACTTATGCTGTTTATGATATGTGACACATGTGATACGTTAGTTAGGCGTGTGTGTATGTTAAATTGTTAATTTTGCACGTATGTTGGTCATTGACATGTTATGTTATTTATGCTATTATGTTATTATTCTCACATTGCAAGTTCCTTGATAATTAGGAAATAACTTTGGGTTGAAATGATATATACCCAATATAAAACCACTTTGGGTTTAAATAAATTGATTTAGAAACTAAATTAAAATATTGTAAGTTTAAATTAATGTTGAACTTGAAATTATGAAATTGAAATATAATTGAATTAATGAAATTTTTTAATGGGACTTTTAGATGTAAACTTGTCGTTTGATTTTAGTTTAATAGATTTTATGGAAAGGTCTAATTTAATCCAAAAATTTGATTCGATTCAGTGAATTAATTTAAATTAATGTAGAAATTGGATTGATTCAATTTAAATATTAAATTAACATAATGGTATAAAATTTCAAGTTAAACTTTGAAAGGTTTAATTGGTTTGTTAAAAATTGACTCGTGAAAAGATATAAATTTGGAATTACTAAGTAATTGATTTTTAAAAAGTAAATGTTCGATTTGAATGATGAAACTGGATAATGTGGATTAAATTGAGGTAAATGGTGTAAATTTGAAATTTAAACCGTTAAACCTTAAGTTGATGTGAAAGTTGAAATCTGAATTGATTTAAATCGGGATTGGAAATGTTGATATATATAGTTCGGATTGGATCATGGAATGTGATTGGTTCGGTTCGGATTTCATATTAAATTTAAATATTTATATTTCATAATTGTTTTATTAAACTATTTTATATTTAACCATTTAACTTTTATAACTATATCTAAATAAAATATTTTATATTAACTTTAATTATTTATATTTTATCTATTTTTAATTAAACTATTTTGATATTAAATTTAACCATTTGTATTTTATCAAACTATTTTAGATTAAATTTAATTAATTATATTCTACGACTACTTTAACTAATATTATATATTAAAATTTAACTATCATATTCATATAATTCTTTTGAATAAAAGTCCATTTCCACCCGAAATGTTTAAGTTCAAATGATTTGAATATAAAGATTTCACTGAGATAATTTTGATATGGAAATATAGAATTGAAATTTGAAGTTATGATAATGAACTATTTTGCGATATGGGAATTTTAATCTGAAGTCGAATTTAATAATGAATCGATTCGAAATGAATATGAAAATCAGTATTTGAACTGAACCGATTTTAATATGAAAGATGATGTTTATTTAAACCTAAGCATTTCACTTATTGTATTATATGTACATTTCACTTGAGTTGACTTACATAAAAATGTTAGTCCTGACCTGAGTATTTTGTTTTACTTTACGCTCGGGTCAAACCGAGTATTTCATTTTAGCGAAGACATTTATTTCTGAAAGGGGAGACGGAGTTGAGGACCGTATCTACTACTATTATAACATTTATCTATTCTTCCTGTAAAAAAATGTAAATTCTGATTTTGTTGTAAATAGCTTCATGAACTGTTAATGTATTTATTTTGTGTATTATATTTTAACCTTCCACTGCGAGATTCTATATTTTGTTCTTTTGAATCTTATTTCATTAGAACAATCCCATTAATAATCTGTCTTTTGAATAATTTGAGTTGGACATGTGTGGATTATTTTCAATTTAAACTGTCCAAAATGGCAGGCTGTTGTAATTATTAATTTAAAATCACATTTAATTATTTAAAATGAATAACTTTTCAAAATAGTACAATATTGATAAATAACTTTCAAACAACATTAAATATAAATAAATAACTTTAAACAGTATAGTTATATATAAGTAGCTTTTAAAACAATATTAAATCTAAATAAATGACTTTTTTTTTAAAAATGTTAAGTATAATACGTATCTCTTAGGAAAAGATAGAATAATTGGTTGAAACAAAATAGAAAATTAAATCTAAAACAAAATATTTTCGGAAGCCCAATTTTTGGATTTAAAATCATTTAATGTCTCAAAAATCCAATTCCAACTCGATTGGTTATTTATAGTATTTCAAAATACTAATTTAAGCCAATAGCCACCAAATGCTCAACCTATATTGATATTGAATTTCTCACACTATTGGGATTTAATTTTTAAAGATATAACAATGTTATAACCATAGTGTCCACAATCAGGTTCGTTATTCAATAATCCCCATGAAAGGAATATTATTGAAACAATTCAACAATAGCGAGGAATCCTATTGGATCCCTCCGACCTGTACCCTCTGCATCATAACTCATACATATCAGAGCGTGCACACACACAAAAATGCATACACACACAAACTCACACACACACACACACAAACACACACATATATATAATCAACAGTGGTGAGGAATCCTGTTGAATCCCTCCAACCCCTCCCCCTGTGTCACATGTAGTATATAATCAAATAATATAAATCAGCTGCTTCGAGATGAAATCATATTCAAAGGGTCATCTGCTCTTACACAGGAATGTAATAGGGTCTCATCCTCTCTAAGGGCGGGAATATATATACAAACCAACTAATAAATATAGTAAATTATCCCAACAGTCATTCAACAATTTTTATTAACTATATATCATACTACTTAACCAAGAAGGTGAGTTTAACTCATCATTTTTTCTATTGTCGATGAGGCATTCCGGATTGGTTTAAAATTGAACATGCATTCAATTTTATACCAAATCCCTAATAGCTCCAATCTCTACCAAACTAGTTCCATATCATAGATAACGTCCAAACGAGTGCAACGCAACTTGTCTCGTTCAAATACAATCTAAAAAAAATGAGTTACATCATTTACAAGATTACATAATAAAAATTATAATTAGCTTTACTAATTACAACAATTTTTACTAACTAACATTACAGTTAATTTTAATAACCCGAATTCCTCCTTTTGTCTTCATTCGTGCTCAACACCCATGCCGCCTCCTTTAACTCGTCACCGCCGCTTCCACCCACCGCCAGGTGCCAACGTACTTCGCCCACGAGAAGCCCCATCTACATGCTTCCCCCTAGCCACCACCTGTGTCACCAGAATCGCCTCCACCACCTAGAAAACCAAAATGAATGAACAATGTTCATCTCCGAAATTTTGATGTCACCAACCACAAACGACCATCGCTTCATCACCGTAGCTTGCCCCGCCTCTTAGCTACCCATCGCCACCATTCACTCCTCCCTTCATCCCCAATATCACCATGCCGAGGTAAAAATCTTCAGCGCCATTCATTACCACTTTCTAGCCATCTCGTGCCATTAGACCACCGATCTTTTGCCTTGTCATCCCGCCTC
The DNA here is from genome assembly GCA_030765085.1 of Allium cepa. Classification (NCBI taxonomy): domain Eukaryota; kingdom Viridiplantae; phylum Streptophyta; class Magnoliopsida; order Asparagales; family Amaryllidaceae; genus Allium; species Allium cepa. The sequence goes on from CM060945.1 coordinate 135,659,636, forward strand.
AGACATTCTTTTAGTTGACGATTTCACCAGATTTTACTCGCAGCGGTCAAAATCGACGAGGACTGTAAGATTTTGGGTGGTTTAAAATAGAAAATTTTTAAATTTTTCCGGTATTGGTTGTCTTTATAAATAGGGGAGGGAAGGCTTGGGTCTCAACATATATAGGTATAGGTCTCGAGAAGAAAGGTATGGGCTGATGCATGGGTAGATATGGCTATATAATATATATATTCTTTCAATTAAAAATATCAAGTTACAAAAAGCCCAAATATTTCGAACTTCTATCGAGACGTGCCGCCTAGCGTTCTATATGTAATACCCTTATTTTGAACACAATGGAACTTGTTTCAAGACCTAAATCGGTCATATACAGAAGATAGCTTTTCAAACCCAATTATGATACAAATTTCCAAAATTAATTTATACCCGTTTCGATTCTGCATGACCAAACGATACGTCTGATCACCATGAAATTCGTTATCATACAATAATATACTACTACGGATCCAATGAAATTGGTTTCTTCGAAATTCGAGACAGTGCACTGGAAAGCTATTTTTACACGTTAATTAAAATGAATTATTATGAAAAAACCAAATTAATCACTTTAAACTTAAATTAAAAGTTTACTATCTTCATTCTTGTTTAAATAGAATTTTAAATCAACTTCCAAAATCATTTTTATCCACACTAAATTAAGGATTTAATTATTTAAACAATCACAATATTAAATATAATAATTTAATTACCAAGTAAATCGCCATATTTGAAATTCATGTTATTTAACTTATAAAATTAACTTTTCAATAATTAAAATCGATTAAATATTTGAAATTCAAATAACTAAAATTCTGGGTCATTACACATAATGTCCAAAAATGGGTTCAGACATTTGAATCCAGTCAAATTTGAGATAGCTTTTCTCATATTGAGTTTTACTGAAACCCGAATATCTAACACCTTTTTCAGACGTCTAGTATGTATTTTCAGATTTTTATTTTTTTCAACTTTGGTTATTTTCATTTATCTTCTTTATGATTTCGAATATGGATTTAAGATTTATTTTCAACCAGATTGTTGTAATTAGTTTGTACCTTTATTTACATGAATTTAACCTGCTAATTTCATGCTTATATACATGTCTTTTCACCGCTTTATTTATAACCGTTTATATACTTCTAATGAAAATTCTACATATATTTCAAATTACAAAACCAATTCAAGGTGAAATAAAAGAGTATTTGGTTTCTTCATCAAATCTTTTCAAATTCAAATACTCTTTCATTTATCAAACCTTCTTTTAATCCTTTGGTTTCCAAAAGTAAATTGTTTTAAGGTACTTCTTTTTCAAAGATTGTTTTGAATACAAGTGATTCAGGTGTTGATACTATTAGAAAACCGTATAACTATGATGAGTTATAATGTGGATTGTTGGGTTTGTTTGTGTGGACATGTTTTAGCAGAATAAATTCTCATTCTACTATAAATTGTTTTGTTGTGATTGTTTGTTGTTTGTCTATGTTGGCAAGTGTTAGTAGAATAAATCCCCATTCTGCTATAAATTGTCTATTTGTTTGATTTTTTTGTTCGTTCGTGTGGACATATGTTCAGCAGAATAAATCCATATTCTATTATTAATTAATTGAATTGTTTGGACATCTATTTAGCTAGAAAAATCACCATCTTACTATTATGTTATTTGAACATGTATATGCTAGTTAGTTCATATTGACATGTTATTTCTTGATTTGGATATGAGTTGTATTGACATATATGTTCACCTATGTAAATAACTATTAAGTGAACTGAAATCGAAATTGAATGGTAACTTAAATTAGTACCATTGGGATTGCTAAGCCTCTTTTCAAGTTACTAAAGTATGTTTTTGAATTAACTTCAATTCTTAAATCGATTTGGGTTTAAGGATATAAATTGTTTTCAAATTTTATTAATAATTTATAAAGTTATTTTTAAATAATATCTTGTTTTTAAAAAAGGGGTTTATTAAATAAAAGGTTTTACCTAAAGTGATTTACAAATGATATATTGAAAATGATATTTTATAAGAAGATTATATTAAGGAATTATAAAGGAAGATTTTTAAATAGTTTTAAAAATAAAAAGAGATTTTATAAATCATTTTAGATATTTTTGAAAGATGGTTTAAATCTAGTTTGAAAATCTAAAAGAGGTTTGAAATGGAAAGTGAACTTATAAAAGTATTTTTATAAGAAATAAGTGGATGTGTTATATAGTAAAAGATGTTTTGGAAAAGGAATTACTTGGCCATTTAGTATAGAATTTTAAAAGAGGGAAGTTTTCCAAAAGCTTTTAAGTATAAAAGGGATGTAAGGGGTTTGGGGAAAAGTGTTTTAGAGAAGATTCTTTGAAAAAGTTTTATAAAGTAATTTTATTAATTAAACATTAGTTAATAAAGGCTTATAGGATCCTCTATGGAATTGAATCAATGTTTGATTGTTTTTTTATTTGATAGTTAAATAACCAACTAACAAATCTAGACCCAAAACGTATCTTTGGAGATATCTAAAAGAAGCACGAGAATTATATGGTATAGTTACCGTCGAAGGTGCTATACTTAGGACAAAGGAGAAGGAAATCCGTCCATAAATGGTTAGGAGGTGAACTTTGCTCTTATCTTTGTTTGTTTATTTCCTAAAGAACTGGAGTTGAGTTTATCGAAAATATCAAATGTTGATTCAAAGAGATCGGGATTGAATATGTTATGCGAAAACCACTTCGATCCAAAGAATGCATTTAGAAGTGGAGACATCGGGAAGAACATGAAATCGAAGATAGAGATGTGAAGTGAAAGGGCTAATCGCTACTAATCCTAAGGGTAATTCCAAAATGGATGTAGTAAGAATAGTGCCTTCGGTTTTGTTCAGATCCAGAATGGACTTGTATGGATAAATGCTATTGTTAACCAAATTTATGGTCAACACCCCAAAGTTATTCCAAGTAATGTGGTAAGTTCAGAGGGTGTGGTTCCCTTAAGGATTTTTTTTTTGTATCCTCGCTCGTAAGTATCTTGCGAATCAGACCTTTAGTTGACGTCGAAAGGTTTAGAGCTTGGGCTAATTGACCTTCCGGCTTCGTTGAGCTCGTTTGAAGTTTCCCATAAAGGCTTTTCTTTTGATTAGATTAGGTTTTCCTGAATTGAGTCCTCAATAGGTCGGATGCAATCTTATCGAAAGATTAGGAAGACATCCTTCCTTGAATTATGGTAGAAAATCAATTACTTTGGTGGGAAGGTAGTATCATCCGACCTGGACGAAAGGTTTGATCACTTATATTGAGTAGATTTCAACCTTGTCGAGAGGTTAAAATGGTCGAATCAACAGTTTTGGAAGGTTTCAGTGAATGTTAATCCAAATAGATTGTTGACCTTATCAAAAGGTTTAGGTTTAAGGGCTTTAGACTTCGAAAGGTAGCAGTTATTGATTGTTCAAGAGTGTTGTCGACCTTGTCGACAAGAACCTTCCGACGAGGTTGAACCTGCAAATACGGGTTAACCCAACAAAGATTTACACAATCAGTAAAGTAATTAACAGTTCTAAGTTCTTCCCTTTTTACTCAGAAAAAGCTCCACTTTATTAAATTTTCCCAAATCATATTCAATTAGGTTTTCACTTCTTTAATCAAGAAGTTACAAAGGTAGAATAAGAGAAATTAGGTCCCGAATCAGGACCCCTTGGGACTTATTTATAGATGTTGGCGGCCATGCTTCCATCCCTGTGCTTTCGGCTGGATCGAAGGGTTCCTCTCTTATATACAATTGCTAACCTTTCAATTTCAACGAAAGGTTTTCTTTTCACATTTCATCATGGATCCTTGAATGCTGCCAAAGGGTCTTTTCTTTCATTTGTTTTTAGGAACCGTTTGCCCTTGTTGGAAGGTTTATCATCCATATAGTATATGTACCCTTCGGAGGTGTCGGAATGTTCCCAGCTATTGTGAACTCTTCGACTTTATTGATAGGTCGCTTTTTACATGGATGTTGCCGAGTGCCGAGCTTTCTTTGTTTGCTATCAAAAGGTTGCTTTACGTTCTATGCTAACTTATGAATGTTGCTTTCATCATAGACCCTCCAACACCATAGAAAGGTATTCAGTAGGCGCTCCAACTGATTCGAACGGCTTGCTATGCTTTCAAAAAGGTTGTCATGTAGTTGCACGTGCTTGCTTTGATTTTTTCATCTTCTTCGAAAAGAAAGAACTCCCTGAATGGAACCTTTCAACTATTTCGAAAGGTTTGAAGCTATTGAATCTTGATGGCTGCATTCTCTCGACTCCTTCGATAGGTTTGGCTTGAGCTCCCTCTCCTATGTCTTTGTTAAAAGACCTCTCGTTCTAGTCGAAAGGTGGATTCTTGGATGTAACGACCCGGTATTTTCAACCATTCACATCCGCACATGTCGAACTTGAATTGCTTAAAATATTAGATTGTTAATTTAAAATTTGGAAAAACTGCACATATACAGTAAATAAATCAATCACAGAATCACAGATACAGAGTAGCACAACAATACGCAGCGGAATAAATAAATAGTAATTCATGAAGCTACTATATAAACATCAGAGATAGAAATAAAATACAACAGAATATCTCAGATGCAGTGAAGTCTCTAATATGAGCAGATGACTTCTCTGAACCAATCAACGAGAAGGGATGAAAGCGGAATTGATAGTTGGATCCCCAAATGAAGCTCCAAACTCCGAAGGTGAGTCTCAAAGTTGTATCACTCGGTCTGACTCGACCGTAAAGAAAAACACAAAACACTCGAGTTAGGATTAACATACTTATATCAATCAATCCAACTCAAGTGAAATATCAACTGGAATACAAGTAACTCAAAGGATGTTTAGGATAACCATCCTCTAAGGATCCGTAGAACTATCTACAAGGTGGAAATATACACTATAACACCATGGTCATTTAAATTAATTTATACTTCAAAACCAAAATATCATTTCCCTTTAAAATATATCTATTTTCCAAAATAGTATATATATTAAATAATTTATAAAGTAAAGTATTTGAAATTTCCTCAACTACACAAATTGATTCCAATCAACTCAAATTCCAAATTCCCATTTATTCAAAGCTCAATTCGTTAATTCAATTAAGTTCCCAATAACCATTTAAACCTTCGATATATTCAAAGCTTTAATATTCAACATTATCAATGTTAAATCTAACAGTTTCATACATATCTTGATTTAGCTTCATTATTGTTTAGTCAGGAAATATCCACTTAACAAGTTCAATATCATTTAAATAGCCTTAGATTACATATTACAGAATATTTCCTTAAATTTATTTAAACTTAAAATATCCATTTAATCCCTTTTACCAAAACCAAGTTATAAAATCATATTTTAAATCCTGAATTCAATAGTTTCAAATCTATTTAATTGAATATAATTCTTAATTAGATAACATTTCCAATTAATTCAACTTTATCTTCTCAACCTTAACTTATTCAAAATTTTACCAAATCTATTTTGAAATATAAATTTAAACGAACCCTTAAACATATTAGATGTATTAAATCAATCTCAATTAGATTAAATATTATTATTAGGTACATACATAAAATTTTCATTTTTATACATATAATATTCTAAGAATCAGTCTTTCTTAAAACTATATTTTCTTTCCAAAACCATAGAAATTATTTTCAAAACATTTATATTGGACCAACGGTGTCTGTATATAATTTCCTAACCGATGGTCAAGTGATACAAATATTTGTTATTTCAATCCATAATTTAAATATATACGGGTAGATATCCTTTCGACCGGCAATCCCAAATTCAATTCAAATGAAAATCGCTTGGGTCTATCATTTCAACCCATAACGATTTTCTCCTATTCTATAGTCTGTTCGGGTATGTATCATTTCAACCCATAGTGAATTCTATACTAACAGGGAATTTGCAGAGTGATAACAGATAATATAAAATATAACAATAGGCATATATCATCAATAACAATATAATATAAACAACAGGATATGATGTCATATCCCACATGTGAGTAGTTACAGATAATAGCATATACAACAATTTAAATAACTAACAACAGCCTATTTCAATTGTCGTTTCAATTGAAATCAAATTTAATAAATATAAGAACGTTAATCGTGAGTGATTGCTCACCTTTCGAGGCTAGAGAGATTCGACACAGAAATGAGCTACTAACTCCAAAGCAACGCTAGATGGATATGATTTGATGTAGAAAACAGGCACGACGGATAAGGCTAATAATGGAAAATCGATGAGAACGATTGAATTAGTTTTGATATAACGGAACTATTTCATTTTATATATTATTATTTGTTTCTAAAAAATTTCAAACATATATTTTCAAATCCATGTCATGTCCCAAAAATTTTAATTTAAACAAAACTCAATATACAATGTTTATACAATTCATACATTTCCTTAAAGTTTCCTTAAATCCATCTTAAACGCTAACACTAATATAAGTTTGAAAACCGACCCAACATATATGCAGACACATACAAATCCATATGCAACGATATATATATTGTCTTCCCATGAAATCAATATTAAATTTTTAAGATGAATGTTGAAATAAAAATCATTGTTTACATTTAAACACCTAAACATTTTAGATGTTGAAAATAGTACATATATTAAAATATTTTAAATAGTTTATATATTAAAATAATTTGTATATAAATTCAAATTTTAAACACATATTAAATTAAATATACATCTAAAATCATTGTTTTTGAAAAAAATAACATATCTACATAATATACTTTATATAATACTTAGAGATATGCTACCTAACACAAACATATACTTTAAACAAACATATTTCTAAATAAGCTAAAATATACACAACAGGTTGAACCCATGTTAACAACTTTACTAAACACTTAACTTATATTATTTTACAAATAATAGGTTATATGATTTACATACTTGATTCTATATGCATAACAAAATATACTGTAAGCTTATATATGCATGCACTATATAACTATATGCTGCTAATACAATTTTTATAGCTTAAGTAAACATATAAAAACAATGTAACTAATAGATTTGCAGGCTCATATAAAACTTATATCTACCTATATTTTATTTCATTTTAATTTTATTTTATTTTATTTTTTATTTTTAAAACACATGTACACATTAAAAATCAACTTATATATAACTATATTGTTCGTATTATAATTTATAGATATAAAAACTTATAGATATAAAACAGAAAACCTATTTAAGCAAGATCAGATAGCAGATTTATATACACTTATGGATATATATACCTTTAAATAAAAGAGAGGAGCAAGGCCGAAAGTGGTGGTGGTGGAGGGTCGCCGGCCTGTCGTGGTGGTGAAGAGCCGAGCACTTGATGGAGTGAAACAATGGAAATAAAAGAAAATACAAGAAGAACAAAACGAAAAAAAAGAAAAAATAAGTGTACCCATTTACCTATAGGAGAAGCTTCACACGCAAGAGATGAGATGAAGGCCAAATAATATGCGGTGGGTATTTGTGTACGTGGGGTTTGAATATTTTTCAAGGAAGCTTGCGTTGATTAAGTGGGAGAAAGGAAAGAAATTTTGTTTAAAGTGGCAAGAGAAAATTTAGGCATTAATTTCTATTAAATATACAGAAGCAAATGGAAAGAAACAAAAGATTTTGAAACGGCTAGTGTAAATCAAAGATTATATTCCTATCAAATACGGAGACGCAAATGAAAGTGGAAAGTTTTACACGTGATTTGTAAGGCAGGAAATCATATTTGAACGACTGTTGATTGATTTTTAACAACTAAGATATGAAGTCAAAGAGTGCGTATAATAGATGCCATAATTAAAACGAAACGTACGCCTAAAATAATTAACAAAGTAACGTAATTTTAAATCTATTCGTTTCTTATTTATTTGTAAATATGCTAAAGAATATATCAGGAAATAATGTACCATTTATAACGCGAAATAAATTAAACAAGAACGGATATAAACGTACCAATTTAAATGTATAATTTATTGCCTTTTTACAACATTATCTATTACTTAATTTAAAAGTATATAACCAATATAAGTAAGTAAAACAACAGCGAAATATTATGAATATATATATTTTAAATAAAGATTTGAAGTGAGAATTTAGAATTTAAATTTCAATTACTGTCAAAAATTTTGACCAAGGTCTACCGTTACAGAAATTGCTTATATTTATTTAAAAATTAGGCAAATGTTTTAAAATTAAATTCAAGAAATTTTAACATTTCAAACTCTTTTAAACAATTAAACATCAAGGTTATAAAAATAAAATATATGCATAGCATATCATGTTACACAAATTAGAACATGATTTTACAAACAAAAAATATTATTTATATAAATTAAAATAAACAAATTTGTTAAATAAAACAATTTACACACAATATTATAAAAGGCATAACTTTCATAATATTAATCCGATTTCAACGAAACGAAAAGAAGTATTCTTAAAATTAAATCTATTTTCATAATAAAAGATAAATTTTCAAAAATTCAAATATTTAAACTTTAAATTTGAAAGTCAAAGTTTGACCAATTTGACCAAAAATCTATTTTTTTGGAATTATTCCATTTATTCAGGTTTGGAATTATAATTCACACAAAAATAAAAATTTATATTTAGAATAACAAAATTTATCCATTTTAATAAATAAAATAAATTTTTTAAATCAGGAATTTCAGTTAAAATAATTAAAATAAACACAAAATACAGGGTTGTTACACTCTCCCCCACTCAAATCTTTTCGTTCTCTAAAAGGAACGAGGTACGGAAAACATAGAAAAAAATAAAATGAAATAGGACTAGGACAAGTGACAAGAAGATTGAAATTATACCTGATAACTATTGTTATAGGTAAGTTTATCAAGGTGGATAGAAGGAATGGCTAGAAGGGAAAATAGGTTGAAAGACAAGGATGAACCATTATTTTAAAATTATATAAATTTCAATTATTTAGAAAGGTAAAATAAATGATCAAAATATCCTTTATATGATACTTTATCAAAATACTTTTATACCTCGATGTCTTAACAAGTTTATCCTTGTTCCTGTAGACTCTGGCAGTGCGTTGATCAGGCGCAAAGCTAGGATTCTCTAGGTACTTAGTAGACTTGTTTCAACACCTAGTGAAAATACTTGAAAACTTTTTAAAAACAGATATGGAAAGTACAATCCAAACAAAACAACCATACCATTTGTCCAACCATGGATCGCAGATACACAAAGGTTACGCCTGAATCCCCTAGGAAACATCCGTATCCGTAAGCTTTCTCAGCCCTACGAATTATGCCATAACGACTAGTAGACCGCAGATACACAAAGGTTACGCCTGAATCCCCCAAGAAACATCCGTATCCGTAAGATTTCTCCGCCCTGTGGATTTCGCTACTAAAATGACCTACGTAGATAATAGGATACACAATGGTTACGCCTGAATCCCCCAGGAAACATCCGTACTGCTGGGCCATCTCAGCCAGGCGAATTACGCTATGCAGTCGCGCCAAGAAAAAAAACTATGGTTATGCCACGGAAGGACACTCGAGTATCACATCCAAAAAACCAAAATCAGAGAGAATAATATCGATAGAGTGAATCCAAGATGTGGCCACAAATCGGATATCAAGCAGAAGGCACTTTCCATATCTTTACTTCGAAAATATGTATCATATAGTACCTTCACTTTCAAATATCATACTTATATAGACTTCGATAATATAAGATTTCACTTTTCAAATTGGGTACCTTTCCATATCAACAGTTTTCGAATCAATGTCATACTTATACAAATCAGTTTTATATAAGTTCGATAACTCCCAAATCAAGTATTTAGTAAAATAAGGTTCTCAATATCAATTTGTTTCAATATGTGACCAGTTTCAAAAATCATACCCGATTTCACCAAAATATTTCTTCTAAATCAAATATCTTCATTTTCAAAGTTTCCAAAATCATAAGTTTAGCAAATAATTCAAATTTTCAAATCAACATAATTTAGGTCAAATAAAATTCATTTTTAAAACATCATGTAAATACTGGGTTTAAATTTCAATCTATTTTCGAAACCATATATTTTTCAAAATCAATTTTTACCCCAAAATGGTTACTAAGTTTTAAAACCATCCCTTTTAAAACCTTTAAACTATTTATTTCAATTTACTATTGGAAAGATTATTATTATATAGACACACACACACACTTTATTCAAAACATTTCAAATCTATATTTCCTACTAGTATAATTCAAAATAGTCTTATTCATTTACTTAACAAAGAAGTTTCAAACTTATTTAAATCATACTAAAACATACAAAACTAATCTTTTTTACTTATCAAATACTTTATACTTTCCAAAATTACTTATCTTTGAAAAGTTAACCTTGATTTGGAAGTGCTCGAACCTTCAAAATAGTCGAAGAAATCATATTTACAATCCGTGAGTTGGAAATCACCAACAAATCAGTAAATCAAATTTCAAAAGATAGGGTTATACCAAGTCAAATTCGAAATTCGAGGACTGAACACCGGCTTACTTCAAATCGTTTCAAATATATATATATACATATATCTTTTGAATATCGAATTATACTTCGTAATTTGAAATCAAAATTGGTTTCACAAAATCACTCGCATGGCGAAGCTATTAAAGTGGCCTCTCCCCCACTTTGAAACTCAAAAATCAATGTCGATGATGCGTGCACTCATCACCGAAATTATTCTCAAGCGACATAAGTGAGTTCTGGACTTCTATTTTCTTAAAACTTCTTTGAAATTTCTTTGAAATCATTAGAACTCATTTGAGTCATTTGAAACACTTCTTAGTCGGAAAATACTTTCAAATCGTATTATTACATATTTTCAAAAATCTTAAAACCAATTTCAAAACATCGGAATTCAACCTCTCAAATTTCAAACTAAAACCCTTCAATTATAAATTATTTTTATATAAATCCATTTCTTATATAATCTTCAAAATTTCAAAATACAAACAAAACCCGATTTTCAAAGGATGACTCAAGAATGGATTTCAAAACAAAGATAGAGATTCAAATTAGAGGAACTCTAATCAATAGAATCCTGATTCGAAGATAGACTCGATCGAACATGAGATAATTAAATTGAAAAATAAAAGATGGATATACTTCTATAAATAGCGGGAGACCTTAATCGGGTCAATCGTGACTTCAGGAATATGATCGATGCGGAATTCCAAGGCAAATCGACATTCGATCGTCAGATATAGAATTCGGCATAACCAGAGATAACAACATCTAAATCGAGGATATATAAATCTTCGGTGAATCAATGCTATTGTAAAGGAGTTTCACCCCTTTACAAATCATTCAGTGGAGCTATGGGATACTACAGAATTTAGAAAACACAAATAGGGAAAGACAACACTGGAATTGGAACCGAGGGGAATGCTCCAAAATTCAAAGGAAACCAAATCAAATAGGAAGAGATTCAAGCTCGAACGAAAGTGATTCTATAAATAAATTTACCACATATGCTAAGTTTGCCTAGAGCTAAAGCTCTGATACCAACTGTAACGACCCGGTATTTTCAACCATTCGCATCCGCACATGTCGGACTAGAATTGCTCAAAATATAAGATTGTTAATTTAAAATTTGGCAAAACTGAACATAAACAGTAAATAAACCAATCACAGAATCACAGATACAGAGTAGTACAATAATACGCAGCGGAATAAATAAATAGTATTTCATGAAGCTACTATATAGACATCAGAGTTAGAAATAAAATACAACAGAATATCTCAGATGCAGTGAAGTCTCTAATATGAGCAGATGACTTCTCTGAACCAATCAACTGGAAGGGCTGAAAGCGGAATCGATAGTTGGATCCCCAAACGTAGCTCCAAACTCCGAAGGTGAGTCTCAAAGATGTATCACTCAGTTTGAATTGACCGTAAAGAAAAACACAAAACACTCTAGTCAGGATTAACATATTTATATCAATAAATCCAACTCAAGTGAAGTATCAACTGGAATACAAGTAACTCAAAGAATGTTTGAGATAACCATCCTCTAAGGATCTGCAAAACTATCTACAAGGTGGAAATATACACTATAACACCATGGTCATTCAAATTAATTTATACTTCAAAACCAAAATATCATTTCCCTTTAAAATATATCTATTTTCCAAAATAGTATATATATTAAATAATTTATAAAGTAAAGTATTTGAAATTTCCTCAACTACACAAATTGATTCCAATCAACTCAAATTCCAAATTCCCATTTATTCAAAGCTCAGTTCATGAATTCAATTCAGTTCTCAATAACCATTTAAACCTTCGATATATTCAAAGCTTTAATATTCAACATTTTCAAAGTTAAATCTAACAGTTTCATATAGATCTTGATTTAGCTTCATTATTATTTAGTGAGGAAATATCCACTTAACAAGTCCAATATCATTTAAATAGCCTTAGATTACATTTTACAGAATATTTCCTTAAATTTATTTGAACTTAAAATATCCATTTAATCCCTTTTACCAAAACCAAGTTATAAAATCATATCTTAAATCCCGAATTCAATAGTTTCAAATCGATTTAATTGAATATAATTCTTAATTAAATACCATTTTCAATTAATTCAACTTTATCTTCTCAACCTTAACTTGTTCAAAATTTTACCAAATATATTTTGAAATATAAATTTAAACGAATCCTTAAACATATTATATGTATTAAATCAATCTCAATTAGATTAAATATTATTATTAGGTCTATATATAAAATTTTCATTTTTATACATATAATATTCTAAGAATCGGTCTTTATTAAAACTATATTTTCTTTCCAAAACCATAGAAATTATTTTCAAAACATTTATATTGGACCAACGGTTTCTGTATATAATTTCCTATCCGATGGTCAAGTGATACAAATATTTGTTATTTCAATCCATAATTTAAATATATACGGGTAGATATCCTCTCGACCGGCAATCCCAAATCCAATTCAAATGAAAATCGCTTGGGTCTATCATTTCAACCCATAATGATTTTCTCATATTCTATAGTCTGTTTGGGTATGTATCATTTCAACCCATAGTGAATTCTATACTAACAGGGAACTTGCAGAGTGATAACAGATAATATAAAATATAACAATAGGCATATATCATCAATAACAATATAATATAAACAACAGGATATGGTGTCATATCCCACATGTGAACAGTTGCTGATAATAGCATATATAACAACTTAAATAACTAACAGTAGCCTATTTCAATTGTCATTTCAATTGAAATCAAATTTAATAAATATAAGAATGTTAATCGTGAGTGATTGCTCACCTTTCGAGGCTAGAGAGATTCGACACTGAAATGAGCTACTAAATCCAAAGCAACGCTAGATGGATATGATTTGATGTAGAAAATAGGCACGACGGATAAGGCTGATAATGGGAAATCGATGAGAACGATTGAATTTGTTTTGATATACGGAACTATTTCATTTTATATATTATTATTTGTTTCTAAAAAAGTTCAAACATATATTTTCAAATCCATATCATGTCCCAAAAATTTAAATTTAAAAAAAACTCAATATACAATGTTTATACAATTCATACATTTCCTTAAAATTTCCTTAAATCCATCTTAAACGCTAAAACTAATATAAGTTTGAAAACCGACCCAACGTATATGCAGACAAATACAAATCCATATGCAACGATATATATATTGTCTTCCCATGAAATCAATATTAAAATTTTAAGACGAATGTTGAAATAAAAATTATTATTTACATTTAAAACGCCTAAACAGTTTAGATGTTGAAAATAATACATATATTAAAATACTTTAAATAGTTTATATATTAAAATAATTTGTATATAAATTCAAAATTTTAAACATATATTAAATTAAATATATATCTAAAATCATCGTTTTTGAAAAAATAAAAATATCTTCATAATATACTTTATATAGTACTTACAAATATGCTGCCTAACACAAACAGTTACTTTAAATAAACATATTTCTAAGCTAAAATATACACAACAGGTTGAACCCATGTTAACAACTTTACTAAACACTTAAGTTATGTTATTATACAAATAATAGGTTATATGATTTACATACTTGATTCTATATGCATAACATAATATACTGTAAGCTTTTCATATTACACTGTAAGCCTATATATGCATGCATTATATAACTATATGCGGCTAATACAATTTTTATAGCTTAAGTAAACTTACGAAAACAATGTAATTAATAGATTTACAGGCTCATACAAAACTTATACCTACCTATATTTTATTTCACTTTTATTTTATTTTATTTTATTTTTTATTTTTAAAACACACGTACACATTAAAAATCAACTTACATATAACTATATTGTTTGTACTATAACTTATAGATATAAAAACTTATAGATATAAAACAGCAAACCTATTTAAGCAAGATCAGATAACAGATTTATATACACTTATGGATATATACACATCTTTAAATAAAAGAGAGGAGCAAGGACGAAAGTGGTGGTGGTGGAGGGGCGCCGGCCTGTCGTGGTAGTGAAAAGCCGAGCACTTGATGAAGTGAAACAATGGAAACAAAATAAAATACAAGAAGAAGAAAAAAGAAATAAGAAAAAATAAATGCAGCCATTTACCTACAGGAGAAGTTTGACACGCAAGAGAGGAGATGAAGGCCAAATAATATGCAGTAGGTATTTGTGTACGTGGGGTTTGAATATTTATCAAGGAAGCTTGCGTTGATTAAGTGGGAGAAAGGAAAGAAATTTTGTTTAAAGTGGAAAGAGAAAATTTAGACATTAATTTCTATTAAATATACAGAAGCAAATGGAAAGAAACAAAAGATTTTGAAACGGCTAGTGTAAATCAAAGATTATATTCCTATTAAATACGGAGACGCAAATGAAAGTGGAAAGTTTTACACGTGATTTGTAAGGCAGGAAATCATATTTGAACGACTGTTGATTGATTTTTAACAACTAAGATATGAAGTCAAAGAGTGCGTATAATAGATGCCATAATTAAAACGAAACGTACGCCTAAAATAATTAACAAAGTAACGTAATTTTAAATCTATTCGTTTCTTATTTATTTGTAAATATGCTAAAGAATATATCAGGAAATAATGTACCATTTATAACGCCAAATAAATTAAACAAGAACGGATATAAACGTACCAATTTAAACGTATAATTTATTGCCTTTTTACAACATTATCTATTACTTAATTTAAAAGTATATAACCAATATAAGTAAGTAAAACAACAGCGAAATATTATGAATATATATATTTTAAATAAAGATTTGAAGTGAGAATTTAGAATTTAAAATTTCAATTAGTGCCAAAAATTTTAACCAAAATCTACCATTACAGAAATTTCTTATATTTATCTAAAAATTGGGCAAATGTTTTAAAATTAAATTCAAGAAATTTTAACATTTCAAACTCTTTTAAACAATTAAACATTAAGGTTTTAAAAATAAAATATATGCATAACATATCATGTTACACAAATTAGTACATGATTTTACAAACAAAAATTATTATCTATATAAATTAAAATAAACAAATTTGTTAAATAAAACAATTTACACATAATATTGTAAAAAGCATAACTTTCACAATATTAATCCGATTTCAACGAAACGAAAAGCAGTATTCTTAAAATTAAATCTATTTTCATAATAAAAGATTAAATTTCAAAAATTCAAATATTTGAATTTTAAATTTAAAAGTCAAAGTTTGACCAATTTGACCAAAAATCCATTTTTTGGAATTATTCCATTTATTCAGGTTTGGAATTATAATTCACATAAAAATAAAAATTTATATTTAAAATAACAAAATTTATCCATTTTAATAAATAAAATAAAGTTCTTAAATAAGGAATTTCAGTTAAAATAATTAAAATAAACACAAAATACAGGGTTGTTACATTGGAGCATCATCCTGCCTATGAACCTTGAAAAATAGCCTTGGACTTCGCCGGAAGCTCCTTGTCGGAAGGTATGATCATCTAGAACATCTTGACGCATTCTGATCTTTTCTCATGCTGTCATCACCATTCTTTCATACCTTCGTTCTTCTGAATATTTTATGATTAACACCTATCAGAACATTGTCATTGGAGAGCAATGAGCGTTCTAAGTGTAAATTCCTTTGAAAGGTAATCGTAGCCTCAAGCCTCATCAACTAGAAATGACTGAAAATCAAGGAAGATGCAGCAAGGCTAAATGGGTCACACCCATTAGCATATGTTGTCACCCTTCTAGGTACATTTACATATTTCGGGATTGGTTGTGCATGAGATCTCGATAAAAAAGGTTGCAAAGAAACTGGGGTGATGACATATTCGGTACTATCGAGTAAGGGGTAAGCCAGTCTTGTGTTGGTAAGGATCGAGAGGTTCGATCTTTGTATATTTTCTAGATGTATACCGTGATAGGTGGTACCCCGGTGCCTAGTTATTGTATGGAATCCATTCTCCAATAAGCGCCGTATGGTTTTCATTGTGCCCAACTATGTTGAATGTGAGATGCAAGCATTTCAGCTATTTTAATTTTTTTACTTTGATCGTTTAGACATTATTATAATATCAATGGATTTGATATAAAAATTGTTTTGGTTATCGTCAGGTAGAAACCCGTCCGTATTTATGTGCGGCGTGGTCTTACAAGACATCCTTGATTTTATAAAGAGTTTTCAAAGTAATAATTGAATTTTTTGGGTTTACTAACACCAGATACATGTCTAACCAAGGGTTTTATTTTCTTTCCCTAAAACTCTTGGCTGCTCAAATTTTGAAGAGCAGCCAAGTAGTCCAGGTTTCATACAGATGCATTTTGGAGGAGCTTGGAGCAGGTTGCTTCATTGATAGCTAGTTACGATTTTGTTTCCACTGTATTATATGTATCTTGTATCAGTTATGTAAGAACAAGCTGTTATAACTGTCCTAGGTTATAAATTGTATTAGTATGACTCTGATGTATCAGTTTTGAAATGACTTTGTAAAATATTACGTGATTAACATATGTTATTCTATTGCATTGTGAGATTCTATATTTGTTCTTAGTTCTTCTATCTTCTACCTCTCTTCTTTCACCCTTGACAATCTGCCTTTTTGTTCAATTTGAGTTAACGTGTGCGATTTATTGCTAGCTTAGACTGTATAGAAAAGTGGATCATTACAAGCGGTATTAGAGCTGAAGGTTAAGCGAGGACCTTGGCTTTGATGGGGTTAACTCATTAGAGATAGTGTTAGTAGTACCCTAGAATGAGTTTGATTGTATATTATATACGAGCGCGTATCTGTTAGTGATATAAAAATATTTTATATTTTGCTGTTTGATCTATTGAGTGGCTTATGAATTTTGGTCGACACGCTTTATCAATGTTGTTGATAGGGGTTTATAAACAATTAAACTAAGAAAATCGACACAGTATGGTTTTGGAATTGGGTAAAGGAAATAATTTTACCTAGGACATATTTTATATATAAAGAATGATTTCTAAAATAACATAGTATTTTCGAGTTTTTGCTTGCTAAGAGATAATAATATTTATTATTATCATTTAAGATTGGTTTAATAATGCTCGTCTGGTTTAGGCATTGAATATTGTTAGTGTGTACGGGTAGCTCCCTCCTTAAGATTTGTGTTGGGTAAATAAGAATTGAGTAAATTATCGAAACAAATACCTTGTGAATTAAGGTTCACAATTTAATCATAAGGAGTTCGATGTTAAGGTTTAAATTGAAATTTGATTAAAAATGTTATCAAAGGTCAGAATATTTTGAAATAAATATTTAAAATGGATTAACAAGGATGGGTCTTTTGATTAAAAAGAAATTAGGTTGAAAATTTGAGAACCTAAATCCTGAAGTTTTTAAAAAATGGTCTCCAAGGTTTGGAAAAATAATAAAAGTATTTGAAAGTAAAATTGATTTAAGTACAAATTTTTAGGATTGAAAATGTTAAGTAAAAGGTGTTTTCTGTGGAATAGTTCGGGAAATAAGTCTTGATTATTCTATGATGATCGGAATAATATTCTTAGTGAAAGTCGGATGTTTGCCTAGGCGAATGTTGAAGTGCACTTAGTAAATTATTCTATTCATCATTGTATGATCAAAACATGTTCAAACCCGAATGAAACCAAAGCAAGTTGTGAAATGCTTTATGGGAAAAATAAAAGGTATTGTTTCCAAAAATGAGATTTTGGAAATAAAGAAATATTTTTAAGTTAACTAGTTCGAGTGGCTCGAAAATAACTTAAAATTGAGAAAGAGATGTGTTTGGATGGTAAACACCTCTCTAGAGTATTACCCTTCCTGATAAGGGATAGTACGATACTGTTTGGTAGTACCCAGTCCCTTAGTATTATTTTGGAGTTACTCGAGCTATATTTATTATACGATTTAATTATAGAGTTTCATTTCAAAAAGGTTTTTGAAATAAGAACCAGGTATTTGGATCTTGAATTTCCTTCGGAAAGTAACTGAAAATGGAATAGTTGAATCAAATAAGGGTATACACTCTTAGGATGTAGTGGAGTATTATAAAAGTGAACCAGGTTAGCTTTATGAAATGTTTTCATTTATAATTTAGTGGGGATAGAATTGGTATTTGGGAGAACCAATTAAGTAAGTGCGTAGGTTGGATGTATATCATTTCTCTTTTCATATAGTTGATTTAAGGTTCGAGTGCATGGCTTGAGGTGTTTCACCCCATTTCCAAACAAGGATTTATTACTTGATTTTTGACGGCGAACACTTGATGAGGATTTTTGATATAGGACGAATGTTTTCTATCATAGTGACAACTGTGTAAGGAGAACATAGTTTCCTAATCAAGGGTCCTGATCGGAGTCTGCACTAGAAAATCGAGTGGACGATACTAGTTCAAAAGTGAAGTTATATATTCGAATTGTGATCGAATCATACTTTGGTATAATAATAATCTATGTATATTATACAAACTGATGTATAGTGTTAAGTGTTTTCTATGTTAGGGTAAGTTGTAATTTCGGGGACAAAATTCTTTTAAGGGGGGAAGAATGTAACGACCCAAAATTTCATTGCTTTGATTTGTGAATATTTAACTAATTTTAAATATTCGATATATAGGTTTTATAATAAAATAAAAAAATTTAGTAATAAATAATGATTGTGAAATAGTTTCTAAAATGTGTTTAAAAATTATATAGTTCGATGAGAAACAGAAAATGTTACCAGAAATTGTTATTCGAATTTTTGACGTGTCATCATATACAAGCTATTTAAAATGTTGTGTACACTTTTGTATATATAAACACATAATTAATTATGTAATATGGTTAAAGATAATATAATTAGGATTAATTAGGTTAATTAAGTAATTAGTCTAAGATAATCATGATATGACGTTTTTGCAACTAATATAAAAAATAAAAGGAAAACGTCACATCAATGGGACATGATGTGACACATTGGCAACTAAAGAGAACATCGATGTGACATGGTGGTGAGGCGGCACATGATGGTGGAGGGTAAGGTACTAAGGGTATTTTGTTAATTTGCACTTTTCCTTTCATATTAAAACATTTTTCCCTTTTCTTTCCATTTTATTTTTTTATTTTTCTATTTTTCCTAAGCTTTCTTCTTCCTTCCTAAGCTATAAAGTATTTTAATGGCTTCCAAATATTTTTTATAATTTGAAAATTTTGATTAATATATGCAAAATCTTTTAAAAAGCTTGCTAAACTTCTCTTTTGCATGTATAAATTCCTTCATGTTTACCCCAAATTGTTTCGGCCATATCTCCTTTTATTACACCCCAAGTTTATATTTTCTTTCTTTGAAACCATTTATAATTCCAATAGCTACGGCTTTGTAGTGTACCACTTTTTCTGGTTTTGAACTTAGATACTCCAAAAACTTAGTTTTTTTTAGAGTGTTTTTGAACCTAGGAAATCGAGGTCGAAAATGGTCCTCCTTATTTTCGCCATAACTTCCTCAAAATTTAATATATTTGAGCAATTTTTTTTAATGATATAGAAAAGAAAAATATAAAACTTTTCTTTTTATCACTTTATGTTAGTACCAAAATTGGTCACTAACACCCTTGAGTAGAGTTATGTAGAGAGATTAATGAAGAAAGTAAAGTTAAACAGAGAACAGTACGCAGATTTAAATGCAAAAAATACGAACACCAGATTTATAGTGGTTCGGCGTAATTGCCTACGTCCACTTTGAGGTTAATCTTTATTGCTTTTCCCGATAATCGATTACAGATACAATCCATATACCAATTATATTGAATACAATTGCTAAGCAAAAAAGATAAGTCTTGAATGAGTCTTGAATGCTGCAGAGTCTCCCCGGTGTTCTCGAAAAAAGGTCTCTTTCACTGTGCCCCTACATCTCTATTTATAGGTGAAGATGGGTTGGACTTCCCTGGTAGGCCAGGTAGCTAAGTAGCTTGGCCCAAAAAGAGTGATCTCTGTGTGCCGATCCACAGATGCCGAACGGCAAAATGCCGAACAAGGCATGAATGTCGAACGATATCCTCATGCCGAACGAAGTGATGCCGAACGATATCCTCATGCCGAACGAAGTGATGCCGAATGATATCTTCATGCCGATCGAATTGATTCTGAACACTCTAAATGCCAAACGAAGTATTTGTGCTGAACGACACTGGAAGTTGACCCAGTGTGTTGTTCCGAACGACTCTGGAAGCTGATCGATCCCGAATGACCAACGAGATTTATACTGAACGACACTAGAAGCCGACCCAGTGTGTTGTGCCGAACGACTCTGGATGCCGACCGATCCCAAATGCCGCACGAGATTTATGCCGAATGAAGTGATGTACCTAACAAGGTTTGGATGCCGAGTAGTATGGAATGCCAATGGCTCTACCATGCCAAACGTCCATAGTTGCCGAACGATATACAATACCGAACGGCTCTCAATGCCGAACGCTCTTGCATGCCGACCGTCCCATAGATGCCGACGGAATTTGAGTGCCGAAAGAATCGTTTGTGCTGGACGACTCTGGAAGCCGAGCGCTTCCTAATGCAGAACGCTCCTAAATGCCGAGCGTTCCTGAATGCCGAGCATTCTCTAATGCCGAACGATCTGGATGCCGAACGACTCATAAATGTCGAACAGTATGCAAATGCCGAGTACTTAGTTGCCTGGCCAAACCTTTGGGTAACACTTTCCCCCCAAAGTGCATCACGTGGTCGAACGTGATGTGCTTTAAACCATGAGTCCACTGTACTTTTCTTCAAGCTGTGGCTTAGTTTCCTCGATGGTGACTTCCCTTGATTACTAATTAAGGCAATGTGTGCCGAACGTTATGCAAATGTCGAACGGTACAACCGAAGCCGAACGTTCCATGTATGCCGAACGAATTTAAAAGCCGAGGCCGAACGAGGTTGTCTTGACTGGTTCTACTGGTCATTGTCCATTCGACTTCCCCTCTTCTCCTATAAAGGTCGGCATTTTTCTTCTTCTTCTCTTTTCACTTTTTACCACCGTTATTTTCCAAGAACTCGCGACTTACCTCCCTTGAATTTCGTTCACTTCTTCGATCTTCCTTTCCTACTTGGAATCCATCACGCCTTTCCTAAGTTAAGTTCTAACAACCTTCAATCCTAAACTCACAGACCCCTAAGCTCCCTCCGTACTCTTCGGTAAGAACCTTTCGACCACTCTCTCATATTAGGAGACATTAGATATTATTCGAACTTGTGAATCTTTCATAGATCATAGAAAGCAGGGGGCGTGTGAATAAGGGTGATGAACTGAGGATCGGACGCGTTCTAGGGCAGGAACTTAGTATGCTCTTAGGTGATTTGAGGTGGATGGATCGGAGAAGAGAAAGGTGGAAGATGCATTGTAGTGGCTCGGCATGATCTTTCAATGCCGAGCGGTCCTATGGTAGCATGAGAATGGAGTTAGAGATCAGGCCTGTTGGTGTAGATTGATACGGCCATGGTTCGGCA
Organism: Allium cepa; assembly: GCA_030765085.1. Taxonomy (NCBI): domain Eukaryota; kingdom Viridiplantae; phylum Streptophyta; class Magnoliopsida; order Asparagales; family Amaryllidaceae; genus Allium; species Allium cepa. Next base: position 135,681,717 of record CM060945.1, read on the forward strand.
TGATCTCCCCATGCCGAACGAAATTGGAGTGGAAAAACTGAAAGGAAGCGGGGAATGGACAGGATGCTGATCGATATTTTGGCCGAATAGCGCTTAGGCCGACCAGCATGAATATCGATCGATACTTAGGCCGACCAATATTTTGGCCGAATGATACTTAGGTCGATCATTATTTTGGCCGAACGTTACTTAGGCTGGTCAATATTTTGGCCGAACGATACTTAGACCGATCAATATTTTGGCCAAACAATACTTAGGCCGAACACCTATTCACTTTGCCTAATCATATGACAAAAATAAGGACAAGGACCCAAGCAAACTAGCATATCGAACTAATCCGGACTGATAACTTCCTAGTTTCAATAATCACAAGTCTGAACTTAAATCGACAAAAATGGATAATTGCCTTTAACATACAGTGGAAATGTCTGAGCCCGAAATTGAAAATATCATAGGGCAGACTTTTGGAGACGGTCAGCGATGAGGTCTTCGAAGGCGACAATTCAAAGCTTAATTTTATACCATATAAATTAAAAGCAATAAAGGAAAGAACACACCGGATTTTATACTGGTTCGAAGTTACCCTACATCTAGTCCCGCAACAGCAGTACGGATTTCCTTTCTAAAGCAATTGTACAATTACACCCTCGGTTTCAAGGCTACGAGGTACACCCTCCAGAATTTCGATCCTCTGGGTAGAGATACTTGATTTCCAGGCCACAAGTCAACTCTGTGACTTTCAATTTCTCAGCACTTATATTTGAATCATCACACTAGTTTACACACCACACGGGGGAATACTAGTGTTGTTAAGTCTAACGTCGATTGTTTTTTCAAGTATAGTTAAAACAGGTGCTCCACTAGATTCAATTTCTATCAAAGATGTCTAGGAAATCTAGCTCCGCCACGATCCCAGATAGACCTGGACCGTCTTCTAAACAAGGAGTCACAGACACTTCAAACCCGTCGACTTTCCCTGCTCATAACTTAGCTCCCGATGCCCTGGAGGCATCAATTTTCTTGGACAACCCGGTCGATTCACAGGCCTCAAAGATTAATGAAAGTGCACTCCGTCGGATATGCTCTGTCCATGGAATACCTTACGACGATGTATTAGTTCCATTGGGCATGATCGTCCACGCTTACCCCAGTTGGATACACAGCTTGTAATAAGTTTATGTGTTGGGTCGACAGCGTGCCACCGTTCAACTCATTTCTTCGGGACGTGCTGCAATACATCGACATTGCCCCATCACAACTGCACCTGAACGGTCACGCCTTTATCTACGGTATCTACATCCTCTTCATGAATGTCCTCTCTAGGCCTCCAACCCCGGGTGACATCAGATATATATATATGATAAAGAACCGGAGAGGTAGCCCCTCTTTCATGTTTCTTGAGCCACACCACAAATGCCAGATCTTGACTGGGGCATGTAGCAAGTTTGCCCCATACAAACAGGAATGGTTTTATGTGTGTTGCCCTCCTGGTTTCGCAAGGAGATGGGTGGAAGGAAGTAAGTCTTTTCTCTGGATCGATATTCATACTTGGTCGAAGCCGTGCCTTTTCTAACTCTTTTTTTCATCTTTTCAGACATCAATCCATGTCCTGATGGCCGCAGATATTCTGAAGCCGCCTAAGCTATTAGAGCCCTTTCTGCCGAAGAACGGGACATCTAAACTCTCATTTCGAATGAGTCACTCACAACATTTGACTGTTGGCAGAAGGCCGTCGGATAAGCCTTCCCCAGGGCGTTACCATACCCAAGCCTGCCTCTGGGAAAGGAAAGAAACAAGCTGAGTCTTTAGCACGTAACGCTCCTGGCGCACTAGAAGAAGGAGAAATCAAGGAAAACGAAACACCCGAAGCACAAGATGAGAACGTTGGTCCTACTCAGGACCCGATAGTCGAAGTTCACGACATCAAAACGTCATCTTCCCCTTCGAAGAGGAAAAAGAGACTGATGTACAAGGTAAGGAGGGAAAAAGTTGGTGTAACCTCTAAAGTTACTCTTATTCCAACAGAGAAAGAGGCTTCCCCACAACGTTTAGAAAGTTCTTTAAAGGGCCTCTTGAACCTCTCCATACCTGACGATCTACTTAATTATGATTTTGACGATCCGGAGGCACTTAAACTTCACTCGCCCATCAGAGGCGATGCAGGCATTCAAGTCCAAACTTAGGGAGAAAAAACTCCGATTAATAAAGAAACTGCTTCGTTGGGAGGAAACACTAGGACACAAACACATGCACTCCACCTTGCACTTAAGTTTCAGTTGTCACACTACTCTTTGCTAATTCGTTGTTATTTAAATTCTTTGTAGGTGACATAGGGCGTACACACGGAATTGATCGTCTCTGCGGGTTGTCAATCTTCCAACATTCTGGACGGGACTCTGGTTTTGGAAGACATCGGGATAGAGACGGTGATGGCGATAAGGATTATGATTCCTGGGATTCATCATCTCGAAAGAAAACATATTATCAGCCCAAATACCACCAACATCCCTCTACTCACTAGGGGCAAAGTAAAGATAAGCACGGCCATAAGGGGTCACAATCTGATGTTCCCCGTGATCAACACTCCGATTCCTCCTCCACCTGACAGTCCCTGAATCCTCACAAGAGGCTGAACTTTTGAAGTCGTATCCTCCTGTTCCTGCAACAGATCCATCAGTATTGGAGAGACTGGACGAGCTTAAAGCTAAATTTCCAAAAATCTGCTTTGATGGTCTGAAGTTTCTCCCGGCGATCCATCATATTCCTAGAGATGTCAAGCAGAGCGCTATCGCCTGCACCAACGACGTCTATGTTCAGCATGACGCGTTCACTCTTGTTGCTGAGAAAGTGTCAGAAGTCTCCATAGAACGCCAACATGAGATTGATCGCCTGAAGCTTGAGGCTATTCATGACAAAGACATTATCAAAGCTCAGGACGAAGAGATTGTGTCTTACAAATCTCAACTTGAGGTCGTCCAGCAGAGCGCCAAAGATACCGCCAAAGCCGTAACTCGTTTGGAATCATCTCACAAAAAAGAAATCGACAAGGCGGTACAACGCTATGGTGCTTTAGCTTTGGAGAAAGACTCGGTGCAAAAAGAGAGGGATGCACTCCGCCTCCGAGTCAAATAATTTGAGGAGCGACTCCGCAAAGAGCAAGAAGAGAAGATTGCTGCCCAAGAAGAGCCGCAATGGCATTGCGACGAGATCGTTGCAACGCGATTCCTAAAGGCGAAACTTGAGGGCGAGCTTTCAAAAGTTGAGGCGCTGAAGGATGAAGCCTGTGAAGAGGGCAAAAAGATAGCATCTGCGGAGATCAACTCCCGTCTTGAGGCGGCCAAGGAAGAAGGTAGGGAAGAGGTCAAAAGCATGTTCAACTCTCTTATTGTCAAATTCAATGCCCGTGTTCTCATGCATCGGGACTTAACTTTTCTGGACGATGGCTATCTCGAATCTTTAGCCGAGGCATGGGAGACCTTAATTGAAATCAAGAAGGCCAAACACAGTATCGAGGAGGTTGATGAGGGGGCTTTGATAAAAGAATTCCTTAAGGGAAACGAGCCTTCGGACCTGTCAGCGGCTAAAGCCCTTTATTGCAAAGGCTCCCCCTCAAGAAAAGGGAAAGAAGTTATCGCCGGTCCATCCAGGATCGAGTCTCTAGCTCGTGTGCCTACCCAGCCGGCCGGTCGGCCGATACTCGATCCTTTTGAACAGCACATCGGTTATGACCTAGAGGACCTCGACCTTGGCATTTACGTTTTGTCCCCTATTCCAGAGGGTGAGACCCCCCCCCCCCCCGATGACTGAGAGCCAGCCAAAACCTGATAGGCAATCTTTTTCTTTAACATTCCAAGAGTTTTCGTTTTTCATCAGAAGCCATCACATTCTAATCTTGCTTTTCGTGATTTTGTGCATGCCGTTCTGATCTTAAGCCCACTCCGAGGAGTGATGTCGCCAAGGAGGTGAGGGAAAAACGAGTGAAGCCACTCACGTAGGAGAGGCTCCCGGTCTAGATGCTCAGGTGATCGGAGCGCTTGATAAGGACAAATATGAGACTTCCTCCCCCATCGATAGGCGTTATGAAGTTGAAATTACAGGCGTCTTTGAGCACACGTCCGAACTGAGCATGAAGGAGCAGCTTGAGAAAGAGAAGAAAAAGACGGTCAAGATCATGGTCGAACCTCAAGCTGTGGACCTGGACGATCCTTTGAACAAGCCGTTGAAGGTCATCCTCCCAAGCAGTCCAAACCCATGGATGTTCCTCGCACTTCTTCAGCTGTCACTTCCCCGTCAAAGAAAGCTATCAAGGGTAAACGTACCGGGGAGTAGTCATCTGGCAAAAAATCGAAGAAGTCAAAGAAGTAGTCTTCGCTCTCGTTCAACAAGAGCTAGTTTAGATTATGTTATTATTTTTGTTTTCGTAGTTCATGTAAATAGAATTATTTGTTATGAATAAAAATTAGTTCTTTTCCCTCTCAGAGGACTGCTGTTGTTTGATTTTTTGTATAACTATGGTCAAAACCGGAGCTACTGCGAGTTACGTGAACTTCTCGATTCATCTTCAAACAAGTTGACAACTTTCTTGGTATTGCACATTCTTTTATCCCATGTTCTGAGGACTGAGAATATTTTCCAATCCGTACGCCAAGGGCTCGATGACTTCAAGTCGTTTATATCCAGTCCGCCCTAAGGGGACTTGGACATTTAAATCATTTATACTCTGGTCCGCACTCTGACTCAGAGTATTCCAGTCCGCACTCCGGGGACTTGGAGATTTTTAGTCGTTTATACTCTGGTCCGCACTCCGAGGACTCAGGGTACTCTAGTCCGCACTCCGGGGACTTGGAGATTTTTAGTCGTTTATACTCGTGTCCACACTCTTGGGACTTAGAGTACTCCAGTCCGCACTACGGGGACTCGGAGTTTTTTAGTCGTTTATACTCGAGTCCGCACTCCGGGGACTTAGAGTACTCCAGTCCGCACTCCGCGGACTTGCAGATTTTGAGTCGTTTATACTCGAGTCCGCACTCTGGGGACCTAGAGCACTCTAGTCCGCACTCTGGGGGCTTGGAGATTTTGAGTCCTTCATACTCGTTCGTACGACAGACAGAGCAATGTATCTCTTAGTCATTTATTACAGCGTTATCATACACATGAACATCGACAATTCATGGGAAAAAGAAATGGCTTCAAGCCTTTATTAATGCAAATAAGCTAAATTGTCTTTTTACATGCCGTAAACTAGGAATAAAAGCTTGCTGGAAATAAATGCAACTAAAATATGGTAGAAACGAACTAAGTGTAATAATGCCGCAAATGTTCACCATTCCACGCTCGGGGGAGTGTCGCACCATCGACGGTCGCTAGCTTGAAAGTTCCTTCTCCAACTTTCGTTCAATGATGTATGGACCTTCCCATGCGGGGCTCATGTGTGATGGAACTGGAAAACTCGTTTCAAAACGAGATCACCCATGCCAAGGATTCTCGTTCGGACTTTTTCATTATAATATCGAGAAACTCGGTGCCCATACGTGGCCTCTCTTAAATTAGCTTCTTCGCGTTTTTCATCAATGAAGTCCAATGATTCTAGCAAAAGATCTTGATTTGACTCAGGGTTATAATAAGTTACCCGATGTGATGGGACTTCAAGTTCCACAGGTATGACATCTTCCATGCCATATGCTAATGCGAATGGAGTGTGGCCAGTCGCGGACTTGTGGGTGATTCTGTAAGCCCAAAGTGCTGTCGGAAGCTCATCCACCCACTTGCCTCGAGCCTTTTCCAAACGTTCTTTCAATATGGATTTGATTATCTTGTTTACGGCATCCACTTGTCCATTAGCTTTCGGATGAGCAACTGCTGCAAACCTTTTCTCAATACCATATTTTTGGCAAAATTCCCTGAACTCTTTGCTTTCAAACTAAGTTCCATTGTCTGTAACAATGGTTTGTGGCAGGCCAAAGAGGCATATGATATTTCATACAATGAAATTAATGACCTTTTTGGTGGTGATAGTGGCCAAAGGCTCTAGTTCTACCTAATTGGTAAAGTAATCGACCGCAACAATTGCATATTTTGCACCACCTTTGGATAGGGGTAAGGAGCCAGCAATATCGATCCCCCACATTGCAAATGGCCAAGGACTAACCATTTGTGAGAGTTTCGTCAGCGGAGCTCTTGGGATTTTCGCATACTTCTGGCATTTGTCACATCTTTTTACGTAGTCTGCGGCATCCCGATTTACAGTTGGCCAATAGTATCCATAGTGGAGGATTTTCTTTGCTAACGTCTGCCCTTCGGTATGGTCGGCACATTCACCTTCATGGACATCCGTCAGGACTCATTTTATCTCATCATGGGCAATGCATCGGAGCAATGGGGTCGAGAATCCACTCTGATACATTATTCCATCCTACATTACATAACGAGAAGCCTTACGAATGACTTGTCATCTTTCGCTCCTTCTTTTGGGCACGGCCCCGTGTAACAAGTACTGCTTGAATGGGGTCATCCATGACTCCTTCTCGATTTCTGTTTCTAACATGAAATCTACCTCCATTATATTTATGCTCGAAACATGTAAGGATTCAACGGGAAACAATCCCATCTATATATATATATCTACCTATCTGTTATATATATATATATATATATATATATCTACCTATCTGCTGGGTTACCTGTTCAGGTTTTCCAATACAGGTTATAACGGTAGATAAGGTAGTGGTGTGTGTAACACGATTACTACCATTAGTTGGAGTTTGAATGTTTAAGGTTGGAAGTGTATTTTTCGTGAATGTAGACCTAATACCGTCTCGAGTGAGTTTTGTAGCTTGGTGGAAGGATTTCATCGATTTCTGAAGGAAATCTGTTAAGGTTCGGAGTCTATCTTTGAGGTTGGATGAGTTGAGTTTGGATCTGTCGGTTTGGCAGAAGTGAGTAATGGTATCTTGATACCTCAGGAAGTAGTAGCTGCATGATGAGATGCAATGACTATGGATTGTGTCCGAAGATGTTCTTTGGAAAAGTTTTGGGAAGTGCGTCTACTTCGGTGTTCTGACTGGATTCAGCAGGATGTTGTGGTTGGCTTGGAGGTCCGAGTTTCTCGAAGAGCTATGGATTAGGAAGTCTTTGGCTTTGGTGTCATGTAACAACCCGCTATTTTGGACTATTCGCATCCGCACATGTCGGACTTGAATAATTCAAAATACCGAATTGTTAATTTAAATTTGGTAAAACTCAGATATACAGTAAATAAATAATCATAGAATCACAGACACAAAGTAATAATATGCAGCGGAAGCTAAAGATAGTAGTTCATGAAGCTACTATATAAATATATAAGATACATCAGAGTTTACAACAGAAGAGTAATACGATACATCAAGTACAAATCAGAATACATCACTGGAATCATCGAATACTGAAAGCAGAAGCTTGCAAGGCATTCCAATGAATCAGCTGCTTTGTTTTGTTCACGCGGAACATGTGAAATATCATAATACTCGAGATTCGCTAGCGCTCCTGAACTTGGGCCAAATACGGGGCAAGTCTCTGCCCCCTTGCTTGGTAATCTCCATGCACTTGATACACCACTAGTTGCGAGTCGCAAAAGATTTCAACTGATCTTATTCCTAGTTCTTTGACGAGTCTTAAGACGGCAATCAATGCTTCATACTCCGCTTCGTTATTCGTTGCTGTGAATTCGAGCTTCAAAGCATAGCAAACTGATCGGTTTTCAGGAGTTACAAGAACTATGCCAACCCCCAAACAACGGTCGTTAGATGCCCCATCAGTGTACATCTTCCATCGGACGGGAGGTATGACATTGCGGCCGTTTGATTCGTCTGTCATGGTGAATTCAGCGATGAAATCCGCTAGCGCTTGTCCCTGTATGGCCTTTCGCGGCAGGTAGGTAATATCAAACTGACTCAGTTCGATATTTCATTTTAACATTCTTCCAGAAGTTTCCGGTCGTTGGAGTATCTGACGCAAGGGTTGATCAGTGTAAACACTGATTGGGTGTGCCTGAAAATATGGGCGAAGCTTGCATGATGCAATCACCAAGCAATAGACTAATTTCTCGATCTTGGGATAGTTTCTTTCTGCCCCGTCAGACGTTTACTAACATTGTAAACTGGCTTTTGAACTCGGTCCTCTTCACGAACCAGAGCCGTACTAATAGCATGTTGGGATACTACCAAGTATACATACAACATTTCATGGTCAATCGATTTTGATAGCACCAGGGGGCTTTCTAGCCTTACCAGAGCTCGAAATGCTTCCTCACAGTCGGATGTCCACTCAAAATTTCTCTTTCCTTTCTTTATCACGTCGAAGAAAGGAATACGCTTGTCTGTAGCTCTGGATATTAATCGACTCAGCGCACCCACTTTTCCATTCAAGCTTTGCACCTGCTTTATAGTTCTGGGCACTTGTATATCTCGGATAGCTTGAATTTTCTCCGGGTTAGCTTCGGTTCCCCACTCATTCACAATGAAACCCAGAAACTTTCCCGACGCTATGCCAAATGAACGCTTCAAAGGATTAATCTTCATTCCATAATGCCTGAGTATATCAAATATCTCTGCTAAGTCTCGAATGTGGTCGCTTGATAGCCGTGACTTCACGAGAATGTCATCCACATAGACTTCCATCGTGCTACCAATCTGGTCCTTAAACATTCAATTCACCAGACGCTGATAAGTCGCTCCTGCCTTTTTCAATCCAAAGGACATTACTACATAGCAATATAGCCCATATTTGTGACAAAACTGGTGTGCTCTGGTCTGGAATGTGCATTGGGATCTGATTGTATCCTGAGTACGCATCCATAAATGACAATAATTCGTGTCCAGCGGTAGAGTCAACGAGCTGGTCGATTCTAGGTAAAGGGATACTATCCTTCGGGCATGCTTTATTCAGATCGGAGTAATCAACACAAGTTCTCCACTTTCCATTCGCCTTTTTCACTAGCACTGGGTTAGATACCCATTCAGGGTAGAGGGCATCGTGGACGAACCCATTGGCTTTGAGTTTGTCCACCTCCTCTTTGAGAGCCGCGGACCTCTTCGGGCCAATACCTCTCCTTTCCTGTTTTACGGGAACGTGCTTTGGGTCTATGTTCAACTTATGACTCACACTTGTTAGAGAAATCCCGCACATATTAGAGTGTGCCCAAGCGAAAACGTCCAGATTCTCCCGGAGGAAATTAGTAGGATCCTCGGCCACAGAAGGGTCGAATTGCGGTCCAATCTTAAGAACTCATGATGGGTCATCCTGGCTGACTGGAATGTCGATCGTCAGCTCAGCCGGTGCTGCATTCGTTTCCCTGGGTTCCCCATCATCATCTCTCGGATCTATGTCTCTAAGGATCCGAGAATGCTGCTTGAGCCAGGGCTCGAGCACTACTTGTCAATCATCAGTTTTTAGGATGCGGATGGAGCTGTCCGCAACCTTTCCCTTCTCTCTCCGCTGAGCTTCTCTCAGTTCCGCCACATAACATGCATGAACAGTCACCTGATCACCATGTACTACACCGACTCCTTTGTCTGTTGGAAATTTTAATGTCAAATACCATGGGGCCAAAGCAGCCCTAAATTCTGCTAAGGCTGGACGACCCAAAAAGGCATTGTATGGAGAGTCAACGTCCATTACTATGAACGGTAGGACTCACACTCTCCTACGCTCACCTTCTCCCAGTTCAACTGGTAGCTCTATATACCCCCATAACGTCGGTTGTAGCGCCATTAAAGCCATGGATACGGGCTTTGCATGGTTTCAAATCTTTCGTCTCCATCTTCATTTGGTCATAAGCCTTCTTGAAGATAATTTTGACAGAGCTTCCACAATCAATAAAGATTCTTTTCACGTAAGCTAGCCTGATTATTGCAGATATAACCATCGGGTCAATAGTGGGAGCCTCCACCTTGTCCGCGTCTTGACTCTTAAACACTATATCGTCAGTCATCATGCGTTGTTGTTTTGCGGGGGTTCCATCTTCCACATTCGAACAACATTCATAATTTGCATGCCTCAAGGAGGTAGCATATCATTCCATCTCCTGCCAATTCTTTCCTACAGGATGAGGTCCTCCGACAATAGTGTTTATGATCAATCTACCCACAGTCCGAGCAGGCTGTTCTGGTTGGCGTGGAGCCGACCCGCATCCGAGGTCTGACTTTCCTTGCCTTCCATCTTGCGGGTTTTTGACAAACTCCTGCAGTTTTTTCTGTCTGATCAACTTTTCTATGGAATCATGGAGGTGTCTACACACCTCAATATTGTGCGCATGGGTCCCATGGAAGCGACAATACTTCCTTGTCCATTTCTTTCTTCAGTGGACTCCTTTGGGCGTGTCTTTCTGTATTCAAAGGTGTTACAGGTAGATAGATAAATGTTTTCAAGAGAAGTATTCGGCGGGGTGTATTCATTGTACGTCGGAATCCTTGGCTTCCATTTCTCCGCTTCTCTTTTCTTTCTAGGATTTCCACCTCTGGATCCTTTGGACTGCCCAGGCTTGTTCTGGATGTTGACTTGAACTTTTCCCAAACTATCGAAGGACTACTTCACGGCGATGTTACTTTTCACAGTCTCCTGAATAGGCCCTGGTGCCTTATCTCGTCTCGTCCATCGAGCCTCCTCCCTTCGTATGAACTGATGAGCTTTGGAATAGAATTGTTCCAATGTAGCTGGAGGCTTTTCCGCCAACCAATCTCCAAACTCCGAGTCTGGATCTATATCTCGCATTACCGCCATCAAAATTGCATGGTCATTAGGATTGATAACTTCAGTGGCGGCAACATGAAACCTTTGTAAGTATGCTTTCAAAGACTCTCCCGGAGCCTGGATTACGCTTGATAATGACATTACATCCTTTGGACGGGTAGCATGTATCCTGAATTGTTCAACAAATTTCATCGCTAACACGTTGAAGCTGGATATAGATCACGGAGGAAGCCGAGTAAAACACATAGTAGCGATTCCGGACAGAGTGATTGGGAAACACCTACACTTAGTAGCGTCATTTGCCCTGCCGAATCCATCATCATTTCGTACCTCATCACGTGTTGCCTAGGGTCAGTCTTACCTTCGTAGGCTAGGATAGTCGGCATATTGAATTTCTTGGGGTACTCAGCCTGTAGGATAACATCTGTGAAGGGTGTACGACTCCTGGACACTCCCCAATCTTCATTGGTCAGGCCTTGGTTCTCTCTCATCAACTGCCTGACCATGGCTGATAAATCTGGAGTTTGTATGGAAGGTGGGAGGTTGGGTTCAGCTCCACGTGACCGTGCGGGTTGATGTCCCACCTGCTGATGGTCGGTCAAGCGTACATCCTGAAGGCCAGCTTGATTTGGGTCTTGATGAGCCGGGAGTCCAGTCTCTTCACGTGCCTGATCCCTGGCGGATCGATCAGTAGCACCTGCCTGTGTAGCCTCTGTCTTGTGGTGTCTATGCCTAGGAGGTTCGTCAGCCAAGGTCGAACTATCAGATGAAGAATAAGGAGTGGGACTACTTCCAGCATTCTGATGCTGCTGCTGGGCAAGCTGAGTCATGAGATTAGTATTGGCTTAGATCTTCTCAGCAAGTTGCCTTCTACTTTCCCTGAGCTCTCTTATCAAGTCGTTGAACTCTGTTCGATAAACGACCTCCGCTTAGTTCTGGGTGGAGGTTCCTGCGCCTTGAATTGCTGGTTGGTTGCTAGGTCCTATCTGTTGTACACTAGCAGTTTCATTGACATCTGCGTTGTGAGAGGCCAATCTAGTTCGTGGTCTTCCCATGATAGAGTTGTCGGTTGTAACCCTGAGTAGAATCAACAGATTTCTTACGAATGATTTGGATCTCCTTGGGGGATTTTTCAATCCAGTAGCTACAAAGTAGATCCTATCGTCCTACGAATTCAATTCTCAGTGAAAGCAAAATATTAGCAACAAAATTGGTTACTAACACCCTTGAGTAGGGTTATGTAGAGAGATTAATAAAGAAAGTAAAGTTAAACAGAGAACATTACGCAAATTTAAATGTAGAAAATACGAACATCAGACTTATAGTGGTTCGGCATAATTGCCTACGTCCACTTTGAGGAATCTTTATTGCTTTTCCTGATAATCAATAACAGATACAATCCGTATGCCAATTATATTGAATACTATTTCTAAGAAAAAAAAAAAGTCTTGAATGAGTCTTCAATGAGGCAGACTCTCCCCAGTGTTCTCGAAAAAAGGTCCCTTTCACTATGCCCCTGCCTCTCTATTTATAGGCGAAGATGGGTTGGACTTCCCTGGTGGGCCAGGTAGCTAAGTAGCTTGGCCCAAAAAGAGTGATCTCTGTGTGCCGATTCATAGAAGTCGAACGGCAAAATGCCGAACAAGGCATAAATGCCGATCGATATCCTCATGCCAAACGAAGTGATGTAGAACGATATCCTCATGCCGAACGAAGTGATACTGAACGATATCTTCGTGCCGATCGAATTGATGCCAAACACTCTGAATGCCGAACGAAGTATTTTTGGCGAACGACACTGGAAGCTGACCTATTGTGTTGTGCCGAACGACTCTGGAAGCCGATCGATCCCGAATGCCGAACGAGATTTATGTCGAACGACACTGGAAGCCGACCCAGTGTGTTGTGCCGAATGACTCTGGATGCCGACCGATCCTGAATGCCGAACGAGATTTATGCCGAACGAAGTGATGTGCCAAACAAGGTTTGGATGCCGAGCAGTATGGAATGCCGAATGGCTCTGCCATGCCGAACGTCCATAGATACCGAATGGCTCTCAATGCCGAACGCTCTTGCATACCGACCGTCCCATAGATGCCGATGGAACTTGAGTGCCAAACGAATCGTTTGTGCCAGACGACTCTGGAAGCCGAGCGCTTTCTAATGCTGAACGCTCCTAAATGCCGAGCGTTCCTAAATGCCGAGCATTCTCCAATGCCGAACGATCTGGATGCCGAACGACTCATAAATGCAGAACAGTATGCAAATGCCGAGTACTTAGTTGCCTGCTCAAACCTTCAGGTAACACTTTACCAAATCAAAGAATAAAAGGTCCAAAAGTCAAGTGCAAAATGACCTATTTTCAAGAAGAGTTTGTGGTTTTCCAAGCTTTCAGAATGCTAAAGTATTTCATGTTTTCAAATGTTTTAGTGAGTAAATTTTTAATATTTTATAAAACTTAACTTTATGTGTATACGTCATATGGATTTATATGTGATGTTGTTATATGGATTATAGCATGTGTTTCGATGTGATTATATGTTGATAATATGTGGTTGAAAGTTAGACTTAAAAGTGAAGTCTAATGTTTTGTGAATAAGGTAAATTTGATATCCTTGTTTATGTGATGTTGTTGTGGTATGATTATGATGTATGAGCATGTGTATATGATGATATGTTAAGAAAAAGTTAGCACATTAGTGGTTAAAGCGACATGAAGTCTATTGTATTAAAACTAAGTCGTTTGGTTTTAAAAATCAATCTTTTCAATTCAAAACTTATTTTTGGGTTTCAAGACTATTTTCCTTTGTTTTTGGAAAGTTAGTAAGCTTTACGTAAAGTTTTCTAAAGAAAATGGAAAACAAGTTAGAAATTTCGGGTATTCGTAGCGATAGTCGCTATAGATGCATTTCGCTTAAAAATGCGATTTTTTCAAAGTTTGATTTTATACTTTAAATTATTTTGTAAATATTTTGTAAACTTGATAATAATGTTTTAGGAAGTTAATTAATTTTTTAATAATGAAACTTTAATTCATTAATTTTTTAATAATTAATTAAGGATTAATCACGGTTTAATAATTTTAATTAAGTGAAGATTAATTATTAATAATTATCTTGTAAAGTTAAGATTTATTATAATTCATCATTAATTGAGTTAATTAATTTTGAAATTAATTATGAGTTAAGTAAATTATTTATTTTTAATTAACTACTATTTTAGTATAGGATTAATTATTAATTAATTATTTATCAACTGTTGATTATTTTCAATTATAAAGTATTAAAGGTTTTAATTTACAATAAATTATATATAGAAGGTTTAATTTATTATTTAAGTTTAATAAAAGATTGTTTAATTAATTAACTGAGATTAATTAATATTTAATTATTAATGAAGGTTTAATTAATGATTAACTTGGGTTTAATTAATAGTTAATTATTGTTTAATTATTTAATAAAATTAAGTTAAATTTTAATTAAAATTAATTATGATTTAAATAAGGATTTGACTTATAATTAATTATTTTCAAAATAGTTTTAACGTTTTAAATCCTTTGGTTTCCAAAAGTTAATTTTTTTAAGGTACTTCTTTTTCAAAGATGGTTTTGAATGCAAGTGATTCGGGTGTTCATACTATTAAGAAACCATATAACTGTGATGAGTTATAGTATGGATTATTAGGTTTATCTTTATGGACATGCGTTAGCAGAATAATCCCTATTTTGCTATAAATTGTTTGTTTGTTGATTGTTTGTGTGGGCATGTGTTAGCAGAATAAATTCTCATTCTGCTATAAAATGTATGTTTGTTTGATTGTTTGTTTGTTTGTTCATGCAGACATGTGTTTAGCAGAATAGATCCTCATTCTACTATTAATTGATTGAATGCTTTGGACATCCATTTAGCAAGACAAATCACCATCCTGCTATTATGTTATTTGAACATGCATATGCTAGTTAATTCATATTGACATGTTATTCCTTGATTTGGATATGAGTTTGTTGAGTCACAGCTTCTATGAAGATTTTGATTGCTGACAACAATATTAAAGCGATCGACAAATCAAGACGTACATATGGTACTCTAGATTATAGGTTGATTATTTGATGTTATAATAGTAATAAAATTGTCAAAATCTATCCTCAAATAATCATGCACAAAATATAATATATATATATACACATTTATATAGGTTGTGCACTTTATTGTGCAACTTAACAGAGACCGGTCGACCGGTCCAAAAATGAACGGTCGACCGTTCCTGTTGAATGTGCACAATAAACGTGCACACATGCACATAACGACTATATTTTTAAAAACCTGTCTACCGGTTAGTTTTTGACCTGTCGACCGTTTTTAAACAGAGAGCAACTTCTTCCAAAAGACACATCTTTCTTCAATAGTTGCGTCTCTTCTTCTTCATCAATGATCATAACTTTTGACTGCAACTTTTCACCAAGGGTTATAACTATTTTCTCTCTATAAATACACATCAATATCATTGATTAAAACAACAAGTTTTTACACGATCATATATGCTCTCTAATCTAATCTCTAACACTCCTGCATTCTAAAAATTAATTTAGCTTATTGAATCATTGAAATTATTTCATATCTTTTGATTCAATAAGTAAATACCTTCTTTAATCTTTACAAAACATCATTCATATTCTTTGAGGATAAGATTATAGGAAGGGTGTACTACTAGTGACAAATCCGTGTTTTCAAGAACACAAGTTGTCAACAACAATTGTATTTGTTTTTGTTGAAGTCCTCGTGTTGTAAGAGGCAAGTGTTGAAGTCCTCGGTGTTGTAAGAGGCAAGTGTTGAAGTCCTCAGTGTATTAGAGGCGTGAAATCCCGTTCGGCTGTTCGGGTATTGTAAACCTGTTCCTCCGGGTGAAGCGAGGTAGTTAATAGTGAAAATCCAGATAGGAGTCTGGGACTGGACGTAGGACGGTGCTCCGAACCAGTATAAAAATCTCTGGTGTGATTTTTCTATTTTTATTTTTGCTTTGCTACTATCATCTATTTTCCGCATTTATATTATAGTCCATATTACACGATCCGTGTGTACTATATTAGTACGTGCATTAGTATACACACCGCACTTTCATTTGGTATCGGAGCATAGCGACCTTTCATTTGGTATCAGAGCAAGGTCATCATATAACCGTAACACAGTTATTTGATATATTCTTGTAATATGGCAAATAACGCAAGTACTAGCACTCAAAACACCACTTACACAGAAGGGCAATCGACACAAAGACCTCCATTTTTCAATGGTCTTAACTATAGTTATTGGGCAACACGTATGTCATTCTTTATGCAATCAAGTAGCTATGATGCTTGGAATGCTACTCAAAGAGAAATAGTGAATCCAACAACTGATTATTCAGAATGGACTGTGGCTGAGAAAACGGCAGCAGCCGTAAATGCAAGAGCAATAAATATGTTGTTATGTGCATTAGACCAAAATGAATATAATCGTGTTAGTATCTGTACTACTGCATATCAAATTTGGCAAACGCTAAAAATCACTCATGAAGGTACTAACAAGGTTAAACAAGCCAAAATAGCCATGCTAAAAAGTCAATTTCAAAATTTCAAAATGAAACCAAATGAAACAATCAATGACATGTATTCACGGTTTCAAACTATTCACCATGCACTTATTGGGTTAGGACAAAAGTATTCCGATTTTGATGTTGTTTCAACAGTCCTACATTCTCTGACTAATGAATGGGAAGGAAAAGTATTAGCAATTGAAGAAGCTAATGATCTTTCCGTCATGAAGCCAGATGAATTGATAGGAAATTTAATGTCCTATGAAGCAAATTTGCAGGCTAGAAAAGAACAGAAAGAAGAAAAGAAAAATGTAGCATTTCATGTTGAGAAAGATGAAAATGAATCAGATTCTGAAGATGAAGATTTGGCGTTCATTGCTAAAGGTTTCAAAAAATTCCTAAAATATCGAAAAGCCACTCGCTACAATAAAAGGAAACCTGGATCAAATAAACCATCTTCATCTGCTATAGAATGTTTCAACTGCCATAAAAAGGGACACATGCAGAAGGATTGTCCAGAACAAAAGAAAAAGTCAGAAAATGACAAATTCAAATATAAGAAGGACAAATCAAAGAAACGAGCCTTCTCAGTAACATGGGATGATTCAGAGTCATCTTCATCAGAAAGTGAAAGTGATTCGGAGAATGAACAAGCTAATGTTTGTTTTATGGCAACAGAAGATGAGGTACAAATTCCTACATTTGATGAATTACTTGATATTAATGCTGAATTGATAGTCAAATATAAAGACTTAAAACGTCAATTAAAAGTAGTCAAAGCAGATTTAAGTAAAGCAGAGTTTGAACGAGATTTGTTAAAAGATGAGAAGAAAATATTAGAAGAAGAACTTGAAAATATTCAAGAATCATCATCTAATGTTGACTCTCAAATATCTCTTTTGAGTCAAGAAATAGAAGCTCAAAAAGAGAAAAATAATGCTCTCACTACTGAAAATCATGAACTTAAAGCAAAAGTCAAAATTCTAGACCTAGAAAAAGCTAGTTTACAAACAAAATTTGATGACATTACTCAAAATGTTTCCAACTTTAACAAAGGTCGAGAAAATTTGACTAAAATCATTAAAAGTTCACAATCTATTTCAGATAAACAAGGTTTGGGATATAACAAACATGAAACAAAAAAACATCTTAGAAATAAAAGGAAGAAGAAAGTACAAAAAACTGAAGCTAAGAAAAATCTTAGTTTATTATATTTCAAACCAAAACCAGTTGTGAAATTTCAAAAGAGAAATGTCAAAACTATCAAAATATGGGTTCCTAAAACAAATAATAACTTGATTAGGAACAAATACATTCAGCAATTCATGAATAATGTACATTTTAATAACAATTATATATATAAAGGGGATACCGGACCCAAATGGGTTTGGACTCCTAAGACCTAACTCTTAGGACCCTATAAAAAGTGGGTACCATGAACTTAATTCTATGTTTGCAGGTCCCACTGAAGAAAAGAGGAAAGTGGATATTGGACAGTGGTTGCTCAAAGCATATGACGGGAGACAAGAGCTTACTAACAAATATTAAATACTCAGATGGTGGCTCAGTCACTTTTGGAGACAATTCAAAAGGTTATATCATCGGCAAAGGCGATGTGAGCAATTGTGGAAGAACTAAATCAGTTTGAGCGCAATGACGTTTGGGAACTTGTTCCAAGACCAACTGATCAGTCAGTAATTGGTACTAAATGGGTCTATAAAAATAAGGCTGACGAACAAGGAAATATCACCAAAAATAAAGCAAGATTAGTAGCACAAGGATACAATCAGGAAGAAGGTATCGATTATGAAGTTAGTTTGTTTTTCTTTTCATTTCTTTAAAAACATATATGGCACTTGTACTAAATAGTGTCCATCTTTTTATTCGTAGTAGACTATGACTTGCATTGTACTTCATCAAAACATCCTGTGTTTGAATGTATGCATTGTTCTCTTTGGTTTATATTTTCTATTGTTTACTCCTTTTTGTCGATGACAAAGGGGGAGAAAGGTGCTAATAATTGTTTGCAGGATGAAAGAAGCTAATAATTGTCTGCAGGAAATCACATATTCAGGGGGAGATCCTATACTTGAGTTTTTATATTGTCATCAATCAAAAAGGGGGAGAATGTTGAGTCACAGCTTCTATGAAGATTTTGATTGCTGACAACAATATTAAAGCGATCGACAAATCAAGACGTACATATGGTACTCTAGATTATAGGTTGATTATTTGATGTTATAATAGTAATAAAATTGTCAAAATCTATCCTCAAATAATCATGCACAAAATATAATATATATATATACACATTTATATAGGTTGTGCACTTTATTGTGCAACTTAACAGAGACCGGTCGACCGGTCCAAAAATGAACGGTCGACCGTTCCTGTTGAATGTGCACAATAAACGTGCACACATGCACATAACGACTATATTTTTAAAAACCTGTCTACCGGTTAGTTTTTGACCTGTCGACCGTTTTTAAACAGAGAGCAACTTCTTCCAAAAGACACATCTTTCTTCAATAGTTGCGTCTCTTCTTCTTCATCAATGATCATAACTTTTGACTGCAACTTTTCACCAAGGGTTATAACTATTTTCTCTCTATAAATACACATCAATATCATTGATTAAAACAACAAGTTTTTACACGATCATATATGCTCTCTAATCTAATCTCTAACACTCCTGCATTCTAAAAATTAATTTAGCTTATTGAATCATTGAAATTATTTCATATCTTTTGATTCAATAAGTAAATACCTTCTTTAATCTTTACAAAACATCATTCATATTCTTTGAGGATAAGATTATAGGAAGGGTGTACTACTAGTGACAAATCCGTGTTTTCAAGAACACAAGTTGTCAACAACAATTGTATTTGTTTTTGTTGAAGTCCTCGTGTTGTAAGAGGCAAGTGTTGAAGTCCTCGGTGTTGTAAGAGGCAAGTGTTGAAGTCCTTAGTGTATTAGAGGCGTGAAATCCCGTTCGGCTGTTCGGGTATTGTAAACCTGTTCCTCCGGGTGAAGCGAGGTAGTTAATAGTGAAAATCCAGATAGGAGTCTGGGACTGGACGTAGGACGGTGCTCCGAACCAGTATAAAAATCTCTAGTGTGATTTTTCTATTTTTATTTTTGCTTTGCTACTATCATCTATTTTCCGCATTTATATTATAGTCCATATTACACGATCCGTGTGTACTATATTAGTACGTGCATTAGTATACACACCGCACTTTCATTTGGTATCGGAGCATAGCGACCTTTCAGAGTTGTATTTACATATATGTTCACCTATGTAAATAACGGTTAAGTGAACTGAAATTGAAATTGAATGGTAACTTAAATTATTACCATTGGGATTGCTAAGCCTCTTTTCGAATTACTAAAATACGTTTTTGAATTAACTTTAGTTCTTAAATCGATTTGGGTTTAAAGGATATAAATGATGTTCAAATTTTATTAATAATTTATAAAGTTATTTTTAAATAATATCATGTTTTTAAAAGGGGGTTTATTAAATAAAGGGTTTTACCTAAAGTGATTTACAAATGATATCTTGAAAATGATATCTTATAAGGAGTTCTATAAAGGAATTATGAAGGAAGATTTTTAAATAATTTTAAAAATAGAAAGAGATTTTATAAATCATTTTTAAAGAACGGTTTAAATGTAGTTTGAAATTTATAAGAGGTTTGAAATGTGAAATGAACTTATAAAAGCATTTTTGTAAGGAATAAGTGAATGTGTTTTATAGTAAAAGATGTTTCGGGAAGGGAATTACTTGGCCATTTAGTATGGAATTTTGAAAGAGGAATGTTTTCCAAAAGCTTTTAAGTATAAAAGGGATGTAAGGGATGTAAGGGATTTGGGGAAAAGTGTTTTAGAAAAGATCCTTTGATAAAGTTTTATAAGGTGATTTTATTAATTGAAGATAATTTAATAAAGGCTTAGAGGATCCCATATAGAATTGAATCAATGTTTGATTGTTTGTTTATTTGATAGTTAAATAACCAACAATCAAATCTGGACCCAAAACGTAATTTTGGAAATATCTAGGGGACGCATGAGAATTATATAGTATAGTTACCATCGAATGTGCTACACTGTACTTATAAACTCGTTTCTTCTTCTATATAAAGGATAAGGAAATCCGTCCATAAACGGTTAGGAGGTGAACTCCGCTCTTATCTTTGTCTGTTTATTTCCTAAAGAACCGGAGTTCAGTTTACTGAAAATATTGAAAGTTGTTTTGAAGAGACCGGGATCGGATATGTTATCCCAAAACTACTTCGATCCAACGAATGCGTTTCGAAGTGGAGACATCGAGAAGAGCATGGAATCGAAGATAGAGATGTGAAGTGTAAGTGCTAATCACTACTAATCCCGAGGGTGATTCCAAAATGGATGTAGCAGGAATAGTGCCTTCAGTTTCGTTCAGACCCAGAATGAACTTATATTGATGGATGCTATCAGCACATTGTCATTGGGCGGTAATTAGCATTCTAAGTGTAAATTCCTTTTAAAGGTAATCGTAGCCTCAAGCCTCATCAACCAGGAATGTATAAAAATCAGGGGATATGCAGCAAGGCTAATTGGTCGCACCCATTAGGGTATGTTGTCACCCTTCTAGATACATCTACATATTTATGGATTGGTTTTGCATGAGATCTCGATAAAATGGGTAGCAAAGCAATCGGGGTGATGACATATTCGGTACTATCCAGTAAAGGGTAGGCCGTTCTTGTGTCGGCAGGGATCGATAGGTTCGATCTCAGTATATTTTCTGGACGTATACCATGATAGGTGGTATTCCAGTGCCTAGTCATTGTATGGAATCCATTCTCCAACAAGCACCATACGGTTTTCATTATGTCCAACTATGTTAAAATGTGAGATGCAAGCATTTCAGCTATTTTAATATTTCACTTTAAGCGTTTAGACATTATTATAATATCAATGGATTTGATATAAAAAGTGTTTTGGTTATCGTAAGGTAGAAATACATCCGTGTTTATGTGCGACGTGGTCTTATGAGATACCCTTGATTTTCTAAAGAGTTTTCAAAGTAATAATTAAATTGTTTGAGTTTACTCACACAAGACCCATGTATAACCCGGAGTTTTATTTTCTTTCCCTAAAACTCATGGGTGCTTAAATTTTTATGAGTAGCCAAGTTGTCCAGGTTTCTTACGGATGCATTTTGGAGAAGCTTTGGACAGATGGCCTCATCGATAGCTAGTAACAATTTTATTTCCGTTGCATTATATGTATCTTGTATCAGTTATGTAAGAACAGGCTGTTATAATTATCCCAGGTTAGAAATTGTATTATTATGACTTTGATGTAGCAGTTTTGAAATGACTTTCTAAAATATTATGTGATTAATATATGTTATTTCGTTGCGTTGTGAGATTTTGTGTTTGGTCTTAGTTCTTCTATCTTCTATCTCTTCTTTCACCCCTAACAATCTGCCTTTTTGTTCAATTTGAGTTGACATGTGTGGTTTATTGCCAGCTTAGACTGTACAGAAAAGCAGGTCATTACATTTTCCTTCGTCCTCCTTTTCTTTTCTAATTTTGATTCTCTCTCGCTATCCTGATTTTACTTTGTTTTATATTTATATTTATTTGAAAAATATTGGAGTAAATAGTGAAGTTTTTTGTATTAAGGAGTTTCAAAGAGAGAGAAAGAAGAAATGTAGATACAAGTGACTGCAAGGGTTCAGAATAAGAAATAGTGGAAGCTCGGTTCTACTTTATAGATGAATTCTAGGTCTAGAAAAAATACATGTTTTTTCATATATTACCTATTTTTACATATATACAATATTCATTTCCGTTTTCTTTTCTTTGAAGAAGGTAGCAATTATTTCTCCCAATTAATGTCTTTAGTTATGATTCAAATGAATACCATTTATTATAATGCAAATAAATTAATATCATTTATTGATATCCTACGCATTTATTATTATTGACCATTGTAGGGAATCATGTATTTATATTCAAACATACATGAGTATGTCTGTATATACATACATACATACATACATACATACATACATATATATGCATGTATGTGTGCACCTGCATGTGTAACAACCCGACCTTCTACGCTTTTGTAATAAATAATTTTTAATTAAAATAAAGCGTTCAAGTTCAATTTTTGGATAATTTTACCTTTGAAAATATATTTTATTGGATTAAAATTATTTGACAAAGGAGTCTGTTTTAATAAATTGAATCAGTGAGTAAATTCATTTCAAAACAATATAATATTATATATTAAAAATGAGTAAAATATCTACAATGAATATAAATATTTTTATATTGAAGATAATTGTTATATAATTGAAATAAATGAAGGAAATTTTATTTGACATTAAAAAAATGAAAAAATCAACTGGGGCAAATAATTTGTGAGTCTAAACATTTTATAGAAATTATCAAATATATTTTTAAAACATTTAATATTTGAATTAAAATTGGAAGCAAATTTATAGGTAAATGATGGAATTAATAAAAATGCAATGTTTTAAATTAAAAAAATATAAGAGACTATCTGTAAATGAAAGGAGAAATTGGTCACAGATGAAATCCACACTTCTCTCCTTTATTCCTTAAAAATCAACTCTTGTCACTTGCTTTGCCCTAAACCCAAAAACCATTCCGCAAAATCCAATTTTACTTCAGCCTTAAATTATTTGCATGCTTCAAATTTAAAAAATGTCACACTCGCGATGGAAAGAAGTGATGTCAGGCATGAAGGTTGCTGGAGGTGATCAATTGGGGACTCGCGATTAGAGCGAAGGATAGGGAGACATGTGGAGACACATTCATGGATACATGAGTGGCTAGATGTAATTACCCAGAATTTCACTAATTTAATGTGACCGAAAACCCTTTTTCGAATTTCGACGTTTCATCGTATAAATTTGTTTGAAATGTTGTGAGCCTTATTTATATTTGAAACAATATATGAATGGTTAAGAATGTAAATTAGTTAGTATATATTGGTATATATATATATATATAGGTATATATGCGTAAGTATATACATGTATATACTAATAGATGCCTTAAGAGGAATGATTTGACACTTTGGTAACTCGAGTACAAACATGTTTAAACATGTTTTGTTTGACATGATGAGGGAAGGGACAAGGTCGAGGCTAGAATGGAATGTGTGGTGTAGGGTGTTAAGGAGGAAAAATAATGTGGAGGGTAGAAGTACAAGGGTAGTTTAGTAATTTACCTTTTTTATTGCTTATAAATAGTCTTCCACTTCTTCAAATTTTCTTCCTCTTCCTCCTATCATATTTTAATCATAGACGAACCAAATGGAGATTTTCTTTTTCATAGACCATGTAAAATTTCAGTAGCTACAGTTTATTTGTATGACTTCTATAAATTTAGAGTTTAGCTATGTCCAAATATCGTTTCTTTCAGACCTATTTTCGGACCAATATTTTCAAGTTCGAAAATACATTTTCTTCTATTTACGATACCTCCCTCGAAACAAATCCAAATTGGGTTATTCCATTTTTGAAATGGCAGAAAAAAGAATATATAAGAACTTTTCTTCTTGCTACTTTTCAAAATTCCGAGAGTAACATGGCCAAATATCAATGAAAAGATGACCCATTTTCGAGTTGATTTTGTTGTTTTCCAAGCTTTGCAAGTTCTAAAGTATTTCTAGTTTTCAAAAGAGTTTTCAATATTTCGCTGAGTAAACTTCTAATTTTTTGCAGAAAGATTCAACCATTATTGTGTTTCATATTTGGTTGTAGAATATATTGTTTGGATGGTTGAATTATTATATGGTTTGGATGTATGTATGTTGCTAGTTTATGGTTTAGTGTAGATTTGTGAATCGAATGTTAAAGTGATTTTTTTAATTATAAAGTTATGAGCTTATGATTGAAAGTGATTCGAAAGTTAGTAAGTAAAGTTAGTAAATAGAAAAGTTAACGAGCAAGGTTAGTGTTATCCCGCCTATTAGCAAGGCCGAGATATCAAGAAATTAACTGAAAATCAATGATTACTCATCCTAAATATCGATTATACATCATAGGTTCACTATGGATATCGATGAATTTTTTTCGAGTCTGGATCGAGCTACAATTGGCAAGACATGATAAGCGAAGCCGCAAAAGCCAATGTTTCAAATCTCAAGTGAATCGGAGTTCATATGCTCAAGATATGATCGATGCAACTAAGGAAAATGGCCACTTTCCTATCGCTTAATTTCGTGTCCATCAAGGATCGTCTAATTTCGAATTGATCTGTTGGAATCGATCCACGGTCGCGCAGTTCAAATCCATCGTATTCGCATCGAGCCTTGTTCGAATCATTAGGAGCACGCAGCTTTGTAACGATCAGGGGAACTCTTCATATCGATCGACCTAATGGCTTTGTTTGCATCCATGCTGTCTATTCGTATCAATTGCCATGCCACTGCCTTGTTTGCATCCATCGAGGACGGTCTCCTTCGTATTCATCATCAGGCAAGCCCACTTCAAATCAATTGGCCATCGCCATTTTGCATCCATCGACTGCAATGCAAGTGTCTGATTCCTATCGATCAAGCATGATACATACTTCGTGTCGATTAAGATTAGATCAATACAAAGCAAAAAATTCCCATCGATACGAATAGGGCCAGGCAATAACGTTGCAGCCAATCGATACGAATAACAGTATTGTGATCGATGCGAATGAGTTATCGATATGAATAGAGCGATGCGACTGGTCGATACGAGCAGCACAATCACAATCGACACGAACAAGGTGCGATCGAGACTCAATCAACTCGGCAGAAGAGTGGATCGATACAAGAATGTCCACCACGTCATCTGACATGCGCGTGCTCGAGATCAAGTCGAACAGAACGATACAAATGTTTCGATACGAATGACGCAGCCTACCAAAAGCATGAACGTGCATCGATCATAACTCACAATCTACAAGTCCAAATGCTATGAAACTTTCACACGAGCTTATGTACAAGCTAAGAAAGTTTCGTGCCAAATTTCGACCCGATTGGGTCAAATCCTGATCGATACAAAATTTGTTCATATCGATCATGAATCGAGCCGAAACTTCATGGAATCGATCGCGTGCGCCCACTCACGTGCCAGAAGGAGTCTCTCAAAGTTTGAGAGAGATATTTGCATGGAGAGCCTATAAATAGCACCCTAAAGCCTATAGAAAAAAGACTTTTGGATCCTACAATGCCCAGACTCTGCCAAAATCTCGATTGCACTCAAACTCAATTGTTGTACTCGAAAATTACTGTTGTAACTGATTGTAACCAGCAAGTACATCAATAAAAAGATTATCTTTCGAAGTGGACGTAGGGCAGAGACAGCTGAACCACAATAAACCTTGTGTTTCTGTCTGTTATTTCTCAGTAGTTGTTCTCTACTTTGCCTGTATCTGAGATTTGTGTTAGAATATTGTTGATCTACAGTCATATACTAGTGCTTTCACGATGTTTGGGGTTTGTGACCAATTTTGGTGCAAATACTTTGGTGCTTTCACTAAGAAGGCTAGTTCAACGATTCTACCGCTTAGACATTGGATTTAAAAGTCTGAAGAATTCAGATTTGAAGGATGATGAGGCAACAATCAACAAGAAGACAAAGAGGAGAAAGAGCCAACAAGAGGGAAGCCAAGAGGCCTCTTCTGGAGATGCAGCAGGTCCAGCTTCGATGTACGTCACCAGGGAGAAGATGGAGGCTATGGTGGATTCAATACATGAAAGATTGTTAAAGAGTCAATAGGAAACGATGCAAAACTTCTTTGAGCAGATGAGAGCAGCCGGAGCATAGAACCTT
The DNA here is from genome assembly GCA_030765085.1 of Allium cepa. Classification (NCBI taxonomy): domain Eukaryota; kingdom Viridiplantae; phylum Streptophyta; class Magnoliopsida; order Asparagales; family Amaryllidaceae; genus Allium; species Allium cepa. The sequence goes on from CM060945.1 coordinate 135,707,857, forward strand.
AGACCAACTACAGTGGCTGTAAATACAAGACAAGGAGTTAGAGTCACATAGACCAACAGAGGTCATATTCACAATCAGAACGAAGAACGTGAAGGCAATCAACAGGCAGACCCTCGGGATCAGGCATTGGAAGACCCATAGATGGAGCTCAGCAGGTTAGAGCCAACGCCAACATGAATGAGCCGCATGAAGAATATTACCCAGAATATGCTTCGAGACCTGGAGGGCATGATTGAAGCATGATAAGGGGACAACCCGTGGATGGAGATGAAAGAATGGCTGGACTAGTGTGATGGATTATGAGAGGAGGGTTGCCAAATGGAGGCTTACAGGAAGTTAGTCGGAGCCCGTTCACTCCGAATATCAGAAATGCGAGGAACCCTCCAAAGTTCAAGTTACCCATGATGGACCCTTATGATGGAAATTCAGACCCGACCATGCATATTACCAGATATATCAGGCACATGAAAGTGCTGGGGGCATCCGAGGAAGCGATGACACAATGCTTCCCTCTATATTTATTAGATTTGGCTTCACTCTGGTTCAGGCAGCTAGAGAATGGATCGATTAGAACATGAGGCAAGATAGTGAAATGCTTCATGAGGCAGTTTAGGGTCCACGTGACATAACCCAAAAGTGTGATGACCTTAGCATCGATAAAGCAGAGGACCGGAGAGTCAATAAAAGATTTTCATTTGTGACTCAATGCAACTGTGGCTTCGATAGATCAAACGCATCCATCGATGATTTTGATGGCGGCGGTCGCAGGAGTTGCAGAAGGCACAAAGTTCAAGGATTCACTGGCAAGAGACCTGCCACAAGACCTTGGAGAATTTTACCATGAAGCTGAAAGATTCATTCGGCTAGAAGATTCACAAGTCGAGAGACAAGAAACAAACACTGTGCAAAGCAAAGGAACCGCCAAAGAACAGACTGGAACAGACAAAGAAAAGCGGAAGCAGGATGACATATACGATGGTCCTAACAAACGGAAGAAATTTCGAGAATCCAGGTTCAGGCAATGCACGGACCTGACGGCAAACCTGGAATGGATTTACATGGAGAATCGAGGGCAGCTCCCCTATCAAAAACCACCTAAGAGAGATCCCATAGAGCAGGAACGAGAAGTGGAAACTACTCCCTATTCCATGAGCTGCAAAGGCATACTTTCAATGAATGCCACCATCGGAAGGATGATGTGGAAGAACATGTCAGAAGTGGTAGATTGCCACAATACACCATAGATCGGACAACGGCCGTAGGACCTAAGCAACTACCGCCTCCACCTAACAGAACTAATCCTGGATCGGGATCATGACTCATCATCAATTGATTATGATGACAAAGGCCAAGTTCGGGACTTGAACTTTGGTCGATGACATAAACTCTTTAGATTTGATTTCAAAATAAAATGGCTACTCCATTTACACATGTACGAGAACCGGAGAGATCCCCAGGCATGCTCTTAGATGGTAATAGACCGCTCTTTCCGGAGAGGCAATATCTAGATTTTTCCTTCGTTTGTGATTGAACATTTGGATTTCGAATTTCATAAATGAACGTGAATTTTATAAGACAAAACCTTTGACCGGAGCGTTAAAGGATGAATATTGAAAACCAGCCTGAAAATGATCGCTTTGTGACCCTACCCGGAGAGGCAGGGTCCGGAGTGCAAGAAGTGAGTTGCTTCGCCGGAGAGCGACAGGATCGACTCACTTTACGTCGTTTTCCATTCACCGGGGAGTGATTGGATGGGGGTTCAATAAGAGCCCGAAGTGGCTATGATCGGCATAGGATTTAGGCCATGACATCGCTTAATGTTCAAAGACACTAAACTGGAGTGTAGGTGGTGTTGCCGCTTCGCCAGAGAGCGACAGGATTGGCTCACTCGACGCTGCTTCCCCTCCATCGGAGAGTAATAGGATGAGATCCAGCAAGAGCTCGGAGAGGCTATGATCGGTCTAGAATGACCAAGACATCGCTATATGCCCTCGTTGGGGCCAGAGTGCAAGGGATAGAAAGCAACGCTAGAGCGCAACAAGATCTTTCTATTTGATCGTTAAGTCCGGAATGGACTTGGCGAAGGTCCCAAGTGACCATCGATAGTCCGGAGTGGCTGTAGAATTTAATTCCTAACTCCCACAAGTGGAAATGAATACTGATTTGGCTTCGAACAGCCACAACCTTGATTGACGATACTATAGCTGTGGATAAAAATGAACAGCATTTGATTTGAAGCTATTCAAAACAAGCCTTTTGCCAAAAGGCATGTTTTGGAGGGAAGAGTGTTATCCCACCTTTTAGCAAGGCCGTGATATCAAGAAATTAACTGAAAATCAATGATTACTCATCCCAAATATCGATTGTGCATCATAGGTTCACTATGGATATCGATGAATTTTGTTTGAGTCCGGATCGAGCTACAGTTGGCAAGACATGACAAGTGAAGCCGCAAAAGCCAACGTTTTAAATCTCAAGTCAATCGGAGTTCATATGCTCAAGATATGATCGATGCAACTAAGGAAAATCGACACTTTCGTATTGCTTCATTTCGTATCCATCAGGGAACGTCTGATTTCGAATCGATCTGTTCAAATCGATCCATGGTCGCGCTGTTCGAATCAATAGTATTCGTATCGAGCCTTGTTCGAATCCATCAAGAACACGCAGCTTTGTACCGATCAGGGGAACTCTTCGCATTGATCGACCTAATGGCTTTGTTTGCATCCATGCCTCTATTCGTATCCATTGCCATGCAACTGCCTTGCTCGCATCCATCAAGGACGGTCTCCTTCGTATCCATCATCAGGCAGGCCCACTACGAATCGATCGGCTGTCGCCCATTTTGCATCCATCGACTGCAATGCAAGTGTCTGATTCGTATTGATCAAGCATGATACATACTTCGTATCAATCAAGATTAGATCGATATGAAGCAAACAATTCCCATCGATATGAACAGGACCAGGCAATAAAAGTTGCAGTCGATCGATACGAATAGCAGTATTTTGATCGATGCGAACGAGACCGAGTGCTATCGATACGAACAGAGCGATGCGACCGGTCGATACGAGCAGCACAATCATGATCGATACGAACAAGGTGCGAATGAGACTCGATCAACTTAGCGCGATGTGTAACAAGCCGGATATTTTAACGATTTTAATTAATTTAATTAACCGGTTTTGTGTGAAATTTAATTAAAAAAATATAAATAAAATAAAATTTTGAAATAAGAATTTGATATTTGGAATGCGTTTAATTAAATATAGTAACCGGTAAATTTTCGTCCGAAAATATGAAAGTTTATTTCGTGCGTAAATTTACTTCAATTTAATTAGTTAAAAATCGATGAAAATAAAACGTTTTCGAAATCTAAATATTTTTACATAGAAAAATTCTAAATCGTCTTCTGAGCAAGACGTCATTTTTCGTTTTTCAAAATTCGGACTTCTTTAGCTCCGTCGATCTTATTTTTTGCGTTTTTCTTTCATTTTCTGCTAGTAGAAAATTCGAATTTTTATAATTCAATCGTACCACTGATATCCATAGGCCGTTTTGATCATCTCGTCGTGCTGACCTCTAAGGTGTATTTAATTCTGTATTTTGCGGTTCGGTACGCGACGGAAGCGATAATAAAGGTCCGTTATAACAGTACCAAATTTGTGGCTTTTCACCTACGTTTGCTTTTCAAATCTATACGTGATGCACACACAAATATTAATTGCTTTGATAACTTTTATCTGAATCATAGCTTGACCGTTGATATTACCTTTTTCTTTCTCTTCATTAACCGTGTCCTTTCAATGTTTACACGTTTCAATGTTTACACGTTTCTTTTCTTTCGCGTTCTTTTTTTTTTAGCTTGACTTCACTCCTCCTCTTCCTCATATTTTATTTACTGTCTTTGTGAAAGAAAAGTTTTACATTATTTTTATGGTTGCCCACATTTTGGATCTTATTAATCATCTGCATGTAGTTCTCTTCCTTGCTATTTTCCACCATCTCTTCAAACTTCTTCCATACGTAAATCATCTTCCACCATCATTCTTTTGGAAACATGTTATCATCTTCCTTCTCCTCCACAATTCCCTACTTCCCAATATTTTGCCGAGCCTCCACTACCCCCTCACCACCTTCTGCCGCTGGCCACACTAGCATCGCCTCCACCCTCCAGCCGTCGCACCTTTCACCTCCTCCACGACAGCCATGGACGCATTACCGAGCGCCGCCACAACGCGTTCCGGCCCGCTCCACCCTTCCTTCTCCTCTTACTCGGCCACCCCATGCTACACCTCTCCGCCCGCTTCCCATGAGCAACCCGTCCACAGACCCATGGCCACAAACGCAACTGAACTCCTTTATCCCGTGCTCCTCCACCAATCTCGGCCGAAATCCCCTCACCTCCTCCTCTGTTGCATTCGTAGGTGAGTTTATATAATAATATCTTTATAGTAGTATATGTATATTAATATGAGTCCTGTTTGAACAGTTTTGTATATGTTAGTGTACAAGGTTTGTAACACATTAGTGTATAAAGGCGTATGGTCTGCATATTGTTTTTACTTGCATTGATTTTGAGCATAAATTTATATTAGTTTTTATAATATATACATGGGTTTGAAAGCTTGCATGTAATATACATAGCGTACAGTTGCATATATTTGTTACATATAAAATTCATGATCTGGGTTCTTTATTTTGCATGTAAGCTGTAGTAGTTTTAGTTATATATCGAGTTATATATTTTGTTATTTGAACATATGTTATCTGTAAGAAGCTTTGAATAAGATCTTATTTCCCGTTAGACTTGCAAACCCCTTTCTGCATTTGATTTTTTTGCCTTGTCCCTACCGCGTGTGCACTACCTGATGCCCGCATATACCTGTGTACACCATTTACACATCAAGGCCGCATATATTTGTCTACAATGTGTATATTGTTTGCATATATCATACAAGATTTTTGAAAAATATATAATATACTTGTTTATTTAATATTGATTTTTTAAAAAAAACTGTGTGTATATATATATATTACATATCATCCGGTTTAGATATATACGTAAGTTGTGTAGTAATATGAATCTAAATATTATTGCTTTCATACATCAGTAATGTGTGTGTTGCGTACGCGTATATATATCAGTAATATGTGTGTTGAGTGTGTATATATATTTGAATATATGTGTTTTACTTTATCTTTTAGAAGTCTATTTTATATGTACTAGTTACAGTTCTATATACAGTAGCTATATCTTGTTTGTCTACAGTGTGATCATATAAAGGTGCATATAGTTTTGATATGTACAGTAGCTATATCTTCTTTTACTCTTATTTTGTTTATACTTTCGCTTACATATTCACAGAACTTGAAACAAATACATATGTTTTATTTTATGCCTCGAAATTATTGGCTTAGGTATTGGGTTTAAAATGTAAAGTTTATATCCATTTCAATTTTAAAATATATGCGTTTAGGGATACTATATTGATTTTATAAATTAACCAATATTTTGTATATATCAAACTGATTTTGATTAGTTCTCATCGTTTTAATCAATTATCAGCTTTGTCCGTCATACCTATTTTCTTCAACAAAATCGTGCCATCTAGTTTTGCTTTGGAAGTCATGCTTTCATTTCGTAACTCAAATTTAGTGTCAAACTCTCTAGCCTCGAAAGGTGAGAAATCACTCACGATTAATGTTCTTTTATTGATTAAATTTGATTTCAATTGAAACGACAAATTGAAATATGCTGCTATTAGTTATTTACACTGTTATATGTATGTTATTACTTGTACCAGTTCACCTGAAAGATCTGACACCATTATCTGTTATTTATACGATGATAATCCAGTTTGGTTAATAATTGATTATTGTTGTTTACATTGGACGTTTAATTGTTAATGTTTAAAGTGATAAAAATATGAAATTGAATTTGACGTAGAATTTGGTTAAGTACACCTTGAACCGTTGAATGTATGTTGTATAATTTGTTGTAGTATAAATTTGAATAATGGATGACAAGTGGAGAACCTTATAAATGTTAGTATAATAATCTTAATCTACATGAAATGATAGCGTAGATTCCAGAAAAAATTATATTAATTTGCACAAATAACAATGTAAATTAATACGATTATTTCGGGATTATTTGAATTAATTATTGGATTGTTTTGATTTTTGTTATTGCTTGTTTATTTACTTTGCCACCATCCCGGTTATCACACTGCAAATTCCCTTTGGTATGCTTTGATTTTTGAATTGAAATGGAATCAGGTTGAAATGATAAATACCCAAATAAAAATTTGACTTGGGATAGAGAATTAAATAAACCCGATTGGTCGATAATTTGATTTAAAAATAAATAATGATTTTATTTGAATAAAGAATAAAGTTTTGAAATGAAGTTGGAATTTGAGATTTTATAAAAAGGGAAATGTTAAAATTAATTAATCAGAAATAGAATATTAATATAGTAGTTGATGAAAGAACGTTGTTTTAGATTTAATTAATTAATGATTAAGTTGGAATTATTAAATAATTAAAATTGGAACTATTTGATAATTAGATTTTGGAATTAATTATTAATCAAATATTGCAATTTTTAATTTAGTTTTGAAGTTATGAATTAATTAAATAAGATTGAATTATTTAATAATTAAATAAAATTGAATTATTTGATAATTAAATAAAAATTGGAATTCTTGATAAGAAAATTGAACTTTGAATAAGTGAATTTGAACTTCGTTAATAAATGAAATTGGGTTTCTTTATTAATTAAGTTTTGGAAAATTTAAGTAAATAAGTGAAATTGAACTTCTTGAATAAACGAAATTAAGTTTCTTTATTAATTGAGTTTTGAAATTTGTAACTAAGTAAAGAAATAAGCGGAATAGAATTTCTTTAACATGAAATAAAATGTGATTTATTGGAATAAATTTAAGACTTGCTATTTAAAGGACTTGATTGAAGAATTTAATTCAATTTGTAAGTTGATAAAATAAAGTTGAACTTCAAAATTGATTTAATGAATTGGAAATTTAATAGAAATTATTTCGAATGATAAATTAACTTAACGAATATTGAATGAAATCGATCAATGAATCTAAATTGATTTGAATGTTAAATTTAATTAATTGAAATAATTTCGGGTTGAAACTTATATCCGAACATGAATCAATATTAGAATTGTTTAATTAAAATTTGGAATTGAATTATAAGATTTGAAATTGTAATTTGGAAGTTTTGGAATGTAATCATGAAAATTGATATAGAAAGACGAATAAAATGTTGATTTACAAATTTTAATTGAAATTGAAATTGATTTGGTTTTGAAATATATTAAACGACCAATCGGTGTAATAATTACGAATGTTATTAAAGAGACCGAAATCGCTTATGGGCATACTCTCTGTGTAAACCGAAAACCACTTTAATAACTACACGCGGAGTGTGATCCAGAATGAAGTGGTTGGAATGATGTACGTGATGACTGAAGAAAGAGAACGATAATGGATAGCCTTGACACTTGTGTCAAATTGGAAATGACTAAAACAGGAGCCGTGCCGGGCCAAATGGGGTTAGCCACCTCGAGCGAACACACTTATACGTAAACTACTCATTACTTGTTGTTGATTGGTGCACCCTCGTACTTTAGGGAGTGTTGCTTCGTGGCGTTGCGATCGTTGCGGCGATGCGTTTTCAACAGTCCGGATTAGGCAAACGGTAGTTTCACTACCTTGGGTATTGCCTCATGTGCCTTGTCATACTTGTATCCCTATATACGCGACCACTACGAATTTGTTTTATGTTATACCTATGAAGTACTCCCTGATATCCCACTAGTTTACGGTGGAGTTTACAGTGCTGTATAAACTATAGCGCTTATATAAAATGTGTTAAGGGGGGTAATGGTAACGCCTTAACACTTTTTTGATATTTATATTACAGATAGACATTATCTATTTAGCATACACTATTACATAGTAGATAGTTTAACGGATCCCTGGAGGATGGTTATTCCAACATCCTTTGAGTTACTTGTATTTCAATTGCTATTTCACTTGAGTTGGATTTATTGATATAAGAATGTTAATCCTGACTCGAGTGTTTTGTATTTTGCTCTACGCTCAGGTCAGACTGAGTATACCAGTATTCGAGACTCACCTTTGGAGTTGGAGCTTCGCTTGGAGATCCAGCTATCTATCCAGCTTTCAGATATTCAGTTGATTTCAGTGATGCATTCTGATTCTTGTATTTGACTATTGTATTCGAGACTTCTGTTGTAACTTATTTAACTCTGTTATATATATAGTAGCTTCATGAACTACTATCTTTTGTTTCCGCTGCATATTTATTACTCTGTGTCTGTGATCTGTGATTATTTATTTACTGTATATGTTCAGTTTTGCCAAATTTAAATTAACAATTCGGTATTTTGAATTATTCAAGTCGGACATGTGCGGATGCGAATGGTCGAATATAGCGGATTGTTACAGTTGGCATCAGAGCATTTGTAGCTCTAGGCAAAACTTAGCATATAGGGTAAATGTATTTATAGAATCACTCTCATTCGAGTTCAGTCTCTTCTTTTGACTCGATTCTCTTGAATTTTGGAACGTTCCGTCGGTTCTGAAATTTATTCTTGTCCCTCTCTATTCGTATTCGTTTGGATTCTGGAATGTCCCATAACTTCACTTTGAATGATCTTTATAATGAATCGGCGGTCCCGCCGATCTTCGAATTATTTGTAAATGAGTGAAACTCCTTTACAATAGGCATTGATTTACCGGGGATTTCTGTATCCTCGGTTTATAATGCTGTCTATCTCCCGCTATTCCTGACTTCAATTTCTTGGGATTGAATGTCGATTTGCCTCAGAATTCTGCATCGATCTCATTCGTGAAGCCACGGTCGACCAGGTTAAGGTTGCCCGCGATTTATATAAACTTATTCATCTTCCTTTTTGTTATTTAATTATCTCATCTTTGTTTCAAACCTATCTTCGAATTGAAATTCTATTTGATTTGAGTCCATCGAATTTGAATCATTATCCTTGTTTTGAAATCTGTTCTTGTATCATCGGACGAGGAATTGTATTTGTAATTAATATTAAAAACGTTTCATATATTGTGTTGTTGAATTGTTAATGTTGATTTGGATTTTCGATCGATTCGTCTTTATAAATGATATCAAAGGAATTTGGAAATAAATTTGAGTAGTTATGATAAGTATAAATATACTTAATATATATGTGATAGGGTATATTAAGTAGAATAAATTTAATAATAATTTGGAATTAAAAAGAATTAAGTTTGTTGAATAAAATATGATTATAATAATGGAGTATTCAAATTTTGATTTAGAAATTGTTAATTTAAGATAAATTGGATAATATATAATATAAATTGTCTTTATAAATAAAATGTGAGTGCGTATAATAAATGTTATTCACTTAAAGTTTAACTATAAAATGTTTATAGAGATAAATAGAATAATAAGTTAAATAAATAATAGGTGTGATTAATAGAAGAAAATTTTTTGTTTTGAAAGTTAATAAATTGAATTAAATCAACTTAAGAGAGTATCATGAATTAATTGAATTTAAATTGAATTTCATTTGAAAGGAACCATTGTACCTAACATTAATGAATGTGAAATCAAATCAATTTAATGAAAATATTGAATTTAAAAACAAATTGTTGAATATTAATTTATTTAAATTGAAATTTATATGGTTTAAATTAATTGAATGTTATGTAATTCAAGTCTATTTTCTTTTGATGGTTTCTATTCTCTTACCTACTTCCTTTTCGAGGACGAAAAGTTTTGAGTGGGGGAGAGTGTAACAACCCGGATATTTTAACGATTTTAATTAATTTAATTAACCGGTTTTGTGTGAAATTTAATTAAAAAAATATAAATAAAATAAGAATTTGATATTTGGAATGCGTCTAATTAAATATAGTAACCGGTAAATTTTCGTCCGAAAATATGAAAGTTTATTTCGTGCGTAAATTTACTTCAATTTAATCAGTTAAAAATCGATGAAAATAAAACATTTTCGAAATCTAAATATTTTTACATAGAAAAATTCTAAATCGTCTTCTGAGCAATACGTCATTTTTCGTTTTTCAAAATTCAGACTTCTTTAGCTCCATCGATCTTATTTTTCTGCGTTTTTCTTGCATTTTCCGCTAGTAGAAAATTCGAATTTTTATAATTCAATCATACCACTGATATCCGTATACCATTTTGATCATCTCGTCGTGCTGACCTCTATGGTATATTTATTTTTGTATTTTGCGGTTCGGTATGCGACGGAAGCGATAATAACGGTACCAAATTTGTGGCTTTTCACCTATGTTTGCTTTTCAAATCCATACGTAATGCACACACAAATATTAATTTCTTTAATAACTTTTACCTGAATCATAGCTTGACCATTGATATTACCTTTTTCTTTCTCTTCGTTAACTGTGTCCTTTCAATGTTTACACGTTTCTATTCTTTCGCGTTCATCTTTTTTTTAGCTTGACTTCACTCCTCCTCTTCCTCATATTTTATTTACTGTCTTTGTGAAAGAAAAGTTTTACATTATTTTTATGGCTGCCCACATTTTGGATCTTATTAATCATCTGCATGTAGTTCTCTTCCTTGCTATTTTCCACCATCTCTACAAACTTCTTCCATACGTAAATCATCTTCCACCTTCATTCTTTTGGAAACATGTTATCATTTTCATTCTCCACCACAATTCCCTACTTCCCAGTATTTTGCCGAGCCGCCACTACCCCCTCACCACCTTGTGCCGCTGGCCACACTAGCATCGCCTCCACCCTCCAGCCGTCGCACCTTTCACCTCCTCCACGACAGCCATGGACGCATTACCGAGCGCCGCCACAACGCATTCCGGCCCATTCCACCCTTCCTTCTCTTACTCAGCCACCCCATGCTACACCTCTCCGCCCGCTTCCCATGAGCAACCCGTGGCCAAAAACGCAACTGAACTCTTTTAACCCGTGCTCCTCCACCAAGCTCGGCCAAAATCCCCTCACCTCCTCCTCTGTTGCATTCGTAGGTGAGTTTATATAATAATATCTTTATAGTAGCATATGTATATTAATATGAGTCCTGTTTGAACAGTTTTGTATATGTTAATCTACAAGGTGTGTAACACATTAGTGTATAAAGGCGTATGGTCTGCATATTGTCTGTACTTGCATTGATTTTGAGCATAAATTTATATTAGTTTTTATAATATATACATGGGTTTGAAAGCTTTCATATAATATACATAGCGTACAGTTGCATATATTTGTTACATATACAATGCATGATCTAGGTTCTTTATTTTGCATGTAAGCTATAGTAGTTTTAGTTATATATTTTTTTTATTTGAATATATGTTATCTGTAAGAAGCTTTGAATAAGATCTTATTTCCCGTTTGGATTTGCAAACCCTTTTCTGCATTTGATTTTTTTGCCTTGTCCCTACCGCGTGTGCACTGCCTGATGCCCGCATATACCTGTGTACACCATTTACACATCAAGGTCGCATATAATTGTCTAGAATATGTATATTGTTTGCATATATCGTACAAGATTTTTGAAAAATATATAATATACTTGTTTATTTAATATTGATTTTTTTAAAAAAAACTTTATGTATATATATAGTGCATATCACCAGGTTTAGGTATATACGTAAGTTGTGTAGTAATATGAATCTAAATATATTTGCTTTCATACATCAGTAATGTGTGTGTTGCGTATGCGTATATATATCAGTAATATGTGTGTTGCATGTGTGTGTATATATTTGAATATATGTGTTTTACTTTATCTTTTAGAAGTCTATTTTATATGTACTAGTTACAGTTCTATATACAGTAGCTATATCTTGTTTGTCTACAGTGTGATCATATAAAGGTGCATATAGTTTAGATATGTACAGTAGCTATATCTTCTTTTACTCTTATTTTGTTTATACTTGCGCTTACATATTCACAGAACTTGAAACAAATACATATGTTTTATTTTATGCGTCGAAATTATTGGCTTAGGTATTGTGTTTAAAATCTAAAGTTTATATCCATTTCAATTTTAAAATATATGCGTTTTAGGGATACAATATTGATTTTATAAATTAACCAATATTTTGTATATATCAAACTGATTCTGATTAGTTCTCATCGTTTTTTTCAATTGTCAGCTTTGTCCGTCGTACCTATTTTCTTCAACAAAATCGTGCCATCTAGTTTTGCTTTGGAAGTCATGCTTTCATTTCGTAACTCAAATTTAGTGTCAAACTCTCTAGCCTCGAAAGGTGAGAAATCACTCACGATTAATGTTCTTTTATTTATTAAATTTGATTTCAGTTGAAACGACAAATTGAAATATGTTGCTATTAGTTATTTACACTGTTATATATATGTTATTACCTGTATCATTTCACCTGAAACATCTGACACCATTATCTGTTATTTATACGATGATAATCCAGTTTGGTTAATAGTTGATAGTTGTTATTTACATTGGACGTTTAATTGTTAATGTTTAAAGTGATAAAAATATGAAATTGAATTTGACATAGAATTTGGTTAAGTACACCTTGAACCGTTGAATGTATGTTGTATAATTTGTTGTAGTATAAATTTGAATAGTGGATGACAAGTGGAGAACCATATAAATGTTAGTATAATAATCTTAATCTACATGAAATGATAGTGTAGATTCGAGAAAAAGTTATATTAATTTGCACAAACAACAATGTAAATTAATACGATTATTTCGGGATTATTTGAATTAATTATTGGATTGTTTTGATTGTTGTTATTGCTTGTTTATTTACTTTGCCACCATCCCGGTTATCACACTACAAGTTTCCTTTGCTATGCTTTGATTTTTGAATTGAAATGGAATTGGGTTGAAATGATAAATACCCAAATAAAACTTTGACTTGGGATAGAGAATTAAATAAACCCGATTGGTCAATAATTTGATTTAAAAATAAATAATGATTCTATTTGAATAAAGAATAAAGTTTTGAAATGAAGTTGGAATTTGAGATTTTATAAAAAGGGACATGTTAATATTAATTAATCAGAAATAGAATATTAATATAGTAGTTGATGAAAGGACGTTGTTTTAGATTTAATTAATTAATAATTAAGTTGGAATTATTAAATAATTAAAATTGGAACTATTTGATAATTAGATTTTGGAATTAATTATTAATCAAATATTGGAATTTTTAATTAAGTTTTGAAGTTATGTATTAATTAAATAAGATTGAATTATTTAATAATTAAATAAAATTGAATTATTTGATAATTAAATAAAAATAGGAATTCTTGATAAGAAAATTGATCTTTGAATAAGTGAATTTGAACTTCGTTAATAAATGAAATTGGGTTTCTTTATTACTTAAGTTTTGGAAAATTTAAGTAAATAAGTGAAATTGAACTTCTTGAATAAATGAAATTGAGTTTCTTTATTAATTGAGTTTTGAAATTTGTAACTAAGTAAAGAAATAAGCGGAATTTAATTTCTTTAACATGAAATAAAATGTGATTTATTGGAATAAATATAAGACTTGCAATTTAAAGAACTTGGTTGACGAATTTAATTCAATTCAATTTGTAAGTTGATAAAATAATGTTGAACTTAAGAAATTGATTTAATGAATTGGAAATTTAATAGAATTTATTTCGAATGATAAATTAACTTAATGAATATTGAATGAAATCGATCAATGAATCTAAATTGATTTGAATGTTAAATTTAATTAATTAAAATGATTTCGGATTGAAACTTATATCCGAACATGAATCAATATTAGGATTGTTTAAATAAAATTTGGAATTGAATTATAAGATTTGAAATGGTAATTTGGAAGTTTTGGAATGTAATCATGGAAATTGATATAGAAAGACGAATAAAATGTTGATTTACAAATTCTAATTGAAATTGAATTTGATTTGATTTTGAAATATATTAAACGACCAATTAGTGTAATAATTACGAATGTTATTAAAGAGACCGGAATCGGTTATGGGCATACTCTCTGTCTAAACCGAAAACCACTTTAATAACTACACGCGGAGTGTGATCCAGAATGAAGTGGTTGGAATGATGTATGTGATGACTGAAGAAAGAGAACGATAATGGATAGCCTTGACACTTGTGTCAAATTGGAAATGACTAAAACAAGAGCCGTGCCGGACCAAATGGGGTTAGCCACCTCGAGCGAGCACACTTCTTCATAAACTACTCATTACTTGTTGTTGATTGGTGCACCCTCGTACTTTTGGGAGTGTTGTTTCACGGTGTTATGATCGTTGCGGCGATGCGTTTTCACATTCCAGATCAGGCAAACGGTAGTTTCACTACCTTGGGTATTGCCTCATGTGCCTTGTCATACTTGTATCCCTATATACGCGACCACTACGATTTTTTTTGTGTGTTATACCTATGGAGTACTCCCTGATATCCCACTAGTTTACGTTGGAGTTTACAGTGCTGTATAGACTATAACGCTTATATAAAATGTGTTAAAGGGGATAATGGTAACACCTTAACACTATTTTGATATTTATATTACTGATAGACATTATCTATTTAGCGTACACTACTACATAGTAGATAGTTTAACGGATCCTTAGAGGATGGTTATTCCAACATCCTTTGAGTTACTTGTATTTCAATTGCTATTTCCCTTGAGTTGGATTTATCGATATAAGAATGTTAATCCTGACTCGAGTGTTTTGTGTTTTGCTTTACGCTCGGGTCAGACTGAGCATACCAGTATTCGAGACTCACCTTTGGAGTTGGAGCTTCGCTTGGAGATCCAACTATCTATCCAGCTTTCAGATATTCAGTTGATTTCAGTGATGCATTCTGATTCTTGTATTTGACTATTGTATTCGAGACTTCTGTTGTAACTTATTTAACTCTGTTATATATATAGTAGCTTCATGAACTACTATCTTTTGTTTCTGCTGCATATTTATTACTCTGTGTCTGTGATCTATGATTATTTATTTACTGTATATGTTCAGTTTTGCCAAATTTAAATTAACAATTCGGTATTTTGAATTATTCAAGTCCGACATGTGCGGATGCGAATGGTCGAAAATAGCGGGTTGTTACACGATGAGTGGATCGATCCAAGAATGTCGCCCCACATCATGTTACATGCACATGCTAGAGATCGAGTCGAACAGAATGATACGAATGTTTCGATACGAATGGCGTAGCCTACCAAAAGCATGAATTTGCATCGATCATAAATCACAACCTACAAGTCCAAATGCTATGAAATTTTCATAGGAGCTTAGGTACAAGCTAAGGAAAGTTCTGCCAAATTTCGACCCGGTTGGGTTAAATCCTGATTTATACGAAATTCGTTCGTATCGATCACGGATCAAGCCGAAACTTCATGGAATCGATCGCGTGGGCCCACTCACGTGCCAGAAGGAGTCTCCCGAAGTTTGATCAAGATATTTGCATGGAGTTCCTATAAATAACACCCTAATGCCTACAGAAAAAGAGTTTTGGATCCTACAATGCACAGACTCTGCAAATATTTCGATTGCACTCAAACTCAATTGTTGTACTCGAAAATTACTGCTGTAACTGATTGTAACCTATAAGCACATCAATAAAAATATTATCTTTCGAAGTGGACGTAGGCCGAAGATAGCCAAACCACTATAAACCTTGTGTTTATGTCTGTTATTTCTTAATAATTGTTCTCGACTTTGCTTGGAACTGAGATTTGTGTTAGAATATTGCCGACCTATATTCATACGCTGGTGCTTTCACGATATTTGGGGTTTGTGACCAATTTTGATGCAAACAGTTAGCACTTGAAAGGTGTTTACGTTCGACATAGCGATCCTTTGAGTTTTTTAAATTTGATTACTTACTTTGTTTTAAATAAAAAGTTTTCTAAAGTTTCTAACTGAATATTTTTGCTTACTAAACTTTATAATAAGTTCATAAAATAAGTTAAAGTTAGAAAGTAATGTTTTAGAAGACTATTTGAGATGTTAATCAATTTGATAAGTTATGGTATCCATAGCGATAGTCGCTATGAATGCAGTTTCGATAAAAGTCCATTTTAAAAAACAAATCAGTTTCATACTTTAAAAATTATTTTAGTAAGATTTCATAAACGTAATAAAAATGTTTTAGAAAGTTAGTTTAGTTTTAATTATTAATTATTAATTAATTAAGTGTGGTAATTAATAATTAATTAAGTATTAAATAAGGTTCATTAATCTTAATTAAATAAAGATTAATACTAGTTAATTATCCTTTTAAAGTAAGATTAACTTTTAATAAATTATGAATTAAGTATAAGATTTATTTTTAATTAATTATTAATCAAATATAGGGTCAATTATTTATTTATTTAATTAATCAAGTGCTTAATTACTTTTAATTATAAATTAATTACAGTTTGAATTTAAATAATTATTTATTAAAGGTTTAATTTATTATTTAAGTTTTAATTAAAAGATAAATATAATTAATTAAGATTAATTAATAAAGGTTTTAAATAATTATTTAATTATTAATACATAATTAATTAAGGGTTTAATTTATAAATTATTTATTTATTAGAGGTTTGATTATTTATTAATTTATAAAATAAAAATTAGTTATGATTTAATAAGATTTTAACTTGTAATTAATCATTTTATGGAGTTTTCAGTTTTTAATCCTTATTTTCCAAAAATCAAATTGTTTTAAGGTACTTCTTTTTTCAAAGATGGTTTTGAACACAAAGGATTCAATGTTAATATCATTAAGTTGGCAGACAACTGTGAAAAAGTTATGTAAATGGTTTGATTGTGTGGATATGTGTTAGTAGAATAAACCCCCGTTCTGCTAATGTAATTATTTATTGCGTAGACATCTGTTAGTGGAATAAATTCCTATAATATAGTTGTTTATTAAGTGGACACGTGTTAGGAGAACAAATCCTCGTTTTGTTATAAGTTGATTGTTTGGACATCTAATAGCGGAATAAATCATCCTTTTGCTATAATGTAATTGTTGTTTGTGTGGACATGTGTTTTAGAAGAATAAATTCACGTTCCGCTATAAACCGATTGAATTGTTTGGACATATATTAAGTAGGACAAATCACCATCCCACTATTATGTTATTTGGACATGTATATGCCAATATGTTTATATGGACATGTTATTCCCTATTTTGGATATGATTTGAATTTAAATACCCGTTGACCTATGTAAATAACTATTAAGTGAATTGAAATTCAAATTAAAATTGAATGGCAACTTAAGTTAGTACCATTGGGATTACTAAGCCTCTTCTGATTTTATAAAATAGGTTTTGAGTTAGCTTAAGTTATTTAACCAAGTAGAGTTTTAAAGTTTATAAATGATTTTCAATTTGTACTATTTTTAATAAAGGTATTTATAAGTAATAACTTGTTTAGAAAGGAATTTTTATTAATAAAAGGGTTTTCGAACAGTGTTTTACAAATGATATTTTATATCGATATTTTATAAAAGGATTTGTTAAAGGAGATATATTTTGGAAGTGGTGTGAACTTGGAAAATAAGATGGGTTTTAAATGATTTTAGAAAAGTGGTTTATAAATGGTTAAGTGATTTGAAAAGGGAAGTTTTATAAATGGTTTGAGATTTATAAAAGAGTATTTTTCTAAATTAAAATTGGGAATTTCTAAAGAAGCATTATAAATAGATTTGGAGATGGTTATGAAATAAAGAGATTTTGGAAAGAAATGGTTAATTTTTATGTCATAATTCGAGGGGCGGGAATTGCCTATCATGTACTATAGATAGTGACACAACCATTGCGTAAACTGTGATTCATGATTGATATTAAATGGTACTTTCCATATCTATTTATTAAAGTTTCAAGTATTTTTGAAAGGATTGTGAATATACTATTTTCGATGAGATAAGTATATGAATAATTTGATAAATATTCCATAAAGAGATTCTAATTAATGGGAATTTAATTAAACAAGGCTTAATGGTTTCCATGGAAAATGTGATCTCTATTGGGTTATTTGATAGTTAAATAACCGACTATCAAAATTTGGCCTAAATACGTAATCCTTCGTAATTTTGGTGGTAGGGAAGCAATTTCCTACTTAACGCTAAAGGATTTTAACTCTGGAAATATCTAAGGGAAACATGGGAATCATATGGTACAGTTATCATCGGTGGTGCTATATTGTGCATATAAACTTGTTTGTTCTTCTTGCACAAATGATAAGGAGATCCATCCACTTAAACGGTAAGGGGGTGAATCCCACTCTTATGTATTGTCTAATTATTTCTTAAAGAATCAGTATTGAGCAATCTGAAAATCGACGATTGGTTTTTTGGGCGCCCGGTAAGTGGGGAGTGTACTCGTAAGAGATGACTCGTACCAAACCACTCCAACAACCATATATGGTTCTATCAAGGAGTTTTGTGATATATTGAGATGTTAGAATCCATGTGTGGTTCCAAAACCTGTTGGGGTATGGGAATACATGTGTGATTCCAAGTTCTATTTGTGATATACAAATCCATGTGTGATTCCAAGACCCGTTGGGGTATTGTAATCCATGTGGGATTTCATGATCTTTTTGATGGCAGTGTGTGAGCTAGAATGCTAGATGTAGCCTCACCAGTGGTAATGACTAAAAGAAGAGATGGGAGGCATGTCTAGTATGGCTGACAAACCCATAGAGTGCGGTTGGCTCCACTTAGATGTTATCTACAGTTGTTATGCATGTATGAGGTGATGTAGTCGGTCTTAGCGAGACCAACTATGTTTTTCCTATGGTACATCACTAGAGATGTATGCTACTTGAGAAGGATGTCTCTGATCCTCGTGCAGGAGGACCGTTTCTCAAAGTACCGCGAGCACCTTCATGGAATCCAACACAATTAGCGAACATGCTTTATCAGATTTTGATTATATACCTATTATCGTTGTGATGTATACTCACGAGCATCATAGCTACTTGATTATTATTATTTTCACCCTTAGACATTATTATAATATCACTGGATTTTTAAATATAAAAGATTTTGTTATCGTAAAGTAAAAACTTGTCTGTGTTTATAGGCAGCATGGTCTTACGAGATATGTAACGACCCGGCTTTTTCAACAGTTAATTTGTGATATTTAAAATGAATTTAAATAAGTAATTTGAAATATAATTTGTTTTCAATATGAAAAGTTGGTTTGATTAAATAAAAAGAACTCAGAATTTAAATATAACAATTAATTGAATAAATTAAATAGTGATTTACAATTGGGTAAATTATTTAAATCTGGAATTATAAGTTTGTTGAAAATATTTTAACGGCTTACAAAATTTATATTAATAATACTGAGAATAATAGGTGGATTCGAATTGAATTTAACTGCCGTTTGTTCAATTTTAATTTTACATTGTTTAATTGACGATTGAAAAAAGCCTTCCGAGGCACATTCTTGGATTGCGACGAAACCAGTTCCATTGGATACGTAATATTGAATTATTGCCGGATTTCAAATTTCGTAATTGTTGGAGTGATCGTATGATCGTACGGAATGTAAACGCAAAGAAAATAATTAATTAGAATTGAGATAGGTTGAGGTAATAACATGCATATATAAAATAATAAAAAAATAAGAAGGGTCCAGACAATCAAATAAAAGGGAAACCTTAGCCGAGCCATCTCTTGGAAGCCCTCTTTCTCTTTAAAAATTAAGAAAAACTAAATTCTGTTCACAATAATTACAGTTCAAAACAAAAATTTAAGTACAATGGCCGTTGATTTCTCGGCTTCAACTAAAATTCCATCATCAAGACGATTCGTTCGGAAAAAAAAAAACCTAACTCAAATCAACCGAAGAGAGCAAGGGAAGGGCGGGTCGCGTACAAAATTGGGTCAACGATGAGAAGATCGACAACGAGGTGGCACGAAGCATGAGGGTTTCGTTAGGCGGCGCGTCGCGAGTGAGTGTGGCGACTCGTTCGTGGCGGCGGCGAGTGTTTGGGGGCGGCTGCGGTGTCGAGGCTGAGGGGCACGCTTGTCTCGTGTTCTGTGGAGTGGAGTCGCGCGCGTGCAGGATGTATTGGTGGCGGCGACGACCCTAAGGGCTTGGGTAATTCTTTTTTTCTTCTTCCAGTTAATTTTATTATCAATATATATATATATATATATATATATATATATATAAAGAAGAGAAAGTTTTGTTTTAAAAATTCAAATTGTATATATAACTTCTGTTAGGAAAATATATAGATGTGTTTATAGTCAAATTTAGATTTTTAAATTTACAGCAAGTTAGGTTTTGATTTTTGGAAAAAAAATTACTGTTAAATAGTTTTAGATCTTAAAATTTATCCTAGTTTAATTTAAAAATAAGTGTATAAAAGAAGGTAATTTTACAGTAAAGTTAATATCTTTTCTGTTTTAAAATTTAATTTTATGTTAAGGAGATGAATTTATTTCTTTAGAATAAAAGTATATATATAGTTAGGCAAGGCAGAAATTTTATATATATATATGAGGGACTCTGAAAACAATATAAAGATTAGATTTTTACAATGAATACAAGTCATTTTGGTACAAGTAATTATAAAGAAGAAACTAAAATAATTTTTGTTGAAATAAATCATTAGTTGAAATTAAATTATTTGAGTTAAATAATAAATTTATTTAAATGATAAATTTATTATTCGATTGTTCGAAAATTAATAAATTCATCAAATTGTTATCCATGGTCTAAAAGTCGAGAAACTAGATCGAGAAAAAAACAGGGCAATATTGGAATGGATTGCAACTTAAAAGCAAAGGTGAGATTTTCTCACTCATTTGGATGCCCTAAATTAAATTTAAATGTGAAATTTAAATTATTGGATGTGTTTGATTGATTGATAATAATTTGTTCACTGGTTAATATCATCACCCATATACTGAGATATCCATTTGAAAGTGGAATTGATATGTTACTGTGCTAACATTTGTGGATGCAGGGAAGCAGGTTGGAGAGATCCAACAGGATTCCTCAAAATATTTATTTATTTATTATATATGTATGTTGTTATATGACGGGTTGGGTGGACTGATATGGATTTATATAAAAATTGAGTAATTAACTGTAAATTACATTGGAAGTTAAAATTTGGATAAAATGCTATAATTTATTTTAATTAGAGGTAGTTAAATGGAACTTGAAGAGAAATATTTAATTAAGAAGTTTGGATTTTCTTATACTTGAAAATTTAAGAAAAGATAAAAGTTATTTAATTGGTTGAAGTTAAGGTTAACTTATATATTGACAACTCGAAGGAATATTGTGAATCAATAAATGGAATTCAAGTAAAATGAAGTTCTATTAAGGAAATGAAAAGAAAATTTATTAAGGAATAAAATGAAATTTTTATTAAGAAACAATATGAATCGTATTGAAGAATAAATTTTAAAGGTAAGATTATAAATAAAATTGTTTTTATAAATAAAAGAACAACTCAGGGAAGTTATAGAATTTATAACGAAGTTTATAAATGAAAAGGAAAGAAACCGGTAAATATGGGAAGAGATAAGTCAAGGAGAACTTATATGGAATTATAAATTTGTTTGAAACGGAAATAATAGAATATTTCCGAAAGTGAGAAGTGTGAATTTGGACAAGAAGGATTCATAGATGAATATTGGATTTCCTAAATTATAAAGTTATTTTAAAAGGGATATTTTTTAAAAAATTACGATACCATATAGTTTTTATAAATCATTTTTGAATTTAAAATATTTCAAATTAGTTATTTTTGAAGGCTTAGCAATTATTTGGAATAAACTCTAATTTTCTAAAACCCTCTTTGAAGCTTATAAATATCTAGATATAAATTTTAATATTTAATATTACTTCTTTATTAAATCTAAATGCTTTCAAATGCTTGTAGAATCCAATTAATAATCCTCTTGTGTTGATAAGTGAGTTAGTTATTAAACGGAATAAGATTTAGGAGAAATCTTATTTAATGGAGAAAGTGAATTTGTGAGTTTATAAGCAAAGTATAAATTGATTTTTGAGAAAGGAATGAGAAAATAAGAAATATTTTCAAAGGTTAAATCAAATTGAGTGTGTATGAGAAATCAGTTGAGTGATTTCATGGAAATAAAAAGGACCGTGAAAATAGATTCAAATGGGTTAAATGGGAATATTATCTGTATGATATTGAGATAAATAATTGTGGAAATTATTTGATGGTTGCTTGTGTATAATTAATTGATAGTTAAATAATCGACTATCAATATTGGACAATGCGCTGATCGTTTTGAAGAGTCCGGGATCGGATTTAATTATCTGAAAACCACTTCGATCCTGTTTGAACGATTACGAATGAAGACCGTGAAGAGTTGAAGACGGTGATTCGGTTTGTCCAAACCCAGGGCAACTTGTATGGATTGAATGCTTTCAGAACATTGTCAGGTGGACGATGAGCATTCTAAGTGATGGTTCTTGAAAGGTAACGCTTAACCTCAAGCCTCATCAACCGGGAATGGCTAAAACAGGGGAGGTGCAGCAAGGTTAGGTGGGTCATGCCCAAGCAGGACAAGATTTTCCCCTGTCTAGATGTCCCTTTTTATTCGGCTTAGTGGGTGGTTGGTCGCGCCAACCATGGGGTTATCTTGTTCGGGACTGTTCAGTAAGGAATGGTTCCGGCCTTGTGATGCAGGGGAGCGGGCATACTCCTCGGTACTCTGATCTAGGCCAGGTACTGTGACGGGCGGTACCCCAGTAGCCCAGCCATTGATGGAAATCCATTCTCCCTACGAGCCTTGTACGAGTTTTGTTTGTATTACCCACTCTGCGGCTAGTAGCTGAAATTTATTGAATGTAACAATTTCGGCTATTTTATAAGTATTTGTGTATAGACCCTATTATAATATCAGAGGATTTCTAAAAAATTGTTTTAGCTATCATAAGGTAAAAACCCGACATGTTTATTTGTGGCGTGGTCTTACGAGATGCTTTTGTTTTCAAAGGATTTTCGAAACTTTAATAATCCAATTGAGTGTGATTTTCTCATGCTGGTATTCCAGACTGACTCGGGTGTTTTTTTATATGATGCTCGGGTCAGACCGAGTTAAACAGGATTCAGGATTATATGCTGGAGCTCAGGAGACGAGCTAGAGACAGAGCGTATTTACGTATTTGTCTATTATCTCCGCTGTGTATGGACATGTATGATTGATTGATGTACTCTGATGATGGTATGTATATACATGTTACAGTACAGATTTCTTGTATTTAAAACTGTATTCTATATATTATATTTTATTCCGCTGCGATGTGAGATTCTGATGTTGTTTTTGTTCTTCTTCTTCTACCTCTTTCTTCCTTTACCCGAAGACTCGTACATTTGTGCCACTCTGAACTGAACTGTGGTGGAATTTGGTTAGTTCAAAGGGGTATGGATTTGCGGGTCGTTACACTTGGTATCAGAGCTGAAAGGTTAAGCGAGAACCTTGGCTCTGGTGGGGAAATTACTCAATAGAAATAGAGTCAATGGTACTCTAGAATGAGTTTGAGCGTATTAATAGATATGAGTGCGTATTTGTTAGTTAATATAAAAATGGTTTTATATTGCGTTGATTGATTTATTGAGTGGTATATGAACCTTCGTCGGCACAGCCTCGAAAACTGTATCGAAGGGGTTTCTAAACACTTAAATAGAGCAATTCGACACAATATTGTTTTCAAAAGCGGGTGAATGAAATAATTCATCCAAATTATATTTTGATATAAAAGAAAATATTTTCTGAAATTATTATTATAACTTGGATGTTTGGATGCTATATTTAGATAAATGAGATAATTAAATGTAAAATAGTTATATAATCAAGGAAAACATAAAATGTTGAATTTTGGAATTAAAACTTAAAGTGAAAAGTTAAAGATGGAAATTTAACTTGGATTAAAATTTGAAATTTGAAATTTAATTAATGATTTGGAAGAAATAAATTAGTAGATTTTAAATGAAGTTGAGAAATAAAACTTAAAGTAGATTGAAATTAATGTAAGTTATGTGAATGGAAATTATGTGAATGGAAGTAAATTGAATTAAACTGAGAATAAAATTCAGTTGTATTTGATTTAAGTTGTAATTGGAATTAAAAATGGAATTTAGTGATGAAACCTGAGTTATAAATAGAAATTCCATTGAGTGGTAAGTAAATTAAATATGAATTGAAATTGTTTTGGAATTGGACTAAAGTAAAGGTAATTTGAAGTTACAAATTAGATCCAAATCAAGAATGGATGGAATAAATTGGCCTTGAATATTATCTTAACAAATTTAGATTGGTTAATTAAATCACATGGGATTTGATCTAGATGAGTATCAAATCAATTGCAATGAATTTAAGTACGAAGTTGCAATAATTAAATAAACTTAAGATTTAAAATTTATGGAAAGGTGATTTCGATGAAAGTGGAAGTTCATTGAATAAAATGGATTGGTAAAGTACCTTAAACTTTGGATGTGATTGGATAGTGAATAGAAAATTTAATTGGATTGAGAACTTTGTTTGTACTGGAATTATCTTAAGCTAGGGTAATATTAGAATTTGAATGAAGATGAATTAAATTGAGATGTAGATGGTATTGTAATAAAACTCTCACTTGAGTAAAATTCATAAAAATGAAATGAGGTTGAATTTAATATAAGCTAAGTGAAATTTGAATAAATAAGACTTCGATAGCTTATAAAAGAATTGAGAAGCGTTGAAATAAAATATATACTTGGCTAAGTAAAAATGTATAAACCCGAATTAAAATAAAATGGGAATTGTGTTAACTGTAAATAAATGGAAGTGTGAAGATAAGTAAGAAGTGGACTTATAAAATTTAGATGGAATAAATAAGTCAAATAGAATTGTTTGAATCTGGGAGATGAATAGAAATCCAAACCTGAATTTCAAAATAGAATTGAACCAAAGAAATTTAAATGAAGAGATTTTTGAAGCTAAAAATCAAATATTGAATTATAAATTGGGAATAAACTAATTTGGGATAAATTAGTAACCTGAATATGTGAATAAACTTTGAATTGGTTAAATAAAAATTGAATGGTAAATTAATAAAATTGGGTTGTGGATTTAAGTGAATGGTAGAAAGAGAACTTGAGCTATATATCTAAAATTCAATTTGGATTGGTTGGTAAATAAATGAAATTGGATTAAATATAATGGTTAGAAGTGCAAACAAAATCCAATTGAGAATAAATAAAGTGAAAATGGTCTTGTAATAAGTTAAATAAGTTCGAGGATGAATCGAACATGGGAATTGAAATTTTTAAATGAAATAATTAATTGAGTTAAGAAGTAAATGAAAGAGATTTGATTTGAATAAAATCAAATTAAATTGAAAAAGAATTTATGGGCAAAAGAAATAAACTTAAGTTATGAAATTAAATAATTTGAAGCAAATTAAATTAAGTCTAAAATTAAATGAGGCATGACTTATATAAATTTGGGACATGATTGTTAAATTTTAAGCATTGAAGTTGTCGAGCTTAATAAAAATGGTGTTGAATAAAATCAATGCAAAGATGTGATTTAAAAATAAATTAGAATGGAATGAAATTTCATATAACTTGAGTTGGAATCAATTTAAACAGTTGTAAAACTAAAGAAATTGTTTGTTTGAATGAATATTGGCAAATTTGCATGAAATAATTGTTGTTGTCGTAAACATGATTAAATAAAGTTCTTTGGAATAATAGAAGTCAATAAACTTGATTTTTGAATAAATTGCTATGAATACAAAATAGTTCGGATTAAGAATGAAGAAAAGAATGATATTGAAAATCATTCCGAATCGAATATGATGTTATAAATTGGGTAAAAGCAATTGGATTTAGTTGGAACCTTATCAATTGTTTATACAAACTGCTTGTATACATTGTTTATAAAATCTGGTTTTGAAGTGATAACAAGCAGAAATTGATTTTTGAAATCAATTAAATTGAAAATGGGTTTGTTTGGACATAATTATAAATTGGAAATAAGTAAATGTGTTGTAACTTACTTAAAGTTGGATGCAAACGGTGTTTGTGTCAGTTATAAACAAATGAAACTAGTTTGGAAACTATATAAATTTGTTATGAAGTTATTTGTATTGCATTGCTTATGATATTTATTGTTGTAGCTGTTTAAATGAATGCAATGTTATAAATTTCATACATATGTTACTTATGGGTTTAAATTGAGTAAGTACAGGTACCAGAAGACTGTATAGCGAGGTTTTGGATGCACATATGCTAAAATAAATTAAGCCGCTTGCTTAAAATGCTAAATAAGGTACGCCTACGCAATATAAAGTAGGAAATATGAACTGTTTTTGGTTTTTCCAACCGTGTGGGTCGATGTATATATATTTATATCTATTGTCAAATTGCAAAAGCTCCTCCGTACAAAAGGGACTCTGCCAAAAAATTTCAGAAATTTTGGGAGTTAGAATTTTTTTTGAAGTTTTGAAAATTTTGTTAACAACAAATGTTTTCAAATTGGAAATTGAAATAATTAGAGAAAGAAACTAATTTGAAATAATGACATGAATTTATTATAAATGAAAAATAGAATTTAAATATTCGGAATTAAAGAGAGATTGAATTCATATGGAAATGGAAGAATCAATTGAATAAGAACGAATACAAACTAAAGTGGTAAGATGAAAATAAATATAAGAAACAAATAAAATGCTTATACTAACTTGAGTAAGGAAAAATGCATTCTCAATTGGGAATTGATATTTCAAATATAATCTAAGGAAATATTTGAATGAATAGATATTGACATTTGTAGGGAGTCGATAAAATGTTTTGTATATTGTGATTGGATATATTGCTGTGTAAGATATGCAGGTAATATAAAGATTAAGAGAATTGAGTTTGGTTTCAAAGATAAAATTGAAATGCTCGACAAAAAGGTATGTGTTTAAGTTTATATATGGAAATTGATTGGGATTTTGATTGAGCCGCTTGGCTTTTTGTTTTCTTTTGAGTTTTTGAGAGGCCGTAGAGCCATTTTGTAGTTGTACCGAGCTAGCCGCGCAAAGGAGACGCTGGCCAAATTTTTCGGGAATTTAGGGTGTTAGAAAAATTTTGAGTAATTTTGATAATTCAAAATTTGAGTTTAAATTGAAAACTTGAATGGTTAAACAAATAGTATAGATTGAAACTTGGGACAAATTTGGAAGTTAATAAGAAGGGTAATGCATCTTTTATTAAAAAGATAGTTAATAGGATGTTGAATAGTTGGTTGTGGAGTAATAGTAATGGGTATGAGACCATTCTTCCTAACTAGTAATTTCGGGGACGAAATTCTTTTAAGGGGGGAGGAATGTAACGACCCGGCTTTTTCAACAGTTAATTTGTGATATTTAAAATAAATTTAAATAAGTAATTTGAAATATAATTTGTTTTCAATATGAAAAGTTGGTTTGATTAAATAAAAAGAACTCAGAATTTAAATATAACAATTAATTGAATAAATTAAATAGTGATTTACAATTGGGTAAATTATTCAAATCTGGAATTATAAGTTTGTTGAAAATATTTTAACAGCTTATAAAATTTATATTAATAATACTGAGAATAATAGGTGGATTGGAATTGAATTTAACTGCCGTTTGTTCAATTTTAATTTTACATTGTTTAATTGACGATTGAAAATATCCTTCCGAGGCACAGTCTCCGGTTGCGACGAAACCAGTTCCATTGGATCCGTAATATTGAATTATTGCCGGATTTCAAATTTCGTAATTGTTGGAGTGATCGTATGATCGTACGGAATGTAAACGCGTAGAAAATAATTAAATATAATTGAGATAGGTTGAGGTAATAACATGTATATATAAAATAATAATAAAATAAGAAGGGTCCAGACAGTCAAATAAAAGGGAAACCTTAGCCGAGCCTTCACTTGGAAGCCCCCTTTCTCTTTAAAAATTAAGAAAAACTAAATTCTGTTCACAATAATCACAGTTCAAAACAAAAATTTAAGTACAATGGCCGCTGATTTCTCGGCTTCAATTAAAATTCCATCATCAAGACGATTCATTCGAAAAAAAAACCTAACTCAAATCAACCGAAGAGAACAAGGGAAGGGCGGGTCGCGTGCAAAATTGGGTCAACGATGAGAAGATCGACATCGAGGTGGCACGAAGCGTGAGGGTTTCGTTAGGCGGCGCGTCGCGAGTGAGTGTGGCGACTCGTTCGTGGCGGCGGCGAGTGTTTGGGGGCGGCTGCGGTGTCGAGGCTGAGGGGCGCGCTTGTCTCGTGTTCTATGGAGTGGAGTCGCGCGCGTGCAGGATGTATTGGTGGCGGCGACGACCCTGAGTGCTTGGGTAATTCTTTTTTTCTTCTTCCAGTTAATTTTATTATCAATATATATATATATATATATATATATAAAGAAGAGAAAGTTTTGTTTTAAAAATTAAAATTGTATATATAACTTCTGTTAGGAAAATATATAGATGTGTTTATAGTCAAATTTAGATTTTTAAATTTACAGTAAGTTAGGTTTTGATTTTTGGAAAAAAAATTACTGTTAAATAGTTTTAGATCTTAAAATTTATCCTAGTTTAATTTAAAAATAGGTGTATAAAAGAAGGTAATTTTACAGTAAAGTTAATATCTTTTCTGTTTTAAAATTTAGTTTTATGTTAAGGAGATGAATTTATTTCTTTAGAATAAAAGTATATATATAGTTAGGCAAGGCAGAAATTTTATATATATATGGGGGACTCTGAAAACAATATAAAGATTAGATTTTTACACTGAATACAAGTCATTTTGGTACAAGTAATTACAAAAAAGAAACTAAAATAATTTTTGTTGAAATAAATCATTAGTTGAAATTAAATTATTTGAGTTAAAGAATAAATTTATTTAAATGATAAATTTATTATTCGATTGTTCGAAAATTAATAAATTCATCAAATTGTTATCCAAGGTTTAAAAGTCGAGAAACTAGATCGAGAAAAAACAAGGCAATATAGGAATGGATTGCAACTTAAAAGCAAAGGTGATATTTTCTCACTCATTTGGATGCCCTAAATTAAATTTAAATGTGAAATTTAAATTATTGGATGTGTTTGATTGATTGATAATAATTTGTTCACTGGTTAATATCATCACCCATATACTGAGATATCCATTTGAAAGTGGAATTGATATGTTACTGTGCTAACATTAGTGGATGCAGGGAAGCAGGTTGGAGGGATCCAATAGGATTCCTCAAAATATTTATTTATTTATTATATATGTATGTTGTTATATGACAGGTTGGGTGGACTAATATGGATTTATATATAAATTGAGTAATTAACTGTAAATTACATTGGAAGTTAAAATTTGTATAAAATGCTATAATTTATTTTAATTAGAGGTAGTTAAATGGAACTTGAAGAGAAATATTTAATTGAGAAGTTTGGATTTTCTTATACTTGAAAATTTAAGAAAAGATAAAAGTTATTTAATTGGTTGAAGTTAAGGTTAACTTATATATCGACAACTCGAAGGAATATTGTGAATCAATAAATGGAATTCAAGTAAAATGAAGTTCTATTAAGGAAATGAAAAGAAAATTTATTAAGGAATAAAATGAAATTTTTATTAAGAAACAATATGAATCGTATTGAAGAATAAATTTTAAAGGTAAGATTATAAATAAATTTGTTTTTATAAATAAAAGAACAACTCAGGGAAGTTATAGAATTTATAACGAAGTTTATAAATGAAAAGGAAAGAAACCCATAAATATGGGAAGAGATAAGTCAAGGAGAACTTATATGGAATTATAAATTTGTTTGAAACGGAAATAATAGAATATTTCCGAAAGTGAGAAGTGTGAATTTGGACAAGAGGGATTTATAGATGGATATTGGATTACCTAAATTATAAAGTTATTTTAAAAGGGATATTTTTTAAAAAATTACGATACTATATAGTTTTTATAAATCATTTTTGAATTTAAAATATTTCAAATTAGTTATTTTTGAAGGCTTAGCAATTATTTGGAATAATCTCTAATTTTCTAAAACCCGCTTTGAAGCTTATAAATATCTAGATATAAATTTTAATATTTAATATTACTTCTTTATTAAATCTAAATGTTTTCAAATGCTTTTAGATTCCAATTAATAATCCTCTTGTGTTGATAAGTGAGTTAGTTATTAAACGGAATAAGATTTAGGAGAAATCTTATTTAATGGAGAAAGTGAATTTGTGAGTTTATAAGCAAAGTATAAATTGATTTTTGAGAAAGGAATGAGAAAATAAGAAATATTTTAAAAGGTTAAATCAAATTGAGTGTGTATGAGAAATCAGTTGAGTGATTTCATGGAAATAAAAAGGACTGTGAAAATAGATTCAAATGGGTTAAATGGGAATATTATCTGTATGATATTGAGATAAATAATTGTGGAAATTATTTGATGGTTGCTTGTGTATAATTAATTGACAGTTAAATAACCGACTATCAATATTGGACAATGCGCTGATCGTTTCGAAGAGTCCGGGATCGGATTTAATTATCCGAAAACCACTTCGATCCCGTTTGAACGATTACGAATGAAGACCGTGAAGAGTTGAAGACGGTGATTCGGTTTGTCCAAACCCAGGGCAACTTGTATGGATTGAATGCTTTTAGAACATCGTCAGGTGGACGATGAGCATTCTAAGTGATGCGTTCTTGAAAGGTAACGCTTAACCTCAAGCCTCATCAACCGGGAATGGCTAAAACAGGGGAGGTGCAGCAAGGTTAGGTGGGTCATGCCCAAGCAGGACAAGATTTTCCCCTGTCTAGATGTCCCTTTTTATTCGTCTTAGTGGGTGGTTGGTCGCGCCAACCACGGGGTTATCTTGTTCGGGACTGCTCAGTAAGGAATGGTTCCGGCCTTGTGATGCAGGGGAGCAGGCGTACTCCTCGGTACTCTGATCTAGGCCAGGTACTGTGACAGGAGGTACCCCAGTAGCCCATCCATTGATGGAAATTCATTCTCCCTACGAGCCTTGTATGAGTTTTGTTTGTATTACCCACTCTGTGGCTAGTAGCTGGAATTTAATGAATGTAACAATTTCGGCTATTTTATAAGTATTTGTATATAGACCCTATTATAATATCACAGGATTTCTAAAAAATTGTTTTAGCTATCGTAAGGTAAAAACCCGACATGTTTATTTGTGGCGTGGTCTTACGAGATGCTTTTGTTTTCAAAGGATTTTCGAAACTTTAATAATCCAATTGAGTGTGATTTTCTCACGCTGGTATTCCAGACTGACTCGGGTGTTGTTTTATATGATGCTCGGGTCAGACCGAGTTAAACAGGATTCAGGATTATATGCTGGAGCTCAGGAGACGAGCTAGAGACAGAGCGTATTTACGTATTTGTCTATTATCTCCGCTGTGATGGACATGTATGATTGATTGATGTACTCTGATGATGGTATGTATATATATGTATACAGTACAGATTTCTTGTATTTAAAACTGTATTCTATATATTATATTTTATTCCGCTGCGATGTGAGATTCTGATGTTGTTTTTGTTCTTCTTCTTCTACCTCTTTCTTCTTTTACCCGAAGACTCGTACATTTGTGCCACTTTGAACTGAACTGTGGTGGAATTTGGTTAGTTCAAAGGGGTACGGATTTGCGGGTCGTTACAAGATACCTTTGCTTTTAAAAGTGTTTTAAACATAATAATTTAGTTGTTTGAGTTTACTTACACCAAATCCATTTCTGATCTGGAGTTTTATTTTCTTTCCCGAAAACTCTTGGGTGCACAAATTTCAATAGGCTACCAAGTGGTCCAGGTGTTTCCTTAATCCATCTTGGAGGAGCATGGAGTAGGAGGCTTCATTGATAGCTAGTTATGTATCTTATATTAGTTAGGTAGGGACATGCTGTTATAACTGCCCAAGAGTAGAATTGTATAAGTATGAATCTGATGTATTATTTTTGAAACGGCTTTGTAAAATATTATGTTGATTAATATATGTTATTCCATTGCATTATGAGATTCTCTGATTGTTTTTATTTCTTATATCTTCTATCTTCTTCTTCACCCCTAACGGCTAGTTTTTCCGACACTTAAATGCTCGTCACACAATACAGTGGACATATCAGTGTAGATTTTCGAGGTTCGAAAACCCTGGCTATTACATTTGGTATTGAGTGCAAGTTTAAGTGAGAACCTTGGCCCTAGTGGGGTAAACTCATATGAAATCGGGTAAGTAAGACCTTAGAATGAGTATGAGTGTATTATATATAAGAGCACATATTTGTTAGTGAATACAAAATGTTTCATATTGTGTTGATTTATCTGTTGAATGGTTTATGAATTTTGGTCGACACTGGAGCGCCACGGGGTTGATAGGGTTTCCTAAACACTTGAACAAGGAAAACTGACAAAGTATTGTTTTGAAATTGGGTAAACAAAATAATTTTACCTAGAAATATATTTTGTATATAAAGAATGATTTCAAAGATAGTATAATATTTTGAGGTATTGCTGTTAGGAGATAATAATATTCTACTATTATCAATTAGGATTTTGTTAGTCATGCTTGTCCAGTTGAGGTTTGGCTATCATTCATGTGTGTAGGTAGCTTCTCTATTTAGGATTTGGGTTGGGTAAGTAGCTATAGGGATAACATTAAAGTGAAACCTTGTGAATTAAGTTTCACTTTAAGGCGTTTGATTGATAATGTGGGGTTAAATTTGATTTAATAAAAGATGTTGTTATAAGCTATATATTTGAAATAAATATTTGGAAAATATTTTATAAAGTTCATTTATAAAAATGGTTTTATAGGAATGTATCTTGGACTAAAAAGAATTTAAGTTGAAACTTAAGAACTTATATCTCGGGGATTTTGGAAAATGTTTCATGGTTTTGAAAGATAATAATAGTGTTATTTGAAAGCAATTTGGTTCAAGAATTAAATTTTGGGAATGGAAATGTTAAGCAAGAAATGTTTTCTTTGAATTGGTTAGGGGAATGAGTCTTGATTGTTTTGTGATGATCCAAATAATCTTCTAAGTGACGATCAGACGTTTGCCTAGGCAAACGTTGTGGTGCATTTAGTAAATTATTCTCTTTATCATTGTACAATTGAAACAAGTTCAAACCCCAAATGAACCCAAAGCGAGTTGGTGATAAATGTTTCGTTGGAAATATAAGAAGCATTGTTTCAAAAATGGGGTTTGAAAATAAAAATAATATTCTTAAGTTAACTAGTTTGAGTGGCTTGAAAATAACTTAAAATCAGTGAAGTGATGTGTTCGGATGGTAAACACTTCTCTTGAGTGTTACCCTTCCTAAAAGTGGAGTGTTTGATACTGTTTGGTAGTACCTAGTTCCTTAGTATCATTTTGGAGTTACTCGAGCTATATATATATATATATATATATATATATATATATTCTATGATTAAAATATATTGTTTCAATTCAAAAAAGTTTTTTAAATAAGATCAGGTATTTGAATCTTAAATTTTCTTAGGAAAATAAATGCAAAATGGAATAGTTAAATCAAATAGGAGTACATACACTTAGAATGTAGTGCAGTAGTATCCAAGTGAACCTAAGTTTAGTTTTATGAAATATTTCATAAATAATTTAGTGGAAATATAATTGTTATTATGGGGAACCAATTAAAGAAGTGCGTAGTTTGGACATAGTTCATCTTCCATTTCCATGTAGTTTAATCTAAGACTCAAGTATATGGCTTTGATGTGTTTCATGCCATTTCAGATAAGAATCTATTACTTGATTTTTGACAGCGAGCATTGATGAGGATTTTTGGTGTAGGACCAATGTTTTCTACCATAGTTATAGCTATGTAAGGAGAACAAAGGTTCTAAATCAAGGAGCCTGATCGGAGTCCACACTAGAAAATCGGGTGAGCGTTACTAGTTTAGAAGAAAAGTTATGTATTCGAATAGAGAATGAATCAGACTTTGTAGATGAATGATCTATGTACATCATTCAAATTGATATACAGTGCTAAGTGTTTTCTAGGTTAGGTTGAGGTGTAATTTCGAGGTCGAAATTCTTTTAAGGGAATGTAACGACCCAGAATTTCATTACTTTGATTTGCGAATATTTAATTAATTTTAAATATTTAAATAATATATTTTATAATGAAAATAAACTCTTTTAAATAATAACTAATGATGGTAAAATCTTTTTCAAATTTTTATTACAAAAATATTTAGCTCGATGATAAACAAAAAATATGACCGGAAACTATTTTCCGAATTTTTGATGTTTCATCTTATAAAATTGTTTGAAATGTTGTGAGCCTTGTTTATATTTGAAATAATATTTAATTGGTTAATAATGTAAATTAGTTAGTGTATATGGTATATACATAGGTATATATACTTAAATATGTACATGTATATACTAAAAGACGCCTTAAGAGACATGATTTAACACTTTGACGACTTGAGTACAAACATGTTTTCTTTGACATGATGGGAGGAAAGGGACAAGGTGGAGGCTAAAATGGCATGTGTGGTGGAGGGTTTAGAGGTGGAAAAACAACGTGGAGAGTAGAAGTACAAGGGTAGTTTAGTAAGTTACCTTTTCTATTGCTTAAATAGCCTTTCAGTTCTTTAAATTTTCCTCCTCTTCCTTCAATCAAATTTTCCATATATTTGGACCAAATGGAGATTTTTTTAATAATCATGTAAATTTCAGTGGCTACAACTTTTATTTGTATGGGTTCCTCAAAATTTGAGATTATCTATGTCTAAATCTAATTACTTTGAGACACATTTTCGAACCTACATTTTCAAGTCCGAAAATACCTCTTCTTCTTTTGACCATATATCCCTTAAAAATAATCCAAGTTGAGTAAAAAATTTTTTTGAAATGATAGATAAAATAATTTCCAAGAACTTTCTTTCGACCTCTTTTCCAATCTCCAAGAGTAACATGGCCAAAAATCAATGGAAAAATGACTCACTTTCAAGTTGATTTTGTGGTTCTTCAAGCTTTGCAAATTCTAAAGTATTTCAAGTTTTCAAAAGAATTTTGCAAAATTTTGGTGAGTAAAATAATAACTTTTTGTGGAAAGATTAAACCTTTATTATGTTTCCTATTTGATTGTAGAATATATTATTTAGATGGTTGAATTTTCATGTGGTGTGGATGTACATATGTTGTTAATTTATGGTTTCGCGTAGATTTGTGAATCGAATGTTAAAGTGATGTTTTTAATTATAAACTTATGATCTTTGTCTTATGATTGGAATTTATATGGAAAGTAGTAAGTAAATTTAGTAAATGAAAAAGTTAGTGAGTAAGGTTGGCAATCGAAAGGTGTTTGTGTTTGACATAGCGATCCTTTAAGTTTTTTAAATTTGATTAGTTACTTTATTTTAAATTAAAATTTTCAAAAGTTTCTAACTTTTTTTGCTTATAACACTTTATATTAAGTTCATAAAGTAAGTTAAAGTTAAAAAGTAATGTTTTAAAAGACTATTTGAGATGTTAATCAAGTTGGGAAGTTATGGTATCCATAGCGATAGTCGTTATGAATGCTGTTTTGATAAAAGTCCGATTATTTTAAAAGAAATCAGTTTCATACTTTAAAAATTATTTTGGAAAGGTTTTATAAATTGAATAAAAATATTTTAGAAAATTAATTAAGGTTTAATAATTAATTATTAACTAATTAAGGTTGGTAATTAATAATTAATTAAGTATTAAAAAAGGTTAATTAATCTTAATTAAATAAAGGTTAGTACTAGTTAATTATCCTTTAAAAGTAAGATTAATTTTTAATTAATTATGAGTTACTTATAAGTTTTATTTTAACTAATTATGAATCAAATATAAGGTCAATTATTCGTTTATTTAATTAATCAAGCGTTTAATTATTCTTAATCATAAATTAATTAAGGTTTTAATTTAAAAAATTATTTATTAAAGGTCTAATTTATTATTTAAGTTTTAATTAAAAGATTATTTATTTATTTAATTAATTAATATTAATTAATAGTTAATTATTAATAAAGGTTTTAAAT
Organism: Allium cepa; assembly: GCA_030765085.1. Taxonomy (NCBI): domain Eukaryota; kingdom Viridiplantae; phylum Streptophyta; class Magnoliopsida; order Asparagales; family Amaryllidaceae; genus Allium; species Allium cepa. The sequence goes on from CM060945.1 coordinate 135,743,972, forward strand.
TATTATTTAATAATTAATAAAGGATTAATTATGGGTTTAATTTATAAAAATAAATTATTTATTAAAAGTTTAATTATTTATTAATTTATAATTAAATTAAGTTCAATTAAATAAAGATTAACTATGATTTAATTATAATGTAATTGTTATTTATGTGGACATGTGTTTTAGCTGAATAAATTCCCGTTCTGCTGTAAACCGATTGAATTGTTTGGACATATATTTAATAGGACAAATCACCATCCTGCTATTATGTTATTTGGACATGTATATGTCGGTGTTTATATTGACATGTTATTCCCTATTTTGGATAAAAATTTAATTTACATACATGTTGACTTATGTAAATAGATGCTAAGTGAATTGAAATTCAAATTGAAATTGGATGGTAACTTAAGTTAGTACCATTGGGATTGCTAAGCCTCTTTTGAATTTATAAAGTGAGTTTTTGAGTTAACTTAAATTCTTTAACCAAATTGAGTTTTAAAGTTTTTAAATGATTTTCAATTTATGCTATTGTTTAATAAAGGTATTTATAAGTAATAACTTTTTTATAAAGGAGCTCTTACTAAATAAAAGGGTTTTCCAAAAGTGTTTCACAAATGATATTTTATAAAAGGATTTGTTAAAGGATTTTTATTTTTGCAAGAGGTTTGAACTTAGAAAATAAGTTAGGTTATGAATGGTTTTAGAAAAGAGTTTATAAATTGTTTAGCGATTCGAAAAGGGAAGTTTTATAAATGGGTTAAAATTTATAAAAGAGTATTTTTCTAAATTATAATTTGGAACTTATAAAGAAGCTTTATAAATATATTTGAAGAGATTTGTGAAATAAAGAGATTTTGGAAAGAAATGGTTGATTTTTATGGCGTAATTCGAGGAGCAGAGATTGCCTACCATTTACTACGTTATCTCTAGGATAGCGGCGCAACTATTGCATAAACTGCGGTCCTTGATTGATATTGAATGGTACTTTCCATATCTATTTTTAAAAGTTTTCAAGTATTTTTGAAAGGAATGGTTTATGAATATACTTATTTTGGTGAGATTAGCATATGAATAATTTGATAAATATTCCGAAAAGAGATTCTAATTAATGGAAATTTAATTAAACGAGGCTTAGTGGTTTCCATCGGAAATTTGATCTCTGTTTGATTATTTGATAGTTAAATAACCGACTATTAAATCTTGGCCTAAATACGTAATCCTTCATAATTTTGATAGTAGGAAAGCAATTCCCTACTTAACACCAAAGTACTTTAACTCTGGAAATATCTAGGAGAAACACGGGAATTATATGGTACAGTTACTCTTGGTGGTGCTATACTGTATATACAAACTCTTTTGTTCTTCTAGGACAAATGATATGGAGATCCATCCACATGGAGATCCATCCACTTAAAGATTAGGAGGTGATCGCCGCTCTTATGTATTGTCTGATTATTTCAAAAAGAACCGGTACTGAGCATTCTGGAAATTGATAATTGGTTTTTGGGACGCCCGGTAAGTGAGGGAATGTACTCGTAAGAGATGACTCGTACAGTTCGTCGACCAAATTCTATCGGTTTAGAAAACCGTCAAACGAATTTAAATTTAAAAATAACCACAAGCGCACGGTGTACGAATGTAGCATGTGGCCAATACGGGTCGATCCGCAGGGAATTGATGATTTTAAAAATCTATTCAATCAAATTAACCAAGGTTGAAGAGAATGTTAAACTAGAAAAGAAGAAAAACAAGCAAAAGAAAATTGATAAAAATATGGGTGTTAAGACAATTTAGAGGCAATTTCCACTCTCTGGATCACATAAATCAACAAAATGAAGTTATGATCTCTCTTTTCTTGTCATTAGTGAATTAATTGATGTGCTTATCATAATTATGGTATATTTGTGCTATTAATTAGCTCAATATAAACCATCAAACTATAACACAACCACTAATACACTTTTAAATCTCATAAAATATGACAACAAAGTTGAAAGCAAAATCTATTTTAAGCATGGCCTATTAACTATTAATTAGAAATATAAGCCATCAAATTTTAATTTCAACAATCACTTCTTTGCCATAATCATATGTAAATGAAGAGGCAATTTGTGTTTTGTTTGTTTAAGCATAGCCTATTTGTTATGAACAACATAGACTATCAAATTCAAAGCTAAACAACACATTAAACCACTTCAATCATTCTCATTAAGCACAAAAGAGAGCATAAACATCAAATTAAGTTGAATCTACATGATTAGAGAGCTTCATTACCCCTAAATTGAAGGGGTTTAGCCTCTCATATTTGTTATCATATGAACAAATGTAGTTTTTAACATGAGAGAAAACGAAAAAGAAAAAGAAAAAGAAAGCAAGATAAAGAAAAACTATTATACTTGCATGAAAAATAAATCTACACTACAACATGAAAGTAAATAAGCATGAAAAGAAAAAGAACAATTATTGAAGTTGCATAAAAAAATTACACAAAGGAGAAATGGCTAAGTAGCCATGAAAAGGAATAAGTGAGCTTGGTTTTATTTTGAGCCTAAAACTAACTAAAGAGGGACTAACTAAGAGGAACTAAGTAAGAGGAAGGTTACATGAAACATTAGAGTTATTTATACATGCATGGAACCCTAATCCATAATTTGGGGAATGACCAAACTACCCTTGAGAAAGTGTGGAGGCCAAGCAATCATTAGCTTCTACTAATCATTATTTAAGTGTACATGAAGCCATTAATTCCGTAAGCATGTGCATTAGCCACTAATTTGTACATTAAGGTGGTGGGTAGGTGGGGTCCTCCATGATCTTCACTTTGAATTATTTCCATCTTCATTCCTTTATATTCATGTTGTGCATGCATGTGTCTTCATGAAACCACTCCTATTTGAGACCAAATTCCTACAAAAATATATGTAAATTTCCAATTAATTTTTTTCAAAGAAATGTATGCTCACAAATGACCGTTTTTCCCCTATATGAAGACGGATGTGGCAATTTGGAATTAATATGGATTTTTAGTTAAAACAAGTTAAAATACCCAATATGATCATTTATTTAATTTAAAAAGAATAAATATGGTGGTAAAAATATGCACATTTACGTGCACATCACGTACCATAACCACTTCAACAACCATATGCGGTTCTATGAAGGACTTTTGTGATATACTAAAATGTTAGAATCCATGTGTGGTTCCAAAACCAATTGGGCTATGAGAATCCATGTGTGCTTTCAAGATCTATTTGAGATATGGGAATCCATATATGATTCCAATGCTCGTTGGGGTTTTGGAATCCATGTGGGATTCCATGATCTATTTTGATTGTGATACGTTAGTTGGAATGCCATACACAGCCACACCAGCGGTTTTGACTAAAACCGGAGATATGATGCATGGCCAGTAGGGTTGGCTAACCCATAGGGTGTAGTCAGCTCGGCCTAGACGTTACCTATAGTTAATGTGCATGCATGGTATGTCACTAGAGATGTTTGCTACTTCGGAAGGATATCTTTGATCCTTATGCAGGAGGACCATTTCTCAAAGTACCGAGAGCACCTCTATTTTATTTTACATAATTAGCGAATGCACTTTATTGGTTTTTTATTATATATCTATTATTGTTGTGATGTACACTCACGAGCATCACAACTACTTGATTATTATTATTTTCACCCTTAGACGTTATTATAATATCGTTGGATTTTCTAATATAAAAGTTTTGGTTATCAAAAGGTAAAAACCCATTTGTGTTTCTTTGCAGCGTGGTCTTACGAGATACCTTTGATCTTAAAGGGGTTCTAAAAATAATAATTTAGTTGTTTGAGCTTACTCACACCGGACCATGTCTGACCTAGAGTTTTATTTTATTTCCCTAAAACTCTTGGGTGCTTAAATTTTTATTGGCAGCTAAGTAGTTCAGGGTTTTCCTTAGATGCATCTTGGAGGAGCTTGGAGCAGGAGGCTTCATCGATAGCTAGTTATTATCTTATTTTCGCTGTATTATATATATCTTGTATCAGTTGGATAGGGAGGGGCTGTTATAACTGTCAAGGGGTAGAATTGTATTAGTGTGACTCTAATGTATCATTTTTGAAATGATTTTGTAAAGTATTATGTTGATTAATATATTTTATTCATTTGCGTAATGAGATTCTATGATTGTTTTTGTTTCTTCTATCTTCTATCTTCTTCTTTAACCCTTAATGATCGGTTTTTCTAGGACTTAAATTTTCGACACACAATACTGTGGACGTATTAGTGTCAATTTTCGAGGGTCGAAAACCCTGGCCGTTACACGGGAGGTGTGGCAAGCTGCAATGCTTGATGTAGGCTACAGGCTGCAAAGTTGGTTCTCGGAAGTTTAGTGTGGTGATGATGGTGGCTATCGGGGGACTGAGCGTGGTGGTTTTGGTTAAGGGCTGAAGCAACGGCTCGAGCATTTATTGGGTGAGTTACTTTTATAACTCACAACTATAGTCAAGATTTTCCATTTCTTTGATTTTCACTGATTATTGGATATGGATTTAATTTGTTGAAATAGTATTACTAATCCTTTATTAATCATTAATGTGATGAGCTATTAGTTGATTGTTGAATGCACTGCACAATGAATGGATATTTGTAAATAATCGGAAACAACACTTGATAATGATCCAAAGGGTGTAATGAATTAAAATGTAAAGTTTTAGCTGAAATAAAAACATTTTGAATAAACGATGAATTTTTCGGTTGAGTTTACTTAATAACATCAATGATAAAAAAAGATTTAAAGTGGAATATTTTTGATAATTGTGTGAAAATAAATTATACAGGGAAAACGATGATTTTTTGGTTTTTTTAATTAATTGGACTTTTGAATATAATATCATTTATTTATAACTATGAAATAATATGTTTGAATTATTTTTAAAAAAGGACTTATAATTTATATATTTTTTAAAGTGAGGACTTTATTTTTATGAAATTTGATTAAATGGGAAACTTTATGAAATAATATTCAGAAATTATAATAAGATGAATTTGATTTATTTATTGTATGGAAATTATTAATAATATATTTATAATATATTTGGTTAAGAATAATTATGGAAGTTATATATATTGTATTTGGTTATTTCTAAATAAAGGGAAATTGTTTTAAAAATCTTTTAGAAATATACACACACATATGTATGTATGTATATGTATGTATGTATGTATATAAGTATGTATATATGTATATATACATATAAAGATGTTTGAATTGAATTATTATGGAAAGAAATATTTTTAGATTTTATATATAAATTACTTTAAATCGAAATTTAGGTACCAAATATCTCAAAGGATTTATATAGAATAGACCTTTAGTTCGATGAATTACTTTTCGATAATAGTCTATAAATCCCACTGCCCTAGATTTGATTAAAAGGATTAGGGTGTGTAGTGTGTTGATAGGCTCCATAATGGAATATGTGATTGAGATACATAATGATACCATACCTTATTGTGTGCTGATAGTTGATTTCCTTTTGTGTTATAGATGTGTTGGAGGATGATGATTGGACATTAGGTTGATTCAGACATTATGTTATAGTTCTTTTGATGGGTGTTACAATTGATGTTTGGATGTATGGATGTCTTATTTAACCTATGTGATGTGTTTGTTTGTTTTAATGTTCGATGATTTATGTATGGTGTTGTATATGTGATATACTTGATATGTTACACCCATTTATGAGATATGTTCGCCAGTTATTATTATATATTGACATTTACATTCTAGACACAGTCTAACCCATTGTTATTTATATAATACTCGGGTCATCCCGAGACATTTCAGGTTCAGGGAAAAGCGACTAGCTTGTGAATGTTGGGCATAGTTGGAGGCTAGTTTGATAGTTGATCAGTGTATCATTATGTATTTATGTAGCCTCATGTATGTTGATGATGTTGAGATGTATGTATTGGACACATGAGTTGTAGATTTTGAGAGATAGTCGGCATTCGTCTTTTTGTATACCCACTAAGACTAGTATAATGTATTATATTTTTTCACTGTGTTATGACTCTATGTTCTCTATTATTTATTTTCTATTGTATTTCTCTATCATGGAAACACACGTGTTTGTTGATTTGTATCAACATCGATTATGTGGAGACAAGTTGTTTATGATTTTTGAAATACGAACTGGCACTAGCCCAAGGGAATATTCACGTGTGATAGCCTAATATCGCCTCATTCTTCGTATTGTCAGACAATAATACTCTTTATAGTGTGTGTATTTATTTTCATTAATTAAAAACCTTACTCTTTACCAATTAATTACGCAATCAACTTGTAATTGATTGGTATTAAGCTTTTCAAGTTCAAATCGGACTTGCCCTTTATTCTTTGCTAATAAAGAGACAGAGTACCTTACCTTTCCAATAAAATAACTCTTTACTTTCATGCATATATTATTATATTTACTTTTCAATGTATATGACATTAAATGCAATCTAATCTGAAAATTCATACCGGACGTCTGAAAAAGCTGTTAGACATATGGATTTCGGTAAAACTCAACCCGAGAGCAACTAGTTCAAATTTGACTCGATTCAAATGTTTGAATCCATTTTTGGATGTCTGAAATTGAAGTCAGATGTTTGAAAATTGGAGCTAGACATCTGAATGCCTATAAAATGTTTTTTTTATATCAGGTGAAGGTCAAACGTCTGAATTATTCAAGAAAGCACGAGTTGAACCTAGATCTAGTGCAAGCTAAGTAGGAAAACTAAGGGACTTGCATTCCTCTTTATTGACTACTAGATGTTCCCATAGCTTCATGATGCAGGTGCAACAAGCAGTATCCCTTTATGGTTGGTAGAATGTAATTTAATAGGGTGGTCTTTAGTAGCACAATTAGAAGCTCTTATTGTTCCTAAGGTATCCTAGTCACATGCTAAACATGTAAAATCGGGGAATGGAAGCGAAGGCATTCGCAATAGTAGGGTTACACGGTAGGGCGATCGCTTGACCTATGGGGAAATCACTATAGTGATTATTATGAATCCTTCAAGTTGAAAGATAAAGTGCATAAAACACGTTTATTATTGAGATGATGACACGAATGTATGTGTAGGCCATAAATTATCGAGGTGGTATACTCGGCGCGAGTAAGGGTATTGCGATGTTCGCTTAATGTGTAAGTGCGGCATACGTTGTTTGTCGTTGGGGATGTTAACCCAACGTTGGTTAAAAAGTCAATCAACTGGATTCACATACAAGGAATTGATCTAAAATTGTTAGATGTGGGTTGTTCAACCCTTGATTAGAAATTTTTGTAAGTTGCTTATGGTTGTAGGTGTAATGAAATTATACCCTTGATTTGTAAAATAAATAACCTCCTATATATATCAAATTAACATAAATGGGCATCTTCATGTAGGTTAGAAATGAAGTTAATTGCTTATGAACATCAAAAGCTAGTAATATAATTCATTCACCGGACTTTGTCCGACCCACTCTTTTTTCCCCTTTCATATCAACTACAGAAGGATAGGTCAACAAGTGATTTGGCTCAGATATAATGCGTTGAGCAGGGGATTTGGTTTCTGGGGTTATGTCTATTTATTGTTAATCTTCATGCACTCTATTTAGTATTATGTTATTCCTATTTGTCAAACTCTATGTACTACTGTTTAGAGATATTGTTGTATGGACCACGTTATTGAGACTATTGTCTAATCTGGATTAGTTTTAGTATTTATATTTTATTTCCTAATGCAGTGACATCTAAAAATGTAGAATGCTTTAAACTTTATATTAGTCTCTGTATCATTTAATGTTCTAGAACCCCGATGACTCGTACTTCTTGCACGATGAGAGTTCGAAAGTGAATTTAGGCTATGAATTGGTGTGTGTCCGAAAGTGTGGGTTGTCACGGTTGGTAACAGAGCCGGATTTTTAGGGTTTGAACTCCTGACCTTTGGTCTGATAGTCCGGCCCATTTAACATCCAATGGTGGTGCAAAATAGATTTTTTAATGCCACTTAGGAGTCAGAAAATTGCATGGTTTTCTTATAGTGGAAAGAAATGAAAGATACACGATTCCTAAATTTTGAATTGAACCAAAAGTTGCTACTATTCCCAAATCAATCAGGAGATTAGAGTGTTAAAGTGATTGTTTTCTTTATCGTAGATTTTAAGCGACTATTTGACAATGTTATATAGGTGCAAAAATATTATTTTGAACATAAGCCGATTGGTTAGATGCGATGGCGGCCTGAAAACATGTTAAAATGTATGTTTTTTCTTCAACAAAAGAGAAATCATTTGTACACAAAAAGTTCAACATTTTTTTGAAGATCCAGAGGACAAAGTCTTGATTGTAAATATTAAGTATATATTGTGTCTCTGTACCATACTGTAGATATATTCAAATATATGGTGTAGCTGGCGAGGATTGAACCTTAGGAACTCACTGATGGAAGTCAGCTATCTCAACCAACAGCACTATCGATACAGACCAATGTGTTTAACATTTTTATAATCATATATTTAAGTATGTTGTAACAATCTGCCTTTCTTACACCTAAAGTTGACACTTAATACATATTGGGTATTCATGTGCCGATCATTTAAGTGTCCAAAAGAAAGGTCGTTAGGGAAAAGAAGAAGATAGAGAAAGGAGAAACTAAACAACCGCAATATCTCACGACACAACGGAATAACATATACAAATCAACATAATTCTTTACAAAGTCATTTCCAAAATGAAACATCAGAGTTATACTAATACAATTTTACATATAATACAGTGGAAACAAGATAATAATTAGCTATCGATGAAGCTTCCTAGTCCAACTCCTCCAAAATTTATCCGTAGAAAACCTAGACTACTTGGCTGCTCATAAAAATTTGAGCACCCAAGAGATTTGTTATCCGGGTTTTTAATCCAACAGGATCCAACAGGAGACAGAACAATCTCGTGTTATTAGAATGGTTCAGAGCTTAACTGGAAAGGCTAAGGAGAAGAATTAACGAGAGCCAAGCTATAGTACTGTGATAACGACTTAGATCATCTAAACCAAGATGGCAGAATTCTTTCAACCCAATCAGTGGCTGAGTGTAAACAGCTAGTAGGCTACCACCAAAATGGAACAATATGCAACGAGACTACGCAAGCAACAACGACATAAGACCATGGAAACATCCCAAACTCCAAAATCAAAAAAACATCTAAGTGCTTAGATTGCCAAGGACCCATGCCCTATGGATGGATGGCGACCTATGAAAAATGGAAGGTCACTCTCCGAAATGGAAGAAGGGAAGGAAGGAAGTATGACAAAAAATAGGCTAAGTGTATGGATCGCTAGCGACCCATACACCATGGATCGCTAGCGACTCATGCTTCACCACGTTTCATCAGTGAGGCAACCAAGCAGTGCAATGGCTAAGTCATTAGCTCACGTACGAGCCAACTCTATGGGTCGCTAGCGACCCATGGTTTTGTCACGGTTCGCAAGCTAAAACCCTATGGGTTGTTCCCTACCTACCTGCGGGTAGCTAATGAAGTGCTCGGCCCAGATTGATGCCCTACCTCTATACTTACACTAGCCAAGGACACTACAGGGTAATGCCATCGACTAGCATGAAGAATAAGACTGTTGAGGAGCGACCATCTGCGTAATTACTTTGTGCGAGTACCCATATGTCAGATAATATGACATGCATTTCTTTTCAAGATGAAATCTGACATATCAAATACAAACTCAAGGTTACTACACAGTGGCTATGTGGTCTTCGGAAGCAAATATAAAATAGCATAACATAAAATCAATCACAGATATTCGTATCACTAAGGCGGAAACAGATATGAATATAACACATAGAAGTGTACATCAAAGTAGTGGTCAAACAAGATCCACTACATCACAAAAGAATAAGTACACATCAATGAATCTCTATCTCGAATGTATATGAGAAAAAACTACTAAGCTAAAGTAGTTAGCCAAAAGTTAGAAGCTAGTCCCTGCTAAGAAGTCAAGTGGAAGCACCAGTAACACCTCGGTCTGACCCCGAGTATTATTTAAGAAGAAAAATAATAATCAGATCAGTCCAGCTATAAATATCATATAAGATGAGATAGAATAAGAGATATAACAAATATATATGATAACAATAAAAATCATACAATATCTCAAATTTTCTCAAACGCCAAAAAGAATTCATATCCTTTATTTTATTCATCAAACCACAAATATTAATAAAGCCTATCAATATAAATCACAAAAATTGGTGAAACATAAATTCTAAAAATCAATAATTAGAAATCTAGAAAACACAAAGGGGGAGGCCTATCATAAACGGGATACTATCTCATAGGTCACTAACCCATAAAAATCCAAGTTATAGTCCTCCCTTGGGGACAGATAGCCGAATATCGACGCACCTAAAAAGATATGCCCCATGCACAACCGAACATCGACGCACCTAAAGAACTACAACCCATGCACGTAATTATTGATCGAACATTGACGCACCTAAAAAGATACGCCCCATGCATCAACTCATTGAGCCGATTGCACCACGAACGATCAATAGACCATGGGTCTTTAGCCCATAAAAATGTGACGAAGCTCCATAAAATCGGGGTATAGTCCCCCATGTGGAAAAAGAGACATCGCATATCGCTAGTCTAAACCATAAAATGATCAGCATTGATCAATAAGAAGTGTAAATTACACTAAGCTAGTAAATAAATGAGTTTAGCTCCATGTCCCATAACCACTGGCTTAACTTAAATATTTACGAACAGATTGTAGATTTCCACTTAAAAATTGTCACAAGAGTTCAATCAAACAAGTCCAAGAATTAACCGGTGAAGTAAAAGCAAGTGTTTCATACAACTTGTTTTGCTAAGCCGTTTAATTAGATTTCTCACACGAATGAGGTAAAGGTTTGTATATACTAATAGATTGGAAAAGGGTTTTAAAAACGAGCTTTGTATTAAAAATAACGTTGAAATCATTTTTGTGAAAGAGGTTGAGTATTTACTATTAGTATACAAACCTTTGTATTTTAAAGTGACCAATCACAGAAATGATTATAGAAATAATCTATCGCCAAAATTCACATTCGAAGACGTGAATCAAACCATGAAAATCGGTTCTAAATCCATCAAATGGATATTCCCGAAAATCCAGAAAAGAAATCATCAAAGTCGATAATAAGTGACCACAACCAACCGGATCAACAAAAATCGATTAAAATGAAAATCCACTCAAAATAGGTTATTTGGCTGAAATTATCAAAGCCAGATGTCTAGTGGATTTCCCAGACGTCTAAGCTGAGAGTCTAAAAAATTTCATCCAGATCACCCAGACGTAAAGCTCAGATGTCTGAGCTGTAAATCTGGAATTTTCATTCCGTAGCTTCAAACGTCTGAGCTTCTCACCAGATGTCTGAGCTAAAGCTCATGGTACATTTTGCCTTGGCCAATGATGGCCAAATCATATCGGAAGCGATCGAATGAGAGATTATGGCTAAGGATTTATGCTAAGCGACAACCCAGCCCTATAGACTCATCAATACACTCCGAACGACATGTCCAAGCATCCATATTAGGACTTTCATAGACTTTGACTTCAAAATAGCAAAAATGGACAATTTCACCAAACCAATTCAATCCAAAGGCAAATAGACATGGAATAGATGTTAGGAATTCATACCAAACAACAATGAAAGCTATAAACATAGATGTGAGTTCAAGAACTCACCTTAAACTCAAAAACAATGAATGAGAAGCGCTAAAACAAAGGACGACCAATTCCTCTTCAACTAGACCTCAAGAATCTTCAATCTATTATCAAATGAAATGAATTTCCTAAGTTAGGTTATAGGAATTTCTGAAATTTGAAGAGAGATTGGGATGGAGAAGATGAAGATGATGCTTTCCTAAGTTTCCCTTGATTTATAACTTGAAGTTGAATTTCCTAAGAGAATTAGAGTTTTGGAATTTCTAACCTCTTTTCTTTTCCCCCATTTTTCTAGGGCTTGAGAGTGTTAGGAAATAAGGAGTAGAATGAATGAAGAGGAGTGGAGTTAGTGTATTTGGTAAAGGAGTTGGGTTATCTTATTGGGTTAGTGGGCTAGAACCAAATCCCAAAGCCCAAATGAAATACCAAAATCCTAATCAACTCCAAACATATCGGTGTTTATACTCAAAAAGGTTGTAAATGCCATTTTGAACTCAATGTAAGTGGCCTCGAGTCCAATTCGACAGTTTACAAAAAGTAGCATTTCCGACTTTAATCCGATTAACGACGCCATATGTAAACAAAACATTTAAATATACAAATCGTAAAATATGCGGGTTGTTACACCAGAAGTCCTCCGATCTCTATAAATGTCGTCCGCCGGCAACATAAACGGGATCTTCTCCGGACCGGTTGTTGAAGCTCTGCTAGAAACCTTCTTCACTTTCTGCCTCCCTGACAACAATCTTCAAAGGAATTCACCGTGATTCTCTAGTGGATTCCAACTCTCGGGATTCATTCTACTTAGAGATAATCAAAGTCTTGTAACCAAACACATCTTTTAACAGCAATCAGTCTATAATAAAATTATAAAGTGACATAGGCTTCGTCAACAGCCGAACTACAGTAAAAAATTCTCTGACTTCTTTCTTTTACTGTTCTTTTTCTTTATCTGTTACCTGTGATACTGCTCTATTTGAATAGGGCTGGTGCTTTTAAACTCTAATCAGGGTGTTGATCCATTTTTTAGGTTAACATTTTAGTTCTTTCATTGAGAATTAAACCCAGGATTCAGATCTAGCTATCTACTTTAGAACCCATAGGTCCAGAAGTTAAATCCTTAATCTTAGCTTAAAAAATCCACTATTTGGAATCAATGGCCCCTGGAAGAAGAAGAACAGCCTCTTGAAGATCCATAGAGGTAGCAGTAGCTGGAGAATATGTTAATCCCCAACAAACTGAAGTAAATGGCGCTAACTTCGGGAATCAGGCGCCAGCCTCCTCCAGTCAGCATGAAGTTGTTACTAGGAATGAGTTAAATAAAATGGATAATGAGATCAACCAAAAAATGAAAAGTAGCCAAAAGGCTCCAATGGATAAGCTTAACGCCTGCCTAATCCTACAGTCGAATCCCGCTCCAAGGACTATGCCTGAACCCACGGCTGCTTCGGAACAAGAGAATTCCTCCCTCTCTAGTTTACATAGAAAAAACAAAAAACAACTACAAAAAAGGATGAAAACGGGACTCAACGTGGATGGAAATGCAGATATCCCATTCGCCATAAGGAAACTCATTCCGAATTTGAGCCAAGGGGAAAAAATACCCACATAGAAGACATGGCTATGGATCTCTCCAACTCGGACGACGGAGAGCAAGATGGCAAATTAAAAGAAAATGCCAACGCATTTGATAATGCAAGAAATACCCAAACTTCTCCTGTTAGACCAACCGCAGGCTAACAGGACCCGCAGGAGTGGCTCTCCCAAAGATAGAAGAGCCTACTCCTCAGCCCACTCACTAAGACCGTTTGCAAAGCCAAACACTTGGCGTAGTGACTGATTGCTGTCCTTAGGACTACCATACATCAGAGGCATGCATAGCAGACATGGTTAAACGATTAATGGAGGAGATTAAAGATAGAAGAGATGATGAATAGGGATCTGCGCTAAGTCTGACTTCCTTCACCAATGGAATCTTGAATGAGAGTTATGCAAAATAATTCACAATGCCAACTATTCCATCCTATGAAGGGACCGAGGACCCGAAACCCCACTCTTACAAATATAGTTGGTATATGGATGGAGCAAATGCCTTTGAAGCTGTTTGATGCAGATGCTTTCCTATCTTTCTAGAAGAGGTCGCGCCAATGTGGTTCACTAGGCTTCCACCAAGAACTATCTCTACTTTTGACAAACTGGCGACAAGTTTTCTTGGTCAGTTCAAAATCCATACTGGACAGCCAAAAGACGTCATGACTCTATCCGGATTATTCCAAAGGCACAACGAATCACTGGAATCTTTCATGAACAGGTTTAACATCATGGTGATGGAAGTAAGCAACCCCAATAAAGACATGGTTTTTATGGCATTCGTCTGTGCCATTCACCTAGAAACTGAATTCGTAGAGAGAATTAAGATGAAGCAACCTACCACCAGGAAAATTTTCAATTGTAAAGTAAGTCAGTATCTAAGGTTGGAGGAAGCACAGGAATTGGAAAGGAAGTCTAATTGTGTGCAACCGGTGAACATCAGGCAAAGTGATGTAGCAATGAATCAAAATGCACACACTTCTCGAACTGCCAAAGGAACAACCGGGAAAGATGGGAATTCAAAGAGAAAAGGTCAAAATTCCAAGAAGAAGAATGGTAATGGGAGCAATAAAAAGCTCAAAGTGTTTAGGCCCGAAGGCTACACTCCCCTAAGCGACACACCAGAAAACATTTTTATCACAATTTAAGGGACCGAGGAATACAAAAAGCCACCCAGAAAGGAGGCAACTGAATAGTAGAAGCGCTTAGGGAAATTCTGCCGCTTCCATGAGACACATGGCCAGAATACGAACGAATGCCACCACCTAAAGAATCTCGTTGAGGAACCGGTCCCGAATAACAAACTCCAATAGTATGTAAGACAACCGCAAAATCCCCCCTCAGTCTATGACTCCTTAGATGCAAGATAACGAAGGAATCTAGCTGGAACCAACGAAGAAGGGTCGAAACGAACTGACCAAAGGCTTATTATCGGAACAACATCTGGAGGACCAAATCTCATGCAAAGAAGTTGGGGAGAAATGGATCGATATGCAAGTTCGTTGAAGAAAACTCCAAAGGAATCATATTAGCTGTGGAAGACGAAACTCCAACTAAGATGCAATGGGTCTTGAATGATGATATTGTGTTCTGAAATCCGAACACCGAGGGGATCAAAGCCATAACTCTTGATCCGATGGTGGTGACGGTAGGAATCGGACCTGTTGTAGTTCGGCGTGTGTTGGTTGACAGTAGTAGCTCTGTTAACATAATTTTCAAACGTACTTTTGATCAAATGAATATTGGCATGAAAAGTGTATCCACGTGCCAAACAAAGATTCAAGCGTTTACCGGTGAACTCAAACAGCTGTTGGAACAGTTGACCTATTCGTGGAGCTTAGAGAGAGTGAGCGAAGGGTCACCCTCATTCAGACATTCATGATCATAGATGAAATGTCAGCATACAACTCCTTCTAGGGACGGCCCGCATTGGCGAACTTCAGAATAGCATTGGCCCATTGGTGCCTTACGGTGAAGTTGCCTATAGAGCATGGAGCCAGAATTATGAAAGGAGAACAAAGCGCCACCCGGGAATGCTACATTGTAGAATTGCATGAGTCAAGAAGAAAGGAAAATGGAAAGGATGTGGGGAAAACTCTCCATATCCATGAACCCTCTAAATAGCAACTATAGAGTCGCCCCTGGCTTGGGGACCATAGCCGAATTGATAAGGTTTTGGATCGTAGATAGAAGAGCTCAAGGGAGGATCGGGTAGCACCGGTGGAATTAACGGTGTCTGTCCCAATCTGTTTGGATGATCTAATGCGGGTCTTGAAAATTGGGTCGCAGCTTTAAAAAAGATGCGGTCAGAACTAACCAAATACCTCCATACCAATTTGGACGTATTTTCTTGGACACACGCCAATATGTGAGGGTTATCACCCGAAATTGCCTGCCACGCACTCAATATTGACACCAAATTTACACCAGTGATGCAAAAAAGGCGTTGCTTGGGCCCTAAACGGTCCAAGGCACTGGGAAAGGAAGTAGATAAACTGATGACTAACGGCTTTATCAAAGATGCAACTTACCCTGAATGGGTATCAAACCCAGTCTTAGTCAAGAAATCTAATGGAAAATGGAAAACTTATATTGATTTCTCGAACTTAAACAAAGCTTGTCTAAAATATAGCTTCCCGCTTTCTAGAATTGATCAACTTTTGAATGGAACAGCGGGACATGAACTGCTATCGTTTATGGATGCGTACTCAAGCTACAACCAGATCCTGATGCATGAGCCTGACCAAGAGAACACCAACTTCATCATCGATTTGGGATTGTACTGCTACAGAGTAATGCCATTCGTTTTGAAAAATTCAAGGGCAACGTACCAAAGGCTAGTGAATACCATGTTCAAAAGCCAAATTTGAAAGACTATGGAAGTTTACGTGGATAACATGTTGTTCAAATCTCGAGTGGCTGCTAACCATCTAGAAAATCTTGCTGAAATGTTCGAACTACTCCGGAAGTATGGAATGAAGCTCAACCCATTCAAATGTCACTTCGAAGTAGCTTTTAGGAAATTCTTATGGTTCATAGTTAGTGCTCGAGGATCGAAGAAAATCCAGAACAAATAATGGTGCTACAAGAAGTCTAAGTCCCGATAAATAAGAAGGAACTTCAAAGCTTGAATGGAAAGGTTACAGCACTGAGCTGATTTATTTCAAAAGCTATAAACAAGTGCACATCGTTCTTTGACGCATTGAAAAAGGGAAAGAAAAACTTTGAATGGAGTGAAGCTTGTCAAACAGCTTAGAAAGAACTGCCATTACACATGGAAGCTCCCCCTATCTTATCAAAGTCGGTGGACGGAGAAGACCTATTCATTTTTTTGGTAGTCTCCCCATATGCGTTGAGCATCGCTCATGTGCGAAGAAGCGAGAATCCAACGGCCGGTGTGTTACATCAGCAAATGATTCACCGGAGTGGAGAATAATTACCCAAAATTGGAAAAGCTAGCGTATTGCCTGTTGATCGCATCACGAAAGTTACAACCATATTTTCAGGCTCATCTAATTAAATTGTTGACTGATCAGCCCCCGATGCAAATGTTACACCGGCCAGAAACTTCCGACCGACTACTCATGTGGAATATAGAGTTGGGTCAATATGACATCCCATACTACCCGAGGATAGCCATCAATGGGCAAGTGTTCGCCGACTTCGTCGCGAATTTACTATACGGAATAACGAGAATGAAGTTCAGTCAGAAATAGACATGTAATGGAAGCTCTTCGTCGATGGCGCATCTAAGAACTTTTGTTTGAGACCATAAGTAGTGCTTGAGATCCCCATGGGGGGAGCCATTAGCTATGCTTTGCACTTGGAATTCTTGGTCACAAACAATGAAGCAGAATATAAAGCACTGATCGCTGTACCGAAAGTTGTGAAGGATCTCAAAATAAAAGCTATTCACATATACAACGACTCACAACTAGTCGTCTGTCAAGTAAAAGGGGAGTATCAAGCATGTGGTGAGAATTTTGCCCCGTACGTGTCCAAAGTACAGGAACTACTAAGCGACGTCGAGCACTACACCATCACTCACGTCCCATGGGAGCAAAATACTAAGGAAGATTATTTAGCTAAATGGGCAAGTTCAGGAGAAGCTCAGTCATTGGGACTAGTAACAGTCGAAACTATGGCCAACCTAAGTATAGATAAAATGGACATAGATTGGATTCTAAAAACCACCATCGAACCAGATACGTGAATGACACCGGTAAAGAACTATCTACTCGCAAGATCTGTTCCAACTGACTAGGATTAACGAAAGAAGCCCCTAAGAAAGGTCGCTACGGTTCATGATATAGGATGGAACACTCTATCGGAGGGGATTCTCAACCCCCCTTCTTAGGTGTATGACCGATGACAAAGCACGACGAATCCTAAAGGAGGTACATGAAGGCGAATGCGGAGACTACACTAGGGGCAGACCCTAGCGAAGAAAGTCCTTCGATATGGGTAATTCTGGCCAGCGATAAATCACGACGCCGTGGATCACACCAGAAGATGAGATCGCTGCCAAAGATTCAACAAAATTAAGAAAACTCCTTCCATGGAACTAACTCAGATGGTCAGCCCATGTCCATTTGCGATATGGGGGATCGATTTGATTGGCATACTGCCAATAGCAAAAGGAGGAGCCAAATATGCTATAGTTGTCGTAGATTATTTCACAAAATAGGCCGAAGAACAACCGCAGCCACCATAACCACAAAGAAAGTTATTAACTTTGTTACTAAAAACATCATTTGTAGGTTTGGTGTGTCGCAAAAAATCATCACCGATAATGGAACCCAGTTCGAAAGTGCCAAGTTCAAAGACTTCTGTAAGCGCTTCCAAAAAGTGCTTTTCCGCAGTGGCTCATCCACAAGAAAATGAGTAGGTTGAAGCGATAAACAAGAACATCAAGTCCATTATCAAAATGCGACTAGTAAAATCCAAAGGAAATTGGGTTGATGAAATTTCACTCGCATTATGGGCTCACAGAACTACCCACAAAGCAGCGACCGGCCACACTCCGTTCACCCTAGCATATGGTTCAGAAGCAATGATCCATGTTGAATACAAGTCCCCCCACACTAAAGGCAGAATTTCAATCAAAAACAAAACGAGCTGCTCCTACTCGAATCGCTGGATATAGTTGATGAAAGAAGAGAGGAAGCAAAGCTAAGAACCGCCGCCTACCAAAAACGGGTCGCATGCTACTTCAACTCCAAATTTCACAATCAAACCTTTGAAGTGGGAGGTCTTGTGCTCAAGCAAGTTTACCCAGTTTCGAGGGACTTCGGACCAAACTAGAAGGGACCATATGTCATTAATCAAAAGCTAAGAGACGAGACTTTCAAGCTAACAACCGTCGATGGAAATCAAGTGCCCAGGGAAAATCAAGTTCCCAGGGAAAGGAATAGTGAAGCGCTTCGATGTTACTTTGTCTGAATGTTATCTTATGTATTTTTTATTTTCCAGCAAATAAGCCATCTCGAGATACCAAGGGGCCTTGTACATAAGCAAAAACCTTCCCTGCTTTCCTTAATAAAGTTTGCTTCTTGAACTAACAAAAGTGTTCATAATGAATACCCATCGAGTAGACGGAAGCAAATCGACTCATATCGTTAGATCGGCGGAACCCGATCTTTGCCTTCTAGAAATTGGTGTTGCTCTGACAACATCAAGACAGCTAAAATCAACACTCCTCGGGTTGCCCGAAGATAGGCAACACCAAGGAGTGCTAAAAGCCACGCACCTCATAAGCCGTGCACTAAGATAATAACTCCTCATGTTGCCCAAAGATAGGCAACACCGAGGAAAAAAGAAAGTCGCACGCTAAAATAATAACTCCTCATGTTGGTCAAAAATAGGAAACATCGAGGAAAAATAAATGTTGCGCACCTTATAATCCACGTACTAAAATAATAACTCCTCACGTTGCCCGAAGATAGCCAATGCTGAGGAAAAAGAAAAGCCATGCACTTCGTAAGCCGCGTACTAAATTCAAAAACACTAACTCCTCATACTGCCCAAAGATAGGCAAACCTGGGGAACAAGAAAAATTGCACACTGATTCTTACACTCACAGTGCCCAAAGACAGGCAACGTTGGGTAACACTAAAAACACGCTCCTTACATGGCTTGAAGATAGGCATTGCCGGGGAGCACTAAAAACCGCATGTCTCATAACTAGCGCCAACTGCTCCTATAATCAGGAATAATGAGCATAGCTCCAATGAAGTTGGAATGCTATAAACCAAACGAAAAGTCTCAACTATAGACATTTATGATTAAAACCGCCCTCAATCAACCCATACAATGTGCACCTCTCAAACATGCATAAATTGCATACTTGGCAGAATATCGTTAGAAACTGGGATTTCATGCTAAAAGTTGCAAAATTTTCGAAAGAAGGAAAATCAAGCCGTGACTTAGCCCAATCTGAAATTTGATATAAGAATTATCTAAACCTTAAGTTTTCGGTCATCTGAAAATTATTTCAAGTAAACAGCTTTGTGAACTGGGGCATATATTGGTACTTAAACAAAAACATATGAAATCTCTAAGTTCATAAGTTCTATCATCCTCCAAACAAAAAAAATTTATAAAAATTTATGTCACTCCAAACAAAAAAGTTTTAAACAAAAGTCAAAAAAGAATTTTAAAAGTTCTATTAATTCCCAATGCGTTGTTAATTTTTGCGTTCTGTTCCTAAGCTCCGTAAATTTCTAAATTAGCAAAAATTCTTAAGTGCTGTTAAATTCCAAAGTTGTACTAATTTCCAAAGTGCTGTTAATTTCTAAGATTTGTTACTTCGAATGAAGGGCTTTAGCTATAATCACGAAACTAGATAAATGTAAAATAAAACAAGCATAAGTGCACAAATCATATATGAGAATACTGATGTGAATACAGTCAAAATATTAACATATTGCTTATAATTTTCTGTATACAATGGTCAAAATATGGGGCCGTACCCACACAACACTGGCTAACAAAAAGAAAATATAGACTCTGCACTTGAAAGAATGACTCAAAAAAAACAAAAAAAGTCAATCTTTATGCAAGCTATTAATCAAAATCGAAGTAGTCTTCAAGCATGCTGCTCAACGCTTCTTTCCCCACTTCCCTTTCCACCTTTTGTGGGCAGCTTTTGCCTCGCGTTAGAAGTGCTGTCACTGCTGGAGATGTCAACAAATACTTCGGTGGTAAAGTCCTCCTCTTCCTCTGTAATCTTCTCAGAAGAGCCTCCCTTCCCCTTGCATTTTCTTGATTTTCGAGAGCCCTTTAAGGCCTTGATCACCTTCACCTTTTCCTTCTTAATGGCGATCAGATCAAGTTAAGTCTTCTTGGAATGCTCCGATTGAGTTTCATGCTCCTTGGCCTCTGCTGTTGTAATGCGGCCTTCGAAAGACATAGAAGGGTCATCCAAACCATGAAGCGTAACTATCTCTCTAGCCTCCAGCCCCGGTTGTGAGCCAGATGCAGATAAAGCCAGAACAGGAACATAAACAACCACAGAATATATGGAATTGGCGATAGGTCCGGGCACCAAAGAATCTACCACATCAATGGGGAAGGTAGATGAACCTATAAGATCTAAAACTAAAGCATTAAATTTTTCTTGCTCTTGCGGTGTAAGTTGGAAACTCTCGAATTCAGAGGGGGAAAGAACATTACCTACACTAGAGGAACGGTCAAGAACAACAACCTCAAATTCACCACCTTTGCCCCCCTTTTGTTGGCTTCACTACCCAAGGGAGATGGTCAAGTCCCGAACTCGTCGATAGGTCATGGGGCTGCTCGGATGATGTGCCCACTCCAGAGATAAAAGGCTTGGTGAGCGCTTCGGCAGTGGTCGTCAAGGCGATATCAGTGGCCTCCTGTTCTCTTTCAACTCAAAGAATTTTCCGGCCCTTGAGCAATGCTTTCTTCGACTCTTCATTCAGATAAGCATCCTCCAACTCCTGCTCGGTGTAAACATCGCCGCTACTAGAAAAGCGGGACAAAATTTCTTCCTATACCAGAGCAAGAGTGTGCGGGAATTTTGAGCCCAGATAATTGAGACTTCCTTGATGCAACAAAGAGTTAACATAAAAATTTAGGATGATTGCATCAAGCTTCTCCATCTTTCTTTCAAAGGCATTCTGGAACTCTAAATAATCCGCTTTCACAGCAGCTCTCTCAACCTCAGTGGAAGACTTATCGGCACTAAGCCGTGCGATCTTAGCCTGCAACTTGCAATGATCTTGGCCTTGTCAGACGTGGTTTTGTTGTGCCCTTCAATTATGATGTCATGATCAGCAATAGTTTTCCACTAAGCCTCAATCGTTGCGCTGCAGGCGGTCACTTCTTGCTTTAATTTTTCATCGTCTACGTGAATCTTTCATATTTCGTCTCTGTAGATGATTTCTATTTGGGTATGGGCTTCTTTCACCTCTTTCAGCAAGTCAGCATTTCTCTTGCTTTCTTGCAGCGCTGCCGCTTTCTCTTCCTCCAGCTGCTTAATCTTGGCATCATGATCGGCCAATGCCCTCTCAAAGTTGTCCTTCTCTGATTCGAAATAGAGGATCCCTTGATAATTATTGCAATTCATATCTGCCAATTGTTTATAGAGTTTCTCCCATCTTTCAGCCTGTTCTAAGTCGCTTTGAATGGCCTGGAAGTGCGACATGTACGAATCTTTACTGACTGGTCGCCAATCGCAATTGAACTTAACCCCCTTTAAGAGCCAACCAGGAAGCACTACCTCATGTTTAGGAGGGGCTGAAGGTAGGACATAGGCCAATCTTTGGTGGGGGCGAGTAGCACCGAGGGCAGTAGTAACAATGGAAGATGACAAAGTGTGAGTTGAAGGCGGCAGCAGGGCAGACGTAATATGAATTTCTTAGCCCACAGAAGAGTGTTTTGGAGAGAGCTCTAAAGAATGAGGACGGTGTTCAAACTTAGAATTTTTCGATGGTTCACCCCTCTCCTCAAGAAATCTCCTTTTCTCGTACCTGCCTTTATATGATCGGCTTCGATCCTGTTCTACCTGGCGGAGGGTTTCAGCTTCGAGTTCCTTCATCCGCCTATATTCCTCCTCCATTTCTTGAAATTGGAGACGGGCCGGGGTGCGCTTGGAATACCACTGTGAGTCAGTAAACTCTTCAAAGTCGTCATAGAAACCTCGTCCTCTCTTCGTTTCTGGCATTAAACATGCATAAAAGGTTTCAAAAAATAAGATAAACGCTATGAGAATGAATGGAAATGAGTGTAATCCTAGTGTAATATGTAGTGCACTTCCAATGTAGGCCTAAAACGTCATCACAAATCAGGACGGACGGTCGTCGTAGGTGGAATCGGGCTAAATCGGTTGTCATGGGATGAACCGGACTAACTTCTGGTGTGATAGCGCCCAATCGATGAGGCGCCATATTAAACTTAAAATCTTCTTTCATGAGTTCATCAAAGTTAACATAAACTTCTGGGTTGTCATGGGGTTTCGTCACACGATTCTAAGTCCTCGTCATCGGATTATACGAAGAGATCGTCACTTGCAGTAGACTTATCTTACTACTCTCGAACTCTCTCTTTTCTTTTTTCGAGTCCAACGCTGCCTTGCCTTCTCGTTGTTTGAACTCCTCTTTTGCTTCCTCCAAAATTGGAGGCATTCTAATATGGACCACTTAATCCAACCGTAGTGGCGTCTCTTCCCTTATAGGCCTTATCAATTGATTCTTTGGACGGGCTCTCTCCCCCTTGAGAGACGCCTTCCTTGCAATCGTGGGAGGAAGAAGCAGATGTTGTAAGAACTCTGGATTTGGCCGGAGAGGGAATTTCAACCTGAACGATGGATCTACCCGGAGTCAATAATCCATACCAATGCAAGTTCTTATCGGTTAATAGGTCTTTAACCCATCTCTCCTCATCATCACTTGCCTTTAGAGTCTAACAAACTCCGTCAAGAGCTGCATCTCTGTTTGGCCTTGGAATAATTGCAAGAGACATACAGTTGGTTAGAAACTCCATTGCAACGCATCAGAGCTCGATGAATGGAAAAAGAAGCTTACCCTCTTTCGTCCACCGATGATTGAAACCCTCGGGGCATCTGATAAAGAAGTATTGCGTCTAGAATTACGATAAGTTGCTTGGAAAACACATGACGATTTTTCGGTTTCTTTGGGCTTCGATTATAATCAAGAAAGGACAGTCATCTCTCCTCTTGAACACTAGAAAGCACCGCAACTCATCATAATTTAGAGCACGGTTGAACCGGTGCACGAAAAGGACATGTAGGCAAGTCAAGATGGTGTAGCCATTAGGATGAAGCTGAAATGAGGCAATACCCAAGTTCAAAAGGGTCTCATGCAGGAAGTCGTTAAAGGAAGGCACAGCTCCTTTCATACACACGTATCGGTGGCAAGCAGTGTACCCCAGTGGAGGCATATGAGCGAATTCGTCCTCCTCTAGCAGATGCACATCCTCTTCAGGAATTCCATGTTGCGCACAGATGTTACGTAGAACCTTGGCAGAAACCATTGATGAAGCTCTATCAGGAGGATTAAGTATAACTCTAAAGTTGGGAGGCGTTCGATCCACAATTGGCCCAACCGGGAAAACTAGCAATATTGAGCTTGCGAAGTGGATGATGACTCGGCTTTTGAGAGTGTCGGGCTCCTTCCACTTAACTTACGACACATGGGGGATGCTTCATTCTAAATAATAGAGCTCACGTTTGAAACGGTCAAGTAAATCTATCCTAAACTAATAGCTTCCCCCGCCACGCTTGAATTCCAAAGAAACATTAACTTGAAGTCGACACGTCAGATTTCGAGTGTGAATTAGGGAAAGTGCAGTGTGCTATCCATATGGGATAAACTCAGTGCTCGAAATACTGCAAATGCCCTATCCCGTAAAGGCAGTTCGCTCGTAGTGGAAGATGAAAAGAACTTCCCGTGTCACTTCGTTTTCTACTTTTGTTTCTACTTCCTGTACACTTACCCATTATCGATCAATGATCGATAAGGATCCGTTGTTCGAAACGGCACGAAAAACTCTTCTCACTACAGGGATGCCAAGCGTGCAACGAATAAGGAAGTTAAGCCCAAATTCTCTGAAAGAATCGGGATCGGCTGATGATATGTTGTGCAGTGACATCTGCAAAACTGCACACATCTCGATTCTGGTATAACGAACGAAGATAGCAAAATGCATCAAGCAATGGATCAAAGCCCAAATGTCATTCCGGGAGAGAACTCAAGACCTGATTGGCTATCTGACCCATTAAACCACAATCGACTCGAACTTCTCATGATCGACATTACAAATGGAAAGTCATTATTGAATCATTACATAAACATAGTAATTAGCAAACCAATTGAATAAATCCACCTATTATTGAATCCTAGGACACCGGAGTGAGCAAAGGTGTAGAATCAGTGAGATAAAGAGGATCGAATCGCTGGTGTGCTATGAGATGGGTCGGCAATGGTCTAAAGGTGAGCTAGAGTTTCA
This sequence comes from Allium cepa, assembly GCA_030765085.1. Lineage (NCBI taxonomy): Eukaryota > Viridiplantae > Streptophyta > Magnoliopsida > Asparagales > Amaryllidaceae > Allium > Allium cepa. Next base: position 135,768,771 of record CM060945.1, read on the forward strand.
AATCAGGAGACAGATCGTCTGGAGTTTTGATGAGCAAGAGGATCAGATCGCTGGTAGCAATGAGAACTGAATCATGCTAGTATTTCGATCGCGTGAAGAGGATGAAGAAAATTGGCTCAAGTAGATAGCCAAGCCGGTTTGAATGAGTGAAGGGGTCGGCTTAAGTCATGAATATAGGCAAACGCAAGATTGAAAATTTTCCCATGGCATCGAGTCGCCAACGTTCCATCATGGATCGCTAGCGACCCAACTTTATCAATAGGTCAGGTCGCTAGCGACCCGTCATATATGGATCGCTAGCAACCCATAATGAAGGGGGAATTTTTTTGTCCGCGTCATCCTAAGAAATTTATTTATTATTTAGAAGTACGCTGAGAAACTACGTGAAGAAATTTGATCCATTGCAGCAAGAAATTGCAGTCAAGACCAAAGCTGGATGATCAGCAGCACGACCTGCCACAAATTCGTAAAACCTTGACGTAATCACTTGGAAATCGATGCACATGTATTAAATGCTATAACTTCTAGAGCATACTTTGTTTAAAACGAAGGCGTACTCTTAGAGGCAAATGTTATTTGGGTTTTTAACCGACAGAATCCAAATGGAGACAGAACAAACTCGTGTGATCAAAATGGTTCAGAACTTGACCGGAAAGGCTAAGGAGAAGAATTAACGAGAGCCAAGCTATAGTACTGAGACAACGACTTAGATCGACTAAACCAAGAGACCGGCATTCTTTCAACCCAATCAGTAGTTAAGTGCAAATAGCTAGTAGACTACCACCAAAATGGAACAACGTGCAACAAGACTACGCAAGCAATGACTATACAAGACCATGGAAATATCCCAAACTCCAAACTCTAAAAAACATCTAAGTGCTTGGACTGCCAATGACCCATGCCCTATGGATCGCTAGCGACCTATGCAAAATGGAAGGTTGCTCTGCTAAATGGAAGAAGAGGAGGAAGGGGGAATTATGACAAAAAACTGGCTAAGTGTATGGGCGACCCATACACCATGGATCGCTAGCGACTCATGCTTCACCACGTATCTTTAGCAAGGCAATCAAGCAGTGCAATGGCTAAGTCATTAGCTCGCGTACGAGTCAACTCTAGGGTCACTAGTGACCCATGGTTCTGGCTCGGTTCGCGAGCTAAAATCCCCTGGGTTATTCTCTACTTACCTATGAGCAGTTGATGAAGTGGCTCGATCAAGAAGTCCTCCGATCTTTATAAATATCGTCCTGTCTACAACATAAACGGGATCTTCTCAAGACTAGTTACTGAAGCTCTGATGAAAACCTTCTTCAATTTCTACCAACCTCACAACAATCTTTAAAGGAATTCACTATGATTCTCCAGTGGATTCAAACACTGGGGATTCATTCTACTTAGAGATAATCAAAGTCTTGTAACCAAGCACATCTTGTAACAGCGGTCAGTCTATAATAAAATTATAAAGTGTATGTAGGCTTCATTAACAGCCGAATCGCTATAAAAATTCTCCGCCTTCTTTCTTTTACTATTCTTTTTATTTATATGTTACCTATGATATTTCTCTATCAAACAAGGCTGGTGCTTTCATACTCAAATCAGGGTGTTGATCCATTTTTTGGATTAACAAGTTTTAAGAAAAGAAAATAAAACTCCAGGTAAGACATGGTATGGTATGGGTAAAACCAAAACAACCGAATTATTACTTTTAAAACTCTTTTAAAATCAAGAGTATCTAGTAAGACCACACCGCATATAAACACAGACGGTTTTTACCCTACGATAAACAAAACACTTTTATGATAAAAATCCAGTGATATATAAGAATATATAGGGTTTAAAGTATTTAATAACCAAGAAGTTGTGATGTATATGTAGACGACAATAATAGATATACAATCAAAATGTAGGCTCGTATTGGATAATGGATTTCCAACAAATGGTAAGGTAAGGAACTACCTTTCAAAAATCTGCACATCTCTAGACAAAATGTACGATGGGATTGAAAACCTTTCGACCCTGCCAACATAGGATCGACCTTCCCTTGAACTGGGTAGTAGCGAATATGATCACCCCTTGGTTGCGATCAACAACTAAAAGAGGGCCTGAAGCATACATAGAGATATCGACACTAGATCTTGGGATTATCATACTCTTATGGATGCGACCCATGTAGCCCTACTACATCTACCCTGTTTTAAACATTACCGGGATATGAGGCTTGAGAGCCTATGCTCTTAACATTTAGCATCCATCTTGGAATGCTAACACTACCCTCCAAGCAGAAATGCAATACTAGCATTCATTCATACAAGTTCATTCTGGGCCTGAATGAAATTAAAGGCTCTTCAAAGAGCATCGTCTTCAATCATCTTCAAGATGCCTTCCATTCGAACGTATATGTTGATTCAAAGTGGTCTTCAAATAACATATCTATTACTGGTTTCTCCAAACCAACAACGATAATTTTCAGTTGACTCATTCTCGGTCCTTTTGGAAGTATATAACAAGTATTCGAGTCCTCACTGGGGAACTCGAACGTACAATCATACTTCCTGAGTCAAAACATGTCAAGGTTTGATAGTCGGTTATTTAACTATTAAATAACAAACAACAACAAATTTTAAATTCTTTCCAAAACGTTTATCAAAACATTCATGTACTTATCTCACATACATAAGTATGTTTACAAAACATTTGTGAAAGATTTCTTATTTCAAAATCATATTAAAGGATAAAATCAAAATGTTATTCAAACAATTTTCCTTCATTGTTAAGTGTGGAATAAACGTCCATACCACCAGAATTAAGAAGGTCGGTTAAAGGAAATCAAATATCAAATTCTTTTATGAATTTTCTTCTATAAATCTTTTTGACAAATCACTTTTGTCTATGAAATCTCCTTTACTTAAATTCCAAACCCACTTACAAAACTCTTTATAAACCACCAAGTTAATTTATAAAACTCTTCTATAAATAACAAAACCATTTATATAACTCTTTATGAATCTCCAAAATCCTTTTAAAGAATTTCTTTACAAATATTATAAACCCTTTATTAAACTTTTTTTATAAATATCGAAACCATTTATATTTTTTTATATAAATTATCCTTATTTAAAACAAAACTTCTTCAATACACTTAACTATTTAGGCTCCTTGGATAAACAAAATGGTTATTTAAAATACCTTTACTAAAATCATTACTCAACTTGAAACCATTATTAAAAGAATGATTGACCTTAAAAATCAGAAAGAAGCTTATTTACCTCAATGGTTCTCATTTAATTGAGTTCACTTTTCAAGTTATAACATAGGTATTTACATAACAAACAGATATGTATAAGAGAATTAGCCAATAACAATCAATCATATAAGTAAATGTCCATGTTATTAAAATAAAGATGGGATTTATTCTTTTCATGAATGTCCACACAATCAAACAATTTACAATTTAGCAGAACAGTGTTTTATTCTACTAAATGGATGTCCACACAATTCAATTCAACTTAGTATAACTCATTCACATTCGTTTGGTTTAAAATGTCACGGACAAGAGAACCTTTGATTGAAAATCAATTCATTTATGAAGGAAAACCGACTTCCAAGATAACCAATAAAGTTTAAAATAACTTTTGATAATTAAATCTTAATTTAAATATAAATTAAAGCTTAATTATAAATTCAAGCTTAATTAAATCTTAATAAATCAAAATCAAATCATAACTAAACCTTAATCAATCTTAGTTAAGTTATAATTAATTAACGATTATACCCTAATTATTAAGAGTTAATTAAATAATTAATCTTCAATTAAATAATAATTAATTAAAATAATTAACCTCTATTAGAAAATAATTAAATAAAATAATTAAAATTGATTAATACAAAAATAATACATAGGTATCTCTTAACTATATTATTCATTAATTAAAACTTCCTTAATTAATTAATAATAAATTTACTTAAGTAATACTAATTAACTACTAGTTACTTAACTTAATTACTTAACTTAATTACTAATTAATTAAAAATTAATTATTCTTAATTAACAAATTAATTGATTATCAAAACATATTTAACTAATTAATAATTAACTTATATGCTTACTAATTTAGTTTAAAAATTGTTTTTAAACAACATTTAAAAGAAATACTTTTAATACTTGAAAATCGTTAAATTTCTTGAACTGTATTCATAGCGATTATCACTATGGATGTAATAACTTAGAGTTACTTTTCGAAGTTACCATCTAAAACATTAACTTTTCACTTTCACTTGGTTTTGAAACATAATTTAAAAGGGTTTTAAAAACTTTAGCTAAAGTTTGAAAATAAAATAAAATAAAACAAAACAAAACATTAGCTAAATAAAAACTAGTAAAAGATTTGATTTTCAAAATGGATCTCACCTTTTCAACATCTCAAGTTCCAACTTCCAAAATATTTAATCATATATCCAAGATTATGAATACTAAATCATATCGTTACCACGCATTACAAAGATCACAACTTTAAATCCAAACACATCACTTTAATAAGCAACCATATAAGTATGTATCCAACCATATCATAATTCAAACATTAACATCATATATAAATAACAAAAAACTATCATATATGCAAAGGCAACATCTTTCCAAAAAGTTAGAAGTTTACTGACCAAAAATTTGTAAAACCTTTTGAAAACTTGAAATAACTTTAGAACTACGCAAACTTGATCTTTGAACTTAAAACTTAGATATAGGCTTGGATGTGGTAGAGTATGGTCGGTCATGACATGTATAAGTAAGGTGAGGACTTGTTTTGGAGAGTTGGAGGGACTTTAGATAATGTTGAATTCACAAAACTGGACCCATAATTTAGTCATCTTCTCTTGGATTTTTGGCTATGCTACTCTCAAAACTTGAAGAAGTTGTCAAGAAGAAAGTTCTTGTAAATTCTCTTATCTACAATTTAAAAACAAATATTTACTCAATTTAGAATTGTTCTAAGGAAGATATGTTCAAAATAAGAAGTATTTGTGGACTTGAAAATATAGATCTAAAAACACACTGCAAAGAAATGATATTTTAACATGGCTAAGCTCAAAATTTGAAGAAGTTGTACAAATGAAAGTTGTAGCCACTGGAATTTTCTATGGTTTCAAAAAATATTTCTCCATTAGGACAAGAGCTGAGGAACATATGATAAAATAAAGAGGAGGAAAAATTTAAAGAAGTGAAGGGCTATTTATGAGCAAGAGAAAAAGTAAATTACCTAAATGCCCTTGTCCGTTACCCTCCACTGCCCTCCTGCCACCTCACCTAGCCTCCTCCACTTCATGTGCTCATGCCTACATGCTTGTTCCCTCTTCTCATTTCCTTGCAAACATGTTGTAACATTCCTGAAAATTAATTAAGTTTAATTTGGCAATTAAATTAATTTTTGGAAATAAATTGTGATTTAATTAGAAAATTTTCTAGAATAAATAAATAATTTTGATTTTAAATAGTAATTTATATTAGAAATTTAAGGATAAGTGATTTATAAAATAAATATTGAATTTCAAAATAAAATGTATTAAAAGTAAAAATATATATGAATCCATTCTTTTCTTTTTATAGAATTGTACAAAATAAATAATAAATATATATATATATATATGAATGTAAATTTGTAAATATAATTTCTTTTCAAAAAAAAAATGTTTGGATATGAATATATGTAAATATACATAAGTGGTTATAATTCAATTTGAATTGAGGCTTGAATTGAAATTTAAAATAAATGTAAACATATACACACATGCACATGAGAGATGGAGTGTAGGAGTTAACAAAATCTAAAGGTTATAATGATTTCTTACAAATGGCATTCCTTATGATTGCTTAAATAAAATAATAGAATTTAAAATTATAAAGACATTCCATCTCCCCATGCTGAAATTATTTTAGTCTCGGCCAAATCTGAAAACATAGTAAAAAAAAAAAAAGATTGAGTATCTCATATTTTCAACATTCAAACCCCTCATATCAAAAGTCAGTAATTTGCAAATGAACCTGAAATCACCTCCTTAAAACAAATTGAATTCTGAAAGTACTACAGCAGTTTTCACAATACAGAATTCAGATGTTCAAATGCAACTCTGTATATTCTCAAGCACGCAAACCTGGAATGTAGTTGGATTTGCATGCCTGTAAATCAAGTTTCAAATCTAAATACAACCTGAAGCAAGAATTTGGAAACCGGAAAACAGTAGCACCTCAAAATCAAAGCTAGAAGCAAATTCCAAGATCATCTCAAAGCAAATCTGGAATTTAGTCTCTGCTTTCTGAAGAAAAGAAAAAAAAAAAAGATAAGTAAATTTTCTTAAAGTTTTGAATTTCATGTTGTTAATTAGGGTTAAAGCATAAATTTAAAAAAATTGAAAAAAAATCAAAAATGCAGATTCAACTTGAAAACAAATGTGAATTAAAGTCTGCAGCTTGGAAAATAAATCAAGTTTGAAGCTTTAAACAAATTCAAACTGTAAGTAAATAAATTATATTGTTTGTCATTGATGAAGTAAACAAGTAAATAACAGGAGTTTGAGTAAAGTTTTGAATTTACAAACATCTGCAGATCTAATCTTTAAAAGATTGAAGAAGAAAAAAATATAGTTCAGGCTCAAAAGAAATTCATCTCTGTCTCTGTTCTTGTCTCCACTGCACAACTCCAAGGTGAGCAAACTCATTTATCTACCTATATGTTTCTGATTTTATGGTTGACTCTTGAAGTATGATGGTTTAGATGATTGCATGTTTGAATTTATACATTTTTTATGTATGTAAATGTATGAGTATGTATCAATGTATATCCCTGTTATGAGTCAGGGTACATTTTGTTAAAGAAAATTCACATTGTATAATTGATGTTAGGCCAATATTTTAAGAAGGAAGAGGATTGTAGCAAAGATTTAAACTGTTATGTTAATCAGTTCAGGAAAAAAAAAAATGCTTCTTCTCTGTCTTAGTTTCCAGCCTCAAGTTTAGTTCAAAATTCATTAGCTCTTGAATTTAATCACTGTTAGGTTCTGGAATGTAAATAAAATTGGTTTGTTAATTGATTAAGTAAGTTTAAAAAATTTATTTAAGATGAAATAAAATTTGAAACCTCACTGGAAAAAAAAACCACAAAGCACAGTGCATGTTAAATATAAGTAAAATTCAACTATCCTAATTCATTGATCCAGGAATGTAAATTGAATTCCTAAACAAAATTTTGATTTTTGGAGGTGGAACCACAACTTTTAGTTTCGAATTAAGAGGACAGTTTGAGTTTTATCAAAAATGATACTTTTGGCAATTTCTGGTGATCTGAGTGGCCGTGGTGGATGCGATCATCACTGGAGCTTGTTGAATGATCGTAGATTAGGGGAAAAATACCAAGAACATTAATCAAACCATTTTGGGGAAGTGCGAAGTGGATTTGGGTTTGTAACCCTAGTTTTCACTGGGTTGAATATCTCGATTTGTTCTCTTCCCCTGATGGATCGGGTTGCATGGGAATTTGGGTAATGCTGGCTTTTGTGTTGACGAGGACTTTGCCGAAGTGTCAGAGGTAGCGGTGGTCGGAGCTTCGAGAAAAAGGCGCTGACAGGTTTTGGTGGAGGGGGTCTTCAGTGGTTCCAGGTTTGGTGATGAACATACAAATTCAAATTTGTGATAGTATCGATCTATTTGATGATCAGTATGGGATGCGGGGGTACTCGCCGACCTGAGGAGATCATCGATGATGATCGGAGCTCGCTGCGATGATGGGGCACGTGCACAGGGTAGTGGGTTGTGTCGGTGTATGGGTTGAAGCAGAGGGCAAATGCTTAAGTTTTTTTTTCTAGGGTCAATATCGTGAGTGACTCGAAGTTGTGGGATGTTTTACTCGAAGCAAAGAGGTTCTGACTCGAAGTAAATAAAAAAAAATTCCCAAGTATTATGTTCAGGTTTTAAACATAAGACCTGTTCTGTTTTCAAAGTATTAAAGCAAGTTTTAAAATATGAACTAAAAATTTAAACTAATTTTAAAACCTGAAATTGAATTTGAATTCAAGAAGTTTGAATGTAAATTTGAAATAATTTAAATTTTGAAATTGAGATTTGGTTTTAAACAACTTTCAAAGTATAAAGGATATTGGTTTTAAAATTAAACTGAAAGTTTAAGTTATAAAATAGAAAAAAAATATGGTTTAAATCTGAGTTTTGAAATCTGGACTTGGATTTTAAACTTTAGTTTTTAAAATAAAATAAAGTTTTAGATTTTATTTGTTTAGCTACTTTAAAAATGGTTAAATGTTTTGAAATTTAAAATGAAGTTAAATGTAAGTAAGTCTTTGAATGCATGTAGCCTGAAATCAAAAATTTAAATATGTATTCCAGTTTTAGAATAAAAGGAAGTTTTTAAATTTAAAAATAATTCAAACAACTTTGAATGTTATAGTGTATTCTTAATTGATTTGAATTTTAAAAAAATGAATTTGGTTTAAAATTCTTTTAAACCACTTTTATAAAATGAATATTTCTTTAACTTATGAGATAGAAAGGTTTTTGAATTGTTTTTAAAATTTGTTTAAGTTAAATTCGTGTTCATTTTAAATCCTAAATTTAAAATGAAACTTAAATTAAAATTTGAAAGCAAATTGTTTTTAAATGCTTTATTTAGGTAAGAGATGTTTTATCTTAAAAATAAATAAATAGAATTTAATGATTTGGATTCATTAAATTATTAAGTAAATTAATCAAGTAATTAATGAATGATCAAAATGAAAATAGTAATTACTTAGTGAAAGTAATTAAGAGAAGATAATTAAAGGTTAGGAATTGATTAATCAAATATTTGAGGTTAATTACTTTAAAGTAAAATTAATTAATGTGGTTAATTAATTAAGATAATTGAATCAAGAAAAATAAATTAAGGTTAATTAACTTAAAGTGATTAAGAAATCATTATTAATTAAGGAGTAATTAATTTTTGTGATTAATTAAGGAAAATAAATCTATTGGTTAATCAATTAAGGGCAATTAATTATAGCTAAGATAAATAAATTAATAATTAAGGGGTTACCAATTAAAGTAATTAAATGAGGGATAATCAATTTATAAAAGTAATTAAGGTTTAATTAATTACAACTAAAGGTTAATTAATTAATATAATTAATTAAAGAGATGATTAATAAATGAAGGTGGTTAAGGCTTAATTAATTATAGTTAGTGATAGTTAATCATTGATTTAAAGATTTCAAATAGAAGTAATTATGTGGGTAATAGATTTAAACCACACGATTTATTCACTTAATTGTAGATGTTTGATTGTTATTGAATGATGTGTACTGGATTGATATATTTGATATGTGATGTGATGCTATGTGATGCTTTGTGCTAGGCTGTTATATCTGTGATGTATATATTGTTATGCAAACCCTTGACCCGTAGAACAACATTTGAATTTCGATGCGACAGGGAGTCGGATTCCAGCTGGCTATCCGAAACCCACATCGAATCATAATGGTAACCTCTGTGATTGATAATTTATTTTATCTATGAATCTGTGAATTAAGATAAGCGTTATGGGTTATACCGCTTATCGATATGATTGAATCTGTGTTGATTGGTGATGTGGCACTTTTATTGTGTAAAACCCCTGGACCACACTTATACACACCCAAATATGGATTGCATGTGGAAACGGGTTAAGTCACAGATTTTTGAAATATATTTAAAAATTGTGTTTTTGAATCCAAAATAGTTTTAGAATTAGAATTGGAACTTTGAAAATGAATTTCAAAAATAAAAGTTACTTTGAATAACTTGATTGAGTTTTGAAATTTAAATAATTCGATTTAAATTTGAATTCAATATTTGAAATTGAATTCTATGATTTGGAACTAAGGTTTAAAAAGGGTATTCAACATATAATTGGGTTTATATGAGTTTTTAAACCATTTTAAAAAGTGTTGTTTTGGGACTTTAAATTTAACCCAAGGTTTTAACTTGTATGAATATAATTGGATTTTTCTGAAACGAAAACTGTCGCTTTCAAATAATAAAAGCTTTCACATAAGAAGTAAACGTCCAATTTGTGTTAAAAGGATTTCAAGTATAAAATGGAAATAGGTTTTCCTAGTTATGAATAAACCTTTGGGAACGGTTTGAAAGCTAAAAATTAAGTCTTTAATTTAAAGATTTAATGAGTTAATCCATTTGAAATGGAAATTTGTTTTGGAAATCTATAAATGGACCTTTGTGAAACTGGGTGAAATTTTGTGAAATAAATCTTTTTGTTTAAAGATTTAAAACGGTAATTTGTTAACCATTTGAAAGAAAAGCTTTGGATTTTTTTTTAAGTTGTGACTTAACCTAATCCCATATCCATATGTTTAAAATATGACGCTCATTATTCGGTTTAGCCGGGAAAGGACCTTTGTGTCATATAGCCCATTCCGAATATGTGATACATCGTTATGGATAGCATTGAAGACCGGTGGTGAAGACCGGGTATTTGCGAGAACGATAGGATGACCCATCGATTGTCTCTGCACTGAGTCGCGCAGGTATAGAGATTCCCTAAGTGATGGGAAGTCCGATCGGGATTGTGAATACACGGATTTGCAAGGGCTTCTTTGGAAGTGCCTTCGGTTCTGTTCGAACCCGGAACAGACTTGTATGGTTGTATGTCCGACATTACACTTTGAGATATTAAACTGATCTCTATCAAATACATTTTTGCTTGGTCGCGGAGAATTTATTCCCTTAGTTTAACACCCTTCTCTGAGACGTACGAGCTCAGAGGTTATGTAGTTGATATTTATCAGTGATATATCTCCAATTTGGTAATGTGGCATGCTGAGTGCTGCTGTGTGATGATCATTGGTTGATCATTTGTGATATGATCATTTGTTTGATCATTTATCTTTGTGATCATTGCTTTGGTCATCTGTTGACCCAAAGCATGGCTTTGTGCCAAAGCGTAGCTTTGTGGACGAGACTGCATCAGGACCTCACACCCCGGAAATGGTCGAAACAGGAAAGATGCGGCAAGGTTATGAGGGTCGCTCCCTTTAGGGTGTGTCATTCCCTTCTGGTAAAGGGTGGTATCATGGTATGGAGCCCAGATACTTACTCATGTGGTTGCTCCAATCTCATTTACTGTATGGTTGTTGCTTTGAGGCGCCTCGGATAAAGGTCCCAAAGGACCGGGGGATGGCATATTCGTGTAGTAGTTACCTAGTTACAGAGGTAATCCGACCTTGTGTTGGCAGAGATCTAACCGTAACGTTAGTTCTCGGGACGTCCCGCCAGAGGCGATCCCATGTGGCAGTAGGAAGTTCCTTAGCCTGACCATTTTCTGGAAATCCATTCATCCAATACGTGCCTTGTACGGTTTTAGTTGTAGAACCTGCCATTTACTTATGGTGGCGCCCCACTGTTTAAATGGTAGCTATAGTAGGCATACGATACTGGTCGTATGTTGGCTAGGATTTATATTATACTTTCGAAATGGTTTTTCCTCACTTTGCACTTATAGTAATAATATCAAAGAAATTTTCTCGTATCAAGCATATTTGACTATCATAAGGAGAAATCTCCTCCAATTCTGCGTTTGCATTGTGTGTGTGGCGGGAGGCCTTATGGTAGTTTCATTTTTCTAAAAAGCATTGCGACTTTCAAATTTAAATTCTTTGTTCGTTTTAAAAGACCAAATATTTTCGTTTGCTCACACCAGTCCCACGACTGACCTGGAGTTTATTGTTCCTTTCCTAAACTCTGGGTGCACACTATTTTCCCACACGGGCAGTCTAGAGTTGGGTTTTTCAGATAGTCAGGTTTAGAAGATTATCTGGAGCTAGTTCCGTCTTTGGATCGGGACTGTACTTGCTTATCTTTATGCATCATTATTGGGAGTTCAAGCTATTTCTGGATTGGTGTTTCGTAGATGGAGTTCTTTCTTGAAGACCATATTGGAGAATTTTGTTCCGCTGCTAGAGTTATCTTTTCTTGTCGCTGCTATTATCTTGTATCATATCTTTGATGTATATAGATATTCATTGTATCATCTGTTGTATCATATTGTATCGGATATTGTATCAATGTTGTATATTGATATGTATTATTCTTTTTCTTCCGCTGTGTTGTTATACTTAATGTGTTATAAGCTCCGGCGAACCAGATTCGACGTTTGGATCTGCGGCATTTGAATACGAGTGTCGTATTTGGTGCCGATTTTCAAAGGTCGAGTCAGGATCGTGACATTTGGTATCAGTGCTGAAGGTTAAAACTTTAGCTCAGGAGTATAACACATTAAGTAGCTCACTAGAGATAGGGTGAAATATACCCTAGGATGAGTATATCCCTAAGATATCCGTTCGAGTGCCTCAGTAAATTCTCTTACTATCCACTGATAGTAAGTATGAGTGCGAGAAGAGGACGAGATAGGGGACAGGGGAATACCACTACCAATGGTTAATACCCCACAATGGCGGAAACAACTTTTCTCTACCAATCTCTTTTGATTCGATTTCGTATTCTTTTGATTGCTTCGTAGCTGCTCCAGAAGGAAGTTTCGGTGTGATGATGGCTCTACGAATCGTTGCAGGAAGATTCTTATTTCGTATCTTCATCCGTTTCTTTTCAGCTTTTCGTTCTAAACTCTAATGAATTTGAAGATTTGAATTAAATAAATTGAAAATTTTAAATTGAGTTAAATTGGTTAATAGAATGTAAGGCTGAATTTGAATTGTATAAATAAAACGATATTGGTTAAAACCAAATTTAAAATTGTAACTTCGTGTGTATATCAAAGTCTATATACTTCGGAGTATTCTGGCTTGAATTCGTTATCCATATCTAGCATTTGGGAATTGTTGAAAATTAAGCCCATCTATCTATTCTCTGGGATCCGATATATTCTACGAACGATTAGTTATTCCTTCAAACTAATCAATGCCCTTGCATATTCGTAGACCGGTTAGCCCGAGTATCTTGTGAAATAATTATATGAGTTTGTTCTCATATTGTCGATATTCTGATTTGGTAAGCCGAATGCAGAATAAATATTTCGATCTGATCTAATCAATCATTTCTTTATCTATTATCTTTTCTTTCTCGTCTTCCTTGCAATTTCGAGGACAAAATTCTTTTAAGGGGGGAAATCTGTAACATTCCTGAAAATTAATTAAGTTTAATTTGGCAATTAAATTAATTTTTGGAAATAAATTGTGATTTAATTAGAAAATTTTCTAGAATAAATAAATAATTTTTATTTTAAATAGTAATTTATATTAGAAATTTAAGGATAAGTGATTTATAAAATAAATATTGAATTTCAAAATAAAATGTATTAAAAATAAAAATATATATGAATCCATTCTTTTCTTTTTGTAGAATTGTACAAAATAAATAATAAAAATATATATATGAATGTAAATTTGTAAATATAATTTCTTTTCAAAAAAAATGTTTGGATATGAATATATGTAAATATACATAAGTGGTTATAATTCAATTTGAATTGAGGCTTGAATTGAAATTTAAAATAAATGTAAACATATACACACATGCACATGAGAGATGAAGTGTAGGAGTTAACAAAATCTAAAGGTTATAATGATTTCTTACAAATGGAATTCCTTATGATTGCTTAAATAAAATAATAGAATTTAAAATTATAAAGACATTCCATCTCCCCATGCTGAAATTATTTTAGTCTCGGCCAAATCTGAAAACATAGTAAAAAAAAAAAAAGATTGAGTATCTCATATTTTCAACATTCAAACCCCTCATATCAAAAGTCAGTAATTTGCAAATAAACCTGAAATCACCTCCTTAAAACAAATTGAATTCTGAAAGTACTACAGCAGTTTTCACAATACAGAATTCAGATGTTCAAATGCAACTCTGTATATTCTCAAGCATGCAAACCTGGAATGTAGTTGGATTTGCATGCCTGTAAATCAAGTTTCAAATCTAAATACAACCTGAAGCAAGAATTTGGAAACCGGAAAATAGTAGCACCTCAAAATCAAAGCTAGAAGCAAATTCCAAGATCATCTCAAAGCAAATCTGGAATTTAGTCTCTGCTTTCTGAAGAAAAGAAAAAAAAAGAGATAAGTAAATTTTCTTAAAGTTTTGAATTTCATGTTGTTAATTAGGGTTAAAGCATAAATTTAAAAAAATTGAAAAAAAATCAAAAATGCAGATTCAACTTGAAAACAAATGTGAATTGAAGTCTGCAGCTTGGAAAATAAATCAAGTTTGAAGCTTTAAACAAATTCAAACTGTAAGTAAATAAATTCTATTGTTTATCATTGATGAAGTAAACAAGTAAATAACAGGAGTTTGAGTAAAGTTTTGAATTTACAAACTTCTGCAGATCTAATCTTTAAAAGATTGAAGAAAAAAAAATATAGTTCAGGCTCAAAAGAAATTCATCTCTGTCTCTGTTCTTGTCTCCACTGCACAACTCCAAGGTGAGCAAACTCATTTATCTACCTATATGTTTCTGATTTTATGGTTGACTCTTGAAGTATGATGGTTTAGATGATTGCATGTTTGAATTTATACATTTTTTATGTATGTAAATGTATGAGTATGTATCAATGTATATCCCTGTTATGAGTCAGGGTACATTTTGTTAAAGAAAATTCACATTGTATAATTGATGTTAGGCCAATATTTTAAGAAGGAAGAGGATTGTAGCAAAGATTTAAACTGTTATGTTAATCAGTTCAGGAAAAAAAAAGATGCTTCTTCTCTGTCTTAGTTTCCAGCCACAAGTTTAGTTCAAAATTCATTAGCTCTTGAATTTAATCACTGTTAGGTTCTGGAATGTAAATAAAATTGGTTTGTTAATTGATTAAGTAAGTTTAAAAAAATTATTTAAGATGAAATAAAATTTGAAACCTCACTGGAAAAAGAAAAAAAAACCACAAAGCACAGTGCATGTTAAATATAAGTAAAATTCAACTATCCTAATTAATTGATCCAGGAATGTAAATTGAATTCCCAAACAAAATTTTGATTTTTGGAGGTGGAACCACAACTTTTAGTTTCGAATTAAGAGGACAGTTTGAGTTTTATCAAAAATGATATTTTTGGCAATTTCTGGTGATCTGAGTGGCCGTGGTGGATGCGATCATCACTGGAGCTTGTTGAATGATCGTAGATTAGGGGAAAAATACCAAGAACATTAATCAAACCATTTTGGGGAAGTGCGAAGTGGATTTGGGTTTGTAACCCTAGTTTTCACTGGGTTGAATATCTCGATTTGTTCTCTTCCCCTGATGGATCGAGTTGCATGGGAATTTGGGTAACGCTGGCTTGGGTGTTGACGAGGACTTTGCCGAAGTGTCAGAGGTAGCGGTGGTCAGAGCTTCAAGAAAAAGGCGCTGACAGGTTTTGGTGGAGGGGGTCTTCAGTGGTTCCAGGTTTGATGATGAACATGCAAATTCGAATTCGTGATAGTATCGATCTATTTGATGATCAGTATGGGATGCGGGGGTGCTCGCCGACCTGAGGAGATCATCGATGATGATCGGAGCTCGCTTCGATGATGGGGCACGTGCACAAGGTAGTGGGTTGTGTCAGTGTATGGGTTGAAGCAGAGGGCAAATGCTTAAGTTTTTTTTTCTAGGGTCAATATCGTGAGTGACTCGAAGTTGTGGGATGTTTTACTCGAAGCAAAGAGGTTCTGACTCGAAGTAAATAAAAAAAAAATTCCCAAGTATTATTTCAGGTTTTAAACAGAAGACCTGTTCTGTTTTCAAAGTATTAAAGCAAGTTTTAAAATATGAACTAAAAATTTAAACTAATTTTAAAACCTGAAATTGAATTTGAATTCAAGAAGTTTGAATGTAAATTTGAAATAATTTAAATTTTGAAATTTAGATTTGGTTTTAAACAACTTTCAAAGTATAAAGGATATTGGTTTTAAAATTAAACTGAAAGTTTAAGTTATAAAATAGAAAAAAAATATGGTTTAAATCTGAGTTTTGAAATCTAGACTTGGATTTTAAACTTTAGTTTTTAAAATAAAATAAAGTTTTAGATTTTATTTGTTTAGCTACTTTAAAAATGGTTAAATGTTTTGAAATTTAAAATGAAGTTAAATGTAAGTAAGTCTTTGAATGCATGTAGCCTGAAATCAAAAATTTAAATATGTATTCCAGTTTTAGAACAAAAGGAAGTTTTTAAATTTAAAAATAATTCAAACAACTTTGAATGTTATAGTGTATTCTTAATTGATTTGAATTTTAAAAAAAAATGAATTTGGTTTAAAATTCTTTTAAACCACTTTTATAAAATGAATATTTCTTTAACTTATGAGATAGAAAGGTTTTTGAATTGTTTTTAAAATTTGTTTAAGTTAAATTCGTGTTCATTTTAAATCCTAAATTTAAAATGAAACTTAAATTAAAATTTGAAAGCAAATTGTTTTTAAATGCTTTATTTAGGTAAGAGATGTTTTATCTTAAAAATAAATAAATAGAATTTAATGATTTGGATTCATTAAATTATTAAGTAAATTAATCAAGTAATTAATGAATGATCAAAATGAAAATAGTAATTACTTAGTGAAAGTAATTAAGAGAAGATAATTAAAGGTTAGGAATTGATTAATCAAATATTTGAGGTTAATTACTTTAAAGTAAAATTAATTAATGTGGTTAATTAATTAAGATAATTGAATCAAGAAAAATAAATTAAGGTTAATTAACTTAACGTGATTAAGAAATCATTATTAATTAAGGAGTAATTAATTTTTGTGATTAATTAAGGAAAATAAATCTATTGGTTAATCAATTAAGGTCAATTAATTATAGCTAAGATAAATAAATTAATAATTAAGGGGTTACCAATTAAAGTAATTAAATGAGGGGTAATCAATTTATAAAAGTAATTAAGGTTTAATTAATTACAACTAAAGGTTAATTAATTAATATAATTAATTAAAGAGATGATTAATAAATGAAGGTGGTTAAGGCTTAATTAATTATAGTTAATGATAGTTAATCATTGATTTAAAGATTTCAAATAGAAGTAATTATGTGGGTAATAGATTTAAACCACACGATTTATTCACTTAATTGTAGATGTTTGATTGTTATTGAATGATGTGTACTGGATTGATATATTTGATATGTGATGTGATGCTATGTGATGCTTTGTGCTAGGCTGTTATATCTGTGATGTATATATTGTTATGCAAACCCTTGACCCGTAGAACAACATTTGAATTTCGATGCGACAGGGAGTCGGATTCCAGCTGGCTATCCGAAACCCACATCGAATCATAATGGTAACCTCTGTGATTGATAATTTATTTTATCTATGAATCTGTGAATTAAGATAAGCGTTATGGGTTATACCGCTTATCGATATGATTGAATCTGTGTTGATTGGTGATGTGGCACTTTTATTGTGTAAAACCCCTGGACCACACTTATACACACCCAAATATGGATTGCACGTGGAAACGGGTTAAGTCATAGATTTTTGAAATATATTTAAAAATTGTGTTTTTGAATCCAAAATAGTTTTGGAATTAGAATTGGAACTTTGAAAATGAATTTCAAAAATAAAAGTTACTTTGAATAACTTGATTGAGTTTTGATATTTAAATAATTCGATTTAAATTTGAATTCAATATTTGAAATTGAATTCTATGATTTGGAACTAAGGTTTAAAAAGGGTATTCAACATATAATTGGGTTTATATGAGTTTTTAAACCATTTTAAAAAATGTTGTTTTGGGACTTTAAATTTAACCCAAGGTTTTAACTTGTATGAATATAATTGGATTTTTCTGAAACGAAAACAGTCGCTTTCAAATAATAAAAGCTTTCACATAAGAAGTAAACGTCCAATTTGTGTTAAAAGGATTTCAAGTATAAAAAGGAAATAGGTTTTCCTAGTTATGAATAAACCTTTGGGAACGGTTTGAAAGCTAAAAATTAAGTCTTTAAAGATTTAATGAGTTAATCGATTTGAAATGGAAATTTGTTTTGGAAATCTATAAATGGACCTTTGTGAAACTGGGTGAAATTTTGTGAAATAAATCTTTTTGTTTAAAGATTTAAAACGGTAATTTGTTAACCATTTGAAAGAAAAGCTTTGGATTTTTTTTAAGTTGTGACTTAACCTAATCCCATATCCATATGTTTAAAATATGACGCTCATTATTCGGTTTAGCCGGGAGAGGACCTTTGTGTCATATAGCCCATTCCGAATATGTGATACGTCGTTATGGATAGCACTGAAGACCAGTGGCGAAGACCGGGTATTTGCGAGAACGATATGATGACCTATCGATTGTCTCTGCACTGAGTCGCGCCGGTATAGAGATTCCCTAAGTGATGGGAAGTCCGATCGGGATTGTGAATACCCGGATTTGCAAGGGCTTCTTCGGAAGTGCCTTCGGTTCTGTTCGAACCCGGAACAGACTTGTATGGTTGTATGTCCGACATTACACTTTGAGATATTAAACTGATCTCTATCAAATACATTTCTGCTTGGTGGCGGATAATTTATTCTCTTAGTTTAACACCCTTCTCTGAGACGTACGAGCTCAGAGGTTATGTAGTTGATATTTATCAGTGATATATCCCCAATTTGGTAATGTGGCATGCTGAGTGCTGTTTTGTGATGATCATTGGTTGATCATTTGTGATATGATCATTTGTTTGATCATTTATCTTTGTGATCATTGCTTTGGTCATCTGTTGACCCAAAGCATGGCTTTGTGCCAAAGCGTAGCTTTGTGGACAAGACTGCATCAGGACCTCACACCCCGGAAATGGTCGAAACAGGAAAGATGCGGCAAGGTTATGAGGGTCGCTCCCTTTAGGGTGTGTCATTCCCTTCTGGTAAAGGGTGGTATCATGGTATGGAGCCCAGATACTTACTCATGTGGTTGCTCCAATCTCATTTACTGTGTGGTTGTTGCTTTGAGGCGCCTCGGATAAAGGTCCCAAAGGACCGGGGGATGGCATATTCGTGTAGTAGTTACCTAGTTACAGAGGTAACCCGGCCTTGTGTTGGCAGAGATCTAACCGTAACGTTAGTTCTCGGGACGTCCCGCCAGAGGCGATCCTATGTGGCAGTAGGAAGTTCCTTAGCCTGACCATTTGTTGGAAATCCATTCATCCAATACGTGCCTTGTACAGTTTTAGTTGTAGAACCTGCCATTTACTTATGGTGGCGCCCCACTGTTTAGATGGTAGCTATAGTAGGCATACGATACTGGTCGTATGTTGGCTAGGATTTATATTATACTTTCGAAATGGTTTTTCCTCACTTTGCACTTATAGTAATAATATCAAAGAAATTTTCTCGTATCAAGCATATTTGACTATCATAAGGAGAAATCTCCTCCAATTCTGCGTTTGCATTATGTGTGTGGCGGGAGGCCTTATGGTAGTTTCATTTTTCTAAAAAGCATTGCGAGTTTCAAATTTAAATTCTTTGTTCGTTTTAAAAGACCAAATATTTTCGTTTGCTCACACCAGTCCCACGACTGACCTGGAGTTTATTGTTCCTTTCCTAAACTCTGGGTGCCCACTATTTTCCCACACGGGCAGTCTAGAGTTGGGTTTTTCAGATAGTCAGGTTTAGTAGATTATCTGGAGCTAGTTCCGTCTTTGGATCGGGACTGTACTTGCTTATCTTTATGCATCATTATTGGGAGTTCAAGCTATTTCTGGATTGGTGTTTCGTATATGGAGTTCTTTCTTGAAGACCATATTGGAGATTTTTGTTCCGCTGCTAGAGTTATCTTTTCTTGTCGCTGCTATTATCTTGTATCATATCTTTGATGTATATAGATATTCATTGTATCATCTGTTGTATCATATTGTATCTGATATTGTATCAATGTTGTATATTGATATGTATTATTCTTTTTCTTCCGCTGTGTTGTTATACTTAATGTGTTATAAGCTCCGGCGAACCAAATTCGACGTTTGGATCTGCGGCATTTGAATACGAGTGTCGTATTCGGTGCCGATTTTCGAAGGTCGAGTCAGGATCGTGACACATGTTTAAGTACCCTTTATACTTAATGTTTCTAGTGATGTGACGTTTATGTTTTTATTTTAAACTTTATATACTTGGGTATAAATTCATATATACATATACTAATATACATTTATATACCTATAATAACTTGTTTACAAATGTATCTACTTATGATAAAGAGTTCACAATATTTCCGATAACTTTTAGCCGATGAAAATTCGAAAATTTGAAAAACGAATTCTGGTCACATTTTCGATCTTTCTTCGATCTAAATATTTTTATAAACAAAATTGAAAAACTATTTCATCATTATTAATTGTTATTTAAAAGAGTTTTATTTCCATTATAAAATAAATTATTTGAATATTTAAAATTAATTAAATATTCTCAAATCAAAATAGTGAAATATCGGATCGTTGCATATGTTTCTACACAATTTGGAAATATTGTTTTTGCTCTCGTTTATCTTTTATTTTTTCCCTATCAACATTATTGCTTCTCCAAGTAAAAGTAAACTCATTCTTTCATATGAAATAAATTAAATGTTTGTCAAATTTTATCAAACACATTGATATATTTTAACGTATGATGACATGTCATATTTATGCGTGGTTGTGTAAACATATTTTTCTTATGTCTTGCTAGGAATCAAATATTTATGCTTTAATAATGTTTTCAACGATGTGCAGTTAATAATGTTTTCGAACAAGAAATTTGTGCTTTATATGTTCTCACTTTGAGTACATGTAATATCTATAAGATAATATATTTTAAATCATTGTTAATTTTCTATGTGCGTTAGGTGAATGATCGTTATATAGTGCAACCATTTGTATGGGCAACAGAACGTGTTACTGGGTCTATACCAATATACACACGTGTAATGTAATGCATTAGTTAATCCATGAATTGAACGATCCACCTTCCACTGAATGAACACATGGTTCAAATAAATTTAACTTTTAAGTATAAAAAATAATAATAAATAAGTCATTATGTTATTTTGAGCAGTTATGGTGGTGTATAGTTATACTACACATCTTTGTTATCATATTCGCATACTATAATCAATAAGTGTACATTAGTTGGAATGTCATACCATGCATGTAGTTTCGAACCCGTGACCTCTTGTGTCAAGGTCAGAACATTTAACTGTTGTAACAGAAGTGTTATTAGAATCAATATTATTTTGAGACCCGGTCAAATAATCTAGGGTAAATGCTTAACAAGTGCTTTAGAATGTCATTATGTATATCCTTGTCGGATTAGGCAAGCACCTCACTTATTTTTATTTTAATTGCATAACGCCTATAAGAAAGATATTATTATTATTTATTTTATTTTATTAATTAGGTGATAAATCAATATGAACCGACATTTGTCTACATTATTAATAAATTCATAGTTAAAAAAACGAGTGCTTTGATAGGTGCCTGAAATGCGCATGCATGTAAGCAAAAATGCAGTAAAATGACTAACTAATAACAAAAAAGATTCTGAATATATATATGCTAAAATTTTAGTAACTATGTTGTTCCAGTGATCAAAATTATGGTAATGGATCCTCTAGAAGAGATTGATAAAATTATTATGTGAACACAGCCATATTCAAAAATTATTTACCAAAGTATGAGTTTTTGGTTTGAACATAAAATTATTGTCTGTAATTATTTTCTTTTACAAGGAGTCAATATATCATGCTAGTACGTATAAAAAAAATCAGTATTTTATTTTAAGGATGTGAATCATTATTGCACTCGTTTTATAGTTAAAGCTTTCACAAAATTAGAAAAAAGAAAATAGAAAAAACTTACAGCCACATTTTTAAATGAAGAACGCAAGTTTTAAAATTTAGTATTTGGAAAACTGAATGATACATTAACATAGCATTCAAGCAAAAACAGATGTTATATGAACTATGAAAATGATGTTAAATGAACTTAGCAATATATATGTAATGCTATATAAACTGAGCATTATATTTTTGTAATGATATATTAAATTGATATTTCTTTAGTTGTAAGAATAAATATTATGTTAGTTCATCTAATATATTTCATCCAATGCTAGTTTATTTTAAAGTCCTGCTTACTTGATGCTAGGTTAATATAACATTCTTTTTATCTGATGCTAGTTTAATATATCAGTCGCTGTTTTTCAGACTAAACTTTAAAACTTGTGTCATACCTATTAAAATCGATCACAGGTTTTCCTTCAATATACTCATATCTATATACATTATCTATTTATATTAACATGAATAAATGCTTTCATGTGTATGTTATTTTAAATTATTGTTTGTATAATTGCAAATTTTCACATTGTTTAGTTTGAGAAGTAAATATTGCATAATTTTCAAATCATATATTTCAATTATTTTAAAATTATGTATATTAAATTTAATAATATATATAATTGTAATTTAGAAATTTGAAATTTAAATATTACAAGAAGCTTAAATATACGATTTCGTGTAACTTTGAGTTAGTTTGACCAACCAACTTATCGAGTGTAAATATTTAAGTTATTAGTGGGTAACTGGAAATAATTAATTAACCAATCGCAAATCAAGCTGACTCGGAATGACAATAAATTTTATGCTTAAACGTTCAGGATAATAATGTCGATTCTCAACGGTCAATTTCAAAAATTCTAATGTAGATAGGGTTGTTGGTTCAAATTGGTTGTATTCTATACAAGTTACTTAGACTTCTGTTAGAAATGAACAGTTCTAAATGAAATTCCTAATTACGTTCCAAATTTATGAAATCCAACCATATGCATTCGCTAATACCGTATGAGAAATTTAAATATATGATATCATATAATTTTGAGTTAGTTTGGCCATCCATCTTATCAAATATAAATATTCCTATGCATAAGTTGATTACTGAAAATAGTCGATTAACTTAAGGGATCATGTATCAAATAGACTCGTAACGGCACAAAATTTTATAATTAAGCATCTAAATAATAATATCGATTCTCAATAGCTGGATTTCAAAAATTCATAATGTTGACTGGATAATAAATAATAGTTTATTATTTAAAGTGGAAAACAGAATCCGCTCCTTATTTCAAACTTAATATCTAAAAAACCCTTCTTAAAAACAAGTTTCCAGGAATACCGCTAATAATGATTTCGTAGAAATATACAATTTATGGCACATATTTGCAGTTTCAACTATAAATATTTGCGGTTTAAAATGCAAATATGTGAAGTTTAAAATGGACATGTTTGTAAAGAAAAAATTACGGTGTAACGATCTGGCTTTCCTGCACCTGAAAATGACAGTTAATAGATCCTTGGTATCCTCATGCCATTCAATTTAAGGGTCTGAAAGGCAGATCATTTGGGGTGAAGAAGAAAAAAAAGAAAGAACAGAAGAAACTAAACAATATAGAATCTCACAATGCAACAGAACAATATATATATATATATATATATATATATATATATATATATATATATATATATAACCTAAAAGCTTACATAGTCAATTCCAAAAGGATACATCATGGTCATAATAGTACAAATTCTACCCTGAGACAGTTATAACTGCATGTCCTAACTTAACTAATACAAAATACATAAGACACAAGAGAACAAGATAAATAACTAGCTATCGATGAAGCCACCTACTCCAAGCTTCTTTAAAATGCATCTATGGGAACCAAGAATACTTGGCTGCTCATACAAATTTGTGCACCCAAGAGTTTTAGGAAAAGAAAAGAA
The DNA here is from genome assembly GCA_030765085.1 of Allium cepa. Taxonomy (NCBI): domain Eukaryota; kingdom Viridiplantae; phylum Streptophyta; class Magnoliopsida; order Asparagales; family Amaryllidaceae; genus Allium; species Allium cepa. The sequence goes on from CM060945.1 coordinate 135,792,524, forward strand.
AAACTCTGGGTCAGACATGAGTCTGGTGTGAAAAAACTAAAACAACTGAATTAATACTTTCAAAACTCCTTTAAAATCAAAGGTGCCTCGTAAGACCACACCGCACATAAATACAGACTGGTTTTTATCTTACAACAACCAAACCATTTTCTAAAGAAAATCCAGTGATATTATAATAACGTCTTGGGTTAAAGTAAATATTGAATCATAGCTGAAATTATTACATTACTTAAATTCCTGCATACTAGATATACAATCAAGTCCGAAGGCTCATATTGGAAAATGAATTCTAACAATGACTAGGTAAGGGACTACCTTTCGATGGTGCACCTCTAGAAAATATTCCTGAAGGCTACAGATGCATCTGCCACTCTACTACAAAGAGTCGATATTCCCCTTTAAAATGACAAGCCGCATGACCTCATCCCTTAACACCGAGACTGCAGACATTGCCCCTCGATGCCTGTGCGCAAAACAACTCTAAGGGGACAATCTAGAATAGGATGACGGCTCCTGATGGTAGCTATCCACATAGCTCTGCTGGATACCACGTCTTAGCCTTTTTTAGGTTGTGAGGCTTCAGGCTATGGTTTTACTTTTTCTACTAGTCAGACCATCTTGGAATGCTAACACTGCCCTCCAGCCAGAGATGCAATGCCAACATTCATCCATGCAAGTTGTTAAAGGATCGAACGAAACATTTAAATTTTACTATCTTCCATCTTGGAATCACTCTTAGGAAGAATAGTATAGCTCCATAGCATACTTCATCACGAATGTTGGTTGTTTGGAGTGGTTCAGATAAATTCAAAAAACCGGTGTCTCCAAACTAAGCAATAATTTATGGCTAACTCAATTCCGGTTCTTTGGAAGTATGCAACAAATATTCGAGCCCTCGCCGAGGAACTCGAATATACAATCATACTTCCTGAGTCAAAGCAGGTCAAGATTTGATAGTCGATTATTTAACTATTAAACAATCTAACAATAACAATTCAGAGATTTAATTACCCATAGCAACCACTAAGCCATATTTAATCATTTATTTAAATCTATTTTGAAAGCATTTATCGATACATTCGTATACTTATCTCGCTGACATAAGTATATTCACAAAACATTTCTAAAGGATTTCTTATTTCAAAATCATATTAAAAGGATCAAACAAATGTTATTTAAATTAGAGATAAGAAGAACCCCAAACACTATTCCTTTGGTGTAAGCATGGAACGAAAGTTCCACGCCACCATAATTAAGAAGGCCAGTTAAGAGAAACCCAAATTTCAACTTCTTGTATAATTTACTTGTATAAATCCTTTTAATAAATCTCTTTTATTTATGAAATATCCTTTACTTAAATCCCAAACCCATTTATAAAAACCTTTTATAATCCTCCAGGTTTATTTACAATACTCTTTTATAAATATCAAAACCATTTATATAACTCTATATAAATCTCCAAAACCAATTATAAAACTTCTTTTATAAATATTCAGAAGCATTTATAAGACTTCTTTATAAATTTCCAAAATCATTTATAAACTTCTTATAAACTTTATTTATCTAAAACAAAACTATTTTAAACAACACGTTATTATTTAAAGACATCCTTCATTTACTTATCTTTAAACCATATTATCAAAACAATGATTTTAAACAATGATTTTAAAAAGTATTCAATTAACATCAAAAACACCTTTAATAAAACCATTGCTTTACTTTAAACCATTATCAAAACGATAAAATGAAATATTTGATTTCACAAAAGCAAAAGGAGACTTAGTGACCAAAGTGGTGCATTTAATTGAGTTTGGCTTATCCAAGTTATAACATGGGTATTTACATAGAAATCAGATATTTAAAAGGAATCAACAATCCACAATCAATAACATATAAGTAAATGTTCAAATTACTCAAAATGGCAGAGGGGGGTTTGTTTCTACTTAAATAGATGTCATTATAATCTACTTGGTAAATTATGGCAGAACTGTGACTTATTCTGCCAAGCAGATGTCCAATATAATTTAATTAGCAGGATAGTGATTTATCCTGCTAAACAGATGTCATTAGGTTTCATATTCATTTAAGGTTAATTAAAGGTAGCCGACAAAGAAATCCTTTAGATAAAATATCCTTCTAAAAGAAAGTTTGCTTTCAAAACAAAGAAAACCTTTGACAATAAGTGATTTAAAATCAAAAGCTTTTATTCAATACTTAAGTAACATTAAATTCTTTATTTACTAATAATTAAATCCTTTAATTAATAATTTAACAATTAATCTTTAAATTAATCATTAAATAATAATTACCCTTTAAATAAATTTTAAATAATAGTTAACTTTCAAATAAACTGTTAAACCATAATTAATCTTTAATTGATAACTAAATAATAGATTAAAATTTTAAATAATAATTAAATAATAATTAAATAATAATTAATCTCAATTAACATCAATTAATTAATTAAATAATCCTTAATTAACCTAAATAATAAATTAAGCCTTTATTTAAAATAATTAAGTGATAATTATAAGTATTTATTAAATCTTAACTCAAATTTAACTTGATTAGTGTAACTAAAATTAGACCCTTTCTTTAATAAAACAATAATTAAATTCGCAATTCCTAATTAAATAGTAATTAATTCTCAAATAAAAATTTATATTTAATTAACTAACTAATTATAGTTAACTTAATTTATAATTAAGTACAAATTTCCCTAATTAATCAATGATTAAGTACTAATTAACTTAATTAATTAATTAATTAATGATTAAGTGCTAATTAACTTAATTAGTTAATTACTTTTTATTACTTAATATGTGTTTTAAAACATTCCAGAAAGATTTCTAAGTGAAAACACTTTTTCAAAATATACTTAAGATGAAAAAAAATTAATTTCAAAAAATAAGTTCGTCTTTACGAACCGCACTTGTAGCGACTATCGCCATGTGATCCATGCTATCAAAACTTGCCTTTATGAATCGAAATCACTTTCAAAACTCTAACTCTTATGAATTTACTTACTTTAAAGACACAAGTAAAATGGTTCGAAGCTTACAAATTTCGAAGCTTTAAATTCTTTTAGTAAATTAAAGTTTATAAAACATGATTTTTATTTTTTCATAGGATCTCAAGTCGCTTCATCCAGTCAAGAGCAAACTTTTTAGCACATACAGCATAATGTACATCACACAAACAACCACAAGCAATTTCTTATCTACAAAGTTAATCACAACATTTCGATTTACCAATCTAACTCCCTAACGCATATACAAGCATACATTAGCAAGATTAAAACTACTAATTAACTGACTTTTTATTTATAAGTACATATCACATAACAACTAAGCATATATATCAACATCATAACCAACAAATTAAGAAATGATTTTTACAACTATGTATGTATAAAAATTAAATCTAGAAACTTTAAGTAAAAGGGTTAATTTCTCACCCTAATGTCGTCCATCGAACCAAGCTCTCACTAATCACTAGAAACCATCTTAATGCTTAGTGCATATTTTCAAAAGAATTGGAACTAAGTTAGCCTAAAATTATCAGTTAGTTTTGGAGACACCGGTCCCTGATTTATCCGAACCATTCCAAACTATTAACGAACGATGTTTAATCATATTGAAGTATGTTATGGAGTTAACTATTCTTCTTGAGGGTGATTCCAAAATGGAAGATAGTAACGTGGAATGTTTGTTCGAACCCAAAACAACTTGCATGGATGAATACTGGCATTGCGTCTATGCCTGGAAGGCAGTGTTAACATTCCTAGATGGTTTGCTTGTATGAAAGAAGGTTAAGCATAGCCTCAAGCCTCACAACTAGGAAAAATGGAAAAAAATAGGGTATGAATAGAGCTATGTGGTCAGCTACCATTAGGAGCCGCCATCTCATTTTAGATTTTCCATAGTCGAATTTTTTTGTGTGCAAACACCATGGTAGTATAAGGTCTAGGTGTTAAAAAGATATGGGATAATCCGGTTCGCCATACTAAAGTGGCAGCTGGCTCTGTGTAGCAGGGGTACAAGAAGTTCTTGTCAGACACTAGGTGCATATTCTAGGGGTGTATCATCGGAAGGTAGTCCCTTACCTTGCCATAGTATGGAATCCATTCTCCAATACAAGCCCTTACAGTTTTAGATGTACCTAACTATGTTGAGATGTAAGATGCAAGCATTTCAACTATATTCATATTTTATTTAAAACCAGAGATATTACTATAATATCACTGGATTTTATATACAAATATCTTTTGGTTATCGTAAGGTAAAAAATTGTCCGTGTTTATGTGTGCTGTGGTCTTACGAGATGCCATTGATTTAAGGTTTTTATAAAGTTAAAGACATATGCTTTTCTCACACCAGACCCATGTCTGACCTAGAGTTTTTTTTCTTCCTAAACTCTTGGATGCTCAAATTTGAATGGGCAGCCAAGTAGTTTAGGTTTTTCTGCAAATTCATTTTGAAGGAGCTTGGAGCAGGTGGCTTCATCAATAACTAGTTATTATCTTATTTTCTGCTATATTATATGTATGTTGTATCAGTTAGGTAGGGATAGACTATTATAACTGCCTATGGTAAATTTGTATTGGTGTGACTCTAATGTAACATTTTTTAAATGACTTTGTAATATATATTGCTGATATATATATATATATATATATATATATATATATATATATATATTGTTCCATTGATTGTGAGATTCTGTGTTGTTTAGCTTCTTCTCTTCTATTTTTTCTTTCTTTCAACCCTAATGATCGGTTTTTCAACACTTGAATGCACGATACGCAATACGTTGGACATATTAGTGTCGATTTTCGAGGGTCGAAAATCTGGTTTGTTACGAAAAAACTTTTTCAAAATATATTTAAGATGAAAACAATTTTTAATTTCAATTTTTTTTTGTCTTTACGAACTACAATTATAGTGACTATCGCTATGTGATCCATGCTTTTAAAACTTGACTTTATGAATCGAAATCACTTTCAAAACTCCAACTTTTATTAATTTACTTATTTTATAGACAAAAGTAAAATGGTTTGAAACTGACAAAGTTTTAAACTTGAAATTCTTGTAGTAAATTAAAGTTTACAAAACATGATTTTTATTTTTCCAAAGGATCTAAAGTTGCTTCATCAAGTCAAGAAAAACTTTTTAGCATATCCAACGTAACGTACATCACACAACTTAACCTACATGCTATTACCACAACCACAAGCAAGATCTTATCTTTAAAGTTAATCACAACATTTAGATTTACCAATGTAACTCCGTAACTCATATACAAGCATACAAAAGCAAAATTAAAACCTGTAAACTAACTAACTTTTTATTTACAAGTTCATATCACATAACACCCAAGCATAGATATCGACATAATAACCAACAAACTAAGAAAAGATTTCTACAATTATGTACATGCAAAAATTAAATTTAGAAACTTTAAGTAAAAGGATAAGTTTTCTCACCCTAAAGATATCCATCGAACCAAGCTCCGACTAATCACTAGAAACCACCCTAGAGCTTGGCATTAACTTTGGAAAAATATGACCTTAAAGGCCCTAAAACAATTTTGCCATAGCCTTTAACGGATGAATGATGGCTTGTTTTAAGTAGGAGGAGGGTTTGTAGCAAGAGGAGGAAAGGTTTTAAACAATTTTTCTAAAGTAATAAAAAGAATGAAACTATGGTAACCATTAGAGCTTCTTGAGAAAGCTTGGAAAAGAATGGATAATGGTTTTAGAATTGAGAAAATAAATTGAAACAGGAAAAAATATAAAAATTGATTTTATATAAAATGAGATAGCTAAAATACTAAATTAGCCATTGGAACATGCCCTCCACCTCTTTGTTACCATCTTACCACCATTGTCCCCTCCACCTCATCAAAATTCAAAAATTATGTCCCTCGTGGGTCAACATTGACTAAACATGTTTTAATACTCATTAAATGCATGAGTACTTATGCTTAAACATGTTTTCCTCCTAATGTCTATTCATTTCTAAATATCTTTTATGTTTTTATTTTAATTTCATAATATGTCACTTAAATTTTAAACATATTTAAGCATGTGTGTGTATAAATAAAGCAAACTTTATTTATGAATGTAAGCATATATGCATGCAATAGTGTTACGACATTCCCAACAACCTTTTGCGACAAAAATTCGAAAATTCGAGAAACGAATTCCGGTCACATTTTCGATCCTTCTTTGAACAAAATACTTTTGTAAACTGTTATCATGCCTTTTGGCAAGGCTTTGACGCCAAAAAATTGACTGAAAACTGAAGATAATCTGTCCCGAAGATCTGTTATACACTATTTCACTATGGATACTAACAAACTTAGCCAGAGTCTAAATCGACGTATAATTGATATGGTACAACAACCAAAGATATGGGAGCCGACATTCCAAATTTCAAGTCAATCGAAGTTTGCGTACTCAAGATATTGATCGATCAAGGTCAAGAAGATCGCCTCTATCCGTATCCATTCTCGTTCATATCCATTCTCGTTCGTATCCATCCAAGGCAACCGCATTTGTATCCATCAGAATCAATCTAGTTCGCAACCATCGAGGAAGAAACACCATGTTTGTATCCGTGGGATTTCGTACCCATTAACTTGTAAGCCTTTGTTTCGTATCCATCCCTTGAGCTTCATAAGTTCGCATCCATCAAACTGCTCCTACCACTTCGTATCCATTCACATCTCGTTCGTATCCATTTCACAAGCAACATTTCATTTCGATCGTCCAGTCCCAATTCGTATCCATCACGTCTTCTCTGTCTTGTATCCATCATCTAAAGATGTTTCATATCGTTCCACTTATACACAATTTGTATCGGTCTACCATTTACACAGCTCGTATCGATCAATCAACGGTCGATATGAAATGTGTCACCAATGATCGATGCGAAATAGAACCTATAAACATCGGTACGAAACTAATTACTCGATGATCGATAAGAAGAGAGTTAGGCTGCATTAATACAGAACGGCTCCAAATATCGATACGAAATGAAACCAAAAACATCGATACGAAGGAATGGGATATGGATCGATACAAAAGGCTTGGCAACTGATCTAAGTATTCACGATCGAAACGAATGACATAACAGTCGATGGATACGAATGAGGAAGCAGTCAACTCGGCATGAAAAGAGGACTGATCTGAGAAGGTGGCACCATGTCATCGGCCATCACGTGCCTAAAAGCGATATGAATAGAAGCGATGCGAAATCGACAGCTCATTGAAAATTCAAACTTTCATTGGTCATAAATCAAAATCTACAAGTCCAAATGCCACCAAATTTTCGTAGGCGCTTGCATATGACCCTAAGAATACCCATGATCAATCTCGACTCGATTGGGCAAGATTTGGATCGATACGAATTTCAGTCGTATCGATCATGGATCGAGTCCAGACGCTCAGGGATCGATCATGTAGGCACATCCTCATGAGGGAAGGAGTCTTCCGAAGATTGAGACAGATATTTCTAGCCTACACCTATAAATAGCAGCCCAGGATCTTCAGAAAAGGGGGCTTTTTGATTCTTCTACGCTGTTACTCTATCGAACTCCATTGTAACTCGATCATTATACTCTCGAGTGATATTCAATAAAATAGTAACCCTTCAAAGTGGACATAGGCTACAAAACCGAATCACTATAAATCTTGTCTTTCTATTGCTTTCCTTTTATTTTTCTAAGCATTCTTCATATTTTATTCTCTATAAACTTGCTATTTGTGATCTGTAACTGTGAACGGATGCTATCATCTACAATTGGGTGTTTGTAACCAATTTTAGCACAAACATTTTGGCGCTTCCACTGAGAATGCTAGCATTCAGGGATTCTACAGCTTGGATTTTGGATCTAAAGGATTGAAGACATGGATCTGCAAAGCTATGAAGAAGCAATCAATAAGGGGAGAGAGAGCGGAAATGTAACGACCCAAAATTTTTGGCCATTCGAAATTCGTATATTTAATTATTTTAAATATTCACAAGTTAATTTTATAAGTTGAATAACTTATATTTCGAATATAGTGATTTAATTGGATAATTAAATTGTTAATTTAATATTCGAAATTGCAGAAATAATTAGAATTTGAGTTTAATATGAATGAAAATTATTTATAAAGTTGAATTAAATTCTATTTGAATTAGAATGATGTAAGAGGACTTTTGAAATCAAATTAAAAGTTAAATTACAGAAATTGAATATTTCAATATTTAATTAACGTGTAAATATAGTCATTTTTCAAACAGTCTTGAATTTTTACAAAACCAGTTTCATTAGATCTATGATGTTATATTACTGTAAGATTTCAAATTTCGTGTCAATAAGATTTACGGTTTGTCCAGGACAAGCTAAAATATATAGAAATTTGTTTAAGAAAATTTTAAATTTAAATAATTTGATTCGAAAACCTATCTTCCAAACACAATGAATTGGCTTTCGATATATATTCTATTTTGTTCGTAATATGGGTAAAGCATTATAAACGCTAGGCGGCATGCTTTGTTTGGAGTTCGAAATTTTTCGGGTGAATAGTGTCGCGAGCATTTTCTATAAAAGGACATTAATTGTTCATTTTTCACTAAAACCCTAGTTTTCTAGGTCTAACCGCCGGCTCTGAATCAATGGCTGAAAATAATTCGATCTTCTTCCTCAAATATCTCCAAATCCACTAACTTTTAGAAAAATCATCCGACTACAATAATGTAGAGCACAGCGAATAATATCGATCCAACGGTTATTATTGGATTTCGTGAAGTGGATTGTCGGCAAATTAAGCTTGAACAGTATGTGTATAGAGGACGATTTCTCGTCGATGGCGGCACGTCATGGAGACACACTTGGCTGGGTAGTCGAGCAAGCTCCGGCGGTTCACGTGAAGATGTTCGATCGTGCTCCGGTCGAGTCTTAGAAGGTACGACGTCAAAATTTTCAAACGGCCGACAGGTTTTGCATGGTGAATATGCCTGATGGGAAGAAGATGTAAATTGTGGCAAGATGTGATCAACCATGAAATCCACGGCTCGATTTATCTAAGGTTTAAAATGATAAAATAAAAATTGAAATTAATTATCTTTTAATTCGTATAAACTTTGTAATTCTATAACTTTGTCATATGAGGTCCGTTTTTGACGTAAAAAATTGTAGGTCCGTATTGACGAGCACTACATTTTAGAGCTAGTTTGGAGTTAATTGGAGATAGTGTAAATTTTGGGTGAAATTAAATGCTCATTTAATTTTATTCGAAATAAAACACTGCAACTGCTATTGAAATCAAAGCGAGTACAACTCACTCTTTAACGCACTGGTATTTTATATAAGTGAGAATAAATTTATTTTATGTCGACTGATGATTGTTTGGATGATATATGATATATATTATATTTATTGATTGGTATTTGGATATATTCCTGCCTATTGGAGCAGATGAGACCCTATACGTTCCCCTTCATGAGCGGATGACCCTTTGTACGACCGTCTGGCTCGAAGTGGACATTGTATACATATTCTAATATGTATGTTTGTTGCAGGTGACAGGTTGGAGGGATCCAACTAGATTCCTCACCAGTATTGGTTTTATTTACAGATATTGTGATTTATGCTGTTATCATGTGATATATGATGTTTTGGATGTTTTGGATGCCATGATTGATGTATTTAGTGCTGTTGCAGCATTGGGCCTATTTTTGGTAATTTAAAAATGTTAAAGTGGTGATTTCAAATTGAAAATGATTTTCAAGTGATTTTGAAAATAGATGTTTTGTTTAATTTTGCATTGTTAAGAAATGAATTTATTTTAAATAAATAAATGTTGTAATTTTTATTGTTATAAAAATTATTATTTTTGTGAAATATAATCAGAATATGATCATTGGAATATTGAGTTAACTATTTTGTAAATAGTTTAAATTGAGATTTTGAATTCATTATAAACGGTTTATATATAAGATTTATAAAATTGATATTTTGGAAATAAAAAATGATGGAATTATAAAGCAGTTTTATACATGTCAAAATGAAGTATAAATGAATCTTATAAGTAAATAAGATTTATAGATTTATTAATTGATGAAGTTATAAAAGAATGAATTTGTAAATAAACGATTTATAAGTAATGAACTTATAATATGGATTTTTGGCATATAAATGAGATAAATGGAATTGGTTAATAAAGGTGATTTATAAATAGAAGTTTTTATAAAATATAAATGTGAATTTATAAACATTGTTTTATAAATCCGAAACCGACTTATTTTGATAAGTTAAATATAAAAGTTTATTAAAGGAAATATATTCCCGATTTTGCACAGTGGATTATCCTTTAATAAATGAGTAGAAGTATTGAATTTGGATAAGAGGATTATGTTCACGATTTTGGACAGTGAATAATATATTAAATAAAATAAATGTTTTTGGGAAGTGATATTGTATTGGTGTTAAATGGTTTAAAGATGTTTTAAAATGTGTTAATTATCGAATACATAGATTTCAACATTCATTATTCAAATAGACGTTTTCGAGAAGTAAGGAAATGATGGACTATAACACTATTGTTATAATAAATGATTTTCGAAAGGAAATGTTTGGTATAGTTATGGGATTTATATATCTATCTAATTTTCGAATCCCTATACTAGTGATTTTGGGTTGTTGTAACGATGTTTTATGCAACATTCGTTTTGATCCAAACAAATGTGTTTAAGAGAATATTTTCCTTAAAGGATGAAATATATACTTAATCGTTATTTAAGTATATGTATTATTTTCTAAGTGTTGAAAATAAATTGAATTGTCAATTACTTATTATTAAATAAGTACATGGAAATGTTTTCCAATATAGAAAAGTTGAAATGGTTTGGAAATATATATTTTTAAAGATAATTTGAAGTGAATATTTGGCAAGTGATTTAATTAATAAATGATTAATTAAAAGGACCTATTGATTGTTATGGTGCTAGATATTTGTTTGTTTCTTTGATAGTAAATAACTGACTATCAAATTTGGCCATTTTAGTTCCTCGACCTGATGTGGGAACTATTTAGTCGTACACTTAGTACGTAACCTTCGGTGTAGGCTTGATTATAGTTTGTGTTGAGGATGGTTACTCATATTGTGCGAAGTATTACTCTAATCTATCAAGCTTCCTTCTTGGCCCAAAGGATAGCAAGTTGAAAGTTGGAGACGTGATAAGTCTATAAGACTTAGTTTTTGTGTGAGGTTGAGAAACGCTTTTGCGTTATTGGTGCGAAGAGACCGGGATCGGATTTATCTGAAAATCACTTCGGACCAACGTATATGCGTTCGATTTATGAAGATTATGATGATATTGATATTCAAAATTTTCATAGTGGGGGACTGCTCGTTTGGGGTTAAAATCCCAATATACATATAGTAGCAATGGTCTTTTCATTACGAAATAACCAATGCAAGGACTATTCGCTACTAATCCTTGGGATTTCCTAATAGGATATGGTAGGTAAGTACCTTCAGTTTGTCCTATTCCTGGACAACTTGTATGGATGTTTATCTGACATTGCATTTCTAAAGATTACGTACATTGGTTTTTCCAAACGTACATCAGTGGTGGTGGAGAAGGAAACTTCTCTTAGCTTAACACCCTTCTTGAGACGTATGAGCTTAAGGGTTGTATTTTTGTGGAAGGCAATTAGTAGTCAATGGAAATGGCCGTGTGGCTTTCAAAGTGATGTGATAGTGATTTGTGAAAGGTAATCATTACCTCAGACCTCATCAACCAGAAATGACCAAAACAGGGTTGGATGCAGCAAGGCTAAGTGGGTCGCTCCCAAGTAGGGTATGATCATCCTCTTCTAGATATATCTTCACACGCTATGATGTCGTGTATCTGATTATTGTGGTTTGTATGCTAGAGGGCCCTCGATAAAGGTTGGTAACGACCGAAGGATGATATATTCGGTACCATCTAGTTATAGAGGTGGGTCGGTCTTGTGTTGGTAGTGGATCCTTTGTGACGGTCCTCGGTACATTCCTCTAAAGATGTACTACGGGAAGGTAGTCCCTTCACCTGGCCATTTGTATGAAAATCTAAACCCACTACGAGCTGCGATTTTGTTTGTAAAGGAATAATGAATAACCTCGAAATGCTATATGGGTAACCATTTCGACTATGATAAATATTATTTGTATATACTAGACACTAGTATAATATAAGAAGATTTGATATGAAATGTTTTAGTTATCTAAGGTAAAAACATGTCCGTGTTTATGTGTGGGCTTGTCTTACGAGATACTTTTGTTTTGATAAAGGAAAAGTTTGGTAATTTAATAAATTCAGTTGAATGTGTTTCTCATGATGGTTTACCAGACCGGTCCGGGCGTTCTTCCCTTTCAATGCTCGGGTCAGACCGAGTATATATTACAGGTTCAAATTTGGTGCTTTTGGAGCTTCAACAGGAGAGTTGGAGATCTTCATTTCGTATACACATATTTATTTTGATTATCCATTATGGTTGGTTGTTGTATATTCTCGGTAATTGTGAGGACATGTTATTATCACTGTCCAGGCTGATGATTATTAATTGATTATTGAACTCTGATTGATGTATGTATATATAGTTTCTGTTTTGTAAAGATCATTAATATGATATTATATGTTTTCCACTGCAATGTGAGATTCTGTATTGTTCTGTTTGGTTCTACCTTCTCTCTTTCTTCTCTTCTCTTCTTCTCTCTTCTTTTCTTTCTCTTGACTTTTCGTCTGTCTGTGCTTTTTGGGTCGAACATGTGTGGATTATTGTCGATTCAAAGGTTATGGATTTGCGGATCATCACATTGGTATCAAAGCTTAGATTTTGTATATTCCTAGGCTTTGATATATACTAAATATAAATAGGGTCAGTAGCACCCTAGATTGAGTTTGAGTGTATTATATATATATATATATATATGAGCGTGTATTTGTTAGTGATATAAAATGTTTTATATTGTGTTTTCTTATCCATTGAGTTGTTTGTGAATTCTGGTCGGTATGTGGGACGCCATGTTATCCATAGGGATTTCCAAACACTTAAACAAGGCAAGTCGACATAGTATCATTTTAAATTGGGTAAATGAAATAATTTTACCTCAATTATACTTTATACATAAAGGATTAATTTTTCAAAATTATTAAAGTGTAAATAAAATGATTGTTAGTTGTTTGAAAATGTAAATATATATAAGTTAAAAAAAGCTGGTTGAATAATCTAAATAAACGCAATAATTGTAAAATAAATAAATTATATAAGCAAATGAATTATATAGTATGGAATTATAATTAATATGATTTACAATTGTAAAATAATTTTATACATAAGAAATGAAACAACCTGAGTATATTTATAAATATGAGTTGTAAATAAAAATGAATTAAACCAATTATTTGAAAATTTGATTCCTGTTGATTTTGAAAGTTGTTTTTCAAATTTAAAGAGGTTATAGTATTATAAATCTAAATAAGATAAATGAATTTGAAATGAATCTTATTTAAGTGAAGTGAAATAGTGAAATTATATAAATAAAGATTTTACAAATGTGATTTATAAATAAAAGGAAATTTTTAAAAGAATATAAAAGCACTGAATTCACTACTGTTACTGGAAAATAATAAGGGTGATGACTGCAGCATCATCAGTATCATTTTCTTGTTTCTATGTGATTGATTTGCTACCATAATGAATTGAAAATTTAAATTTTGTTGTGATAAACGAATTTGAATTTAAAATCCAAGTTAAAATTGGTAAATAGAAGTGAAATGAGTTTTGGACTTATAATATGAGATCAAAAAATGTAACTTGGTAAATTAGAATTTGAGTTAGCATAATAAAATGTATGATTTGAAATTTAACTGAAGTAAGGTTAAACAATTTGAACCATAGTAGATAAACTATTGAAATGGAAATTAAACGTAAAGGAGTAAGTGATTATATAATATGAATTTGGAAGTTTAGATAATTAAGTTGTATAACATATAAAGTGAGAAAATGTAAGTAAAACCAATTTTTAATATGGTTAAACAATTTTGTTAAGCAAAGCAAAGATCTGAATCTGAATAGTGTTATGAATTTGGCTTAAGTAAAAGTTAAATAAAATAGAATTTGAAGTAAATTAGAGATGAACTTAAGTTGTATAGTGGAAGTAAATATAAATGAAGATGAAATGAAACGCAACTTAAGTGATGTTGAATCAAGTTGATTTTGATAAATAAAATGAATTTTCAATCGAATGTAAATGAATTGATAAGGAATAATGAATGCAAGTGTTAATTCATTAAAATCCAATGAAATTAGAAATTGAATACTTAATGAAAGTCAATTGAATGTTAACCAATTGAAATTAAATGTTTTAAACCAAATTGAATGTAAAGTAAAGTAAATAAATTTGATTATGTTGGTTATACATTAGTTGCTAGTCGATTGTATAGAAATTCATGTGAAATTGAACTAATGAAATTAAAAGCTAAATAATTGAATCCAAATTTGGAAGTAAGTAAATCTAAATAGAATATAATTTGATTTGATTTGGAAGTGAAAAAACTTGAATATAAATTAGTGAATGTATACTAATTGAAAATGAATAAATGAATGTTAGTAAAATCCAATGTTAATGAGCCAAATGTGATTTAAATTGAAAGCCAATTCAATCAATATTAATGAGAAGTGAATTTACATTGATTTGGTTATGGATTGATAGGATAGATATCGGTTTGTTGGATGTTAGTTGGATGATAGTTGTTTGATGGCTGAGTTTGATTGCATTTTTCTATATTGGCATACATAGTTGTTGTATTGGTATATGTTGTATATTGGTATTACTTTCTATATACATGTTTCTCATTTGTTTGTTGAGTATTTAGTAGGTGCAAATGGCACTTGCTTCGCATTTGGAGCTCGCTTTCGCGCTATATTAGCCGTATATGCTCGCTAATAATATGTAATGTACATATCTCGGATAACATATCGTACTTTTACACTTTTTTCCCTACGGGATGCCTCATCCTTAAAGATGAGATGTATATTTGTGATATATGTATGTTGTGATCCTACCACGATCGAACCGCGCAAAGGAGACGCTGGAGAAATTTTTAGAAAATGTAAGGCGTTAGAAAATTTTTGGAAATTTTTTTTGACTATAATTTTGATATTTAGTTAAAAGTTAAACGATATTAGTTGGTTTTGAAAAGATAACCATATATGGATTTGAAAACTTAGAATAGTTTTGTAAGAAGTTTAACTAATGGATTTTTGAAAAGCTTGAAGGTTAAATGAAATTGATATCTAATTTGAACGATTTGTTTTGAAAAGTTAATGGATTTTGTGACTTTTTCTTACTCTGCAATTTCGAGGACGAAATTCTTTAAAGTAGGGAGGAATGTGACGACCTAGAATTTTGGTCATTCGAAATTCATATATTTAATTAATTTTAAATATTCACGAGTTAATTTTATAAATTGAATAACTTATATTTCGAATATAGTGATTTAATGGGATAAATGAATTATTAATTTATTATTCGAAATTACAAAAATAATTGGAATTTGAGTTTAATATGAATGAAAATGATTTATAAACTTGAATTAAATTCTATTTGAATTAGAATGATGTTAGAGGACTTTTGAAATTAAATTAAAAGTTAAATTACAGAAATTGAATATTTTAATATTTAAGTAACGTATAAAAATAGCCAGTTTTCAAACAGTTTCATATTTCGACGAAACTAGTTTCATTGGATCTGTAATGTTATATTATTGTAAGATTTCAAATTTCGTGTCAATCGGATTTGCGGTTTTTATGAAGCAAGCTAAAACGCGTAGAAATTTGTTTAAGTAAATTTTAAATTTAAATAATTTGATTCGAAAACCTATCTTCCATATACGATCGAATTGACTTCCGATGTATATTCCATTATGTTCGGAATACTGGTAATACATTATAAACGTCAGACGGCATGCTTCGTTTAGAGTTCGAAATTTTTTCGGGTGAATAGTTTCGCGAGAATTTTCTATAAAAGGACATTAATTTTTCATTTTTCCCTAAAACCCTAGTATTCTAGGTCCAGCCGCTGGCATTGATTCAATGGACGAAAGTCATTCGATCTACTTCCTATAATATCTCCAAATCCATTAACTTTTAGAAAAATCTCCCGACTACAATAATGTAGAGCGCAGCGAGTACTATCGATCCAATGGTTATGATTGAATTTCATGGAGTGGATTGTCGGCAAATCGAGCTTGAACAGCGTGCGTATAAGGAATGATTTCTCATGGATGGCAGCAAGTGGGGTAGCTGCACTTGGCTGGGTAGTCGAGCAAGTTCCGGCGATTCACGTGAAGATGTTCGACCGTGCTCCGGTCGAATCTTGGAAGGTGCAACATCAAAATTAAATGTAACGGCCGAAGGGTTTTGCATGCGTGAATATGCCTAGGGGGAAGAAGATGTAAATTGGGGCCAGATGTGATCAACCATGAAATCTAGGGCGGGATTTATCTAAGGTTTAAAAATAATAAAACAAAAATTGAAATTAATTATCTTTTAATTCGTATAAACTTTGTAATGTTGTAACTTTGTCATACGATGTCCTTTTTGACGAAACAAATTGCGTTAGGTCCGTATTAATGAGCACTATATTTTAGAGCGGGTTGGGAGTTGATTGGAGCTAGTGTAAACTTTGGATAAAATTAAACGCTCATTTAATTTTATTCGGAATAAAACACTACAACTGCTATTGGAATCAAAGTGAGTACAACTCACTCTTTCTGACTCACTGATATTTATTATAAGTGAGAATAAATTTATTTTATGCTGGTTGATGATTGTTTGGATGATATATAATATATTGTATATATATTGATTGGTATTTGGATATATTCCTGCCTATTGGAGCAAATGAGACCCTATACGTTCCCTTGTATGTACGGATAACCCTTTGTACGCGCGTCTGCCTCGAAGCAGACATTGCATACAGATTCTAATATGTATATTTGTTGTAGGTGATAGGTTGGAGGGATCAAACTGGATTCCTCACCAGTATTGGTTTTATTTACAGATATTGTGATATATGTTGTTATCATTTAATATATAATGTTTTGGATGTTTTGGATGCCGTGATTGATGTATTTAGTGTTGTTGCAGCATTGGGCTTATTTTTGGTAATTTAAAAATGTTAAAGTGATGATTTCAAATTGAAAATGATTTTCAAGTGATTTTGAAAATTGATGTTTTGTTTGATTTTGAATTGTTAGAAAATGAATTTATTTTAAATAAATAAATATTATAATGAAAATAGATGTTTTGTTTAATTTTGAATTGTTAGAAAATGAATTTATTTTAAATAAATAAATATTATAACTTTTATTGTTATAAAAATTATGATTCTTGTGAAATATAATCAGAATATGATCTTTGGAATATAGAGTTTAACTATCTTGTAAATAGTTTAAATTGAGATTTTTGAATTCATTTTAAATGGTTTATATATAAGATTTATAAAATTGATATTTCAGAAATAAAAAATGATGGAATTATAAAGCAGTTTTATAAGTGTTAAAATGAAGTATAAATGAATCTTATAAGTAATTAAGATTTATAGATTTATTTGTTGACGGAGTTATAAAAGAATGAATTAGTAAATAAATGATTTATAAGTAATTAACTTATGATTTGGATTTTTGGCATATAAATGAGATAAAGGAATTGGTTAATAAAGGAGATTTATAAATAAAAGTTTTTATAAAATTTAAATGTGAATTTATAAACATCGTTTTATAAATCTGAAATCGACTTATTTTGATAAGTTAAATATAAAACTTTATTAAAGGAAATATATTCACGATTTCGGATAGTGGATTATCCTTTAATAAATATGTAGAAATATTGAATTCAGATAAGAGAATTATATTCACGATTTTGGACAGTGAATAATATATTAAATAAAATAAATGTTTTTGGGAAGTGATATTTTAAATGGAGTTAAATGGTTTAAAGATGTTTTAAAATGCGTTAGTTATCGAATACATAGATTTCTACATTCATTGTTGAAATAGACGTTTTCGAGAAGTAAGGAAATGATGGACTATAACACTGTTGTTATAGTGAATGATTTTCGAAAGGAAATGTTTTGTATAGTTATGGGATTTTTATATCTATTTAATTTCCGAATCCCTATATTAGTGATTTTGGGTTGTCGTAACGATGTTTTACACAACATTCATTTTGACCTAAATAAATGGGTTTAAGAGAATTTTTTCCTTAAAGAACGAAATATATACTTAATCGCGATTTTAGTACATGTAATATTTTCTAAGTGTTGAAATTGAATTGTGAATTACTTATTATTAAATATAAGCACATGGAAATGTTTTCCAATATGGAAAAGTTGAAATGGTTTGGAAATATATCTTTTTAAAGATAATTTGAAGTGAACATTTGGCAAGTGATTTAATTAATAAAAGACTAATTAAAAGGGCATTGTGATTGTTATAGTGCTATATATTCGTTTGTTTGCTTTGATAGTTAAATAACCGACTATCAAATTCGGCCATTTTAGTTCCTCGACTTGATGTGGGAACTATTTAGTCGTACACTTAGTACGTAACCTTCTATGTAGGCTTGATTATCATTTGTGTTGAGGATGTTGATTCGTATAGTGTAGAGTATTACTTCAATCTATCGAGCTTCCTTCTTGGCCCAAAGGATAGCAAGCTGAAAGTTGGAGACTTGATAAGTCTATGAGACTTAGTTTCTATATGAGGTCGAGAAACGCTTTTGCGTTGTTGGTGCGAAGAGACCGGGATCAGATTTATCTGAAAACCACTTCGAACCAGCGTATATGCGTTTGACTTGTGCAGATTGTGATGATATTGATATTCCGGATTTTCATAGTGGGGGACTATTTGTTGATCGTTTGAGGTTAAAATCTCAATATACATATAATAGCAGTGGTCTTTTCATTATGAAATATCCAATGCGTGGACTATTCGCTACTAATCCTAGGGATTTCCCGACAGGATGTGGTAGGAAAGTACCTTCGATTTGTTTTGTTCCTGGACAACTTGTATGGATGTTTGTCTAACATTGCATTTCTAAAGATTACATATATTGGTTTCTACAAACGTACATCAGGGGTGGCGGAGAAGGCAACTACTCTTTGTTTAATACCCTCCTTGAGCGTATAAGCTTAAGGGTTGTATTTTTATGGAAGGAAATTAGTAGTCAACGAAAATGGTCGTGTGGCATTCAAAGTGATGTGATTGTGATTTGTGAAAGGTATTTGTTACCTCAGGCCTCATCAAACGAAAATGACCAAAATAGGGTTGGATGCAGCAAGGCTAAGTGGATCGCCCCCAAGTAGGGTATGATCATCCTCTTCTAGATATACCTTTACACGCTATGACGTCGTGTATCTGATTATTACGGTTTGTATTCTAGAGGACCCTTGATAAAGATCGAACTGACCGGAGGATGATATATTCGGTACTATCTAGTTATAGAGGTGGGTCGGTCTAGTGTTGGTAGAGGATCCTTTGTAATGGTCCTCGGTACAGTCCTCTAGAGATGTATTGCTGGAAGGTAGTCCCTTCACCTGGACATTTGTATGGAAATCCAAACCCCACTACGAGCTGTGATTTTGTTTGTAAAGGCATAATGAATAGCCTCGAAATGCTATATTGCTAACCATTTCGACTATAATTAATATTATTTGTACGAGTATATATGCACGTCCAGGTGGACCTGCATTTAATCGCGTGCATGCATTAATATTTGCTATATTTGTTCATTTATTATGACTAAGTGCTTCATCCTGTTCTAGGTTCCATTTCATGATTACCTTTTGCTGCACCTCTTTGGCTTTTATACGTTTGCAGTCAAACACGCTATAGTCATTTTCCCGCTTTCAGCTTTGCGTGTCTCAGCACCTTTCCCCTATTTTGGCTCCTATCATGGCTGCATGATGTGCCTCTCTTTTTCATTGCTTGAGTTTGCTCATTATTTGCATAGCTTTAGTTTCAGGTTGCTTGCAGCGTATATTGCCAGCGCACACATACACTTGAAGCCTTTGTCTAGTTCTTTGTCATTTGGGCTCCTATAGCTTTCTTAGTATCTACATTGCAGTTCAATTTTACATTGCTTAAGTTTGCTTTAAGTAACAGTCTAATTTGCTTCAGGTGACAATCTAGTTTGCTTCAGGTTGCTTAAGTTGCTATAGGTTTTGAATGATTCAAGTTGCCTCACCTTCACTGGATTTCTCATCATGCTCTCCATACTATCAGACTACGTATGCCTATTATATTCTCATCCAACCATTGTAGTTCACTCAATCAAATACTTCTAACGTAAGCATGCCTCTTCATCTTTTCTTTTTTTGTTGCTACTTTTTTTTTCGACTACAATTCCACACTTCTTTTAAGCTAACCATATTTTCTAATTTCCTTCGACAGACTTTGGAAATTTTCATCAAATTAAAAAGCTAGT
The DNA here is from genome assembly GCA_030765085.1 of Allium cepa. Lineage (NCBI taxonomy): Eukaryota > Viridiplantae > Streptophyta > Magnoliopsida > Asparagales > Amaryllidaceae > Allium > Allium cepa. The sequence continues at coordinate 135,813,053 of CM060945.1, forward strand.
TGCAAGATCAACATTTCATAATATATTACATATCAACTTTATCCTTCCACAAAGATACAAAATATTATTTCACTCATTAATCAATTACCAACACAAAATATTTATGGCCGAATTATTACAGTTCACTAACAAAAATATAACAAAAAATATGTGGATAAACCAAAATAAATTTAAAAAAAGTGTAATCGTTTGCACTTATCTAGGATCCTCCTCTAGCATGGTCTGTCAAAACGATCAATCAAAACAAATGAAAAAAGCAATGTTTTTTGCAGGCTTCAAAATATTTCTTTTTTATTTCAGCAATGGACCGAGGATCATTATAATGTAAGTATCCTCTGTAGAACTTGTCAATGTCTATAATGGGCAGATCGAGCTCCTCGAAGGTTAACAGGCGTATCAAGCTCCTCGAAAAAGCGGGCAGAAGCGAAAAAGCATAGGTTAAAACATACGAAGGGAGAAATTGGAAATTCAAAAAGACACGGTCGATTTTATGTTCAGCGATCTATCATTATTAATAGTAAAAATTAATAGTAGAGATTAATATAGTATATTTTATATTTTAACATTCGCATCTCTTTGAATTTCGATTTATAAATAAAAACTTGCACTCATTCCACATAACCACACACCTAAAACACTACGCAGCAGGTCTAAGTGACACACAAAAACTCACTGACACAAACACATGCGTGCCTCGTTGACATTCCTGCAAACTGAGAGACACACGAGCAACATTTAACACAAAGCCATGTTATTTACATACTGACGCACCTCCCCTTAGCATGAATGTAGTAGTAGATTCACACAAAACATATAAAACAGGATGATCTAATAGGGAGAAGACCTAGAATATCATAGCTAATGGTGTCCCATACTCAAAATATAACGCGATTGGACATAACGTTAAAATATGCAAGGGAAATACATTAGTGTACACATGCTAAATCCCACCCTACTGCACATCATATCCCTACAACAAATACACACGCACACGCATATAAAATTATCCACCACATTAAAGAAGAGAACACACACACATATATACGAACAAACACACGTAGGAGAACATAAGGCAGCCTATCGACTTGGCAAGATGATGGGCTAGGGTTTAGTCAGTCTGAGATGAAGAAAAAACAGTATCGAGACATAGATATGTGAGCTAAAATCACTCACTTGATATTTTTTCGTGTCCATCCAGCTTTTGAATGCGACCCTGAAGTTCCCTAACCTCAAAGCAAAACTTGATTTGCTTCATTCCATGGGTGTTCGATAATGTAAGGGTTCATGTTCTTGAGTTTTGGAAATCCATAATTTTTTTTAATTTATTTGAGTTTTTTTGAAGACATGGATAATTGGTGCAATGGCTTCAAGAAGTAGCTTCACATTCCTTAAGAGTAGTACGCGTGCCGAGAAATAAGGATAAAAGAAAAATATAAATCTGAGAACTTGGGCTAGGGTACTATAATTTGGGCCAAACCAATATAAGTAAATATCAATATATTTTTATTTTTCTTCTACTTTTATAACTGAATTCAATTCAATCTAAATAAATGTAATTTTACTCTTTCTATCATAACTTCACCAAATTTGTGTTATACTTCTGCACTTCCCTTTTATAAAATTTACTTTTCACAATTTAACTTATTTTTAAATTTAAATATAACATTTTTACAATTTAAATTCTTTCAATAAATCACTTCAAAATCAATTTATCAACTAAATCTCACAAATTCCAATTAATTGCTTAAATTACTATTATTAAGTTAAATTTAATTATTTCTTAAAAATCAGATTGTTACATGCATGCTTAGGCATATTTGTTTTTGAAGACCTATTTGTTAGCATTTTCATTCTTGCTTGTTCGTTTGATGCATACTTATGGTCAGCTTTCTTATTACCACAAATGTATATTGAATCCTTATTGTTTGATTGGATTTATCTGTTTCATTTTTTTTATTACATTGTGCATGTACATTAGCGACATGTTTTTAAAGTTAAAGGTTCGCATTATTTGGACAGTACTTCTATTTCCTGGAGTTTGTGTTTAACCTCATTTTGGCATACCACAAAATACCATTTTGTTTCCAATTGCTATATGTTTTAGTTGGTGTTTGGACCATCGTATTGAACAAATATGGTACGTTAATGAATTTTCTATTATGAGCAAGGATAAGCATCCAAACCAAAAACCGAAATAATCATTCAAAAGCTGTTGGCATGCATCGTCAGTAGTGAACCTGAAACCATCTACCTTCCTATAAAGAAGAGAGCAATGCTGCACAAAACATAGAACAGCTATGAAAGGTTCAGGCACACTTCCTCTGCACTTAAAAATCTCCAAGTCCGGTTCTCTAAAAGCGTCCTTGATCATCTTCTTCATTGCCTCAATAGCTTCCTCCTCCATCCGTTCATTATCCCTCATGAAGTTATCTCTCTTGCAGAAAATGTAAAGTACTGCAATTTAATTAGTCCCACATCGTCTTAAATATAATAATTCTTATTGAATATAAGCTAAGAGGTGATAGGGTAAGTTGTTCTAATAACATCTACCAACGTTTCGATGGTTCCTTGAAATTCAATTTAGTTCATGCGCGTTTGACGCAAGCTGCAATTTCTCAAATTATTTTACATGCTCCAACTACCCTGCCTGATCAAGGGTCCAAATATTTCCATGTTTCTCTATAGAGATGTAAAGGGTATTTTAGGAAAATCAAAAGGACACGGTTGAATTCCATTCATGCAAATATCGTTATTAGTAGTAAAGATATGCTAGACACTAGTATAATATAAGAGGATTTGATATGAACCGTTTTAGTTATGATAAGGTAAAAACATGTATGTGTTAATGTGTGGGCTTTTCTTACGAGATACTTTTGTTTTGATAAAAGAAAAGTTTGGTAATTTAATAAATTTAGTTGAGTGTGTTTCTCATGCTAGTTTACCAAACTGATCTGGGCATTCTTCCCTTTCAATGCTCGGATCAGACAGAGTATATATTACAGGTTCAGATTTGGTGCTTTTGGAGCTTTAGCAGGAAAGCTGGAGATCTTCATTTTGTATACACGTATTTGTTTTGATTATCCGCTATGCTTGGTTGTTGTATATTATCGGCAATTATAAGGACACGTTATTATAACTGTCCAGGCTGATGATTATTGATTGATTATTAAACTCTGATTGATGTATGTATATACAGTTTCTATTTTGTAAAGATCATTGATATGATATTGTATGTTTTCTGCTACGATGTGAGATTCTGTATTGTTCTGTTTGGTTCTATCTTCTCTCTTTCTTCTCTTCTCTTCTTCTCTCTTATTTTCTTTCTCTTGACTTTCCGTCAGTCTGTGCTTTTTGGGTCGGACATGTATGGATTATTGTCGATTCAAAGGGTATGGATTTGGAGGTCGTCACAGGAAAGTGTCAACAGGAAGGGATCAGGAGGCTTCCTCAGGAGCAAATCTGACCTCAGTTTTCATCACTAGGGGCAAGATGGGGATGATGATGGAACTATGCAGGAAGGGATGTTGAAAAGACAGGAGGAAATGATGTAGAACCTACTCTAGCAAATTGGACAAGCTAGAGTGCGGAATCAAGAGAACACCACTACGGGGGGTGCTGGAGATAGGGATTAAGAGCACGGAACAACTAGGATTCAGAATAGAGGAGGACCATCAGAAGCAGCCCCTCAGCAAGGGGGCACTCCCATAGAGCGTGTTGATCCAATCTCAAGCAGGATACCAGGCGGAACTATTCAACATGGCATTGATAGAGGAATGAATGCTTATTCAAGAGAGCAGATTCTAGGATTCCCTCGCATGCTCGGGGGGCAGATCGAAGGCAACGGACAAGGACTACAGCTTGGCGACAGTGACAGATTGGCGGAGAAGGTCAGACAAGCCATGAGAGGTGGACTAGTGCATAGAGATCTGAAAGATGTGAATAAGAGCCCCTTCGCTCCTGCAATTAGGCAGGCTAGGAATCCAGCAGAATTCAAGCTACCAACACTAGAGACATACGATGGGAGGACCGATCCCGTTGTTCATCTAACGAGGTATATGAGGCACATGGAGGTACTGGAGGCATCGGAGGAGGTCATGGCTTGGTGTTTCCTATTGTATTTAACAAACACGGCAGCATTATGGTTCAGGCAATTGGAGAGCGGCTCCATTGGAACATGGACCGAGTTGACTGAGAAGTTTATGAGGCAGTTCAAAGTTCACATTTTGAGGCCAAGAATGTGATGAGTTTGAAAACACTGAAGCAAAGAACCGGAGAATCTTTGAGGATTTTTCTAACTTGATTCAATGCAGCGGCAGTATCAATGGATCGACCAGATCCATCCATGATTTTGATGGCAGCTTATCTGACATAGCTGATGGCATAGAATTCAAGAACTCGTTGACAAGGGATCCACCCATAGATCTTGGAGAATTCTACCACAAGGCAAAAAGGTTTCTACGATATGAGGATGAAAATGCTGAGAGAGTGGAGGGAGATGATATTGAAGTTTATGCAATTAAAGGCGGGAATCCACCCGTGAAAGAGTCAAACAAAGATAAGGGTTAACGGAAAGCAGAGGATAGCTGTGATGTGTCAAAGCAGGCGCGAAAGGAGTCAGGATTCACCTCTTATTGAGAGCTGGGAACGAATCTACCAAGACACTAGGTGGCAAGTTCCCTACCAGAGACCAATGACGAGGGATTCGACCAACAATGAGTGGAAATAAGACAAATACTGCTTATTCCATGAGCTAAGTGGCTATAGTACCAATGGTTGCAGGCACTTGAGGGATGAGATAGAGGGACATATCCAAAACGGCATGCTATTACAATACGTGAGGAGGCGAGCAACAACGGTGGAGCAATAACAATCACCATCTATACTAACTAGGGACGGCTCAGGATCGAGGCATCAGCTTGTCATCAACTAATTGAAACAATGATGAATAAGTGGAAAACTCTACACTAACATGGTTAAGTCGCTTACACATGTTCAGGATCACGAACGGTCCGCAGGCATGCTCTGAGACGACAATCAACCGCATCAGCGTAGGTGTTTTCACTTTGACATCTCTGTTCTGCTTTTTTTTCCTCTGTTTTTTGCATCTGGACTTCATTTGGTTGGACACTTTGATTGTAAGGCTCATTTTGAATGTAAATCTGGTATTTGTAATTCCATAACGACAAAGTCACTTACACATGCACGGGATCACAAATGGTCCTCAGACATGCTCTGAGATGGCGATAAACCGCCATAACAAACAATTCAGAAACTCACTCGAATGTGAAATCTGACATTAATGAAACTAAGCCCCCCCTCGAGCATACAAAATTCACCTCGAACGGCACCCGACCATGAACGGTCATAATTCGCCGCGAACGGCACCCGACCGCGAATGGTTACAATTCGCCGCGAACGACACCCGATCGAAAAAGGTCACAATTCACCGTGAACGACACATAACCGCGAACGGTCATAATTCACCGCGAACGGCACCCGACCACGAACAATCACAATTCGTCGTGAACGGTCACAATTCGCCGCGAATGGCACGCGACCACGAACGGTCACAATTCGCCTCGAACGGCACCCCGACCATGAACGGTCACAACTCCCTTCGAACAGCATTCGACCTCAAACGGTCACATAATGCCCCGAACGGCATACGATCATGAACGATCACGATTCACAGTCAATTAAGATTATCAATCTCTTTACAGGTCATTAACAGGATATGAACGTCCAGCTTATCAAACTATAAAACACACCTTCCAATCGCAAGGCATATTTTGGAGGGCAAGTGTTATCCCGCCTTTCGGCAAGGCCGTGACACCAAAAAATTGACTGAAAACTGAAGGTAATCTGTCCCGAAGATCATTTATACACTGTTTCGCAATGGATACTGACAAACTTTGCTCGAATCCAGATCGAGCTACAATTGATATGTTATGACAAACAAAGCTATAGGAGCCAGCATTCCAAATTTCAAGTCAATCAGAGTTTGTATGCTCAAGATGTTGATCGATCATGGTCAAGAATATCACCTCTATTCGTATCCATTCTCGTTCGTATCCATCCAAGGAAGTCTCATTTGTATCCATCAGAATCAAGCTAGTTCGCAACCATCGAGGAAGAAACACCATGTTCGTATCCATGGGATTTCATACCCATCAACTAGTAAGCCTCTGTTCGTATCCATCCCTTGAGCTCATCAGTTCGTATCCATCAAACTACTCCTACCACTTTGTATCCATTCGCATCTCGTTTATATCCATCTCACAAGCACCATTTCGTATCGATTGTCCAGTCCCAATTCGTATCCATCACGTCTGCTTTGTCTCATATCTATCATCTGAAGATTTTTTCGTATCACTCCACTTATACACAATTAGTATCGGTCTATCATTTACACAGTTCGTATCGATCAATCAACGGTCGATACGAAATGTATCACCAATGATTGATGCGAAACCACACTAAAAACATCGATACGAAACCAACTACTCGATGATCGATACAAAGAGAGGCAGGCTGCATTAATACGAAACGGCTCCAAATACTAATACGAAACGAAACCAAAAACACCGATACGAAGGAACGAGATATGGATCGATACAAAAGGCTTAGCAACTGATCGATACGAAAGTAAGGATTCACGATTGAAATGAAGAAAATAACAGCTGATGCATACAAATGAGGAAGCAATCAACACGGCATGAAAAGAGGATCGATCTGAGAACATAGCGCCACGTCATCGGCCATCACTTGCCTAAAAGCGATACGAATAGAAGTGATGCGAATTCGATAGCTCATTGAAAATTCAAACCTGCATCGATCAAAACTCAAAATCTACAAGTCCAAATGCCATCAAATTTTCGCAGGAGCTTGCGTACGACCCCAAGAATGTCCATGATCGATCTCGACTCGATTAGGCAAGATTTGGATCGATATGAATTCATTCATATCGATCATGGATCAAGTCCAAATGCTCAGGGATTGATCACGTAGGCCCACCCACGTGAGGGAAGGAGTCTTTTAAAGTTTGAGGCAGATATTTCCAGCCTACGCCTATAAATAGAAGCCCAGGGTCTTCGAAAAAGGTGGCTTTTTGATTCTTCTACGCTGTTACTTTGCCGAACTCCATTGTAACTCGAGTGATAATCAATAAAATAGTAACTTTTCAAAGTGGACATAGGCTACAACGCTGAACCGGTATAAATCTTGTGTTTCTACTGCTTTATTTTTAATTTTTTATGCGTTCTTCATATTTTATTCCCTATGAACTTGCTATCTGCGATCTATAACTGTGAACGGGTGCTTTCATCTGCAATTGGGTGTTTATGAACAATTTTGGCCAAAAAAAACAAATTTTGGAAACCATTCCATCATCATTATTTATTACAAAAAGGAGTTTATTTTAATTATAAAACCTGTTAATTGAATATTTAAAATTAATTAAATATTTGCAAATTAAAGTAGTGAAATTTTGTGTCGTTTTATACGAGGTGGACGGTAAATATTTATAGTGTAGAATGCACATTTCTTTGGTATACACCGCAGAAATTCATTTTACACAAATGTTCTTACAAAAATGTGCTGTTGGAACTGTAAGTATATGTACTGTAGAATGCAAATATGTGTACTGCAAATGTTTGTAGTTAGAATTCACATTTTTGTTGGGAACATTGACTTGGTTTTTTCATGAAACATGTTTCTGACCGGGGGGCGAAAATGAATTTTAAAACTTTTGAAAGTGTTTGAAGAAAAGTCCCTTATTTAAAAGGATATCAAAATTCTAATAAATATATGTGAAAATATAAAAAAAAATTATAAAATAAAAAATGTAATAATATATAGTATAAAAGTTGAAAATTTTGAAAAGGTGTAGCAATTGTGTAAGAACCAAAATTCAAAACTCTTATCAAAGCCCTATCAACTCCACTCCGACGCCATCATGTCCTAAAAACCATGCTTCATAACCATTGTTTCATTTACAAACAAAAGATGAAATTCACCAATCCCTAAATTCTCTGACCAAACAATCCTCCTCCTTATGCTTTAGTCTTCTCTCTTCTTCCTCATTACATCACCGACCCTAAGGCCGGTTACACTATCGTTACTTATTATCACATCGATTTCCAACCCTCCTCACCGTCATCGTCTCGATGCCTAATCATTGGTTGTGCTTACTCTGCCTTGCACTACCTCTTTCAATCCTTGTCATCATCTTAGACAACAATGTACATTATCAGTTTAACTCAATAATTGTGATAATGATTTCTAAGTTTCGTGATATTTTGAAATGATCGAAGTATGGATTATCTATTGGAAATGGCTTGTTAGTAATTGATGAGTAATGATATTGCGTTTGGTTATTCAATACATCTGATGCTTTTAATTTAAATTTTTATTAAATTTAAATAATAACACTCAAGCTTAGAAGAGTATTATATGTGCCAAGGTTCAAGTGTACTAAATACCTCTATATGTGTGTATATGGATTTTCTTATGAAAAAATTATAAAAATTCAAAAATAAAGTCAAAGTTGTGTATTGAAATATCCAAGCTTAGATCCAAGCATCTTCACCATATGAAAAATCCTTGTACTTGTCTTGACTGTTTTCTTTAAAAAATGCTTTGTATCCAAATACGTTGGTTAGTATTCAAAAGAAACAGTCTTTAGTTATTTTTACTATTTGAAATTCTACATAATGATATTTTCAAAAACATTACAAATGATACATAACAAAAAATTAATGTGGCTGGATCAGTCGGATGCTTTGGATTACAACATTAAAGGTTATAAGCTCAAACCTCGAAATTGATAGATTATTAATACTAATTAACCTTGTTCAATAAACATGAAAAACAAAGAACAAAAGCCTTCCATCAAAATATAATAGAAATCATCCATGTATTTAATGATCACTTGCATGAATTGGAAGAATATTTGAATTATAGTCATAATCCAGTTTACCTTTTTTTGAATTTAAAAGAGTAAATTTTCGGTTAGTAGTTGAATAATGATACATATTGATATAGTGCAATGATGCTTCATAGTAATCGGTTGACAGTAATACAAAATTATGCACACTCAATTAGTTATTAGCTGATAATTAATTAAGTATTTGTTAAATATAAATGATTAATTAAACAATTATCCCTCAAATAATAATGAACTAATTGAATAGTCATTTTGGAATAATTCTTCATAATGATACATAACTTATTTTTGAAATAAATTAATATAAGCAAATTTTGTTGACCTTAGATTATATTTGGCCTCGTTTAGTTGGTTTTGTATATGATTATTGTAGAGATGTTTGTTTTTTGTGAAACGGACTTCAATATTCATCTGATACGATATCTATCGAATTTGTCCGAGTAATGGACAAGTTACAGACATAATGAATATTTTTTTAAAAAAATAGGCAAACACGTCCAAGTTGTTTGTTATTGAACTATGGATACAAGATTCATAACAAGCTGTTATATTTGTATAATAATTTATTTTAGAGATCAAATCAAATATATATCAAGAAGAAAGTAAATCATTGTAAAGTAAAGAATACAAAGATTTATGGTGGTTAGGCCAGAATATGCATACATCCATTGTTCATATTCATTGTCCTTCTTATAGGCTTTTGGTACAATGCTTAAGATAGAAAATACAATGATCGATAGCTCAACAAAAATTAAGATATAAAATACAATGATTTATAGTTCATATTCATTGTTATACAATGCTTAGGATCCGATGATAGGTTTTTGTAACGACCCATATTTTACATATCAGAGGATCGTAAATTTTTTTATTCGTATGATGTCATATGATTCTATAATTTTGGAATATGACTCCTAGGGACTTTTTATACATATATGATTTTTTTCTAGTTTCTATGTGACGATTTTCACCCTTAAAATCTTATTTAGGCTATAACTTTTGATAGGAGTCGAATTAGGGTCTCAAACATGTTACAATACTTTAGGATGATGATTTACCATTTCGTAGGTGGTCATAATAGAAAAACAGACTTACGATTAGGAAGTTATGCCTATTTTAACTTTTGAAAACTATTAGTCAGATTAGTGTGCAGTTAAAGAAGCCCATTAATTAGAGAATACTATAAATAGACAGCAGAAGAGTCAAGTCAAAAAATTTCCCTATTATTCCAAATCAGCTCTAAAACCTAGTTAGCCATAAATCCATCCTAATTCATCTAAATTTCTCTCTAAGTCGAACTAGATTGTGCATTAAAGAAGAGATCTTCAATTAGAGGCTAGAGATAATCAAATTGGTTGATCAGAAGTGCTTTTCATTGCTGTCCGAATTGGATTTAAATTCGAATTGGTTGAATTTGGTAATTGCTGAATGGTTTATGCTTTCTTACTATCTTATATATTTTTATACAGTAGATTACTTGATTTAACATATTCAAAATTGAATTTTGGCCAAAAAAACTTTTCTAACTCTAGTCACGTGTTAGTCTATGCATATATGTTGAATTTGATTAGGAGTCACCTTCCTTCATAATCATATAAAATGCAAATTGAGATAAGAATTGACTTATTTATCATATTCTTATGTTTTGATTGCTTGAATAGATGTATATGCATGTCGTTCTTTGCTTGTATGTTGTGCTTTGATGTTGTTTGTCAGTATTGTTATTGCATAGGAAGATAGCTTGGTGATTTGGGCAAATCAAAGGCAAAATTGGTTGGAATTAAACGAAACTTGGAGGGGAAGCTCTAGAATATGGGAGGAGGTCGAGGTTCAAGCCAAAGGTCTAGAGTTTTGAAGAACAGAAGTTGGAACCTACATGAGAGGTCTGTAACGAGTTGGATAGGTTAGTCTAGCAAGTCGATAGTTTTGGGGAATCCAAGTGCAAGGCCAGCGGAGGTGACCCAAGTTAAGCAATAGGAGATTAACTAAGGGTTGAAGGCTATACCGACTTGTTTGCTAGAATTTGAAGTAGGTGCTTTAGAGTGAGAAGCGAGTGTTTAGTGGATAGGTCAGGGTCAAAGCATATAGGGATTGAGTATTAGAAGAAAGGAAGGGGAGGAAAGAAACTTTGCCAATAATTGGCTAAAGGGAGAGGTCAGTGCTGACTTTCGATGGTGAGTCCAATGAGGGTGAAACTTCTAAGAGCTGAAGTAGAGGTCCTGTAGATAGTACTAGAGTTGTTACTCATTTGTATCTGGTTGGATTATAATATAACAACATGATAAAAAGCTAAGGTCTTAAGATGTTAGCTCATGTTGGGAGTAGGTTACGATGATGGTGGCTCGTAAAGGAGTAGGCCATATGATCGGGGAACGTGGAAGGGTCCGTCATGAATAATGGAAACTAGATTGACCAAGAAGGGCTCGGTATCCAAATAGAGTAAAGGTGGATCAGTTGTATATGCTAAGTAATTGTTGATGACTCGGAGAGTTTTCAGTTGTACTTGAAGCAGGGGTATTATAAGTAGGGATGCCCATGAGTCAATAAAGGCACCTATTTACCTTAGACCTATAACTTTGGGTCTAGTGTCCAGCTTTGGGCTGTGAGACACGCATCCATCTTTGGGTTGCAAGATACAAGAGTACAACAGAGAACCGGATTTTCATTAGTCCCTGACTTAGCATCATATGAGTTATTACATATTCAAAGCACATGGGGTAATAATTAAGATTGTTTGATGGATGCAATGGATGTTATGGTTGTTTTGGTTGCTCTCATTAGTAGGCTATCAATCGTAGGTATCAGGAGAAGTAAGTAATGGAGATAGGAATACTTGGAAGACTGATATCTTTTATTTGGTTTATGGTATATCTTTATGATATTGTAGATTAGCATATTATAGTGTTGTATGCTAACTCTTCGGTTATAAGGATAGGCCAGGTATGGTTCATGTACTCTTATCCCTTACCACATTTACCTGCTTATTATTTTGAGACTCATTTACCGCCCACACCAGACTGTTGTCCAATCTAAGGTTTTATGCTTTGCCTTTTATTATCTTGGGTACTCTTAAATGAATAAACTAGACAACAGGCCTAGGTGATGCAGTAGTTGTTTGAATACATATATCGAGTCTATGCTTATTCCACTGAGTAACACTGTGAAGCCCATGACAGTGCTTGCTTATCGCTATTTGTTGAGACATTTTATTTGAGTTTACTTTTGTTATATGAACTTAACTACATTTGATGTATAACTCTGAGGATATATTGCTCTGATGATGATTTGTTCACATAGTTATTACTGTCTCTTCTGTTATATGTATGATATTATATTTTATCCATATGCTGTGAGATATGACAAGTTATATGCTATATTGGATTATTTCAATTTCGATGATTGTCCTATATTGGTCTGGTATAGACATTGCACTATTTATATACTATTGTTATCAGCGGTATAGGGCGATTGTCACATTTAATGTCAGAGCTTTCGTTACATGATTGATCGGAGTTGATATCTTGATTCAGTAGAGATAGGGAATGTGTTATCATCTTATATTAGACCGAGATTACACACATACACGAGAGAGAGAGAGTGTGTGTGTGTGCTTGTTATAAGTTTGATTTTCAAAACTATATAGTAATATATTATATAGTATAAATTGCATGCACATATGGACTATTGACACAATTTTGTTTATTAGAGACTGATCATTCTTGTTACAGACAGGGATAAGCTGGCATACAAAGAGAAAGAAGTCTAAGGAAAAGGGTGGTAAGAAGAAGGGTAAATGAGAAACTACTTGCTTTGGATGCAATGAAATAGGTCATTTAAAGATTGTAAGACGATCGTAAAGAGGAAATGTTACAACCGTGACAAGCCAGGGCATTTGAAGAAGAATTGTCCAAAATCAATGAAGGATAAGTAGGTGGTGAAAGCTATACTTTAGATGCAGTCCCAAATTCATTGAGTGCTCCCTCAGTGAAGGAGGACGGGAAGCGAGTCGTCATCCAAGGTATGCTTCCTATTTGTGATGTTCCCGTTTGAGTTTTGTTTGATACCGGTGCTTCTCATTCATTCATTTATATTAACCAAGTATATAGATTGAGATTGGAACCTAAGATAGTAGACCGACCCATAATCGTGACCAACACTACAAGAGGCTCCACTAGTCTTTACAGGTTTGTCATAACTTAGTTTTATCGAGTCATGGATGTTCATTGGCATGCGATTGGTTTGTTTTGAACTTTGTTGGGTTTGGGATTATCTTTGGTATGGACCGGCTTAGTAAGCATGCGGTCATAGTGGATTGTGAGAAGCTGTTATTGATAATCAGACACATGGATAGGCAAATGGTAGTGATTTGCCGCCTACCAGAGGATGGGGTAATGGTTAGCTTTCTATATTCGCTTTAGGTTTCACGTAAGGGATTGTTATCTGTGCCTATCGCTAAAGAGTATCAAATTTTTTTAACGAAGTGATTAGATTGCCGTCGCATAGAGAGATCGAGTTTTGGATAGACTTGGTGAAGGAAGCTAGACCAATAGTTATGCCTTTGAGGCGTATAACACCTATATAGCAGAAGGAATTAGAGGTGCAAGTGAATGACACGTTGAGGAAAGGGTTTATTCGAAGAAGCATATCTGAGTGGGGTGCACTTGTAGTATTCGTAATGAAGGCGGATGACTCATTAAGGTTGTGTGTGGATCATCATGAGCTGAATAAGGTGACAAAGAAAAATAAGTATCTATTCCTACGCATTGATGACTTGTTTGATCAGTTATACGGTGCAAAGGTATTCTCCCAAATGGATTTGGCGATGGGATTTCATCAGTTGAGAGTAGTGAAGGAGAGTGCGTTTATTACTCGCTGTTGGGTTTCTATGAGTGGATGGTGATGGCATTTGGATTAACCAATGCTCCGACATACTTAGTAGATTTCATGAATCAGGTTTTCAAAGACCAGTTAAATAAGTTTGTGCTTGTGTTCACGGATGATATCTGATCCGCCCTAGAATCGAAGGGGAGCACAAGACGCGTTTGAGGATTGTGCTAGAGATATTGATGAAGCATATGTTGAGAGCGAAGTTCTCTAAGTGTCATTTTTGGAGAGAAGAAGTGAGAATCTTGAGTCATGTCATTTCAAGACAAGGTATAGCAGTGGATCCTGCGAAGGTTGCAGTGTCCAAGATTGGAACCTCCTAAGAATGTCACGGTTGCGAGAAGTTTCCTAGGATTGGTGGGATATTATAAATGCTTTATAAAGGACTTACCGAAGGTAGCAATACCATTCACCAATTTGACGAAGAAGAATCAGACCTTTGTATGGGATGTGAAATATGAGCATGCATTCATGAGTCTAAAAGAGAGGTTGACGAATGCATCAACACTGACGATTCCTAGTGGAAATGAAGATTTGATAGTATACACCGCTGCTTGTCGAATTGGATTAGGTGCGGTGTTAATGTAGAAGAGAAGGGTCGTCGCTTATGTGAGTCAAAAGCTAAACCCGCACAAAAGGAATTATCCGATTATGATTTGGAATTGGCGGTGTTTGAACCAGAAATGGCACACCTGATAGATTGAGTAGAGAATCAAAGGAAAAAAATTAATGAAAAGTGAGTAAGAAATAGAAAATATAAGATTGATAGTGGATCGGCGGACTCCGGTCTACGTCCACTTCAAGTTTCCTTTTATTATATTATTGTTTTTATAGTACACACTAATACAAAATACGCCTGTTGCTTCGCTTCATTTGCTTCCGTTGTATTCACAACTGAAGCAAATAGTACCATTTTCTTCGGCTCTCCCTTAACAACCTAAGAGTTTGATACACGAAAAGTAATAGAAAATACAAAAATGCAAATCGCTTTGGTTGTTGTTAACAATTGAACGAATGCCGAAGCAAATAGTGTTATTTGCTTCGGTTGTCCATACAACCGAAGCAAGTAGTGTTATTTGCATCGGTTTCTTATGAACTGAAGCAAATGAAAATTGTTTAATTATTTTAAGAATGGTGCAATAGTTACCGACAAATGTAACCTAAATTATACGGATTTGATTTTAAATGGTGGGAATTAGAGGGCCAGTACAACTCCTGTGATATTACTTTCGCAAAAAATGATGTCTTAAATTTCGGGCCCAGTAAAATTATGGTCAATTTAATTAGAGCAAATGCGTGCCCCAAATTCATTTTATTTTGTACATAACTATTTGTCTAGCAGCCCGCTTCCATTCTCACTATTTTTGCCGATTCCTTTGAGAAAAAAATTTTAACCCTGGAAACTTGGGATTCAATTCATGTCCTCCTCCAACTCTAACATCACGTCGTCCTATAGATTATTTTTTACGCTACTTTTTTTGTTGGTAAAGCAAGTGAGGTTGATTGGACCCCTACCAAATTTATTGCAACAACAATAAACTGACAAAGAAAAAGCTCGATGTCAGCAATGAAGAGAAAAAAGAAAATTATAAAAAGGATAGAGGAAGAAGAATAATGAGTAACTTGCAAAACAGAAGAGAAAAAGGAAGAAGCTAAAAAAAATATGAACAATTTCCAGGCTTCAAGCTGTAAAGTACTGAAGGAATACTTATTCAACTTTAAACCATAAGCAATTTCTCTCAACATGGCATTCTGTAGTTGCAAGGTAGACATGTATTTCCCTTGAAAACACCATCTGTTCCTTTCCTCCCACACCATAGTTACGCTACTTTTTTTTACGCTACTTTGCCGTTGATTAAAATTAGATGTTTGAGGAAGATGACGCCGTTCTGGATGAATCTACACCCTTGATGAGTGAACTTGTACTCGAGAGCAATGCCAATCTGTCGCTTTTTCTGAATGGACCCTGCTTGGGCTTGAGATCTGAAATGGACGTTGGCCTGAGAGTCGTTCCATATTCCAATAACTACGTCTTTCGTGCTATTGTTGGATGTGTTCATTACTAAGACAAGCCTTTGTCTATCTTAAAATGAGTTAAGCTACGAAAGGTTGATTTGAGATCCAAGTTACTTGGTGATGTTGAAGACTTGAGATGCTCGAATATCTTTAATATGCTCGTGTCAAGATGGAATGATATTAGTGTCAACCGTCTTCTGTCAAGGTAGTATATAGACGGATTTAACCCAACAGACTTCACGATTATCAAGGTTGATGAGTGCAGAGTGACGGTTGTAGGACCCGAAGGTAAAGTACAAATGGTTATATGAATTCAGAATTGAATGGAACTGGTAGAAAAATAAGGCAGAACGTTCAAAGTAAGGAATATGGTGCAACAGAAGGAAATGATCGGCAAGATTGGTTGTAAAAAGGATCGATATGGTTTTCTATAGAGGGTTCGGTATACTTCATTGGAAAAAGGAGGGTCGGTGCGCTTCGTGCGAAATAGATTGGCCTAGCCATGTAAAATAAGAGGGATCAGCGTGGCCTCACTGAACAAGATGGATCTGCATAGTGGAATAGGAGGAATCGGCATAGGAAGTCTGGGGTCAACCGTAAGGGATCGTTATGATCCATTGAGAAGGGGTCGGCATAGAATCCACTGTGCTAGGGTTCGGCATGACATTCCAAGTGGATGGGTTGGCATGTATCTAATGATAATTATGGATGTCACACCTAGAGAAGGATCGGCATCTTTTAGACTAGAAGGGGATTGAGTCAAACATCAACCAAAACTCGAGCATCATGCGTCCAATCATGTCATTTGAAAAACCATCATATCAGAGTATTAGGAGGCTACCATAGGGGTCACTGTACCCAAACTCAACATATGGAGGGATCGATACCAATCCCTCTCCATTGAGAATTGGGCCAAGCACCCCCTATGGTGGGCCCATATGGATAAGAAGGTCTTGTAGCCAAAATTTCACCTATAAATACAACAGGCATGGCTTCAGAAAAAGGATCTTCATTTCTGCTTCTCTTCATCTTCTACCTAGGCTAGACTCTGCCATTTTATTCTTGAACTTCACGGATTCGTAACTGTAATCAGCAAGTATAAGCTAATAAAAGGAAAATCTTTCTAGTAGACATAGGCCGGAGTTAGCCGAACTACTATAAATTTGTATCTCAATTTACTTGCTTGCTGATTGTTTAATTTTGTTCTTCATTTATTTCTCTTCATATTTCTGTGATTAGATTGGATTTTGGTGCTTTCACATAATTGGGTGTTGGTGATCAATTTTGACTCCAAAATTTTGGTGAATTCATTAATAAAATTTACACCCTTCGATTTGGAAGCTAGGATCTCAGATTTAGAAGTTGGACATTTGGATCTAGGAAGCAATGGCCAGGCCATCAACAAGGAGATAGAGAACAGATATGAGCCATCATGAAGGGAGT
Source organism: Allium cepa (assembly GCA_030765085.1). Taxonomy (NCBI): domain Eukaryota; kingdom Viridiplantae; phylum Streptophyta; class Magnoliopsida; order Asparagales; family Amaryllidaceae; genus Allium; species Allium cepa. The sequence continues at coordinate 135,830,340 of CM060945.1, forward strand.
CAAGAGGCTTCGTCATGAGCTAATAAAACCTTAATCTTCATTACTAGAGATGAGATGGAAACAATGGTGGATGCTATGCAAGAAAGGATGTTGAAGAGACAGGAGGAAATTATGCAGAACCTACTCCGACAGTTTGTACAAGCTGAAGTGCAAAACTAAGGAAATAGCCGCACTATGGTTTGATGGCACACTATGGTTGAGACAGTTCGAAAGCAGCTCTATTAGCACATGGACGGAATTGATCGAAAGGTGCATGAGATAGTTTATGGTTGACATCTTGAGACCCAAAAACGTGATGAGTTGGGAAACATTGAAACAGAAGACCGGAGAATCCTTGAGGACTTTATTAACACGATTTAATGCTGCGCAACATCAGTGGATTGTCCAGATCCATCCATGGTTTGATGGCAGCTTTATCTGGAATTGCTGATGGCACGGAGCTCAAGGATTCACTGGCACGGGATCCACCTATGGATCTCAGAGATTTTTATCATAAAGAAGAAAGGTTCCTATGATTGAAGACGCATAGAAAACAAACCGAAGGTGAATGCTGTGCAAGGTGGAGGTCCGGCCGAGGAAGGTTCAAACAAAGATAAAGGAAAACAGAAAGTAGAGGATGGCTTTGATGGATCGAATCGGCCACGAATGGAACCGAGATTTACCTCTTACACGAAATTGACTGAAACATTGGAACGGATATATCAAGATACTATTGGGCAAGTCCCCTATCGAGGGCCAATGAGGAGAGAGCCTAAAAATGATGAAAAGAAATCATAAAAATATTGTATGTTCTATGAGCTGAATTGGCATAGTACAAACGACTGCAGGCACTTAAAGGGTGAGACTGAGGGACGTATCCAGAATGGTAGGCTGTTACAATACAAGAGAACTCGGGCAGCAGTAGTGGAACAGGAGCAACCACCATTCGCATCGAACGGGAACTGTCCAGGATTGAGGCGTCAACTTGTAACGACCTGGTAATTTTGACGGCTTAAATAAGGTAATTAACTGAAATTTTGCTTGAAATTAAAAAATAAAATTTGGAAATGAATATTTGATATTTGGTATGCGTCTATTTAGACATAGAAGATGGAAAATTTTCATTGGAAAATATGAAAGTTAATTCTATTGTGTAATTTTCAATTTCAATTTAAAAATCAGTTAATATTTATGAAAATAAAATGTTTTCGAAATATGAATAATTTTATATAATAAAAATATAAATCATTTTCTGAGTGGGATGTCATATTTAGTTTCGTCAAATTGGACTGCTCTAGCCCCGTTTATCTTATCTTTGACGAATTTGCCGCAGTATCGCTAGTATCTGTGTACTATTCATCTTGTCGTGCTGATCTCCGTAGTATACTAATTTCTGTGTTTCGGCATACGATAAAATTGATAAAACAGATGGGTTGTACAGGTACCTGTTTGTTTCTTTTGGTTGCTTATGACCTTTCAATTGACACCGTAAGAAATCTAACAGCCATAGCTTTTAGTATTCCTAAAATGCAACCCTATGACTATCACTATTCCCACTTTTAATTTATACTCTGGTTTATTTGGCCACACCCAACCTCTTCCATATTTTATTTCATTCTCTACTTTGTTAGGAATACACACACACACACACACGAAAGCATATATATATTTCGAGCTTGCTGGATTTTGCTATCTCTTTCCCCGTCACTTCTTTGTTCCCTCATCTCGTGTTTTTCCCATGGCAGCTCGAAGTCATCCCACTACAATCGTGTGCTCTCCCCCTCCGCTACTGCCCAAAACCGACTAGAGCCACGTTAGCAACACCATCACCCAGCACACGCACCCACACCATCCATCCCACTTCCCCTCGGCACGGTCACACGACAAGACAACACCTAAAACTTAGACTACCTATGCCATTATTCTCTCTTTGCCACCTCCCCTATAGCCGTGTCCAACACTTCACCTTCCGCTCCGACCTCCTATTTACCTAGCATGCCTACGCGTAGGCCCACCATAATGAGCAGCCAACCCACACCCTCAAAAGCTGCCTCGACTTCTCCTTCCACCACATGTCAGCCTAGATCTAACCATTCAAGCCTCTTCGACCCTCCCCACGTGCAGCCTGACCTCACCCAAAAACCCCAAGAATTCTTTGTTTATAAAAGAAAGTAATATTATATTATGAAAAAAGGTATATATTTAATTTGTTCTTACATGTATATATTAGTGTACATATGATATAACATTTTTAAGTGTTGATTCGTGTAGCATGTGTATATACATTTTCGTGTAGCACATATATACTGATTTAGTTTAAATATGATATATATAAATGATGTTTGATTTTAAAGTGTATGTATATAAGTTATTTATATTTTCTCATTTTCTTAGAAACCATGTTTCTTATATTCTCCTTGCCTGATGCCTGTATTATATTGTATATATAATATAAAATGGAGTTACAAAGTTTATTGTTTACGGTTTTTAAGGCTTATTTGATTTTGAATTTTTAAGCGTCGATGTGTTTATTTGTGTATATAATAGATATATATATATTGATATTTGGATCTTTTTTAATATATATATAGGTTAAAATATAGTATATAAATGTTTTGATCTTTGTAATATATAGATTTGTTTTCATTAATGTGAAGCTGCTTGATTTTATTATTGATTTTTAAATACGATATATATAAAGATTTTTATTTTTATAAGGATTTTAAATTAAATTTTGATGTTTACAATTTTTTTAAAATTATATATGTATATTTTGTTCCGTCTATTCGTGTCCATCGTACGTTGCTTTGGAATTCGTGCTTGGATTCGTAGCCTATTTCATTGTCAACTCTCTCTAGCCTTAAAAGGTGAGCAATCACTAAGGATTAACATTCTTATATTTAATAAATTTAATTCACATTGATATGACAATTGAAATATGCTATTAAATTTAAACTGTTTATTATTTGATTGATGTATATGATATGCCATTATCTGTAATTGTCCACCTATGACATCTGACACCATCACCTGTTTTTTATATTAGAATTTAATTTATTACCGACGATATATGTATGTTGTCGATATGTTATATTTTTATAATATTTATTCTCACTCTACAAGTTCCCTGTTAGTTTAGAATTCTCTATGGGTTGAAATGATACATACCCGAATGATACTATAGATTAGTGGAAAATCATTATAGGTTGAAATGATAAACCCAAGCAATTTTCATTGATTTTGAATTTTGGGATTGCGGGTTGAAATGATATATACTCGTAAATATTAAATTTAAATTGCGGATTGAAATGATAAATATATGTATCACTTGACCATAGGATAGAAAATTATATATGGTCACCGTAGGTCTATTTTGGAAAACGTTTGTTTTTAGAGCTATGGAAGGAAATATAGGGATTTTTAATAGATATTTATTTAATGTAATGTAAAGATATTTTATTTTGTAAAATTTAGATTTTTAAATTATATGTTTGGAAATTTTAAATTTATAAGTTAGTTTTGAAAATATAAATTATTAAATTTTTACTTAAATTTAATTATTTTAAAATATGTACAAAATAATATTTAAAAATAGATTTAACTGAATAAAATTTAACTTACTTAATATATATAATATGTTTAAAATATTTAATCAAATTTATATTAATATTTAAAAAATATTACTTTAATAAATTAAGGTTGAAAAGATAAATTGAAATTTATTTGTATCCAAATTTGTTTAAGAACTATATTAATTTAAACCTATTAATTTGAGATTTTTTACAGATGGGATTTTATAAATAGATTTCTGATAAAAGGTGACGAAAGGAATATTTTCAAATTTAGATAATTTAAAAGTTGAATATTTTGTTTGATTTAAAAGGTGTAATTAGAGATTTTATTTAGTTCTTATTAAAATGATTAAGTGAATGTTTTCCAATTTGAAAAAAATTAAAGTTAAATGTTGAAATATAAATGAAACTTGAATTGAAATTGTTTGAATATTTAACTTTGAATCTTATTGGAATTGAAATGATAGTTCAAACGTAGATTCAAAATCGATAAAAAATTAAAATGGTTTATTGAGAATTTGACTTGAATCTTTAACCTTTTAAATTGAAAGTGTTGAATAGGTTTTGATTTAATTTTAATTTTTGGAATTTAATTTGATTGAATCAATTTATGTAATTGGATGAAACAATTCGAATTGGGAAACTATTTCAGTATAATCTTTTTAAATAAATATAAACTATTTTAATTTATAACTATTTTAATATATATGTTATTTTAATATATAAACTATTTTAATTTATAACTATTTTAATATATAAACTATTTTAATATATAAACTATTTTAACTTACAACTATTTTAATATATAGACTATTTCAATATATAAACAATTCAAGTTGGAAGGGTTATGATTTCAAAAGTGTTATAATCTCATAAGTGTTATGATTTCAAAAGTGTAATGATTTCAAAAGCGCTATGGTTTCGTAAGCGTAATAATTTTGAAAGTGTTACGATTCTGGAAATGAATATTATTTAAAGTGAATAATGATGTCGAAGTGATATGGTCTTGAAATGAATATGATATTTTGTTATGACAATGGGGTGAAATAAGCGGTTGGTTGTAAAAGAGACCGGGATCAGATATTATCATACTCTCTGCCAATACCGTAAACCACTTTAATAACCGTGCACGTGGTGGTGAATCCAAAACGAAGTAGGATGATTTGGCGACGTTGTCGTATTGAGGTATGAAACGAGCCCTAAATAAGATGACTAAAACAGGAGCAATTGACGACCAAGTGAGGTAGCTCCTCCGGTCAGACATACTTCTTCGATATCATTCTATTACTTTGTGATTTGATTGGGTGCACCTTTGATTTTGAGAGTGTTGTACGAGGTGGGTGGTAGCTGCGGCTATGCGTTGCCACCAACCCGAAAGTGTAAATTGGTAGAATCCTACCCAGGGTATAACCTTGCGTGCCTTGTCATCTACCTTATCAAGCCCACTACGATTTTGGTTTGTGTCGTACCTATGGAGTGCTCCCTGGTAGCCCACCGGTTTGGTGGAGTTTACAGTACTGTATAGACTACGGCATTGTATAAAATGTGTTAAGGGGGATATGGATAACGCCGTAATGCTATTTTAATACTTTACTTTGCTGATAGACAATTATAATAGCGTATATTACAACATAGTATATAGTTCCACGATCCTTAGAGGATGGAAATCCCAAGCATCATTGAAGTTACTTGTATTTCAGTTGACATTTCACTTGTGTTGAATTTACTGATAGAAGAATGTTAATCCTGACTCGAGCGTTTTGTGTTTTACTTTATGCTCGGATCAGACTGAGTGTCATAGCATTTGAGACTCACCTTTGGAGTTTGGAGCTTTGCTTAGAGATCCATCAATCTATCGAGCTTTCAGTTATTTCAATTATTCTAGTTACTGTGTTCAGACTCGTTATTGCTTATTTATTTAAGACTTCTATGTATCTTGATTTCTGTTGTATTTTGTCTCATACTCTGTTGTTTATATAGTAGCTTCAGGGACAGCTATTTATCTATTTTCGTTGCTTATATTACTCTGTGTCCGTGATTCTGTGATTTATTTTTTTTACTGTATATGCCGAGTTTTGCCAAATATAAAATCAAAAATCTGTTGTTTTGAGCAATTCAAGTCTGACATATGTGTCTGCTTATGTACTTGATGGGTACAGCATGATATGGGGTTCTTGCATTTGGGTTTGGTAGCAAGCGGATGACTCTTACTCCTACATGACCCGTGGGGTTAGTGCAGTCGAGAGGCATGCCGTAAAAGCAGAACATGGGTACCATTGTATGCTACAATGTGCGTTACTCCATTGGAGTTGTCCCGTTACAGTTGTTATCAGTGCTCCGTTTTAGGAAAAACTTAGCATATGGAGTAAAATTAACTACAGAATCACCTTCGTTCGAGCTTAAATTTCTTCCTCTTTGATTCGAATTCCTTTGAATTTTTGGAACTTACCCCTTCATTCTGAAAATTCATTCTTGTCTTCTCCTGTTCGTGTTCTTTTGATACTTGAGCATCCAATAGCTCCAACCTCAACTGTCAACTTCATCTTTAATGTGACTAATCCCATTGGCAGTCTCGCCAACCTAAATATGATTTGTAAATGGGTGAAAGTCCTTTACAACAGGCATTGATTCACCAGGGATTTCTACGTCCTTGGTATTAATGTTGTTATCTCTTGCTAGGCCTGAACCGTTCTTTAGTAGACTACCCGAGTAATTCTCTTATGATCCAATGTCGATTGCCTCAAATTTTACAGGCAGTTTTATCTTCTCACTTGATTCTCAGTCTAGTGATCATGACTCCACCCGGTAGTCAAGGATTACCCTGATGTTTTGATGAAGCCATTTCGTTCCCTCTCGAGCGGGAAATTGAATTTTCGCATTGATCTTATTCCTAAAATCCTAGTTGACCCGATTAAGTTTGCCGTGATAAAAATAGGTCTATCCATTTCTTCTCTTGTAATTTAATTATTTTACCTTCCTTTCGAGTCTATCTTTGTAGTTAGAATTATCTTTGACTAGGGTTCATCTAAATTTGAATCTCTATCCTTGTTTTGAAATCCATTCTTGAATCATCCTATGAGGGAGCATATTTATAATTAATATAAAATATTTTATATTGTATTGTTTGAGTTGTTAAAGTTGATCTGGGGTTTCGATCGATTCGTCTGGCCCATGCTATCGACAGAAATTCCAAAACATTTTAGCAGAGCAAACTGATACAATATTGTTTTCGAAATTTGTAAGTGAAATAATTTTTGTATGATAATGTATTATATATAAGTATAATTTTCGAAAATTTTATAGTCAAATGAATTGGTTGTTTGAAATGATAATACTAGATTATCATTTATTGTTTGTTAACATTCATGAATCATTAACAATTGTTGAATAAGAAGTTGAAAATTTTATAAACGTGGTTTGTAAATCTAATTTGCAAATGAAATGACTTTAAGTTAAGGATTTGAGAATTAAATTTTGGTGTTTTTCTAAATTTGATTTTTAATGCTTTGAAAATATATTATTTGAAATTATTTTCGAATAGAAAATGGTTTTCAAAGAATTTTAAAAGAAGTAAGTCAGTACTCTCCTCTTTCGTCGTTGGAAAATATTTTTGTTGATAACTGCAGCATCATCGACATTCATTTTTGAGTCTCAAAGTGGGGAGACCACATAGTAAGCTTTGCTACAATTTTGTTTTGGAAAATGGATTTTATTTGAATTTCTTGAGTATGATTTGATGTATAATATATGTGCAAATATTTATTTCAAATTTTTTTAAAGAGAAACAAAAAATTAAATTTTTAAATTTATGTTAAGTGGTGGTTTCAATGATTAAAATGAAGTAAAACTTCGAATAATTGGAGTATCTAAAATAAGAATGAATTGAACAACTTGAAACAGTTGATCTAGGATAAAACTTATTTATAAAATACTCAACTTGTATTCTGAAAACATATATAACTTGCCCCAATATTCAAAAAGTTCAAATTTTATGTAAATATGTAATTGAAGATTATACAAGAGAAACTTAAGTAATAGAAATGTTTAAACTAAATTCTTGCTAAATAAAATATTGTAAATAAAAGAACAATTTGTATAGTATTCAATTACATTCAGAAAATATTAATAAAACTTAATTGGGGAAAGTTTGAATGTGACTGAATAACTTTAATATAAACTGTATGAAATAAATGTTGATAGAATGAAATTTTGAAGAGGAAATTTATAAATAAAAAAGTTTATGAATTTAGGAAAAGTTGAGATTGAATTATAAGTGGAATCAACTTAAGTAAAGTCAAATAGATTTAATAACTGAGTTAAATAAGACAAATTTTGTTGTGAAAATTTTGAAATAAATGTTAATAAATTGAAAACAAATCGATTGAATGAAAATATATGGAATTGAAATCAATCAAATGTGAACATAATAAATTGACTCATTTAATAAGATGAACTAAAATCAATTAGTTGAATATAAACTAATTTAAAAATAAAATGAAATTTACATAGTTTTGAATTAATTGTTGAATTTTATGAATCTATCTTATCTTTCCGTTACTTTTAGACTCCTATCACGTTCCTTTTCGGGAACAAAAAGTGTTTGCGCCAAAATTGGCCACAAACCCCAAATACCGTGAAAGCACCAGTGTATGAATACAAATCGGCAATATTCAAACACAAATCACAGATCTCGGAAAAAACCCAAAAATGTTTGCACAAAAAATGGGAAAACACCTCCAAGTCGTATGATTTAGTTGATTTTATGTTGTTCGTGGTGATTTGGGTGGTTTATGCAAATACGTAAAAAGCAGGGACTAAACTGTAAAAGATACACAGATTTATAGTGGTTCGGCCAGAATATGCCTACGTCTACTTTATATGTTATTCTCCTTTTCTATTCAGATTACAAGTACAAAGCTTGTAGTACAAGTGTATGACAGTTGTTTGAGAGTTCCTTCCGGGCTTGAGCTCTCAAACTTGTCTGCCATTGTTGTACCCCTGCCCCTCTATTTATAGAGTGAGGCTGGGGGTAGGGGTTCTGAATGTATATAGCTGCTGGTGGGCCTGGGCTGATGTAATCTGGCCTGGCAACGTTGGTTCGGTAACTCCTTGGTTCGGCGGTGAGTGGAGTGTTGATTGGACCGGTAGTGTGTAGATCGTGGGTTGGTTCGGCAGCTCCGGTCCGGTAGTGGTTGGTTTGGTGGAGGTTGACTCGGTGGTGAGTTGGTTCGGCGAGGCCTTGGACCGGTGGAGCTTGGTCCGGTGGAGGTGATTCGGTGGGACACGTTCGGTAGTTCATGGAGGTGGAGTTGGTTCGGTGGGAAGGGAAGTGGAGTTGGTTCGGTGGTGAGAGGAAAGTGGTTTCGAACAGTACGTTCTTCCTACCTTGTATCGATCATATCTCCTTCATACGATCTCCGATTAACCTGAAATTTGAAACATAGCCTCTCCTAATCCTTATCATCATCTCCAATCAATTTCGTCCCGATCAGAGCTCAACCAAATTTTGACGTCATCGATCGTAGTCTTGATTCCAATCGATCTCCAACCCCGATATTCAGCATTCCTTGCCAATTTGTTGATATTCCAGTTTTTACCCAAAAAGTGGGATAACACTTTGCCCCCCAAAACATGCCTTGCGATAACAAGGCGTGTTTTGAATAATTCCGAATCCAATATCCGAAGTCCATAACCATATTGCCAGAGAATATCATCCTTGACTGCTCCGAGTCGATATCCAATTCAAAATCCAATAACCGAAGCTTGAGCCAATTCCATGTCCATCCGAACTCGACAACCAAGTCCCAAACCATCCTTATCCAATAGCCAATAACCGAATCCAGGATCTCTTCGGGTCGATATCCAAATCCGTAACCTCTCCGGGCTCCTGCCAAGCGCGATCTACACCTGACGGTCGTGATCCAGTGTCCCTGGATGTTAGGCTAGCCTCATCGTGTTCTTGTTGAGCGTAATCCACACATGACGGCCTTGGTCCAGTGTCCCCGGACGTTGAGCTAACCTCTCCGGATTCTTGCGAAGCGTAATCCACACTTGATGACCTTGGTCCAGTGTCCCTGGGCGTTGAGCTAACCTCTTCGGATTCTTGCCAAGCGTAATCCACACTTGACGACCTTGGTCCAGTGTCCCTGGACGTTGAGCTAACCTCTCCGGATTCTTGCCAAGCGTAATCCACACTTGACGACCTTGGTCCAGTGTCCCTGGATGTTGAGCTAACCTCTCCGGGTTCTTGCCAAGCGTAATCCACACTTGACGACCTTGGTCCAGTGTCCCTGGACGTTGAGCTAACCTCTCCGGGTTCTTGCCAAGCGTAATCCACACTTGACGACCTTGGTCCAGTGTCCTTGGACGCTGTACAATGCCATGGCTTAAGTCCTAAGCCGAAACCTGGTCTCTTTGGACCCTTGTTGAGCATAGTCCATACTCAATGACCTAAAAATAGCAATTGATAATACAGGGCCTAAGTCCTAGGCCGAATCCTGGTCACTCCAGACCCTTGCCGAGCGTAGTCCCTACTCGACGACCTGAATGAGTTAATTTACCACATTCGGGCAAAGTGACTCACCCCTTGCCAGGCATAACCCATACGCGACGACCGTTTATCAAAAATCAGATAAAAATCCAATCCAAAATCCACATCCAAAATCCGAATCAAAATTCAAATCCAAAATCCTAATCAAAACCAGAAAACCAAAAATCCAAACCAGCATCCAAAACCGAAAACAATCATCCAAAGGAAAATCCAAATCAAAAAGCAAGAAAAACCAGGAGCTCAATCCAAGCTCAAAAACCGAAAACCAAATAGAAAAGCAGTGTCCAATCCAAAAGCAAAAGATAAATTTCACAAACCATAGCATTGTAGTTTATCATCATTCAGAGCATGGCTAGGGGCTATCTCCGTCCCCGTACATGTGTAAATGACTTGGTTGCTTGCCAATAGTTCGCTACTTATTTCATATTAACCTGGTCAATGGATGATCAACCGACCATCATTACTGGGCCTCCTACCATCGTTGCTTGAGGTAGGCGGCGGTTGCTCCTGCCCCGCCGTTGCATTCCGAGGTTCAACATATTGTGGCAGCTGCCCATTCCCTACATGCTCCTCAATTATGTCCTTTAGGTGCCTGCAGCTGTTGGTGTCGTGTCCATCCAAATCATGGAAGAGACAGTGCCTTCCTGATGTCCTTTCCTGTTTTGTTGGTTCTCTCCTAGCTGGCCTCCGGTAGGGAAGGCGATTCCGAGTATCCAGGTATATCCGCTCCAGCGTCTCGTTCAATCCTGTGTATGTGGAAAACTTTGGATCCTTCCATTGCTTCCTAGCATTTCCAGAATCATCGTCCAACTTCCTTTTTCCTTTGTCTTTATCCAAACCTTTGCTGGATGATCCTCCGACCTCAATTGCATTAACCTTTTTTAACTTTGAATCCGCACTCGCATCTTCTTGCCGAAGGAACCTTTCTGCCTCGTGAAAGAATTCGTCGAGATCCCGTGGGGGATCTCGTATCAGAGATACCTTGAAATCCGAGTTCTCCCTGACTCCTGATATTGCTGCCATTAAAACCATTGATGGATCGGGCCGATCCACCGAAGCAACTGCGGCACTGAATCGAGTTAGAAAAGCTCTAAGCGATTCATCTATCCTTTGCCTTACCGATGTCAATGTCATCACGTTCTTCGGTCTCTTGACATGAACCCGAAACTGTCCCAAAAACCTTTCCACCAATTCCCTCCAAGTCCTGATAGATCCTTCTTCCAGCTGCCTAAACCACATCGCAGCTAAGTCCGTCAAGTACAAAGGCAAGCATCGGGCCATCACTTCCTCTGATGCCCCTAGCACCTCTATGTGTCTGGTGTATCTCATCAAGTGATCCGTAGGGTCTGCCTTGCCATCATATACCTCCATTCTAGGTAGCTTGAACTTAGGTGGATTCTGAGTCATCCTTATTTCCCGAGCGAACGGACTCCTGTTCAATCCTTCCAAGTCTCCGCTGGTCAAACCACCTCGCACAGTCTTTCTGATTATATCTACCAATCCAGCGTTGTCTGTCGGGGGTTGCCCCCGAGGGAATTCCGGTACATACTCTTCATGTGGCTCGCTAGCAGCAACGTTGGTTCTAGCCTGTTGAACTCCTTCCAAAGGTCCTCCTGTGTTGGATCCTGCGGGCCTTCCCCCAAGCCCTTGTCGATTTCCCTCTGGCTCTGCATCCTGTCCTCCATTGGGTTCCATAACCCTAGCTCCTTGTCCTGCATCCACAGCCGCTATAGCTGTTCCTAAGTTCTGGGTCCCTGCAGCTCGCATTTGCTCCAAGAAAGTCTGCATCATCCCCTGTTGACTCTTCAACAACCTCTCTTGCAGTGAATTTGATATGGCTTCCATTTCGTCCCAGGTTATGTAGATCGAAGCCGGTCCTTCCTCAGCTCCGGAGGATGCTTGTTGACTTCCTTCCGGTTGGCTTCTCTCAGCCCTCTGCCTTCTACTATTTTGCCTAGTCATTGTCTTCCAAATCCAAACTTCTATCCGATGCAGCGGGTGCTAGTCCTTCTCAGTGAAAGCACCAAAGTGTTTGCGTCAAAATTGGCCACAAACCCCAAATAACGTGAAAGCACCAGTGTACGAATACAAATCAGCAATATTCAAACACAAATCACAGATCTCAGCAAATAACCCAAAAATGTTTGCACAAAAAATGGGCAAACACCTCCAAGTCGTATGATTTAGTTGATTTTATGTTGTTCGTAGTGATTTGGGTGGTTTATGCAAATACGTAAAAAGAAGGGACTAAACTATAAAAGACACATAGATTTATAGTGTTTCGGCCAGAATGTGCCTACGTCCACTTTATATGTTATTCTCCTTTTCTATTCAGATTACAAGTACAAAGCTTGTAGTACAAGTGTATGACAGTTGTTTGAGAGTTCCTTCCGGTCTTGAGCTCTCAAACTTGTCTGCCATTGTTGTACCCCTGCCCCTCTATTTATAGAGTGAGGCTGGGGGTAGGGGTTCTGAATGTATATAGCTGCTGGAGGGCCTGGGCTGATGTAAGCTGGCCTGGCAACGTTGGTTCGGTAACTCCTTGGTTCGACGGTGAGTGGAGTGTTGATTGGACCGGTAGTGTGTGGAGCGTGGGTTGGTTCGGCAGCTCCGGTCCGGTAGTGGTTGGTTTGGTGGAGGTTGACTCGGTGGTGAGTTGGTTCGGCGAGGCCTTGGACCGGTGGAGCTTGGTCCGGTGGAGGTGATTTGGTGGGACACGTTCGGTAGTTCATGGAGGTGGAGTTGGTTCGGTGGGAAGGGAAGTGGAGTTGGTTCGGTGGTGAGAGGAAAGTGGTTTCGAACAGTACGTTCATCCTACCTTGCATCGATCATATCTCCTTCATACGATCTCCGATTAACCTGAAATTTGAAACATAGCCTCTCCTAATCCTTATCATCATCTCCAATCAATTTCATCCCGATCGGAGCTCAACCAAATTTTGACGTCAACGATCGTAGTCTTGATTCCAATCGATCTCCAACCCCGATATTCAGCATTCCTTGCCAATTTGTTGATATTCCAGTTTTTACCCATAAAGTGGGATAACACTTTGCCCCCCAAAACATGCCTTGTGATAACAAGGCATGTTTTGAATAATTTCGAATCCAATATCCGAAGTCCATAACCATATTGCCAGAGAATATCATCCTTGACTGCTCCGAGTCGATATCCAATTCAAAATCCAATAACCGAAGCTTGAGCCAATTCCATGTCCATCCGAACTCGACAACCGAGTCCCAAACCATCCTTATCCAATAGCCAATAACCGAATCTAGGATCTCTCCGGGTCGATATCCAAATCCGTAACCTCTCCGGGCTCCTGCCAAGCGCAATCTACACCTGACGGCTGTGATCCAGTGTCCCTAGATGTTAGGCTAGCCTCATCGTGTTCTTGTCGAGCGTAATCCACACATGACGGCCTTGGTCCAGTGTCCCCGGACGTTGAGCTAACCTCTCCGGGTTCTTGCCAAGCGTAATCCACACTTGACGACCTTGGTCCAGTGTCCCTGGACGTTGAGCAAACCTCTCCGGATTCTTGCAAAGCGTAATCCACACTTGACGACCTTGGTCCAGTGTCCCTGGACGTTGAGCTAACCTCTCCGGGTTCTTGCCAAGCGTAATCCACACTTGACGACCTTGGTCCAGTGTCCCTGGACGTTGAGCTAACCTCTCCGGGTTCTTGCCAAGCGTAATCCACACTTGACGACCTTGGTCCAGTGTCCCTGGACGCTGTACAATGCCATGGCTTAAGTCCTAAGCCGAATCCTGGTCTCTCCGGACCCTTTTTGAGCATAGTCCATACTCAACGACCTGAAAATAGCGATTGATAATACAGGGCCTAAGTCCTAGGCCGAATCGTGGTCACGCCGGACCCTTGCCGAGCATGGTCCCTACTCGACGACCTGAATGAGTTAATTTACCACGTTCGGGCAAAGCGACTCACCCCTTGCCAGGCATAATCCATACCCGACGACCGTTTATCAAAAATCAGATAAAAATCCAATCCAAAATCCACATCCAAAATCCGAATCCCAAATCCAAATCCAAAATCCAAATCAATACCAGAAAACCAGAAATCCAAACCAGCATCCAAAACCGAAAACAATCATCCAAAGGAAAATCCAAATCAAAAAGCAAGAAACACCAGGAGCTCAATCCAAGTTCAAAAACCGAAAACCAAAAAGAAAAGCAGTGTCCAATCCAAAAGCAAAAGATAAATTTCAAAAACCATAGCATTGCATTTTATCATCATTCAGAGCATGCCTAGGGGCTATCTCCGTCCCCGTACATGTGTAAATGACTTGGTTGCTTGCCAATAGTTCGCTACTTATTTCATATTAACCTGGTCAATGGATGGTCATCCGACCATCATTCCTGGGCCTCCCACCATCGTAGCTTGAGGTAGGCGGCGGTTGCACCTGCCCCGCCGTTGCATTCCGAGGTCCGACATATTGTGGCAGCTGTCCATTCCCTACGTGCTCCTCAATTATGTCCTTTAGGTGCATGCAGCTGTTGGTGTCGTGTCCATCCAAATCATGGAAGAGACAGTGCCTTCCTGATTTCCTTTCCCGTTCTGTTGGTTCTCTCCTAGCTAGCCTTCGGTAGGGAAGGCGATTCCGAGTATCCAGGTATATCCGCTCCAGCGTCTCGTTCAATCCTGTGTATGTGGAAAACTTTGGATCCTTCCTTTGCTTCCTAGCATTTCCAGAATCATCGTCCAGCTTCCTTTTTCCTTTGTCTTTATCCAAACCTTTGCCGGATGGTCCTCCAACCGCATTTGCATTAACCTTTTTTAACTTTAAATCCGCACTCGCATCTTCTTGCCGAAGGAACCTTTCTGCCTCGTGAAAGAATTCGTCGAGATCCCGTGGGGGATCTCGTATCAGAGATACCTTGAAATCCGAGTTCTCCCTGACTCCTGATATTGCTGCCATTAAAACCATCGATGGATCAGGCCGATCCACCGAAGCAACTGCGGCACTGAATCGAGTTAGAAAAGCTCTAAGCGATTCATCTATCCTTTGCCTTACCGATGTCAATGTCATCACGTTCTTCGGTCTCTTGACATGAACCCGAAACTGTCCCAAAAACCTTTCCACCAATTCCCTCCAAGTCCTGATAGATCCTTCTTCCAGCTGCCTAAACCACATCGCAGCTAAGTCCGTCAAGTACAAAGGCAAGCATCGGGCCATCACTTCCTCTGATGCCCCTAGCACCTCCATGTGTCTGGTGTATCTCATCAAGTGATCCGTAGGGTCTGCCTTGCCATCATATACCTCCATTCTAGGTAGCTTGAACTTAGGTGGATTCTGAGTCATCCTTATTTCCCGAGCGAACGGACTCCTGTTCAATCCTTCCAAGTCTCCGCTGGTCAAACCACCTCGCACAGTCTTTCTGATTATATCTACCAATCCAGCGTTGTCTGTCGGGGGTTGCCCCCGAGGGAATTCCGGTACATACTCTTCATGTGGCTCGCTAGCAGCAACGTTGGTTCTAGCCCGTTGAACTCCTTCCAAAGGTCCTCCTGTGTTGGATCCTGCGAGCCTGGCCCCAAGCCCTTGTCGATTGCCCTCTGGCTCTGCATCATGTCCTCCATTGGGTTCCATAACCCTAGCTCCTTGTCCTGCATCCACAGCCGCTGTAGCTGTTCCTAAGTTCTGGGTCCCTGCAGCTCTCATTTTTTCCAAGAAAGTCTGCATCATCTCCTGTTGACTCTTCAACAACCTCTCTTGCAGTGAATTTGCTATGGCTTCCATTTCGTCCCGGGTTATGTAGATCGAAGCTGGTCCTTCCTCAGCTCTGGAGGATGCTTGTTGACTTCCTTCCGGTTGGCTTCTCTCAGCCCTCTGCCTTCTACTATTTTGCCTAGTCATTGTCTTCCAAATCCAAACTTCTATCCGATGCAGCGGGTGCTAGTCCTTCTCAGTGAAAGCACCAAAGTGTTTGCGCCAAAATTGGCCACAAACACCAAATACCGTGAAATCACCAGTGTATGAATACAAATCAGCAATATTCAAACACAAATCACAGATCTCAGCAAATAACCCAAAAATGTTTGCACAAAAAATGGGCAAACACTTCCAAGTCGTATGATTTAGTTGATTTTATGTTGTTTGTAGTGATTTGGGTGGTTTATGCAAATACGTAAAAAGCAGGGACTAAACTGTAAAAGACACACAGATTTATAGTGGTTCGGCCAGAATGTGCCTATGTCCACTTATATGTTATTCTCCTTTTCTATTCAGATTACAAGTACAAAGCTTGTAGTACAAGTGTATGACAGTTGTTTGAGAGTTCCTTCCGGTCTTGAGCTCTCAAACTTGTCTACCATTGTTGTTCCCCTGCCCCTCTATTTATAGAGTGAGGCTGGGGGTAGGGGTTCTGAATGTATATAGCTGCTGGTGGGCCTGGGCTGATGTAATCTGGCCTGGCAACGTTGGTTCGGTAACTCCTTGGTTCGACAGTGAGTGGAGTGTTGATTGGACCGGTAGTGTGTGGAGCGTGGGTTGGTTCGGCAGCTCCGGTCCGATAGTGGTTGGTTTGGTGGAGGTTGACTCGGTGGTGAGTTGGTTCGGCGAGGCCTTGGACCGGTGGAGCTTGGTCCGGTGGAGGTGATTCGGTGGGACACGTTCGGTAGTTCATGGAGGTGGAGTTGGTTCGGTGGGAAGGGAAGTGGAGTTGGTTCAGTGGTGAGAGGAAAGTGGTTTCGAACAGTACGTTCTTCGTACCTTGCATCGATCATATCTCCTTCATACGATCTCCGATTAACCTGAAATTTGAAACATAGCCTCTCCTAATCCTTATCATCATCTCCAATCAATTTCGTCCCGATCGGAGCTCAACCAAATTTTGACGTCAACGATCGTAGTCTTGATTCCAATCGATCTCCAACCCCGATATTCAGCATTCCTTGCCAATTTGTTGATATTCCAGTTTTTTCCCAAAAAGTTGGATAACAAAAAGTTTTGAGTGGTGGAGAGTGTAACGATCCGGTAATTTTAACGATTTAAATAACGTAATTAACTGGAATTTTTTTGAAATTAAACAATAACATTTGGTATGCATCTATTTGACATAGCAAATGGAAAATTTCCATTGGAAAATATGAAAGTTAATTTTATTGTGTAATTTTCAATTTCAATTTTAAAATCAGTTAATATTTATGAATATATTTTTTTGCAAAATTTAATATTTTTATACAATAAAAATGTAAATCATTTTCTAAGTGAGATGTCATATTTCGTTTCGTCAAATTTGGACTGCTCTAGCACCGTCTATCTTATCTTTGACGAATTTGCAGCAGTATCGCTGGTATCTGTGTACTATTCTGTTCGTCTCGTCGTGCAGATCTCCGTAGTATACTCATTTCTATGTTTCAGCATCTGGTGCACGGCAAAATCGGTAAAAATGATGAGTTGTACTGGTACCTGTTTTGTATCTTTTGGGGACTTATGACCTTTCAATTGACACCGTAAGAAATCTAACAGCCACAACTTTTAGTATTCCTAAAATGCAACCCTATGACTATCACTATTCCCATTGTTTAATTTTTACTTTGGTTTGTTTGGTCACTTCCAATCTCTTACATATTTTATGTCGTTCTCTCCTTTGCTTTGAAAAAAAAATATAATAATAATTTATACGAAAGCATATATATTGCGAGCTTGCTGGATTTTGCCGTCTCTTTCCCCGTCGCGTCTTCATTCCCTCATCATGCTTTTCCCATGGCAGTCCGAAGTCACCCAACTACAACCATGTGCCTCACCCCCTCCGCTTCTGCCTAGAACCGATCAGAGCCACATCAGCAACCCCATCACCAGCACATGCACCCACGCCATCCATCCTACTTCCCCTCGGCACCGTCACGCGACAAGACAGCACCTCAAACTTAGACAATCTCGACCATTATCCTCGCTCCACCACCTCTCCTATAGCCGTGTCCAGCACTTCACCTTCCACTCCGACTTTCTATTTACCCAGCATGCCTGTATGTAGGCCCACCAAAACGAGCAGCCAACCCGCATCCTCAAAACCCGCCTCGACTTCTCCTTCCACCACATGTCAGCCCAGATCCGACCATTCAAGCCTCTTCGATCCTCCCCACCCACAGCCTGACCTCACCTAGGAACCCCGAGCATTCTTTGTTTATAAAATAAAGTATGTATTATATTATGAGAAAAAGGTGTGTATATATATAATGTGTTCTTACATGTGTATATATTAGTATACATATGATATAACAGTTGTAAGCGTTGATTCATGTAGCATGCATATATATATGTTTCGTGTAGTACATATATACTGATTTTAGTTTAAATATGATTTATATAAATGATGTTCGATTTTAAGGTATATGTATATAAGTTATATATATTTTCGCTTTTTCTTAGAAACCCTGTTTCCTATATTCTCCTTGCCTGATGCCTGTTTCGTATTGTATATATAATATAAAATAGAGTTACAAAGTTTACCGTTCACAGTTTTTAAGGCCTTATTTGATTTTGAATTTTTAAGCGTCGACTTATTTATTTATGTGTATAATAGATATATATTGATATTTGGATATTTTTAGATATATTTATAGTTTAAAATATAATATATAAATATTTTGATCTTTATAATATATAGATTTGTTTTCATTAATGTGAAGCTGCTTGATTTTATTATTGATTTTTAAATATAATATATATATATAAAAGATTTTTATTTTTATAAGGATTTTAAATTAAATATTGATGTTAATAAGAAAATACTTATAATTATATATGTATAATTTGTTTCGTTTATTCGTGTCCATTGTGCGTTGCTTTGTAATTCGTGCTTGGATTCATAGCTCTTTTCATTGTCAACTCTCTCTAGCCTCGAAAGGTGAGTAATAACTTACGATTAAAATTCTTATATTTAATAAATTTAATTCAAATTGAAATGCCAATTGAAATATGCTGTTAAATTTGAACTGTTTATTATTTGATTGTTGTATATGATATGCCATTATCTGTAACTGTTCACCCATGACATCTGACACCATCACCTGTTGTTTATATTAGAATTAAATTTATTACCGACGATATATGTATGTTGTCAATATGTTATATTTTTATCATATTTGTTCTCGCTCTACAATTTTCCTGTTAGTTTAGAATTCCCCAAGGGTTGAAATGATACATACCCAAACGATATTATAGATTGGAGGAAAATCATTATGGGTTGAAATGATAAACTCAAGCGATTTTCATTAATTTTGAATTTTGAATTTGCAGGTTGAAACGATATATACCCATAAATATTAAATTTAAATTACGGATTGAAATGATAAATATCTGTACCACTTGACCATAGGATAGAAAATTATATACGGACACCGTTGGTCTATTTTGGAAAATGATTTTTTTTAGAGTTATAAAGGAAATATATGGATTTTTAATCGGTATTTATTTAATATAATGTAAAGACATTTTATTTTGTAAAATTTTAAATTTTAAATTATATGTTTGGAAATTTTAAATTTATATGTTAGTTTTGAAAATATAAATTATTAAATTTTTACTTAAATTTTATTATGTTCAAATATGTACAAAATAAGATAAAAAAATTGATTTAATTGAATAAAATTTAATTTACTTAATATATATATATATATATATATATATATTATGTTTAAAAAAATTAATTTATATTAATATTTTAAAAAATAGATTTTGTAATAGCTTTAATAAATTAAGGTTGGAAAGATAAATTGAAATTTATTTGTAACCTAATTTGTTTAAAAATTGTATTAATTTGAAACCTATTAATTTGAGATTTTTAAAATAGGATTTTATAACTTGATTTTTGATAAAAGGCGACGGAAGGAATATTTTCAAATTTGAATAATTTAAAATTTGAATATTTAGTTTGATTTAAAAGGAGTAATTGGGGATTTTATTTAGTTGTTATTAAAATGATAAAGTGAATGTTTTCCGATTTGAAAAAAAATTAAAGTTAAATGTTGAAATATAAATGAAACATATATTGAAATTGTTTGAATATTTAAAGTTGGATCTTATTGGAATTGAAATGATAGTTCAAACTTGGACTTGGAATCGATAAAAAATTAAAATGGTTTATTGAGAATTTGACTTGGATCTTTATCATTTTAAATTGAAAGTGTTGAACATGATTGATATAATTTGAATTTTTGGAATTTAAGTTGATTGGATCAATTTGTGAAATTGGATGAAACAATTCGAATTGGGAAAGTATTTTAGTATAATCTTTTTAATAAATGCAAACTACTTTAATTTATAACTATCTTAATATATGAATTATTTTAATATATAAATTATTTTAATATATATAAACTATTTTAATATATAAACTATTTTAATTTATAACTATTTTAATTTATAAATTATTTTAAAATGTAAACTATTTTAACTTTTAACTATTTTAATATATATATATATATATATACTATTTCAATATCTAAATTGTTTAAGTTGAAAGGGTTATGATTTCAAAAGTGTTATAATTTCAAAAGTGTCATGATTTCAAATGTGTTATGATTTCAAAAGTCTTGCGATTTCAAAAGTGTTATGATTTCGTAAGCGTTATAATTTTGAAAGTGATATGATTCTGGAAATGAATATTATTTAAAGTGAATAATGATGTCGAATTGATATGGTTTTGAAATGAATATGATATTTTGTTATGAAGTATAAACTATTTGAAATGTAATGACCACGGTGTGAAATAAGCGGTTGGTTGTTAAAAAGACCGGGATCGGATATTGTCATACTCTCTGCCAATATTGAAAGCCACTTTAACAACTGTGTACGTGGTGATGAATCCAGAACTAAGTAGGATAGTTTGATGACGTTGCCATATTGAGATATGAGATGAGCCCTAAATAAGATGGCTACAACAGGAGCAATTGACAGGCCAAGTGAGGTAGCTCCTCCGATCAGACACACTTCTTCGTTACCATTCTATTACTTTGTGATTTGATTGGGTGCACCTTTGATTTGGGAGTGTTGTACAAGGTGGGCGGTAGCTGCGGCTATGCATTACCACCAGCCTAGAAGGATAAATTGGTAGCCTCGTACCCAAGGTATAGCCTCGCGTGCCTTGTCATCTACCTTATCGAACCTACTACGATTTTGGTTTGTGTCGTACCTCTGGAGTGCTCCCTGATAGTCCACCGGTTTGGTGGAGTTTACAATACTGTATAGACTACGGCATTATATAAATGTGTTAAGAGGGATATGGGTAACGCCTTAATGCTATTTTAATACTTTACTTTACTGATAGACATATTATAATAGCGTATATTACTACATAGTAGATAGTTCCATGGATCCTTAGAGGATGGAAATCCCAAGCATCCTTTAAGTTACTTGTATTTCAGTTGACATTTCACTTGAGTTGAATTTACTGATATAAGAACGTTAATCCTGACTCGAGCGTTTGGTGTTTTGCTTTACGCTCGGGTCAGACTAAGTGTCACAACATTTGAGACTCACCTTTTGAGTTTGGAGCTTCTCTTAGAGATCCATCAATCTATCCAGCTTTCAGTTATTTCAATTATTCCAGTTATTATGTTCAGACTCGTCATTGCTTATGTATTTGAGACTTCTATATATCTTGATTTCTATTGTATTTTGTTTCATACTCTGTTGTTTATATATTAGCTTCATGGACAACTATTTATCTATTTCTACTGCTTATTGTTATATTACTCTGTGTCTGTGATTTTGTGATTGATTTTTTTACTATATATGCTGAGTTTTGCCAAATATAAAATTAACAATTTGTTGTTTTGAGCAATTCAATTCTGACATGTGTGGATGATTGTCGATTTGAATGGTTTAAAATAGCGGGTCGTTACACAACTTGTCATCAATTGATCGAAATGACAAAGAATAAGTAATAAACTCCACAATAAAACGGCTAAGTCACTTACACATGTACGGGATTGAAAACGATCCCTAAGCATGCTCTAAGATGACAATGAACTGTCACACCCGAAGATGCATGCATTGTAGTGTTTAGTTTTTTTTCTTTTATTTGTACCTAGTTATGAAACTCACTCGAACGTGAAATCTGACATTTTTAATTTTGAGTCCCATTCGAGCAATCACGTTTTGCCTCGAACGACACATGATGTCAAACGATCACATTTCACCTCGAACGACACTCGATCTTGAAATATCACATTTCACCTCGAACGATCACATTTCGCCTTGAACGACACTTGATCTCGAACGATCACATTTCGCCTCGAACGACACCTGATCTCGAACGATCGCATTTCGCCTCGAAGGCACCCGATCTCCAATGATCTTATTTCGTCTCGAACGACATTGATCTCGAATGATTGCATTTCGCCTTGAATAGCACACGATCTTGAACGATCACATTTCACCTCAAACAGACACTCAATCTCGTGCAATCATCATCAGCCTAGGACGACTACAAATTTGGTTAACGGTCAAAAATGATCGTTACTAATAATCAGGCAAGGTCACTAATTTGTTCACAGATCATCAATAGGTTTTAAACATTGGAGTTAAGGCAATTCAAAACACATCTTCCTATCGTAAGGCATGTTTTGGGAGGCAAAGTGTTAATCCACTTTCTGTTTAGGCAGTATACAGGTGGATTCAACCCAACAGACTTCACGATTATCAAGGCTAATGAGTGCAGAGAAATGGTTATAGGACCTAAAGTTAAAGTACAAATGGTTATACGAATTTAGAATCAAAAGGAACTAGTAGACAAACAAGTAGAATGTTCAAAGTAAGTAACATGGTGCAACAGATGGAAGGGATCGGCAAGATTGGTTGTATGAAGGGTCGGTATGGTTTGCTATAGAGGGTTCGTTCTACTTCATTGGAAAAGGAGGGATCGGTGCACTTTATGAAAGAGAGATAGGTTTAGCGCTGTAAAATAAGAGGGATCAGCATGGCCTCATAGAACATGATGGATCTGCATGGTGGAATAGAAGGGATCGGCAAAGGAAGTCTGGGGTTAACCATAAGGGATCAGTATGATCCATGAGAAGGGGTCCGCGTGGCATCCACTGTGCAAGGGGTCGGTGTGACATTCCAAGAGGATAGGTCGGCATGTATCTCATGATCATTATGGATTGGCATGTCAATCCTAGAGATGTATCGACATCTTTTAAACTAGAAGGGGATTCGAACCAAAGGTCAACCAAAACTGGAGCATTATGCATCTAATCATCATGACATTTGAAAAACTATCATATCAGAGCATTAGAAGGCTACCATAGGGGTCGCTGCCACAAACTCAACATATGGAGTGGTGTCGGAAGTTTATCGTAAAATTGTTTAAATTGACTGCCACTACGAAAGGGGGTCCAAGGGGGTGGCAACCACCCTAGGTGGGGGTGCGGGGGCAATGCCCCTGTTAACGGAGGTTTCAAGGGGAATCGCATCGTCCGAAAATGGTACATTTCATTTACTGTTTGAATTTGAATTCAAATAGCAAATGGGTAAGACTGTTGGGAAGATATTTGTTCATTTCAAACAGTCACCATCAATAGATGCCTTTCCCCTATATATACTTGGCAGCCTTCGTTTTCGAACAATAAAAAAACTTTTCTGTTTTCTAAATCAATAACTCTCTTTGCATCATCTAATCAAATTCGAGTGTTCTTCTTATTTGTGCAAGTAATCATAACTTACGCAAAACATACTCCACTGTATCCTGAAAGAACGTTTTTCGAGAATGGCAAAAACATTCTTGAAAGAAAGCGACACAATCATACCCAAGAGTGATATATCTATATAAATCTACTACAGTTTCAAGAATGTCTTCAACTCAAGATTTATCGCTCACCAGAACGGAGGCTCAGTCACTTCAAGTAATGAACCAGGATCTCACTCGCCTTGAACATTTCGATGGAAATAACTTTACTCGCTAATAAGAAACAGTGTTATTCTTTCTTACCACCGTTGATCTGAATCGTATCATCAGTGATGACTTAGAACCAATTCCTAAAGATAGTGTTACTGATACGGATGTTCGAAAGAAAGAGTTAAAGGAACTAAGACAGAAGTGCAAGAACGAAGACTTTTTTGCAAAGGACTCATTTTCAATGCGCTCTCAGACTCAGTATACAGTGCACATAGAACTATCGATGGTGATAGAGTTAGGGGTATGTCCTAGGGGCAATTATGTAATTTTTTATATATATCTAACTCGTTGACCAATCTTGTTCGAAATGAAAGGTATTTTTTTCCTATTATATACTTAATATAATGTCATTATATTAATCAATTAACTTAATTAAAAGTATATTTAACAGAAAAACCACGAATGGTATATTTTGTGATAGTATTTGCAAAATGTTGTAACCGTGAGTAATTTATCACAATGAAACAAATATACCATTTTAAATGTTCCTAATCAAGATGCATCAAGACTGGATGTCGATATATCCATTGAGACTAGAGTATGTAACGCTCTCCAAATGTTGGGCAGTGTATTACTCATGACTGCTGGAGGCACCTAGGGTTACGTACTAATAATTGTTGGATAAATTTGGAACAACTCACTCGATAGTTTTGTGTTGGTTAATATAACTAAGGTCAAAAGGAAAATATTGATGTGACTGATTTGAACAAATCTCTCGACTTGAGAATACTATGGATGATCAATATGAAAGCTCCGCTTTGATTATAGCCAAATCATGGCACGGCGCCCATCGAGTTACTATAGTTAGGTCGAGTGGAAGTATTGAAAGTGAAGCACTATTCAAGAGAGGATTCGTCTTCTTAGTTATATGTGGTTAGTACCACAATCAACTCAAGTCAACTCAAAGTCAAAGTCTTTGGCCAGAGCATTTCGGTTAATAATTATTATTATTATTGAACCAAGGACTTTGTATTTGGACTATAAATTGAATGTGGATGAGGTTGGAATTTTGACCATTACCAAATTCCATAAGTCCAAAGTGATATAGTTTTGACGAAGAAAATTGGTGTAAACAAATGTCACAACCGAGTAATTCTTATTAAACTAAAATTGGATTTTACCGAATACGAGTAAGCGATAAATTTGGCCATAATGTCACAACACCTGCTAAGCGACGTGTGAATGTTAACACTAAAATAGTTCGATGTTGATAGCTGACCAAATTTACACCCAAGAGTTACACGGCCGAAACGATGAATTCCCTTGAGATCGAACGATTTAATTAGTTTATATTTGTTATAAATTATTTTAATTAATTAATACTTATGAAATATTAATTATAAAATTTGATTATGATTAAATAATGATATATATTTATCACAGTTATAAATGTATCGATCGATATACAATATCAACAAGCGAGTAAATTAGATTTAATTGCATAGTATTTTGGTTTGGGCTTAGATGGGTTTAAGGCCCATCATTAGGGCTGAAAATTTCAGTTTTTGGAAGGTCTAGTGGTGGCTAAAACATAGGAAACTGGCTTGGAGATAATCGGTTGAGATAAAGTGAGAATGGGTAAAAAGGCTTTCCTCGTTTCTCTCTAATACAACCCTATATGTATGTATGTATGTATGTATGTATGTATGTATGTATGTATGTATGTATGTATGTATGTATGTATGTATGGTTGTATGTATGGTTGTATGTATCTCTAAAAACAATAACTAATTCTTTTTTGCTGCTATTACCTTCTACATTGCTGGTTAAAACCTAGCTCTCAAACCACTCCAAAAATTCTCAAGTATATTTCAAATTAAGAATAATATTATTCGATAGTTAGAGGTCAGTGATTCCGGACTTGCAATCTAATAAATCAAAAACAGTAAAAGGAAGGGAAGTCGTTGCTTCAAAATGGATTCAAAGGCATCATTAAATTGGTTATTTTAATTCATATTATAGTAATTAAATTATATTCTATGATCCTATAATGAGCAATTTCATATTTGTTTAAATATATTGCCACTATTTGTTTAGTTAGGTGAGATTTTTGTAAGTGGATATGGTTGTCACAAATCAGTTTGGTTATGTGCATAATTTATTTATTATACTATTTGATTTATGTATAGAAAAATATTGTTTACTGTACAAAATCAATTTTTGTCATTAATAATTGTTTTATATATATATTTATTAATAAATTCATATATATATATATATATATATATTAGTGAATATTTCTCTCTCATAATAGCATATATGCATATATAAGATATATATATATATAATTTAAAAATTTTAGTATACTTATTTATATATAATATAAATTTACAAATTCAAAATTTAATTATCATACATATATTCATATTTTTAAAATAATATTTATTGAATTTTTGAATTGTTTATTATATATAAAATAATTATAACATTAAAAATTCAATTTTATATTTAAAAAATATTATATCATTTCAGAAACATATAAAAAAATTTAGGAATTTTTCAATAAAGTTTATTATTTTTAATAATTAATATTTTTTTTGAAACCCTACTCTAGAGAGTAGAGCTAGGGGATACAACTGTCGACCACACTGACTTCCCTTTTTAGCCAGCCCAGCCAAGAGCATTATTCCTTAATAATTAATATTATTTCAAAAAAATATTTATGATTTATTAAAAATAATAATTTAATTGAAAAATTATTTAAAATTTATCGCAACCTTTCTTTCATGATCCTAGAATTTACGAAAATTTCAAATTTGAATCTTTAATAATATATTATTATTATCCCGCCTTTTGGCCAAGGCCGGGACATCAACAAATTGGTTGGAAAGGATGGGTATCAGGATTGGAGATCAGTTGGAAATGAGGCTATAATCGATACCACTGAAATTTAACCGAGCTCGAATGAAGACGGGATCGATTGGGAATAACCAAAAAGGCTAAGAAAGGCTATATTTAAAATTTCAGGTCAATTAGGGTTCGTATGCTGGAGATATGGATGGATCAAAAGTCAAGGAAAGCAGGTTCGTATCGATGTTTCGTATCGATCGGGATGGAAATGGCAGCGTACTTTGTATCGATGGTTTCGAATCGATGGTTTCGTATCGATGTAACGCGCATCAGTCTGGTTGGACACGACAAAAGGAAGGCAGCATGTTTCGTATCGATCAAGGGTGGGATCCATACGAAGAGTGGACCAGCGGTTTCAATCATTAGGATGGACATTTCCTATCGATCCCTTATCGATCGATACGAAGAAGGTAGTAGACGTGGACCGATAAGAAGAACATTACATTAGATCGATACGAAGGAAGGGCAACCGATGGATACGAGAGCTTATGTTTCCAAAGCGGCTGATGGATATGAAGAAGGGGGTGGATGATTGATACAAAAAGCGGTAACCCATGTGCTGCTTCGTATCGATCGAGTTCATATCGATCGATACGAAGGAGCCAGTCAAGTGATGGAGCGCTCAACATGGATTGGGGCGTGAGACTCGGATCGACGCAAAGGCTGCGGTTTTGGATATTGGGGTGGAATCGATACGAAGTCGATGGAGGCGAGCAGATTGATGCGAACGATTCAGCCTTCGTGCAAACTACAACTTGGATCGATCATAACTCGAGATCTACAAGTCCAAACGTTATGAAATTTTCACTGGCGCTTCCTTATGCACTCAAGAAGGTTCGTTATCAATCTCGGCTTGATTGGAGCCAGTTTGTATCGATGCGAATTATACATAGATCGGTCCTAAACGACTCCAAATGGATCATGCAGGCCCATCTGCGCAAGAGAAAAGGTATTCCAGGTTTTGAGGTGGATATTTTCAGATCTACGCCTATAAATAGCAGTCCTATGGCAACTAGAAAGGGATCTTCTTCTTTTTCCAAAGCGAAGCTCTGACATTTTATTATTTTATTTCAAAGGCTTCTAATTGTAATTACAACATAAAAGGAATAAAAGGATTGATTCAATGTGGCCGTAGGACGGAGATAGCCGAACTACAATAAATCTCATGTTCTTTCTTGCTTTCTTACATTTCAATTTCGTTGTTTCTTCATTTTTATTCTCTAATCTAGATATGAGATCTGTGCATGTATATTGAAGATCTATGTTTATACACTTGTGCTTTCATAACTTCTAGGGTTTGCGGCCAATTTTGGTGCAAACACTTAGGTGCTTTCACTGAGAATGCTAGCACTTAGGGATTCTAAAGCCTGGATTTTGGATTTAAAAGCTTGAAGACTTGGGTTTGGAAAGCTTGGGCAAGGCAATCAACAAGAAGACAAAGGACTGAAAGTAGTCAGCATGAAGGAAGTCAGGATGCTTCCTAAGGAGCGAATCAGGCGTCGATCTTCATCATCAGAGACGAGATGGAAACGATGCTCAAGAGACAAGAGGAGATGATAAAGAGCCTGCTCCGACAAGTTGGACAAGTTGGAGTGCAGAATCAGTGGAACGCAACTACAGGAGATGCTGGAGATAGGAGTCGGGAGCATGGAGCAGAAAGAGTTCAGAATGGAGCAGGAACATTCGGCGCAGCACCAGAACTAGGGGGCACTTACCTAGAGCATGTTGATCCAATCACAAGCAGAGTACCAGGTGGATCCACGCAACATGGCATTGATTTAGGAATGGATGCTCGTCCAGGAGAACATATTCCAAAATTCCCTCGTGAACTCGAGAGGCAGATCAGAGGCAACGGACGAGGATGACAACTTGGAGATAGTGATAGATTGACGGAGATGGTCAGACGAGCCATGAAGGGAGGACTGGTGAACAGGGACTTGGAGGATGTGAATAGAAGTACTTTTGCTCCAATGATCAGGTAAGCTAGGAACCCGCCAGATTTCAAATTGCCAACATTGGAGATGCATGATGGGAGAACGAATCCTGTTGTTCACTTGAAAAGGTACATGAGGCATATGGTGGTACTGGTGGCATTAGAAGAGTCATGGTGTGATGCTTCCCTTTGTATTGATGGATATAGCAGCACTATGGTTCAGACAGTTGGAGAGTGGCTCTATTGGCACATGGACGGAGCTGATTGAAAGGTTTATGAGGCAGTTTCGGGTCCACATAGTCCGACCTAAGAATGTGATGACTTTGGCATCGATGAAAAAATGGAAAGGAGAATCGCTCAAGGATTTCTTAACCAGATTCAATGCGGCAGTGGCTTCGGTGGATCGACCTGATCCATCGATGGTTTTGATGGTAGTAGTTTCGGGAATTGCAGATAATTCGAATTTCAGGATATCGTTGAAACGGGACTCATCGATGGATGTCGGAGAGTTCTACCATGAAGCAGAAAGGTTTCTAAGGTAGAAAGATGCGCAACCTGAAAGAGAAGGGAGGGAGGCTGAAGCTTATGTTGTAAGGGGTGGAGGCCCACCCGGGGAGGATCGGAAAAAGATGATAAAGGGAAAAGGAAAATGAATGATAATGGTGACACTCCAAAAAGGCCACGAAGGAATTCAAAGTTTACTTCATACATGGATTTGACTGAGACTCTGGAAAGGATTTACTTGGATACTCGAGGGCGCCTCTAGTATTAAAATCCGGCAGGAAGGGAACCATTTGAATACGGGCGGGTATCGGGAAAGCATTGCATATTCCATAAGCTGAATGAGAACAACATGAACGACTGCAGACATTTGAAGGATATCGTTGAGGAGCATGTAAGAAATGGTCATCTACAACAATATGTAAGGAATCGAGCTATGGCAGTGGAACAGGAGCGGCCACCACCCACCTCGAACGAGGATGGAACTGGATCTATGAATTGTCGGCTTGTCATCAACTAAATGAATTTATGACTTTGAATAAGTAATAGAACTCCAAGTAATACAGCTAAGTCGTTTACACATGTACGGGATCGAGGACGGTCCCTAGACATGCTCTGAGAGGATGATAATCCATGTTGCTCGAGTCTATGAAATCTTGTTTTTCTTTTCGTTTTTCTGAAAACTTTGATTTCTCCCTTGGTTGTACAGACATTTATTTGACTTTCCCTGGCTGAATTTTTTTTTAAATAACTGGATTTGCATTAATGTAACAAATAACACAGGTCTCGCAATCATGGTCCCGACTGAAGAGATGGGGCAGTGATCGCAGATTATGAATCCCTTTGCTAGAGAGCGATGGAATGGGCTTGAACACTATATAAAAGTCCTCGACCGACGAGCCGAAGCAGGAGAATATAAAAGTCCTCGGCCGGAGAGCCTCGGCCGGAGAATATAAAGATCCTCGGCCGGGGAGCCGACGCCGGAGAACATACAAGCCCTTGGCTGGAGAGTTGAGGCTGGAACAGGATAATGTGACCCGACGAGGTCTGCAGATTTGAAGATAAACCCGGAGAGGTCATGGATTTGTATTTCGGCTTAGGATAGATGGACCCGGTGATGTCCTAGATTTGGCAAAAGGTCTGTAGCGGTCCCGAATTTGGATATCGACCGAGAAAGGTTATGGATTTGGCTATTGGTTATCAGATATGGATAGATTAGATCTCTGCTAATGGGTTTGAATAGCTATGGAATTGGTTGAGGCTGTGGTTACAGGACTTCGAATTAGACATCAACTCCGAGCAGCCGCGGACTTGGACATGGCTACAACACTTGGATAGGATGGCTTGGTAATAGAATGGATTATGGATAAGATGGTATGGCTATGGATGGAATATGGACTTTGGATGTTGGATTCGGAGAAATTCAAAACACGCCTTCTTACCACAAGGCATGTTTTGGGGGGCAAATGTTATCCCGCCTTTTGGTCAGTGTCGAGATATCAACAAATTGGCTGGAAAGGATGGGTATCAGGATTGAAGATCAATTGGAAACGAGGCTATGATCGATACAGATGAAATTTAACCAAGCTCAAATCAAGACGGGATCGATTGGGAATAACGTACAAGGCTACGAAAGGCTACATTTCAAATTTTAGGTCAATTGGTTCGTATGCTTGAGATATGGATGGATCAAAAGTCAAGGAAAGTAGAGTCGTATCGATGTTTCATATCGATCAGGATGGAAATGGAAGCGTACTTTGTATCGTTGGTTTCGAATCGATGGTTTCGTATTGATGTAACACGCATCAATCTGGTTGGACTCGGCAAAAGGAAGGCAGCATGCTTCTTATCGATCAAGGGTAGGATCGGTACGAAGAGTGGACCAGCGGTTTCAATCATTAGGATGGACATTTCATATCGGTCCCTTATCGATCGATACGAAGAAGGTAGTAGACGTGGACCGATAAGAAGAACATGACACTGGACCGATAAGAAGCAAGGGAAACCGATGGATACGAGAGCATATGTTTCCAGAGCGGCTGATGGATACGAAGAAGGGGATTGATGATGGATACGAAGAGCGGTAATCCATGGGTGTTTCGTATCGATCGAGTTCATATCGATCGATATGAAGGAGCCAGTCAAGTGATGGAGCGCTCAACATGGATTGTGGCATGAGACTCGGATCGACGCGAAGGTTGTGACTATGGATATGGGGGTGGAATCGATACGAAGTGGATGGAGGTGAGCAGATCGATGCGAACGATTCAGCCTTCGTGCAAACTACAACTTGGATCGATCATAACTCGAGATCTACAAGTCCAAACGTCATAAAATTTTCAGAAGCGCTTCCTTGTGCACTCAAGAAGGTTCATGATCGATCTCGGCTTGATTAGAGCCAGTTTGGATCGATGCGAATTGTACATAGATCGGTCCCAAAAGACTCCAGATGGATCATGCTCACCCACCTACGCAAGAGAAAAGGTATTCCAGGTTTTGAGGTGGATATTTTTGGATCCACGCCTATAAATAACAGTCCTATGGCAACTAGAAAGGGATCTTCTTCTTTTTCCCTAGGCGAAGCACTGCTATTTTGTTATTTGATTTTAAAGGCTTGTAACTGTAATTACAACATAAAAGAAATAAATGGATTGATTCAACGTAGACGTAGGCCAGAGATAGACGAACCACTATAAATCTTGTGTTCTTTCTTGCTTTCTTACATTTCAATTTCGTTATTTCTTCATTTTTATTCTCTATTTAATCTGGATATGAGATATGTGCGTGTATATTGAAGATCTTTGTTTATATACTAGTGCTTTTATATATTCTGAGGTTTGCGACCAATTTTGGCGCAAACAATTATTTTATATTTAATAATTATTGTTGAAATTAATGTATTTATTTTCAAAAATAATAATTCAACTTTGAAAAATCTTCATATTTTTCCTAAGCTCTATTTTATGATCCTCGATTTTTAAAAAATGTAAAATTTGAATTTTCATCAATAGATTATTTTATATTAACTATTTATGGACGAAAAAATTATTTTATTCGTAATATATACAAATAAAATTCTAAAATTATTATATTTGCATGTTAATTTTGAATTATAAATAATTGTTCTCTCTCTTTCTATATATACATTTATCTGTATATAAATATTTTATGTTCATATATTATATATAATATACGTATACATACATGTGTGTGTGTCTATATATATATATATATATATATATATATATATATATATATATATATATATATATATATATATATATATATTGTAACACATATACATACACATATTTGGACAACATACATGACATATAAAATGAGCTAATATGTCTATTGCGATGTAAATCCCAACATCTACATATGAGCATATTATACCTTTCACGGATTATTAAGCTACACATACACTCATACATACATGTATATGATACATTTGTGTACAAACTAAACCAAATAAAATTAATTTCATATCTTAATCTATTTTAGTTTAAATAAAATAAATGATTTTATTTAAATGAAATTTAGAAATATTCTAATTCAGTTAGACTTCATAGGCCCAACAAAAGATCTAATAGGGTAATTTTTTTTAAATTCACACATAACTTCTACAGCGGGCTAGTCCAGTTTCAACAATGGTATCAAAGCCCAAGAGCCTATGCGGTCTAAATTAGTCATATTAGGGCTAACTAATTAATCTTGCCCACTCAGTACCGTGTCTATAAAGGTAATGTCTAGGATTGGAATTGGGTAATCAAGTACCCTGTCCTATCTGGTTACCGACCTGGGCCGAAAGGTGAAGTGAGTGCAAAGGTTGCTCCTGATAGAAAAGACCCTACTTAATTTGGGCCTTGGGCTAATTTTCAAAATCATTTTGAAAATTAATGTTAAAGATTTTAAATGTAATAGTTAAGTTTAAAATAAAACATGTTTATTATAAAAATTATAGTACTACATAAGTTTTCAAAATGTTTGAAAGGATAATAACATTTTCAAAATGTTTGAAAATATTTATATAATAATTTGAAATTTTAAATTTATTAATTATATTAATAAAATAAATTAATTAAATATGTTAATTAATTAATACATATATGCATGTATTATATATGTTGATATATATTATGCTATTTTAAATGTTTAAGATAACATAAGTATACATGTATGTATACAAGATAAATTTTGAAATTAATAAATTTTAGTAAAATTTGTTTAATTGAATAAATTAATTAAAGGGTAATTAGTTAAATAAAATACATATATATATATAATATATGTGTGTTACACTATAAAGGCTATAGTATACACTATAAATGTTATAGTAGATATGTCCAATATAAAAGTTATATTAGAATACTAATTTAAAATTAAATAAAGTGTTAATTGATTAAAATTAATTAGATTAGATTTAATTAATGATATATTATATGTAAGACTATCATATAAATAATATGACCTATAAAAGTTATATAACAATAAAACTTACATGATATGTGTATAAACTAAATGTGGAACATAATGAAACCCAAATAGACTTGAGAAATAAATACATATGTAAATGTACATATACCGTGATTTCTGACATGTCCAACACTTGAATCTCTGGGGTATTTCGTAAAAAATATATTATTCTATAAGTCGGTATCACTCAATATATACACTGAAGATTATGAATCTTCAATATAATGTTGTCTTCTACCATATACATATATTAATAAATTACTTACATACTCCTTAGTTGCTGAGAAAACTCAAGCTAGGGATGTTATGCGTAGTAATATTAATAAATTAAACAAATGAGGTAAGATAACTATATGTATTTGTTGAGAAAACTCAAGCTACATATACTATACTTAG
Source organism: Allium cepa (assembly GCA_030765085.1). Taxonomy (NCBI): domain Eukaryota; kingdom Viridiplantae; phylum Streptophyta; class Magnoliopsida; order Asparagales; family Amaryllidaceae; genus Allium; species Allium cepa. The sequence goes on from CM060945.1 coordinate 135,864,518, forward strand.
GCCATCACGATATGGTAGGTATGAGTGAATAATCTCTTTCGATTTTGTTGAGTAAACTCAAGGTCGAAATGATATTAGAACAAGGAAAAATGGGTTAGGAGTTGTATATGATACAACCGATAAGGAGTTATCCATCATTTGTGGGGCTATGATTTGTTGAGCAAACTCAAGGTCAAAATAATTAAAAAAACGACTAGTGGGAGCCTTATTAGAAAAATAAAATGGTGACATTTAACCTTTCTAATATTGTAAGAACAAATGTTATATGATGTTATAATTATCTACAATAATAAATTTTTGCATTTAATATAATTGACAAAACGATTGTCGATTAACATTATAAACAAAATGAATTGAAAGTTGACAAATAGAAATATAATACACACTCACTAATAATTCTAATTGCATGTTATATAATGTTTCTATACCCATGCAAGTGTCTAATTTCAACTACTTAATATATTCGTAAGTTGGTCACTTATATGTTTATTTGGTTTAGACCATGTATTGCATTTTATGAGTTTTTAAACTCTAAATGCAATTCAAGACTGTGGATATTTGATTCATGTACTTTCACGTATAAATGTTATATGGTGAACAGTCATAGTTTGTGGGGTACAATATTTTGATGAAGCTAGTTCATTCGAAATAAGCCAATAAACAGTATTTTAAGATCATGTATTCAACTTAAAGGATTATATTATGTTAATGTAACACAAGACCATAAACTATGAGATACATCTAAGAACTCGATCGTTGAAATGTCATCTTAATCGGTTTACATAAAGTGCAATATATTTAATGTCTTAAATGTTAAGAATAATCGAGTGCGTTTTTCTAAAGGGTTTGTTATGATATTGTAGTTAGGTTTTCTTTTGAATAGTTTGACCATTTGAAAGAAAAAACGAGTGTATAAGAATAGATGTAATTTAATGTAAAGTTGGAATGAAGAGAATGAATAGTCACTTCTACTTCGTAGAGAAACATTGGAAACAAGAATTGTAATAGTAATTGATACTTAATATTGGAATATGAAATATGATTTTTTTTTTATTTCGAAATGTATTTTCATATAGAAAATTATTTTCTATAACATTTATTTCTTTGAGTTCAAGATATTTGATCAAAGAACTCTCCTCTATAAACTAGTTGCGGCATATGAAATAAGTAAACAATATTAAGTAAATGGTGGACCTCTAAATTTAGTATGCTATTAGTAATGGAGGAAATAGTGGGAGCTGTTATATAGCACCCAATGATTGCATCAAATTACGAAAATTGATTTCGTAAAATGTACCGAACATTATTTGTGAAATAATGTTTATTTTTTGGCATTGACTCAAAAATAGATATAACTATTTTTCAATGTGAGTACTATAATATTCATTATGAAATAACACTATATTATGGAATTTGTTTTCATAGTAAAAGTGATGCAACAAAAATACATATGTATCTAATATTATTTAAGTTTTTTTAGAATTATAGACTAAGCCGTAGTTTTGAAAAATAATTTCACTATATGATTATGAATCATATGATATAGGTTAATTATATCTCAAACAATTAATGGCTATGCACCCATTCAGTAGGAGCATCATAAGAGTTGATGAACTCTTTGAATTAATACATATTGATGTATGCAATCACAAGTCTATTAATACTAAAGGGGTTCAACATATGAATATGCGTATTAGATATACATGTAGTAAGTTTATGATAAAATCATAGAATACAAAAGAAAAGTAAATAAAATAACAAGCAATAGAATAAAATGTTTTGATTTGGTCGAATAAGTGAGTATATTGGAAATAGTTCCAAATGTACCTAAAAATGAATATAGATTCAATCTCAAAATCACTCCTCCATGTGATACATAATGATGCATCGATAAGGAGTAATCAGACATTGTTGAACAATTTATGATTAATTGTGAGTGAAGTTGAGTTAGTTTCTTTCTATAAGGTCATCTACTTAGGATTAGTACACAAGGTTGATATTATTTTGTCTAAACAACAGCTTACAAAATCATACAAGATAAGGGTTTGTAAGAAACCCCAACGTATCCTAGGCTAAGGAGTTGGCAGGTTGTGCGAGTCGAAAGATTGCACGTAATAATTGTTCATGAGAGATCTTGTATGAATCTCCAAAAAGTTTTTAGAAAGATCTATCATCAAATGACATATTTATGTTTTGAACATAATTTTTGTAAACTAAAATCAGTTTTATAAATAAAAAGGTTCATAAAGTGTTTATGAATCCCTATTATAATTTGTACTAAGAAACAATTGTTGTTTCAAGATATATCAACTTCATTGTGAAGGAATTTCTTTGAGAATTTTTTGGTAGTTAAATGGTATTGAATCTGATCCATAGATAGAACTGATTATATGAGATGACGTGAAATTAACTAACCTAAATGAACACATAGCATTATAATGTCTAATGAGTATTCTTGTACATCGAAGAGAAACTATGAGTTTCTTATTATTGTCTAAAATATACATTACTCTAGGTTGTTCAATTAAACCATTAAGATTGTTGACTCTATATGGTATGATGCGCAGATCTAAAAGAATTTCAAGTACACCATCAAAATATGATTTTGGTGGCCGTAACCAAAGAGATGTGATCTAACGGCCGAGATTATGTCTTTATTGGAAAGACTAATGTGGTTGGAATTAAATGAGCAATGTTGATAAGAATAATAACAAAAATTTCAATTGTTGAAATTAGCATAACAGATTCGGTATTCAACATGCTCAATTTAATTCAGATTTACTCACAAAATTATCGCTCGATAAGACTTAATGTTTGGTACTTATGTATTGAAACATAAAATTCTAAATAATGATTTAGAGTAAGCTACTTACACATATTAACCAAAAATGCCTCAAAGTCAGTAGGAGCTATATTGGGTTTGTGAGTCTTTGGATATGATCCAAGAAATGATATGAATGTATCATTTTATAAGCATCAGGATTAAATAAGTATTTCGATAGAAATATCAAACAGTTTGATTTTCAATCAAAGTGCAGAGGAAGTGTGTGTTCATAGGAAAGAACGTTAAAAGGTACATTAATATTTCTAAGCTATAAGTAAACAACACGTTGTTTATTTTAACAATATGCTTGTATTAAAATCAACTTTAGTTGTTTTAATACTCAATTTTGGACTATAAATGATGCCATTTATGGTGAGTATAAAAGATATAGGGATTGTCCCAAAATGATATACAAGAGAACCTTATTAAAAGGAGAACATGTAAGTTGGATTCCTTATGCATTACCGATAGGAATTATCATACAGGTTATGTTGTGAATGATATTGTATTTTGTTTATGTATTTGATACATGGAGCAAATATAAAATCCAAATTAATATCACTAAATGATTACTTGAGGTGTTCTCGCATATTTATGAAATACTAGTGAATTGTTTATAGAAATAATGAACTCGTTATGATGGAATGTTTAGACACAAATTTTTATAAGCGATATTGAGTATAACATGTCAATGATAAAATTCAAGTTAAAATCTTTAATTTGAGAATGTTTCAAAATAAAGGTGATTGTGTTCGATTCAAAGAAATGTTAAGAACATTAACTTGAGTAGTGCTACAATAAACCAATATATATAAATATAAATGCATAAACTTACAATTGAGCCAAAAGTGATTCCAAATGTTGACAATCCCATAATATTGTTATAAGATATCATGAAATTGATCATGATAGAATTTAAAGCTCACTAGAAGTCGAAAGACATACTTCGAATCGTTCCACATGATAAAGGTAGTTTATTAGTGTCAGAGAGAGTTAATCGACAAAGTAAATATGTAACGACCCCACTTCCTACTCCCAAGAAGTAGCATCGTTAATAAGAAAGAAAGAGGTGAGAAAATAGAAAAGATAGAGAAGAAAGAACAATAACATCAGAATCTCACAGCGGAACGAATAAAATATAATAATCACATAAGTATTTACATAATATATAACATCAATCTGAGTGATACATATAGAACATCACATACTAGACAGTTATAAACACCTGTCTAGTTAATACAACACAATACACAATACATCACAGAGATACCACACAGTGGAGCTAAATATATATCTAAAACGTTGAAGCCTCCTGCTCCATTGCTCCTCCAAAATTCGTCAAAGCTAAACCTGAATCCCTTGGTTACCCGTAAAAATTTGGGTACCCGAGAGTTTATGAAAAACAAAAATAAACTTCGGGTCAGACATGGGTCTGGTATGAGTAACAGGTTAAAGTTGCTTAACTTTGAAAATCTTTTGAAAAGAAAAGGTATCACGTAAGACTTCCCACACATAAACATGGAAAAGTTTTTACCTTACGCTAACCAAAACATTTTATAGGAAATCCAGTGATATTATAATAGTGTCCAGGGTTTTCAAGTAAAATACAGAAATAGCTGAAATGCTTACATCTCACATTTCAACATAGTTGGGCACAATCAAAACGTACGGCGCTTATTGGAAATTGGTCCCATACAATGGCAGGGCTACTGGGGTACCGCCCGTCACAGTACGTGGTCTAGATCACAGTACCGAGGAGCCACCCTAACTCCCCTGCAACACAAGGCCGAAACCATTCCTTACTGAACAGTCCCGAACAAGATAACCTCGCAGTTGGATGCAGACCAACCGCCCACACAGCCGAATAAAAGGGACATCTAGACAGGGGTATACCTCGTCCTGCTTGGGCATGACCCACCTAACCTTGCTGCACCTCCCATGTTTTAGCCATTCCCGGTTGATGAGGCTTGAGGTTACGATTACCTTTATAGAACATATTTCTTAGAATGCTCATCACCCGCCTGACGATGTGTTGAAAGCATTCAATCCATACAAGTTCGTTCCGGGTTCGAACGAAACCGAAGGCATCATCTCGTTACACTCATTTTGGAATCACCCTCAGAGTTAACGACGATAACCCTTGCATTCTGAACCTTCATCTTCACTTCAGATTCACGACCTATCGTAATTTGGAAACGATGTGGTTTTCGGATATTCCTAATGTGGAAACCCGATCCCGGTCTCATCGAAATCCAAAGCGTGTCTTTTAAGGCCAAGTTGTCTATTTAGTCTTAACAGTGAATTCAATATTATCAATATGCACAGATAGACAATTCACATCTCATAATAGATAATCACATCATCATCATAAACAGATAACTAATATCATCATCCAAACAGATAATTAAACATTATCGTACTTAAAACATACATCCATATCACATAGACATCATCCAACTCATTTCTGAGATCACAATCAAACAATGAAATATCAATATCATCCATCAGCAATGATTTATGAATCACAAGCTATAATTAATTTAAAATGAATTAAATTAACTACTTCCATTTTAATTAATTTAAAATAAATTAAATTAATTACTCAATCCATAAATCCTACTCTCACAATTGTTAATTAATTATAAATCAAATTAATTAACCATTCTCTAATTACAAGAAGTAAGTTAGTCTTTAATTAATTTCTAACATGAATTATTCTAAATTATTCATAATTGAATAACATTTAATTACTTCCTTTATTTAATTATTCCTTAATTTACAATTCTTAATTACATCATTAATTATATTACTTAATGATCTCCAATTATATTAAATTACTTATTTAAGTGATTAATATTTACTTAAACACAATTATTAATCACCCCTTGTTTAATAACAAACCAGTAATTAACTACTCTCAATTACTTATTAATCAATCCATGATTAATTAATTTCATAAATCAATCCTTTGATTTATTTACAAAAGAAATTACTCAAATTACCTCATTTACAAATCATTTTGTATTAACTTCATCAAGTAATGATCATCCAATTACTATTCTGAGTAATTATGCTTCATTAATTACACTAAGTAATTACACATACCAAATTATCAATTACTTATATATTCAAATTAATCATCTTTGATTTAAATATACTTTACTGCATTCCAGAAATTTCCTTTAATTTATTTACAGAAATTAATCTTGAATAAATCCATTAATTACATTTATATCGATTTATTTCCATTTAATTTTCTTGTTGATTTATTATTCTCAAATAAATCAATTTCTCTAATCCCATCATTAATTATATTAATGATTTCTAATTTCATTTTCATTTGTTAATTATATTAAGAATACACATCTTCGAAACACAAATATTAATCCTCTTGATTAATATATATATATATACAGTAATTAATCATCCTAAATTAATTACTTCTCAATATCAAGCTTAATTAATCTCTTGATTAATTTTAAGTAATTATATTTCAATTACTTCCATTAACAACATCACCCAATTTTATTACATCCCGTAATTATTCTTCAATTACTTTTCTAAGTAATTTAATTCCAAAATATCAGTTAATTAATCTAAATTAATTAACTCAAATTAAATCAATTTACTCAGTAAATAAGTAATTAATTTCTTAATTACTTTCAAATAAATAATTCACATTTAAACTATTACAATGATTATTATTGTATTAATTAATCCAATTAATTTAAAAACCAATTGCTTTAATTAATTATAAATAATCTTGTTAATGATCTTCATTAACACTTATTTAAAGATTATTATTGTATTTTAAGTAACTTATATTACTCATCATAAAAATTTATCTAATTTATGGTTCTTAATCTCGTATTAGTTAATTAATTCATTAATTAACTTTAATTACTACCTTTAAACTTATAATTACTAATATTCATCATTAAGTATTCTTGCCTAATTAACTTAAAGATTAAAACATATAAAATTCCAAAACTTCATGAATTAAAGTGAATTGTTCTTATACTTGATTTAAATTCTTATTTCCAATATGTTTAAACATTTATTTCCAATAAATTTAAATTTTATCTTAATAAAATGTTTACACTAATTTATTTTCAAAACCCCTTTTAACTTACATATTTAATTACACCTAAAATTTATTTGAATAAATTTAAATTATAAAACTTTATTTTAGTTCCCAAATCTAGCTTTTCATATCTAAGTCCTGATCTCCTTGGTGTTAACTTGTCTGAGTACTTTCTTTAACCATTTATAATTTATTTTTGAATTTAACTCCCTTTTGAATAAACTTAAACATTTGGCACTTTTAAATTATTAAGATAATTTAAGTTTTGAAAACTTATTTATACCCAACTTATTTTCAAAACTGACTGGAATTCACAGTTAAATTTTGATTTAAATCTAGATTTTAACTTTGATTTTAAATTTTAAAACAAAGTTTTAAAACAGTTTCAGGTTTTACAAACCTGAACTCTAAAAACCGAGCACCCCTGCGTTCTCTCCGAGTTATACGCGAGTTCCCCCGAGTAAAAATTCAAACTGCTTCGAGTTTCCCCCCCTGGGCGCACGCAAATGAAATAAAAAAACCAAAACCTGGAAAACACTAACCCACTCACCTCCTCAAACATGTCAGCGCTACACACGCGGTGGTCCCACCACCGGAGGTCACCAAACTCCGGTCGCGACACCTTCCATCTCTCCCCTGCCTCCCCTCCAATACACGTGGCACTCGGTCGCCTATGCTAGCCGCGGTGCTCGAAAATTTCCAGCACAGTTAAACTTAGGTTTAAAAACTTGAACCTCATACCTATGCTTCCCCTTCCATTTGCGCCGCCACCCCTTATTTTTCCCGACTCCATGGCAACCTCCCCTACCCACAGACCGAAGCTCAACCCCCTAAATTCACTTGATCGACCATGGCAACTTAAAATGCCTAAAATAGAAGAACACGAAGTGCACCTCAATCCTTACATTAAAAATTCCCAAATAAATTTTAAAAATCATAGTTTGGTTCAACTATTCGATCCATGAACCTGAACCAATGATCGGTGGAGGTTGAATTTTGTCAAATGTTGAGTTTGCTCAGAGATTGGTTTCCAGAGACAAAGTTTTAAGATGTTTATATCTTAACTAAATTGTTAAAATTAGATCTTAATGTTACAAACATCTTTTATTCAAATCTTAAGTCCATTCATCAATCAGAGAAGCAGCAAATGATTTTTGAAGGTGAAGTTCTGTTTACAGAGTAACAGAAAGCAGACATATATAAACACTGTCAGTTATATTTTGGTTTCCAGATAAATTTTTCTTATATTTTAAATTAAATAAATTTTAAACTTAAATCTTAAGGTTAAACAAACGAGTCTCGTTTAAATTCTATCAACTAACAGCCAACAGATCAAAAGGAATTAGATACCTTGTTTAGAAGCCAAGCCTGAAACTAAACAGGCCAAACAAGTTTAACTACAGCAATTATCTATCCATCCATATACACATGCATTTTCAAATATATATACACATACTTAAAACTTCATCTCAGAAATTTTTCACAAGCAACAAATTAAAATTTTCTTAAGCTTTTAAAAAGGAAGTTACTCACCAATAATATGGAAGAACAAAGGCACTTTTGCTTTGCATCAGGCTTGCAACTTTCAGGTTGAACTCTCTCCTTTGATTCTCAGGTTGAATTGAATTTGAGTTGTTGTTTTGTTTGAAGTTTATTTGAATATAAAGTGTTTACTCAGTTCGAACTGAATATGCCAATTTATATATGCAAGAAGTTTGATATTTATAAATAAGTCACAGTGTACATTATTATTATGTTTCATACCATTAAGACAATATTTGCATACAATCTTGTTTGTACAGATTTCAAACCAGAGATATTTATTCAAATGGTAGGCTGATATAAATGCTTAGTGTACTAAAAGATTTTTTTCATTAATTAGTTTTTGTTTGTTAGCTTAAGATATTTAATACTATCTTCCCTCACAAGCTTCATATATGCAGTTTGTTTATTTATTTAGCCTGCATACAAATATATATTAATATCTTCATTTTGTTTTATACAATCACACTTTACTTTGCTATTGTTTTTATCTTACCTAGTTTTTGGCCTGCACACACATATATTTGTTCATGAATTTTGTGTGTATGACATGTATTTATATTACTGTCCTTTGTTTCAACTAAGACCAAATTTGTACAATAAAACACAGCAAATCTAGTTTGACCTCCATACACTATTGTTACTGAATTTTGTTTGTCTTGATGCTTAAACATATACATACATGTATATTCTACAGTTTCATTTTTGATAGTTTACAAACTTAAAAAAAATGATTTTGTTTCTAATTTTATTGTTGATTTATTACTATATTTGAAAAGTATGTGAATGTTATATAAATTTATTCCATATGATTATTACTTATTTAACTTATTATATATAGTATGTTAACTTCTAATTTATAGCTTTATGTATATTTTATTTTATTCCTATGTTTGTTGTTTGAAACTAAATGACTTGATAGTTGTTATGCTACTATAATTTAACTTATGTACTTACTTATATTTCTATATGCATATTTTAATTTTATTTATTTTATAAAAACATATTTATCACTTTGAAATGATAGATAGAATAGATTATCTTTTATTATAAACTACATATTTATTGGTGTACGTTAATGTATTGATTTACAAAATTATATATATAACTCATATATATTTTTAAATTCATATTTTAAATCAAACTATACTAAAAGAAAAGTAAACAAATCCTTTGTTAATAAATTAAATTTTAATAAGTTAAAATGAGTCTTGAACTATTTAAACATTTACTTATATATTTAAAACTCTATATTTATTTATTTAACCTTTGAAAAGTTTACATTAAATAAAACATAATTTCTAATTCACTAAAATATATATTAGTATTTTGAACATAATTTATTAGTTGAACTTTAAAACAAATTCATCTATTTACAATGTATACAAATATATACATATATAAATAGAAAACAAACAATTAATTTCTAACAGATAAAATTTATCAATTGAATATTTATTAAAAGAAAAGTATCAATTCAAATTTAAATAATAAAAATATATCAGATCAATTTAATATTTGATGCAGATTATTAAATTGATATTGCTAGAAAATTCCGAGTCGTCACATTCCTCCCCCCTTAAAAGAATTTCGTCCCCGAAATTTAAAAGCAAAGGTAATTTAATAATATATTTAAGATTTTAAATTAATTTTAAACCATAAGCATATATCAACCACATGCTAACAATCATTAAAACCAATCTACTCAATCAACAAAGCTAACTATCCAGACAAAATAGAGTTCTCTAGAGTTTTCCAGTATAATACCGGAATACTCGATCTATAGAATCCAAACAATCTATACTACTAATCTATAGAACTCCTTTGAATCAGAGAAAAATTCATCCAAAATGAAATCTCCGACTCCCAAATCCAAATTTCTCCGTCACTTATTCACCAAATACTTCTGACAATCCAGAGTTGCCTTCAACTTACTGATCAGCTCAACCTTCGCTGATAACTCCTAAAACAATCTGAATCCAAAAACAATCCAGTAGAATAATTTCCTCAAAACCAACCAAAATCAAGAACTCAACCTCTACTATCATCAGCAGAAAACATCCTCTCTTTCCCAGAAAAGAAAAACAAATGCACTTCCAACTGCTTCCGCTGCACAACTCTGATCCGGATGGATGAAAATGCTAATGATGCACATAAGCATAACTGGACAACACATTACAAAAATATGATTCAGCAGATCCAAAATAGAACTCAGAAATTCCTCCGAAACTTGATCTGCTTTACCAATTCCTCTCTCTAGAAACCATTCTATTACTAAGCTGAACCATCGACACTTTTTCTGAAATCCAGTCGATATCAAACTCAACTCCTCAGATGCTAAGGCAAACAACTGACCTCTTCAAAGATATTTCAGAAAAATTTCCGTCATCCCAGAGAATACTTAACTATCGCAAGTCACCTTTGCGATCAATCCAAGCTAATATCCAAAGAAAATTGTACTCTCCTTACCAATATGAATAGCTTAAACTTATTCAGCCAATCCATTGAAGAAATGGATTTACAAATTGCTTCTGGACTTCTCCTCTAAAGAACTGTTGACAGATGACCTCCTCGCGTGCCGGCAGAACAATCTGAGCTGCAATACTGCTGCTGATGCCAAAAATTTCTTAATCCAAAATTCCTCGGAAAACTCAGGTCTCAAAGCCAAACACAACATTCCACTAAACTCAATCTCAAGACTAATGCAGCACACTTCCTTATCCAAAGATCTTTGAGAACTTCTTCGGAAACAATCCATCGCTACTGCATCTCAACACACAACTATTTACTTCTTGAGTTACCCAGATAATATTCTAGCTTCTGCTCAACTCACAAAAATCCAATTCTACTCATCCACTCTTGTGCTACAAAAATGGACTCCAAATCTTAACAGTTTTCTCCAGAGATTAGGTGAAATCCTTACACCACAAATTTACTCGAGACGGTATTAGGTCAACAGTCTCGTCAAATATACTTCCAACCACATGTAGTCGTGTTACACACACCACTACTCAATCTATCCTTATACTTATATTGGAAAACCCGGACAGGTAATCCAACAAACAGATAGAAAATAAATAAATAAATATATATATATATATATATCAAATTTACAAATACGCTCTCTCAGGAAAGAAATCACTTAAGAGCCTAGGTATTCACTCAACCTAACGCTCCGATACCACTGTAACGATCCCACTTCCTACTCCTAGGAAGTAGCATCGTTAATAAGAAAGAAAGAGGTGAGAAAATAGAAAAGATAGAGAAGAAAGAACAACAACATCAGAATCTCACAGCGGAACGAATAAAATATAATAATCACATAAGTATTTACATAATATATAACATCAATCTGAGTGATACATATAGAACATCACATACTAGACAGTTATAAACACCTGTCTAGTTAATACAACACAATACACAATACATCACAGAGATACCACACAGCGGAGCTAAATATATATCTAAAACGCTGAAGCCTCCTGCTCCATTGCTCCTCCAAAATTCATCAAAGCTAAACCTGAATCCCTTGGCCACCCGTAAAAATTTGGGTACCCGAGAGTTTATGAAAAACAAAAATAAACTTCGGGTCAGACATGGGTCTGGTATGAGTAACAGGTTAAAGTTGCTAAACTTTGAAAATCTTTTGAAAAGAAAAGGTATCACGTAAGACTTCCCACACATAAATATGGAAAAGTTTTTACCTTACGCTAACCAAAACATTTTATAGGAAATCCAGTGATATTATAATAGTGTCTAGGGTTTTCAAGTAAAATACAGAAATAGCTGAAATGCTTACATCTCACATTTCAACATAGTTGGGCACAATCAAAACGTACGGCGCTTATTGGAATTGGATCCCATACAATGGCAGGGCTACTGGGGTACCGCCCGTCACAGTACGTGGTCTAGATCACAGTACCGAGGAGCCACCCTAACTCCCCTGCAACACAAGGCCGGAACCATTCCTTACTGAACAGTCCCGAACAAGATAACCCCGCAGTTGGCTGCAGACCAACCGCCCACACAGCCGAATAAAAGGGACATCTAGACAGGGGTATACCTCATCCTGCTTGGGCATGACCCACCTAACCTTGCTGCACCTCCCCTGTTTTAGCCATTCCCGGTTGATGAGGCTTGAGGTTACGATTACCTTTATAGAACATATTTCTTAGAATGCTCATCGCCCGCCTGACGATGTGTTGAAAGCATTCAATCCATACAAGTTCGTTCCGGGTTCAAACGAAACCGAAGGCATCATCTCGTTACACTCATTTTGGAATCACCCTCAAAGTTAACGACGATAACCCTTGCATTCTGAACCTTCATCTTCACTTCAGATTCACGACCTATCGTAATTTGGAAACGATGTGGTTTTCGGATATTCCTAATGCGGAAACCCGATCCCGGTCTCATCGAAATCCAAAGCGTGTCTTTTAAGGCCAAGTTGTCTATTTAGTCTTAACAGTGAATTCAATATTATCAATATGCACAGATAGACAATTCACATCTCATAATAGATAATCACATCATCGTCATAAACAGATAACTAATATCATCATCCAAACAGATAATTAAACATTATCGTACTTAAAACATACATCCATATCACATAGACATCATCCAACTCATTTCTGAGATCACAATCAAACAATGAAATATCAATATCATCCATCAGCAATGATTTATGAATCACAAGCTATAATTAATTTAAAATGAATTAAATTAACTACTTCCATTTTAATTAATTTAAAATAAATTAAATTAATTACTCAATCCATAAATCCTGCTCTCACAATTGTTAATTAATTATAAATCAAATTAATTAACCATTCTCTAATTACAAGAAGTAAGTTAGTCTTTAATTAATTTCTAACATGAATTATTCTAAATTATTCATAATTGAATAACATTTAATTACTTCCTTTATTTAATTATTCCTTAATTTACAATTCTTAATTACATCATTAATTATATTACTTAATGATCTCCAGTTATATTAAATTACTTATTTAAGTGATTAATCTTTACCTAAACACAATTATTAATCACCCCTTGATTAATAACAAACCAGTAATTAACTACTCTCAATTACTTATTAATCAATCCATGATTAATTAATTTCATAAATCAATCCTTTGATTTATTTACAAAAGAAATTACTCAAATTACCTCATTTACAAATCATTTTGTGTTAACTTCATCAAGTAATGATCATCCAAATACTATTCTGAGTGATTATGCTTCATTAATTACACTAAGTAATTACACATACCAAATTATCAATTACTTATATATTCAAATTAATCATCTTTGATTTAAATATACTTTACTGCATTCCAGAAATTTCCTTTAATTTATTTACAGAAATTAATCTTGAATAAATCCATTAATTACATTTATATCGATTTATTTCCATTTAATTTTCTTGTTGATTTATTATTCTCAAATAAATCAATTTCTCTAATCCCATCATTAATTATATTAATGATTTCTAATTTCATTTTCATTTGTTAATTATATTAAGAATACACATCTTCGAAACACAAATATTAATCCTCTTGATTAATATATATATATATATATATATATACAGTAATTAATCATCCTAAATTAATTACTTCTCAATATCAAGCTTAATTAATCTCTTGATTAATTTTAAGTAATTATATTTCAATTACTTCCATTAACAACATCACCCAATTTTATTACATCCCGTAATTATTCTTCAATTACTTTTCTAAGTAATTTAATTCCAAAATATCAGTTAATTAATCTAAATTAATTAACTCAAATTAAATCAATTTACTCAGTAAATAAGTAATTAATTTCTTAATTACTTTCAAATAAATAATTCACATTTAAACTATTACAATGATTATTATTGTATTAATTAATCCAATTAATTTAAAAACCAATTGCTTTAATTAATTATAAATAATCTTGTTAATGATCTTCATTAACACTTATTTAAAGATTATTATTGTATTTTAAGTAACTTATATTACTCATCATAAAAATTTATCTAATTTATGGTTCTTAATCTCGTATTAGTTAATTAATTCATTAATTAACTTTAATTACTACCTTTAAACTTATAATTACTAATATTCATCATTAAGTATTCTTGCCTAATTAACTTAAAGATTAAAACATATAAAATTCCAAAACTTCATGAATTAAAGTAAATTGTTCTTATACTAGATTTAAATTCTTATTTCCAATATGTTTAAACATTTATTTCCAATAAATTTAAATTTTATCTTAATAAAATGTTTACACTAATTTATTTTCAAAACCCCTTTTAACTTACATATTTAATTACACCTAAAATTTATTTGAATAAATTTAAATTATAAAACTTTATTTTAGTTCCCAAATCTAGCTTTTCATATCTAAGTCCTGATCTCCTTGGTGTTAACTTGTCTGAGTACTTTCTTTAACCATTTATAATTTATTTTTGAATTTAACTCCCTTTTGAATAAACTTAAACATTTGGCACTTTTAAATTATTAAAATAATTTAAGTTTTGAAAACTTATTTATACCCAACTTATTTTCAAAACTGACTGGAATTCACAGTTAAATTTTGATTTAAATCTAGATTTTAACTTTGATTTTAAATTTTAAAACAAAGTTTTAAAACAGTTGAAACTGTTAAAACAGTTTCAGGTTTTACAAACCTGAACTCTAAAAACCGAGCACCCCTGCGTTCTCTCCGAGTTATACGTGAGTTCCCCCGAGTAAAAATTCAAACTGCTTCGAGTTTCCCCCCCTGGGTGCACGCAAATGAAATAAATAAAACCAAAACCTGGAAGACACTAACCCACTCACCTCCTCAAACCTGTCAGCGCTACGCACGCGGTGGTCCCACCACCGGAGGTCACCAAACTCCGCTCGCGACACCTTCCATCTCTCCCCTACCTCCCCTCCAATACACGTGGCACTCGGTCGCCTATGCTAGCCGTGGTGCTCGAAAATTTCCAGCACAGTTAAACTTAGGTTTAAAAACTTGAATCTCATACTGATGCTTCCCCCTCCATTTGTGCCGCCACCCCTTATTTTTCCCGACTCCATGGCAACCTCCCCTACCCACAGACCGAAGCTCAACCCCCCAAATTCACTTGATCGACCATGGCAACTTAAAATGCCTAAAATAGAAGAAAACGAAGTGCACCTCAATCCTTACATTAAAAATTCCCATATAAATTTTAAAAATCATAGTTTGGTTCAACTATTCGATCCATGAACCTGAACCAATAATCGGTGGAGGTTGAATTTTGTCAAATGTTGAGTTTGCTCAGAGATTGGTTTCCAGAGACAAAGTTTTAAGATGTTTATATCTTAACTAAATTGTTAAACTTAGATCTTAATGTTACAAACATCTTTTATTCAAATCTTAAGTCCATTCATCAATCAGAGAAGCAGCAAATGATTTTTGAAGGCGAAGTTCTGTTTACAGAGTAACAGAAAGCAGACATATATAAACACTGTCAGTTATATTTTGGTTTCCAGATAAATTTTTCTTATATTTTAAATTAAATAAATTTTAAACTTAAATCTTTAGGTTAAACAAACGAGTCTCGTTTAAATTCTATCAACTAACAGCCAACAGATCAAAAGGAATTAGATACCTTGTTTAGAATAAGCCTGAAACTAAACAGGCAAAACAAGTTTAACTACAGCAATTATCTATCCATCCATATACACATGCATTTTCAAATATATATACACATACTTAAAACTTCATCTCAGAAATTTTTCACAAGCAACAAATTAAAATTTTCTTAAGCTTTTAAAAAAGAAGTTACTCACCAATAATATGGAAGAACAAAGGCACTTTTGCTTTGCATCAGGCTTGCAACTTTCAGGTTGAACTCTCTCCTTTGATTCTCAGGTTGAATTGAATTAGATTTGTTGTTTTGTTTGAAGTTTATTTGAATATAAAGTGTTTACTCAGTTCGAACTGAATATGCCAATTTATATATGCAAGAAGTTTGATATTTATAAATAAGTCACAGTGTACATTATTATTATGTTTCATACCATTAAGACAATATTTGCATACAATCTTGTTTGTACAGATTTCAAACCAGAGATATTTATTCAAATGGTAGGCTGATATAAATGCTTAGTGTACTAAAAGATTTTTTTCATTAATTAGTTTTTGTTTGTTAGCTTAAGATATTTAATACTATCTTCCCTCACAAGCTTCATATATGCAGTTTGTTTATTTATTTAGCCTGCATACAAATATATCTTAATATCTTCATTTTGTTTTATACAATCACACTTTACTTTGCTATTGTTTTTATCTTACCTAGTTTTTGGCCTGCACACACATATATTTGTTCATGAATTTTGTGTGTATGACATGTATTTATATTACTGTCCTTTGTTTCAACTAAGACCAAATTTGTACAATAAAACACAGCAAATCTAGTTTGACCTCCATACACTATTGTTACTGAATTTTGTTTGTCTTGATGCTTAAACATATACATACATGTATATTCTACAGTTTCATTTTTGATAGTTTACAAACTTAAAAAAAATGATTTTGTTTCTAATTTTATTGTTGACTTATTACTATATTTGAAAAGTATATGAATGTTATATAAATTTATTCCATATGATTATTACTTATTTAACTTATTATATATAGTATGTTAACTTCTAATTTATAGCTTTATGTATATTTTATTTTATTCCTATGTTTGTTGTTTGAAACTAAATGACTTGATAGTTGTTATGCTACTATAATTTAACTTATGTACTTACTTATATTTCTATATGCATATTTTAATTTTATTTATTTTATAAAACATATTTATCACTTTGAAATGATAGATAGAATAGATTATCTTTTATTATAAACTACATATTTATTGGTGTATGTTAATGTATTGATTTACAAAATTATATATATAACTCATATATATTTTTAAATTCATATTTTAAATCAAACTATACTAAAAGAAAAGTAAACAAATCCTTTGTTAATAAATTAAATTTTAAACTTAAGTTAAAATGAGTCTTGAACTATTTAAACATTTACTTATATATTTAAAATTCTATATTTATTTATTTAACCTTTGAAATGTTTACATTAAATAAAACATAATTTCTAATTCACTAAAATATATATTAGTATTTTAAACATAATTTATTAGTTGAACTTTAAAACAAATTCATCTATTTACAATGTATACAAATATATACATATATAAATAGAAAACAAACAATTAATTTCTAACAGATAAAATTTATCAATTGAATATTTATTAAAAGAAAAGTATCAATTCAAATTTAAATAATAAAAATATATCAAATCAATTTAATATTTGATGCAGATTATTAAATTGATATTGCTAGAAAATTCCGGGTCGTCACAAAATAATTAAAACATAATAACATACCCATTCACTAAAGGACTGGCCTAATTGGTTTTGAGAAAACTGATTGGAGAAGTTGGAATTAGATTCCATAATTGGCCCAAAGTGCAAGTTGGAGACTGATAGAGTTATGTGTATGCCCTAGGGTCAATATCTAATTTGCTACATATATCTAACTCGTTGACCAATCTTGTTTGAAATAAAAAGTATTTTCTTTCTGTTATATACTTGATGTAATGTGATTATATTAATTAATTAACTTAATTTAAAGTATATTTAATAGAAAAATCCATAAATGGTATATTTTGTATAGTAGTTACAAAATGTTGTAACCGTAAGTAATTTCTCATAACGAAACAAATATACAATTTTAAATATTCCTAGTCAAGATGCATCGAGACTAGATATCGATGTATCTGTTGAGACTGGAGTACGTAACGCTCTCCAAATGTTGGACAGTGTATTAATCATGACCGCAGGGGGCACCTGGGGGTTACATACTAATAGTTATTAAATAACCATGGAACGAACCACTCGATAGTTTTTTGTTGGTTAATATAACTAAGGTCAAACAGAAAATATCGATGTGACCGATTTACATAATTCTCTCGACTTGAGAATACTGTTGATCTTCAATATGAAAGCTCCACTTGATTATAGTCAAATCATGGCATGACATCCATCGAGTGACTATAGTTGGGTCAAGTGGAAGTATTGTAAGTGAAGCACTATTCAAGAGAGGATTCATCTTCTCAGTTATATGCGGTTAGTATCACAGTCAACTCATGTCAACTCAAAGTCAAAGTCTCTGAGCAGAGCATTTCAGTTAATAGTAATTGTTATTATTGAACTAAAGACTTTGTATTTGGACTAAAATGTTGAATTTAGATGAGGTTGGAATTTTGACCATTACCAAATTCCATAAGTCCAAAATGATACAGTTTTGACGAAGAGAAAATGTCATAACCAGGTAACGCTTATTAAACTAAAATTGGATTTTACCAAAAATGAGGAAGCGATAAATTTGGTCATAATGTCACACCAATTGCTAAGTGATGTGTGAATGTTAACATTAGAGTAGTTCAATGTTAATAGCTGACCAAATTTACACCAAGAGTTACACGGCCGAAATGATGAATTTCCTTAAGACCGAATGATCTAATTAGTTTATAATTGTTATAAATTAATTAAATTAATTAATATTTATGAAATATTAATTGTAAAATTTGAATATGGTTTGATAAATAAATAATGTTATATATATTTATAACAGTTATAAATATATCGATCGATATACAATATTGATAAGTGATTAAATTAGATTTAATTACATAGTATTTTGGCTTAGGCTTAGATGGGTTTAACGCCCATCACTGGGGCTGTAAAATTTCTGTCTAATGGTGGTTAAATATAGGGAATTGGTTTGGAGATAATGGGTTGAGATAAAGTGAGAATGGCTAGAAGGTTTTCCTCGTTTCTCTCTAATACAACCCTATAAATATATATGTGTGTGTGTGTGTGTATATATATATTTATTTATGTATGTATATATGTATGTATCTCAAAAAACAATTACTAATTTTTTTTGTAGTCATTACCTTCTACATTGCTGGTTAAAACATGGCTTTCAATCCACTCCGAAAATTCTCAAATATATTTCAAATTAAAATAATACTATTCGATAGTTAGAGACCAGTGATTCCGTACTTGCAATCTGACGAATCAAGAGCAGTAAAAGAAAGGGAAGTCATTGCTTTGACGTGGATTCAAAGGCATCATTAAATTGGTAAATTTAATTCATATTACAGTAAATAAATTATATTTTATGATCCTATAATGAGAAATTTCATATTTGTTTAAATATATTGCTACTATATGTTTAGCTGGGTGAGATATTTGTAAGTAGTTTTAGTTGTCACAAATCAGTTTGGTTATATGCATAATTTGTTTATTATACTATTTGATTTATGTATAAAAAATGTTGCTTACTGCAAAAAATCAATTATTATCATTAATAATTGTTTTATATATATTTATTAACAAATTCATATATATATATATATATATATTAGTGAATATTGATCTCTCATTATATATGCATATATAAGATATATATATATATATATATGATTTAATTTTTTTAGTATACTTATTTATATATAATATGAATTTACAAATTCTAAAATTAATTATCATACATATATTCATATTTTTAAATTAACATTTATTGAATTTTTGAAATTTTTATTATATATAAAATAATTATTACGTTAAATTCAATTTTGTATTTTAAAAAAAATATTATATCATTTCAGAAGCATATAAAAAATTTAAGAATTTTTCAATAAAGTTTATTGTCTTTAATAATTAATATTATTTCATAAAAATTATTTATGATTTATTAAAAATAATAATTTCATCGGAAAATTATTCAAAAAATTTCCTAACCTTTCACTCATGATCCTAGAGTTTATGAAATTTTAAAATTTGAATTTTAATAATATATTATTTTATATTAAAAAATTATTGCCGAAATCAATATACTTGTTTTTAAAAATAATAATTCAACTTTGAAAAATCTCTGGATTTTTCCTAAGCTCTATCTTATGATCATAGATTTTCAGAAATTGTAAAATTTGAATTTTTATCAATAGATTATTTTATGTTAATTATTTATGGATGAAAACATTATTTCATTCATAATATATACAAATTAAAATACTAAAATTATTATGTTTGCAAAACTAAGTTAATTTTGAATTATAAATAATTTTTAATAATTGTTATCTCTCCTTTTATATATACATTTATCTATATATAAATGTTCATATATATTATATACAATATATTTATACATAATATGTGTGTGTTGTAACGCATATACATGCACATATTTGAACAACATAAATGACATATAAATTGAGCTAATATGTCTGTTGCGATGTAAATCCCAACATCTACATGTAAGCATATCATACCTTTCACGAATTATTATGTTACATATGCACTCACACATATATGTATATGATATATTTATTTATAAACCGAATCAAATAAAATTAATTTCATATCTTGATATATTTGAATTTAAATAAAATCATTTATTTTATTTAAATGAAATTTAGAAATGTTCTAATTCAGTTAGACTTCATAGGCCCCATAAAAGATCGAATAGGGTTAACTTTTTGAAATTCACTCATAACTTTCGCTGCGGGTTAGTCCAGTTCCAACAAATGGCGCGAAAGCTTTATGGATGGCTCTGGATGTCAAATACCGCATCGAAGAGGCAAGTAATCAAAAGTTCTTAATAAGTAATTATGTTGATTATAAGATGAATGATAATAAGTTGATCGTATCCCAAGCTCATGAGTTGAATCTCACTACTAGCAAAATCAAAAATGCTAAAATAGATCTTGCTGAACCATTTCAAGTTGGTGTTGTAATTGCAAAGTTGCCTAACTCTTGGAATAGGTACAAGAATAAATTAATGCATGATAAGAAGACTCACACCCTGAAATCCCTCATACGTCACTTGCGTATTGAGGAAGAATCTCGTAAGCATGAAAAGAAAGACGACCATGAGACAGAAAAATCAAATTTAATTCAAGGAGAATCCTCCAAGAATCAAAAGACTAGGAAGAAAAGAAAATTTACTTCCAATCCAAAGAAGTCTAAGATACCAAAAGGTGATTGCTTTATAGTAAAAGACCCGATCATTATGCTTGAGAATGTAGAAATCATATGAGAGACGAAAAAGGGATGAAAAATAATGCTGATGTTGTTGTTGAATCTGAAAATCAACCCATGATTGCCGTTGTAGCAGATGCCAACTCTGTTGGAGTTGAAGAGGGATGGTGGTTAGATACAGATGCTACCATTTATATTTGTAATGATAAATTACAATTTCAGACTTACAAAGAATGTACCACTTTAAAAGAAGTGAAAATGGGCAATGATGTTCGCTCTAAGGTTGCCGGAATCGGAAACATTAACCTGAAGTTTACTTCCCGAAAAGTCTTGACTCTAGCAAACGTCTTTCATTTTTCAGAAATTAGAAAGAACCTTATTTCTTGAGGTCGTCTCAGTAAAGTGAGGTTCAAACTAGTTATTGAGTCAGATAGTGTTATTATGTCTAAAAATAATGTATTCATTGGTAAGGGATATTCATGTAATGGCATGTTCAAAATGGATTTAATAAAATCTGTTTATGCTTATATTGTTGAATCTTTACCTTTATGGCATGGTAGAATAGGGCATATTAATTATAATTCTATCCGAAACATATTTAATCTATGACTTATACCTAAATGTGATATTTAAAATATAAAGAAGTGTGAAATATGTGTTCAAAGTAAATTATCATGTAAATCACACAAATTTGTCACTAGAACAACATCTGAATTGCTTGGACTTGTACATTCTGATGTTGTAGATTTACATAGTAAAGTTTCACAAGGTGGAAACAAATACTTTGTAACATTTATTGATGATTACTCAAAATATGCTTATGTATATTTATTGAAAAGTAAGGATGAAGTTCTTAGTAAATTTCTTATATATAAAGCAGAAGTTGGGAATCAGTCAAACCATAAAATTAAGGTGTTACGATCAGATTGAGGTGGCGAATATAAAGCAACAGAATTATCAGAATTCTGTGAATCAAATGGAATAGTCCATGAATTCACACCTCCTTACTCACCAGAATCAAATGGTGTTGTAGAAAGAAAAAATAGAACTTTAATGAACATGGTTAACTGTATGCTGTTAAGTTCTGGCTTATCCAATTATTGGTAGAATGAAGCACTATTAAGTGCATGTTATATCCTAAACAGGGTTCCTGTTAAAAGGATAAACAAAACACCATATGAATTATGGTTTAATCGAAAGCCTAACCTTTCTCGTTTAAAGGTTTGAGGTTGTCTAACTTATGTAAGAAAACCAAACCCAGAAATGACTAAGTTAGGTAGTAAAACACATAAGCATGTATTCATAGGATACGCCAAGAATAGTACTGCATATAGACTCTTAAGATTAGACAAAAATGAAATCATTGAATCGATAGATGCTAAATTTTTTGAATATATTTATAAATCTTCCTCAGAAGATAATACAAAAATTTATGATGCTTTAAAAAGGGTTTATGAATAATCAAAAGAGCCAACTTTGATCATAGAATCCCGAAAAAGTAAAAGACAAAGAACCGAGAAAAACTTTGGTCCTGATTTTCTAACGTACTTGGTAAAAGTGATGTAAATGCAATAACACACCAGACTAAGTTAATTCTTAGTGATGAGGGTGATCCATTAACGTATAAAGAAACAGTAACTTGTCGTGATGCAATCTTTTGGAAAGATGCAATTAATGATGAGATGAACTCTATCATGTCAAATCGGACTTGGACGTTTGTAGATTTACTCCTAGGATCAAAAGAAATAGGTAGTGAATAGATCATTAAAAGGAAATTAAATGCTGATGGCTATGTTAATAAATACAAAGCAAGATTGATTGCTAAAGGTTATAAGCAACGTCATGGCATCGATTATTTTGATACATATGCTCCAGTTGCTAGAATATCTTCTATACATTTATTGATATCACTTGCTTCTATTCATAATTTAGTTATCCATCAAATGGATGTAAAAACTTCATTTCTAAATGGTGATTTAGAAGAGGAAGTGTATATGGAACAACCCGAAGGATTTGTTTTGCCTGGACAAGAGAAGAAAGTTTGTAAACTTATCAAATCACTTTATGGGTTAAAACAAGCTCCAGTGCAATGGCATGAGAAATTTAACAAAGTAATGCTATCAAATGCGTACAAGGTAAATGAAGCAGATAAATGTATATACTCTACATACAATAATGAAAAATGTGTTGTTGCTTGTTTGTATGTTGATGATACGCTAATATTTGGTTCAGACATTGAATGTGTGAAAGAAACTAAGAAATTTCTTGAATCCAATTTGATATGAAGGATTTAGAAGAAGCAAATGTAATTCTAGGGATTAAAATCGTGAGAAAAGAGAGGACGATCTTATTAACACAATCTCATTATATCAAAAACAACCTTAAAAGATATGACCACTTAAATCGTTCAATTGCAAGAACTCCTGTGGACCTTAGTTTAAACTAACAAAAAATACTGGTAGATGTTGTGACCAGTTAAAATGTGCCAGTGTGATTGGCAGTCTTATGTATCCCATGCATTGCACAAGACCGGACATAGCATATGCCATAGGAATGGTATATCGATTTACAAGTAATCCAGGAAGAGAACAATGGAATGCAATTTCAAGGGTCTTAGACACTTAAAGTGGACTATGCATTATGGTTTACATTTCTAAGGAGATCTAGCGGTACTTGAAGGATATAGTGATGCAAGTTGGAATAACATAGAATCCAACTCTAAATCCACATCTGGATGGATTTTCACAATGGGCGGTGCTGCTATATCATGGAGTTCAAAGAAACAAACATGCATATCTGATTCAACTATGTTGGCAGAATTTATAACACTTGCAGATGCATGTAAAGAGGCTGAATGGTTAAGAGATCTATTAATAGATGTACCAATTTGGATGAAACCCGCTCCTGCAATAATGGTTCATTGTGATAGCCAAGCTACCTTATATAAAGTAGCACAAAAGACTTACAATGGTAAGCAAAGATATCTCAGCCTTAGACATCAATTCCTTAGAGGATTACTAAAACGGGAGTAATTACAGTTGACTGTGTAGAATCAAAGAATAACTTGGCAGATCCTTTGAAAAAAGGATTGACTAAAGAGATGATTGTGAAAACATCTATAGGAATGGGAATAAAGTCTACGTGAGATTATTTTTCAATAGAAACCCTACTTAGGTTTTGAAAATAAATAAAAAGTTCAAAGGGTACAAACAAGTTGAAAAAATAATGAAGTAGGTATACTAGAGTATAATATAAAATCTCATTTTAAATAAATCTTTAGTATACATTTCTGCAAGGTATAGAACAAAGTAAATTCTTAATGAGTTTCAATGGATAGAGTGACTCGTAGAATCACTAGAAAATGTATAACTCACTATATGAGTGAGAAAGTGAGGCTGCTTTCTTTGAGATAAGACCGTCGCTAGAGCACTCATGAAATCAGGATATTACGCATGGTCATTAATGCGTAGGAACATAGAATAACACTCTTTTAATGAAATTCAGTTTGTGTGGTAACTCCGGTTACTCACTTACAAGGTCCTTGGTTCAAGACTTATTCACCATAGCATCTAGACAAAACTTTGAGTCGGTTACAATAAGTGAAAGTTCAAAGCCGCAAGCTACTTTCATCTATGTACTAATTTCAACGATGATGTGCAAACAATATTCAAATTATGTTTACTTTAACTACGACGGCTTAATCCTGAAAAAGTGCGTATGCAATCATTTCGGTGATGTGGACATTTTAATTTACTCAAAATAATTTTTTGAAATTCAATTTTTTTTTAAAAATGCCGGGGAATGTTGGAAGTTTTTTATAAAACTGTTTAAATTGATTACCACTACGAAAAGGGGGTCCAGGGAAGGTGGCAAATCCTTCAGTTGGGGGAGCGGGGGCAACGCCCCCATTGACGGTGGTCGACCTGGCTGGTCAGATCGCGGAGGTTCGGAGGCAGCGTCCCATGGCGGGGTGCAGGAAAGTGCTCCGTCCGAAAATGGTACATTTCGTTTATTGTTTGAATTTGAGCTCAAACAGCAAACGGGTAAGACTGTTGGGAAGATATCTGTTCATTTCGAACAGTCGCCACCAATATATGCATTCCACCTATATATACTTTGCAGCCTTCATTTTCGAACAATAAAACAACTTTTTCCATTTTCTGAATCAATGACTCTATTAGTATCATCTGATCAAATTTAAGTGTTCTTCTGATTTGTGCAAGTAATCACAAGTTGCGCAAAACACACTTCACTGTATCCTGAAAGAACGTTTTCTGAAAGACTCTGTGATCTGAGAAAGACGAAAACATTTTTGAAAGAAACCGATTCAATCGTGCCGTGAAGTGATATATCTATATAAATCTACAACAATCGGTGCCGATCCCTCTCCATTGAGAATTAGTCCTAGTGTCCTCTATCATGGGCCCATATGGATAAGAAGGTCCTATAGCCGAAGTTTCACCAATAAATACAGCAGACATGTTTCAGAAAATGAATCTTGACTCCTACTTCTCTTCATCTTCTACCTAGGCTAAATTCTGCCATTTTTATTATTGAGTTCTACGGATTTGTAACTGTAACCAGCAAGTATTAGCTAGTAAAAGAAAAACCTTTGGAGTGGACGTAAGCCGGAGTTAGCCGAACGACTATAAATCTATATCTCTATTTACTTGTTTGCTGATTGTTTTAATTTTGTTCTTCATTTATTTCTCTTCATATTTCAGTGACTAGATTGAATTTTGGTGCTTTCATATAATTGGGTGTTTGGTGGTTAATTTTGAAGACAAGAGAGGTGTCTTTGCAGTGATATCTTATGTATACTCCATATTGTCTTCCCGATGCAGAGATGACAAACCAACGATGTAGTCGACTGTTGCAAGCTAAGCACCGCGTGGAGTGAACTATGTAGTCGCCTGGAGTGAACTATGCAGGTACGACGTTTATCCTATCTGATCTTGTATTGGTTCTCACATGATGATATTGAAATATGATTAATGGCGATGGCTGATTGGTTGTTCTGAGATATGCTTTTCCTATCCTGAATCTGATAGTTGAGATTAAAAAAAAAAAAATTGTAGTCTGATGCTTTTGACATGAAGAGTTTTGTGGTTGGTTATGCTTGGAACTGTAGATGTATTTTAGAGTCGATCTTTGTCTGATAGCGTTTGGTGTTGGAGAAAGATACAAATATAGTGTTGTATGCTTCTCTAGTTCTGTCAACAGTAGGTTTCTGCAAATAAACATCAATTATTATAAGTTCTAAAGTATTACCTTTTTTTGTAAAAATAGATTATTGTAAAAACAGATTATGAGTTTTGTGCATTGAATTATGAATATTAAGAGCAATAGCGTGTTGACTTACAACAATACATTGTTAGTATTCATCAATTGCCAAGTTATAATCTAGATGTTCGTAGATGATAGTTTACACAATGAAAAGTAACAAAATCCTAGATTTTGGCCTTGTAATTATAACAATCAAACTTTTTGCACACAGTCTCATCGCTAATATAGAACTAGGTTATCTTCATACAGAATTATCTGAGAATTGAATGTTTGTAGTTAACATGCTCTTGTTCAATTTGAATTCTTATTCATTGATAGTTTTGGGATTATATTGTATCATTTCAGTCATTATTATTTAGTTTACTAGTATTGGACTAATGCTTTAAAGAAGAAGTTAATTGAAACCATCATTGCAAGTAAATGAAGTAGGATTGCTTTCTGTAAATCATTTACAAGGAAAAATGCAGGTATTAATTTCCTGTTTATTATCAATCTTATATTGTAAATATTTAATATATGGTAAGTGATCACCAAGTCCTTGCGTACATCAGTAATAAAATTTGCATTAGGAGACATTATAGATGGACATCAACTCATCTTATTTATAGCAACAATTACCTACATGCATAAATTCAGCATGCACATAATACATGCATAACTTCATCAAATCATGATAATACAATGACAGTATGTATATCATTTAACTAGTTAACTAATGAACATGAATTTATATGTTCTTAAAGAATATGATAAAAGCTGGATGGTAGTTTACATTTGAATAATAGTTTTTTTAAATTTATGTTCAGACTTGATCTAGAAGTTGAAAGTTTCAACCTTGTTTTCTGCAGTTTAAGTATTGATATTTGGAACTGTTTCTTTCTATATATACAGTAGATTTGAGAACAAGCATGTCATCTACAATCTCAAGCATAAAAGGTTGTTGAAATATTAAACTTGATTTGTTAATTTCTAGAAGTTTCTTATTATTAAAGTTTCTAGAATCTTCTTGTATTTAATAGAATTTGGAGAGAGCTCTAAAATTTTATATTAGTTGCTAGAAATAAGAATTATATAATAGTTATGTTTCTAGAGTTGTCTAAAAAGAAAGTTCTAGAGCTGTCAAATGAGTCATGTTTTTAGAATATTCTATATCTCTAGAGTTGTCAAATGAGTCATGTTTTTAGAATATTCTATATCTAGAATATTATATTGAGTCAATAAATAGATGAGCTCTCCCCTCATTTTGTATCAATCAATCAAGCAAGAAATAAATCATCAATAAAGAAAAGTTTTCTACAATAAAATAGAATAAAAACTCCTCTTTCTTATATTCTCTCCCTCTTTCTCAAAAAATATTCAACAAAATGGTATCAGAGCGAGGATTTTTTACAAGATAGAGATGACGAATAATGGTGTTCCCCTACAAATTCCAATGCTTACCAAGAACAATTATGATGATTGGAGTTTAAGGATGATAGCTCTCCTTGAAGCACACGACGTGTGGGAGATAGTTGAAAATGGCTATACTGAACATGAGAATGAAGATGGTTTATCTCAAATTCAAAGAGATGATTTGAGAAAATCAAGGATAAGGGACAAAGAAGGCTCTTTGTCTAATTTATCAAGCATTGGATGATGACATCTTTGAAAAAATTTCTGGATCAAAGTCGGCCAAAGAAGCATGCGAGAAGCTTCGAACATCTTACAAAGGAGCTGATCAAGTCAAAAAGGTACGTCTTCAAACTTTAAGAGGAGAGTTTGAAACTTTGCATATGAAAGAATGTGAACTTGTTTCTGATTACTTATCAAGAGTTCTAGTGGTTAGTAATAATCTTAAAAGAAATGGTGAGAAGTTATATGATGTAAGAATTATGGAGAAGATTCTTAGATCATTAGATCCAAAGTTCGAACATATTGTCGCTATCATTGAAGAAACAAAAAACTTGGAGACCATGTCAATAGAGGAACTTCTAGGCTCATTGCAAGCTTATGAAGAAAAGAAAAGAAAGAAGGAAGAGACTGTGGAGCAAGTTCTTAAGACTCGGATTGATTCAAAAAAGGAAGAAAGTAATCGAAGCCAACAAAGATGGGATGGTGGCCAAGAAAGAGGAAGAGGTCGTGCATATGGACATGGACGAGGTTGGAGGCCCAACTATGAAAACAACAACAGCAACAACAATAAAAGAGGAGAAAGCTCAACAAGAGGTCGTGGGAGAGGAAATTCAAGTCATGACAAGTCACGTGTTAAATGCTACAATTATGAGAAATTTGGACATTATGCTTCTGAATGTAGAGCTTCAAAGCATAATAAAATTGAAGAGAAGACCAGTTACGTTGAAGAAAAAAGCCAAGAGGATGGTACATTATTACTGGCTTACAAAGAAAATGAAGAAAAGAGGAAAACCAATGGTACCTAGATAGTGGTGCAAGCAACCATATGTGTGGAAGAAAAAAATATGTTTGTGGAGCTTGATGAATCACTGAAGGGCAATGTAGCATTTGTAGATGAATCAAAGATAGCAGCGAAAGGTAATGGAAAGATTCTTATCTGATTGAAGAATGCAGAGCACCAATTCATTTCCAATGTTTACTATGTGCCAAACATGAAGAGCAACATTTTGAGCTTAGGACAACTCTTAGAGAAAGGTTATGATATTCGATTAAAAGATAATAATATTTCTATAAGAGATGATGCAAGTAACTACATTACAAAGATACCAATGTCAAGAAATAGAATGTTTATGCTCAACATTCAAAGTGATGTCGCACAATGCCTTAAGGTGTGCTATAAAGATATTGCTTGGCTTTGGCATCTTCTTTTTGGACATCTTAACTTCGGAGGACTAGAGTTACTATACAAAAAGGAAATGGTAAGAGGATTATCATGCATAAGCCATCCAAATCAAGTGTGCGAAGGGTGTTTACTTGGAAAGGAATTTAAAATGGGCATTTCAAAGGAGTTATACTCAAGTGCTAAAAAGCCATTGGAACTCATACATACGGATGTGTGTGGTCCGATCAAGCCAAGTTCACTTGGTAAGAATAACTATTTTCTTCTTTTCATCGATGATTCTTCAAGAAAAACATGAGTGTATTTTTTAAAAGAGAAATCAGAGGTTTTTGAGAACTTCAAAAAGTTCAAGGCCTATGTTGAGAAGGAAAATGGCCTTATGATTAAAGCCATGAGATCTGACCGTGGAGGAGAGTTCACATTAAAAGAATTCCAAAAGTATTGTGAAAAATAATGGAATCAGACGACAACTGACAGTGCCTAGATCCCTCCAGCAAAATGGAGTAGCAGAAAGGAAGAATGAGACAATTCTTGAAATGGCAAGGAGCATGCTCAAAAGTAAGAGGTTGCCAAAGGAATTTTGGGCGGAAGCTGTGGCATGTGCGGTTTATCTATCAAACGATCTCCAACAAGAAGTGTGTGGGGAAAGACACCACAAGAAGCATGGAGTAGAAGGAAACCTGGTATTTCCCATCTAAGAGTCTTCGGAAGCATAGCTCATGTACATGTACCAGACGAGAAGCGAAGCAAATTGGATGATAAAAGTGAGAAGTGTATTTTCATTGGTTATGACATCAACTATAAAGGATATAAGCTCTACAATCCTGATACGAGGAAGATAATAATTAGTCGAGATGTTGTGTTTGATGAAGAAGGAGAATGGGATTGGAGATCACATAATGAAAATTACAACTTCTTTCCATACTTTGAAGAAGATGAAATGCCACAACCAAAGATCGAACAATTAAGGGAGGAGCCTACTTCCCCACTAGTTCCTCCTACCACAAGTTGTCAAGAAGATGAGAGCTCAAGTGAAAGGGCTCCACGTTTTAAAAGCCTTCAAGAAATTTATGAGGTAACAGAAAATCAAGACAATCTTACTCTCATTTGTTTATTTGCCGATTGTGAGCCTATAAACTTCCAAGAAGCCTTGCAAAAGAAGAATTGGAAAAATGCTATAGACGAAGAAATCAAGGCCATCATGAAGAACAACACATGGGAGTTAGCTTCACTTCCAAAAGGACATAAGGCGATTGGTGTGATGTGGGTATACAAAGCAAAGAAAAATACCAAAGGAGAAGTTAAAAGA
The DNA here is from genome assembly GCA_030765085.1 of Allium cepa. Classification (NCBI taxonomy): domain Eukaryota; kingdom Viridiplantae; phylum Streptophyta; class Magnoliopsida; order Asparagales; family Amaryllidaceae; genus Allium; species Allium cepa. Next base: position 135,895,438 of record CM060945.1, read on the forward strand.
TACAAAGCGAGATTGGTGGCAAAAGGCTATAGTCAAAGAGCTGACATTGACTATGATGAGGTATTCGCTCCAGTCGCTCTATTAGAAACTGTTAGACTAATAATATTTTTAGCAGCTCAAAATAGTCGGAAGATAAATCAAATGGATGTGAAATCTGCTTTCTTAAATGGAGTTCTTGAAGAAGAAGTTTATATTGAGCAACCACAAGGCTATGAAGTCAAAGGAGAAGATGACAAGGTTTTGAAGCTAAAGAATGCACTTTACGGGTTGAAACAAGCTCCAAGAGCTTGGAATGCTCGAATTGATAAGTACCTCCAAGAGAGAAACTTCATCAAATGTCCATATGAGCATGCACTCTATATTAAAATCCATAATGGTGATACATTGATTATATGTCTGTATGTAGATGACTTGATCTTCACAGGTAGCAATCCAAACATGTTTCAAGAGTTTAAGAAAGAGATGACGAAAGAGTATGAGATAACTGATATTGGGCTCATGTCTTATTACCTCGGCATTGAAGTAAAACAAGAAGATAAAGGCATTCTAATCACTCAAGAAGACTATGCTAAGGAAGTATTGAGGAAGTTCAAGTGGATCACTCTAATCCAGTTTGCACACCAATGGAATGTGGAACCAGGTTGTCAAGGCATGAGGAAGGAGAAAAAACAGACTCAACACTCTACAAAAGCTTGGTTGGAAGCTTGCGATATTTAACGTGTACAAGGCCAGACATTCTATACGCGGTAGGAGTTGTGAGTCGATACATGGAAAACCCAACAATAACTCATTTGAAGGCAGCAAAGAGGATTCTTCGCTATATTAAAGGCACAACAAACTTTGGATTATACTACCCTACTTCTGATAATTACGAGCTTGTTGGATATAGTGATAGTGATTGGAGTGGAGATATGGATGACTGAAAAAGCACAACTGGCTTCGTGCTCTACATTGGAGATACACCTTCACATGGATGTCGAAAAAACGGTCGATTGTCACTCTTTCCACATGCGAAGCAGAGTATGTAGCTGCTACTTCATGTGTTTGCCATGCAATTTGGTTACGAAATCTACTAAAGGAGTTGAAACTGCCACAAGAGAAGCCGATCAAGATTTTTGTGGACAATAAATCAGCAATTGCTTTGGCTAAGAATCCAGTTTTCCATGATCGAAGCAAGCATATTGATACACGCTATCACTATATTACAGAGTGTGTCTTCAGAAAGGATGTGCAAGTAGAATACGTGAAGACACATGATCAAGTAGCTGATATCTTCACCAAGCCTCTCAAGCATGAAGATTTTGTCCGGTTGAGAAATCTGCTTGGAGTCACAAATCAAGTTTAAAAGGGGGTGTTGAAATATTAAACTTGATTTGTTAATTTCTAGAACTTTCTTATTATTAAAGTTTCTATAATTTTCTTGTATTTAATAGAATTTGGAGAGAGTTCTAGAATTTTATATTAGTTGCTAGAAATAAGAATTATATAATAGTTATGTTTCTAGAGTTGTCTAAAGAGAAAGTTGTAGAGTTGTCAAATGAGTCATGTTTTTAAAATATTCTATATCTATAATGCTCTATTGAGTCATATAAATAGAGGATCTCTCCCCACATTTTGTATCAATCAATCAAGCAAGAAATAAATCATCAATAAAGAAAAGTTTTCTACAATAAAATAAAATAAAAACTCCTCATTCTTATATTCTGTCGCTCTTTCTCAAAAAATATTCAACAAAGGTATTTCCAAGCTTAGCTTGGCTAGAAAAATATCCGAACTTCTGAATATTGCTCCATCACTATCTAATTTAGTCGTAACTGTAAAGCAGTAGATTGTCAAAATGACAACATCTGAATATATTTTCTCATTACATATTGATCTACAAGTAGAAAGTAGAAACTAAATTATTTCTATTACAACTAACAAGTTGCATATCAGTTGCTGGAAATTTTGTTTAATAAGTTAGTTATGCACCTTTTTACTTCATGCATTTTGAAACTTAATTATCACATACAAATTATTGCAAACTGACTTTTTTTTTCTAGTTCAAGTCGTTGCTGTAGGATTAGACAGAAAGTTGATTCTTTGGAATATCAAAATTAAAGGTATTGGAGTCATTCAACCAATAGATTCAGAAATTTGGTCACTTTTTAGTATTTGGTCTTCATCTGTTGGCTGTTGTTGGATCTAAGACAGTCTTCTATGATTTGTGTAACTTAAGAAATCCTGTGCAATCAAGGGATTTTTCTCACAAATATCAGATAAGCCGTGTTAGTTCATTTGGAAGATGTCAGGGTAAGACGTGCCTTTAAATTCAAATACTCTGATTTATTAAATTTTAAACTTTTGTGGAAAAATAAATATGGTTATCATTCATCACCGTTAAAGCAAATTTTATGATGTACTAATAATTGTCAGTCAGATGAATGCCGTCACAATAAACCTTTAAATTATTTGACCTTTAATGTTAGGTATATCCACTTATTCTAAACTGTAAGTATCCAATCACTTTGTGTGTTTATTAGCATATGCCGTTGGCTTACATGATTGATGTGTTGAATTGAAATATTCTGATTCTCACAGAGATTGTGAGATGGGGTGAGACTTTGATTCTGCTTCTCATTTCTGTTGCGTTGAACAATTATCTATTTACTCGCTTATGAGATCTTGCACTCTACCTATTTCTTTGAACCAACTACACTATGAATGAAAATACATGCAAATGTTTTGGAATTTAAAATTTATTAGTTCTAAACAACGACCAGCATGTAGGTGGCTTGCTTGCTAACTTCCATATAAGAAAGCATAATGCAACTCGGTAAAAACTAAAGAGATGCAATAATTTGCAAATTAATTTTGTTTCTTCATGTTTCTGAAACAGATGTGTCTTTTGGTGTAATCCAAAGTTAAAATATCAGCTATATCGGTGAATGATATCAAATTTCATCCTCTATATGTTTATTCTGTATTCTCTTTTCTTAAACTGGTAAGTGTATGATTCTTAGAACCGTAACTGTGTAAGTAAGACTGAAAGGCAATCCCTTTCCACGTTCTTATTCAACCGATCCTTCATTATTCCATAATATACTTATAAAAAGGAAAAGTCTATTTAGACACAAAATGGAGACACACTCGGTGACACAAAGAACCTCCACCATTGGATTGCCCTCTGAATTCCACCCTCTCCACAAATGCAAAAAAATCCAATGGTCCGGATCTTTTGTGCCACCATTTTATGTTTAATTTTGTGTTCAAATAGCCGGTCCCTATAAAAAATGACTGCCATGAATATAAGAACAACCCTATATTTGTTTAAAATCCTGATCAGATAGAGGATTTTTCTTATTCTTCCCCCACTAACTCGTGAAATTTGATGATAACGATGAAGATGTGTTTCAAAAAGTTCAGTATCGTAAAACTTCAAACCGCAATAAGATAAAATTTAGTCAACAACCCAACAATATTAAATTCAACAATTCGGTTACCGGTAGAAAATTCACTGAAGCAAGAAATGCTTCAAGAAATTTCGTCCCACAATCAAGAAATGCTTGCAGATTAAGGTCTGAAGCAAGAAAAGATGTTAACAGAAATTCTTTTCGTAATGAACGCATTCAGGCGAATCAAACCATGGCATCTAGACGGGATGAAATGCTTAAAAAAGGAGGTCTTTTTTAAGATTTCGATCTAAACTTCATTACCCCAATCAATATGAACAAAAAAAAAAGTTTATTTTCTTGAATGAAGAGGCAGACAAAAGAAATGAGAGCAAATGGTGTTTTTTGTTATAACTTATGTCTTTGGTAATTATCATCACTTCAAAGATTTCATTAGTCGCACTTGGAATCCTTCGGGTAAATTTGAAATCTTTACATGAAATAATGGATTTTTTGTCATTCGGTTTTCAAATTTTGAAGATTGTGAAAAAACGTTAAAGGGCGGACCTTATTTTATCAATGACAAACTCATTATTTTAAAAAGATGGAACAAAAAATTGTTGCTTGATAAAGATTTGCTAAATACTATCCATATCCGGATAAGACTCCCAGAACTTAACTTAAGGTTATGAGATAAGGTTGCATTTAGTGCAACTGCTAGTGTAGTTGGTGTTCCTTTGAAATTAGATGAACTAGCAGCAAAAGAAACAATGTTATGTATGCCAAAATATCATTGTTGAAATCAAGGCAGGTGCTGATCTTCCAGAGGAGGCATGTATAACAAGATATGGTGGAGATAATTTAGTTCAAAAAATTGAATATGAGTGGATTCCCCCTAGATGCAAAGAATTTGTTTGCTTCGACCATACAACAGAAAACCGTGCTTCTAAAAAAATTTGGAAAGAAACGGGTAGAAAAGAAATAGCCCCAGAGCTTGAAAAAATGCGATTGAAATCGTTAATGCAGAAATACCAAATGTTGAAGAAAATATTAGGGCGAATTCTCAAAAAAGAAATTTTGTTTTTCAAAATAATGCATATGATGTTGATACTTCTATCATGAAGAAAAATGTAAATTCAAATGTATCAAAGAAGGCCAACCATCAACAGAATCATAAAAAGAACGATATGCAAATTTGATTCAAAATCTGTAAGATCGAGTGGTTGCTGAAAACACAGAGAAAGGGCAATCGGATGCACCTATCTTTACATTTTTAGAGAATGGGGTAATACCAATCAGGTCATTGAGACTTCTCCCCCCTAAAGAAATTTCAAGTTTATTTACAAATACTGATAAAATGAATATTGATCCTTGCCCACTCAAAAGTATGGATCTAACAGTTTGCCCTAAGAAGACTGATACTGCTCAAATAGTAATGTTGTAAACAGTTTCTTTTTGGTCCAAAATAAATTATTTTCCACCCTTCTTGTGCATTCAATCAATTTAAGGCAAAAAGCGAAAGTTAATTGGTTGACTAATGGAGATGAAGCCAATAAATTCTTTTATGCTAGAATGTCCAGTAGGAAAACTAGGAATGATATTAGAAAACTGTTGGATGTAGATGGTAAACCATTGAATGATATAAATGATATGAGAGGGAAGCCATTAGTTGCTTCTCTAACCTATTCAACACTAATGAGTATGTAGACAATTTTCCATGCATAAACCTCAAATATATTTTAAATGAAAATTGTCAAGACATTCTTCTTGCACCCATTAGATTGGATAGGTTAAAAACATAATTTTTAATGCCAACAATAATAAATGTCCAGGTCCTGATGGATTTGGAGCCTTATAAAACCCATTGTGCTGAAATAAATGTTTCATTTCTAAAGTTGTATCTGAATTTTTTTAATTCAGACAAACTTTAAAATGTTTCAATCATACTTTTATTACCTTAGTTCCAAAAGTTAACTCTCCTATTGGGTTAGAAGAATATTGGCCTTTTTCATATTGTAACTTTGTCTAAAAAAATTATTTCTAGCATTTTATGTAATAGAATCAAAAAAAATTCTAAAAAATTTTATTGCAAAAAATCAATGTGCTTTTATTCTAGGTGGACTCATTTCTGAAAATATTCTTCTTGCTCATATGCAAATTAGAAATTTCAGTCCTAAGAGCAAAAACCTTATATGCATTAAAATTGATTGACATAAAGCATTTGATAAAATCAATAGACAATTTATCATCCACACGATTCAGCAAATGTGGTTTAATGATAAATTTTGTGCTCTTGTTAATGAATGCATTGAAAATTTTACACACTCAGTGCTAATTAATGGCTTCCCTAAAAGATTTATTCACCGCAATTGGGGAATTAGACAAGAAGATCCTTTATCTCCTTATCTATTTAATATTCTCATGGAGTACTTTTCCATTTCGATTGAAATAGCGGAACTAAAAGGAAGTATTAAAAAAATAAATATAGTCAAATCCTCTATTACTCATCTTCTATATGCTGATGATCTTTTAATTTTCTCAAAGGCAGATACCTAAAGTGCTAAACCAATAAAGCAGATCTTTGAAAAGCTTGGTGCCCATGTCAGTTTAAAAGTTAGTGAGTGCAAAAGCAAAATATATTTCAGCAAAGGATGCAATAATAAGGAAGAAAATTTAAATATTTTGAATATTAAAGAGGTTAGTCTACCAATTAAATATTTAGGTTTGCCTTTAAGCACAAATCAAATTAATGACAGAGATTGCACAAGGTTATTTGATATTATTCAAGGAAGGCTTGAAGGATGGTCTAACAAAATTAGGACTTTAGCTCGTAGAATGGAACTAACTCATACCATCATCACTGCATTTATTATGTATTGGATTCAAGCTCACAAAATTCCAGTAAAGGCCATTCACAAATTGAGAAAATGTGTGCTAACTTTATCTGGAAAGGAAAACAAAATAAAATATCTTGGTACAAAGTTTGTTCATCAAAAAAGTAGGTTGCCTGGGTTTAAGAAACATCAAAGATTTAGTGGAAGGAGCTAAATTCAAACTATTATTGAAAATTATAGAAGGAAAATCCTTGTAGGCTCGATGGATGAGGAAAATATCTGAAGAATAAAAAAAATTTAAACATAAGTATTGAAAATCACCACTCATTTACTTGGAAAAATATTCTTGGCTGCACAGAAATTGGGAAAATTGTGTTGGAGAGAAAATTCCTATATGGAAGCCAAACCCGTTTATGGTTTGACCCTTGGATATTTGAAAAATCTCTCATCAATTTTCTTGGTTGGAATAATATGTATTTCTTAGGAGGAGCTAATGAAAAAGTACAAAGCATCATTCGAAATCATTGTTGGAATACAAGTAATCTGCAAACAGCTTATTTTTCAAATCAGCCATTGAAAAAATCACAATTGATCTAAACCTTCAAAAGGACACATGGATTTGGAGGTTGAATTCAAAAGGTAATTTCTCCTTCAAAAAAGTTTGGGAATTGATCAAAGGGAAAGAAACATAATTATATTGGCATAAAATTATTTGGAATGAAGCTAATTGTCCAAAAATGTCCATTACACTTATTTTGCCATATTAAATAAGCTATCTACTAAAGACAGATGTGTAAAATGGGGGTAGAAATAGAGAAATCAAGTGTTTACTTTACAAAATTGAAGATGAAAGTGCTAGACATCTATTCTTTGATTGTATATACTCAGAGCATATTTGGTTTATAGCCAAAAATACCTTAAGTTCAATCAGACGGTCTCCATTCAAACTATTAGAGAAAGCACTCAATATATCCAAAGGAATTTCAAAACAAAGTCAAAAGAATGCAATAAAGCTTTCATTATTCTGACTATGGTAGTTTACCACATTTGGAGATAAAGGAATAATAGAGCTCATCACAATAAAGAAAACATTAACATTCAATTATGGAATATCGTCAAAGCAGACTATCGGATCATTTCCAAAAAACATAGCAATCGACAAAACTTCACTAATTCAACTATTAACACTAATAGAGAAATGGATTTCTACAAGGAAAGAGTTGAAGATTTCTTACATAGTGGGAAATATTCATTTGATATTCCCCGAAGTAGAAACAAATGGTTCAGTCATTCTCACATCAAAGCATTCAATTATCAAAAATCGGGCTTGGGTCTTAACAGAAGCACCTCAAACTGTCTACCTAGAGGTGTCCATTCCAATACTATCAATAGGAAAATTTCCTGCAAGGGATGTAGAATTAATTAGTATAATTAAAATGTTAAATTGAATTGAAATTCAAAAATTGATTCTTGTTGTTTACCTTTAACAGGAAGAAGGAGCTACCGCACAACCAGCGGTGTTCCTGAGGAAGCTACTTTGTTATTAAGGGATGAATATTTACATCTAAACATCAATAATCAGATAAACAGACATAACTACTTCAAAACAAAACTGAATAATCATATTTATCACTTATCTGTATGGTGCAAAGGTGAAAGCAGCAATATAAAAGAAAGTACTACTCATTCGAAGAATTTCTTTGGTAAAGGAGATTTTCTCAAAGAGCCTAACATAGATTAAGCTCCTAGTAGCCATATTTTGAGGAGAACGAAGCATAACTGGAAGCCTCCTTGAGAATTTATAGTTGATTCGGCATCAAGAGAAGCTAGATCTGAGAATTAGAGGAGCTGCTAGCAGCTAGGAGAAGGCTTAAGAGCCTCCTTGAAGCTAGAAATCAAGCATATACTGAGGCTTTAAGAAATCATCAAATCATCGCCATTTTCGTAATGTTCAAGGCTCGTAGTGGTGAAGGCAATTAGCAAATGAACAAAGTGGCTAGGGTTTACATTTGTCTCTAAGGCTAGGATATAAATGGGTTATATGTCCGGTTCTAATTAGTTTAGGCCATGGGTCATATATTGTTTATCTTTTTAAGGAAAAAAAGTAAAAAAGTCTAAGATGGGCTTATGCAGCAATTTACCCTTGTTACTGGTGACAACCAAGGGCACACTATCATTTGGAACCTTGAAAGCGAGAAAAAAAGTGTCTGGGATATATAATATTAACTGAATATAAGTATTTATATTATTATCATTTATAGTCTAATGCCAAAAATAGTAATCCAAAGAGCCATGTCACCGTTCACTAGAGGAAATATTGTGATAATATTTTAGAAAATAGCGTTGGATCAGGTTTTGAGGCGAGCAGACGCTTTCCTTAAAGAAATATTTTCCCCCACTCGCTTAGAGTTTGCTGATAGGTTGGTGGCAAACTGCTTTGCAGGATACTACAAAATCTGAATCCAAAGAGCAGCAATGTTTATGGATTCGAGGGAAATTTACTTTTTAAGAATTGAGAGGAGAAGTTAGAAATAAAATTAATGTTGGAGGACTATATATGGTGCACAAACGAATGCTAAGAAAAGAGGCGCGAATGTTTGAAAATAGCTATAACTATTTGGAACTAACAGTTCAAATTTGAAGAGGAAAAATATGTTCAAAAATTACATCAATTGATTCCAACAATCATATCATTTTCAGTCCCCTTCTCGCACATGCACACATGCCAAGTGCTAAGCGCTTTTTATGCGTGCATGTTATAGCAATGCCCTTTTCCCTTCTCCTTTAATTATTCTAATCGATAGAGCATGTGAGGTTTCATATATACACACAAGCACTAAGACAATTTCCCTGATGTGGGATTAACATATTTATTCCCATCTTTGATAACAATCTACCCCAACAATCTCCCACTAGATTGTTTTATTGACAATAATCAGTTTTTATTTTAGCTTAAGATTACGCATATTATATGGTACCAATTCGATTAAATCACATATTAGTGTAAATATCTCAAGACCATAACGAAAAGCTAGGTGGTCTTAACTTAAATCGAGTCTCCTTTGACATATAGTCGGAGATATTACACGCGTAACTTTATTTTACCAATAAATTTCCCTTCCTGTGAGCACAGTGATGGCCATGTTCTCCATCCTAGCTTAATGAACTCTTACAAGAGTAAACCTAATGAACTCTTGCTTAGAAGAGGCACCGCTTCCAAGTTCATAAAGGTAAACCTATATCACTTTTAGTGTCTCTCTTACCAGACTATCTAGAACTTTATTAAGAGTTTTCAAATCAACCTCTTCATATCTGTAACAGTCTGCACTAAATTAACTTAGTCCTTTCAATCATATAATAGGTTTTTGTTACCCATTAAACCTTAAAATTAAGTTAGCTAAGATTAAGGTAGGGTTACCACTATCATTGATTATTCATATGACAGGGTTTAAGAACCATTCTTATTGATATGGACCTTACCGTTTCTCTGGTCATGGCTTTTGTGAATGGGTCCGCCAAATTATTACTAGATCTTACATATACAATGGTAATTATTCCATCATTAATTATTTGTCTTACATACTCATGTCTAAGGCTTATATATCTCGACTTTCCATTGTATACGTTATTATATGCTTTAGACATAGTTGCCTGACTATCACAATGTAAACTATGGCTAGCTTCAGTTTCTGCCATAAATTAATATCTAATAACATATTCCATAACCATTCAGCCTCTTTTCCAATGGCCGCAAGTGCTTTAAATCTAAATTCCATTGTAGAGTGTGTAATACATGTTTGTTTCTTTGATTCCCATGAAACAACGCCTCCTTCTAATGTGAAAATCCAACCCGAACTTGATTTGTTATCGTCGGTACTAATTATCCAACTTACATCGGTATAATCCTCTAATACACTTGGAAATCCGTTATAAAAGAGTCCTAGAGTTTTGGTCTTTTTAAGATAGCCAAGGAATCTTTCAATGTCTTTCCAATGTTGTATTCCAGGGTTGCTGGTATATCGTGCAAGTCTGCATACTGCATATGCTATATCAGGTCTTATACAATGCATAACATACTTTATACTTTCAATGGCACTAGCGTACTCAAGCTAAGCGATACCTCTTCCCTCGTTTTTACTTAGATTAATACTTGAATCTATTTGGGTTTTTGCATCATTGGTTTTTAGGTGCCAAAATTTCTAAAGAAATTTTTCAATATAATGTGATTGACTTAATGCATAATATCCACTAGTTTTATTAACTTTTATCCCCAAAATCGTGTCGACTTCATTTAAGTCTTCCATTTTGAATCGTGTGGATAAATATTCTCTGGTATCTTTAATGCCTTTGGTATTTGTGCTAAATATCAATAGATCATCTACATACAGAAAAATGACGACTCCATATTCTTTGGTGAACTTAGAGTAAATACATTTGTCTATACTATTATATTTGAAATCATACTCTAAAATTGTCGAGTCGTATTTTTCATGCCACTATTTGGATGCTTGCTTTAGTCCATATAGTGATTTTGTTAATTTACAAACCTTGTTTTCATTACCAGGAAGTATAAACCCTTCAGGTTGCTCCATATATACATCTTTATTTAGTTTATCACTTAAGAAGACTATTTTCACGTCCATTTGATGTATGTGCAATTGATAAATTGACACTGATGTTGTTAATACTCGAATGGATGTGATTCTTGCCATAGTAGTACATGTGTTGAAGAAATCAATTCCTTCAGTTTGTCTAAATCCTTTGGCTACCAATCTAGCCTAAAGATTTTGAACGCTACCATCATTATTATGCTTTCTTCGAAATGCCCGTTTGCAGTCGATTGCCTTTGATCCTTGAGGTAAGTCTGTTAATTCCCACTTATTGCTCAACTAAATTGAATCCATTTCATCATTGACTGGTTCTTTCTAAAAGGCAGAATTTCTAGATGCTAAATCCTCTTTATATGTTTTTGGATCATCTTCTGTATTTAGCACTATAGGTATCTTATTAAGAACTTTGGTTCTAGTTCCTTCCACAAAAATGCTACAGCTTGAGAAGATAGGAAATCTGGACTAATGTTTTTCTCATTTCTAATTCTCTGTGTCCTTCTTATTTCTATTCGTTCTTTTATCGCATTTCTTTCATTTTTAATAGAAGGCATAAGAGCATCCATTAGTTTTTGAATGAAATTAGGGCTTAGTGACTGAACTGTAATTGAATCATCTTTGAATTTATTTTCCGTAAACTCAACGTCTCTTGATTCAATAACCATGTTAGATGATAAGTCTAACAATCTATATACTTCGGTGTTTTTGGCATATCCTATAAATATACTTTTCAAGGCTCTTGGACCGAGTTCATTCCGTTTTGGATCAGTCACCCAATAGAAGGCAATACAACCCCACACTTTAAATATCTTAGATTTGGTTTTCAATCATTCCATAACTCATAAGGGGAGACTTTAGTTTTTCTTGAGGTGACTCTATGTAAATGACATGCGGAGAGTAATGCTTCACCCCATAAGTGAAGTGGTAATTTAGCATTTAACAGCATAGAATTCACCATATCAACCTAAGTTCTGTTTTTTCCTTTTAGCCATGCCATTTTGTTGTCGAGTGTAAGGAGCTTTATATTGATGAATAATTCTTCGTTCTTCGCAGAAGTTTATTAAGTGTTTTCAACTCAACCTCTTCATATTTGTAACATTGTGCACTAAATTAACTTCATGCCTTTCAATCATATAATAGGTTGTTGTTACCCATTAATCTTAAAATTAAGTTAGTTAAGATTAAGGTTGGGTTACCACTATCATTGATTATTCATAAGATAGGGTTTAAGATCCATTCCGACTGATGTGGACCTTACCGTTTCCCCGGTCATGGCTTTTGTGAATGGGTCGGCCAAATTATTACTAAACATTACATATACAATGGTAATTATTCCATTAGTAATTATTTGTCTTACATACTCATGTTTGAGGTTTATATGTCTCTACTTTCTATTGTATACATTATTACATGCTCTAGACATAGTTGCCTGACTATCAGAATGTAAAGTTATGGCTGGCATAAGTTTCAGCTATAATTTAATATCATATAACATATTCCGTAACCATTCAGCCTCTTTTCCAAGGGCCACAAGCGCTATAAATTCAGATTCCATGGTAAAGTATGTAATACATGTTTGTTTCTTTGATGCCCACGAAACAGCACCTCCTCCTAATATGAAAATCCAACTCAAAGTTGATATGTTATTGTCGACACCTGTTATCTAATTTTCATTAGTATAGCCCTCTAATACACTTGTAAATCCATTATAAAAGAGTCCAAAAGTTTTGTCCTTTTAAGTTAGTCAAGGAGTCTTTCAATTGCTTTCCAATGTTGTATTCCAGGATTGCTGTTATATCGTGCAAATTCACATACTGCATATGCTATATCAGGTCTTGTACAATGCATAGCATACATTATACTTTCAATGGCACCAGTGTACTCAAGCCGAGCGATGCCTCTTCCCTCATTTTTACTTAGATTGATACTTGAATCTATTGGGTATTTGCATTCTTGATTTTTAGGTGCCCAAATTTCTAAAGCATTTTTTCAAAATAATGCGATTGACTTAATGCTTAATTTCCACTAGTTTTGTTAACTTTTATCCCCAAAATTGCATCGACTTCATTTAAGTCTTTCATTTTGAATCATGTGGATAAAAATTATTTGGTATCTTTTATGTCATTGATATTTGTGCTAAATATCAATAGATCATCTACATATAGACAAATGACGACTCAATACTCTTTAGTGAACTTATAGTAAATACAATTGTCTACACTATTATATTTGAAACCATATTTTGAATCATTAAGTCGAATTTTTACATGTCGCCGTTTTGGTGCTTGCTTCAGTCTGTACTGTGATTTTGTTAATTTGCAAACCTTGTTTTCATTGCCAGGAAGTATAAACCCTTTAGGTTGCTCCATGTATACTTCTTTGTTTAGTTCACCATTTAAGAAGGCTGTTTTCATGTCCATTTGATGTATGTGCAACTGATAGATTGATGCTAATGCTATCAATACTCGAATGGAATGTGATTCTTGCCACAGGAGCACAGGTGTCGAAGAAATCAATTTCTTCCTTTTGTATAAATCCTTTGGCTACCAATCTAGCCTTTAAAGTTTGATTATTGCCATCATTATTATGTTTTCTTTGAAACACCCATTTGCAGCCAATTATCTTTGATCTTTAAGGTAAGTCTGTTAATTCCCATGTATTGTTTGACAAAACTAAATCCATTTCATCATTGATTGCTTCTTTTCAAAAGGTAGAATCTCTGGATGTTAAAGTCTCTTCATATGCTTTTGGATCATTTTTTGTATTTAGCACTATAGTTATCCTATCAAGAACTTCGTTTCTAGTTCCTTCCACAAGAAATGCTATAGCTTGAGAAGATATGAAATCTGGCCCAAAGTTTTCCTCTTTTCTAATTCTCCGTGTCCATATTTCTGCTTGTTCTTCTATCACCTTTCTTTTATTTTTAATAGAAGGCGTAGGAGCATCTATTGGTGTTTCAATGATATAAGGGCTTGGGTGACTGAATTGTAGTTGAATCGTCTTTGAATTTATTTTCCATAAACTCAACAATTCTTGATTCAATAACCATGTTAGATGATAAATCTAACAATCTATATGTTTTGGAGATTTCAGCGTATCCTATGAATATACTTTTTAAGGCCCTTGGACCAAGTTTAGGCCGTTTTGGATCAGTTACACTATAGAAGACAATACGCCCCCACACCTTAAGATATCTTAGGTTTGGTTTTCGGCCATTCCATAACTCATAAGGGAAGACTTTAGTTTTTCTTGAGGTGATTCTATTATGTTGTAATGACCTGTATTTTTGATAATTAAAAATATTAAATTAAATAAGATTTTGAAATTTAGTATTGTAGGAAATTAAAATTTTTGATTTATTATGAGAATAATAATTTGAATATAATTTAATTTTATTGTTCGAATGTTATTGACAACTATTTTAATGTAATTTCAATCAATTGAAAAAAAATTATAAAGTTAATTTGGTTAAATTTGTAGATAAGGAACAAAATAATTGTTGGAATGGACGTAATTAAATATTGGAGTTAATATGAGTTAAGATGTTTACTGTAGAATATGAATATAATAAAGTGTAAATTAATGTTAGTTATATTCATATGGTATTTTATGATTTCATAATAAGAGTGAGAATCAAAATAAAAGAATTTGACTGAAAATTAAAATATAATTGACTAGGGTTTCATCACAATTGTAATTGAATGCTGAAACTAATGTAATATTTAAATCTTTGATTAACACGGAATATTAAATTTTAAAAGGTTATAAATTTCTATGTAATCAAGAATGTAAATTTGTTAACTTTTAATCTAGAATTTAAAGGTGATTAAATTTGATTCTTTTAATTAACAATTAATTTAATTAATGTGTAAAATTGAGTTTTAGGCATCATCTCGGATTTCGACAAAACTAGTTTCATCGGATCCATAGTAGTGAATTATTATAGAATTTCAAGTTTCGTAGCGATCAGACTTATCGTTTGATCATGCGAGCTCGAAACGCGTAGAAATTAATTTAAAAAAAATTAAATGAATATAGTTTGATTTTGAAAGTTGACTTCTGTATACAATAGAATTAGGGTTTGAAACTAGTTCTATTCAGATTAAAAATAGCGAAAACCTATATTTCCATATATTGGATGACTTATTTTCGTTTCGGGAACGAAAGGGGCTTTTCAGGTCGTTATTGTCATTTTAACCTAACTCGATATGTCCATTCGTTCTTATCCATCTGTCTATATAAATAGATTTTTTTTCCAACCCTAGTAGTCTTTTATTTTATTTCTGTACGTACTTATTGTCATCTGCTCCTTCCTTCCATATCTGTTCCTTCTCCAACATGTCAAACCCAAATTTCCAAATTCAAACTTATCAACCCATATCGAATTATATACTGTCACAAAGCTCTTGATGAACACAATCTACATCCACATTTCATTTGTGCAATTGAGTCTCGATTTGGTTGGAATTTGGCGATCTTTCTCAGCTGTTCGTTGCTAGGGTTTCGCGATCAATGGTGGATCGTCAACCAATCGATGATCGAGGAGTTGCATCTGGAAGAGGAGGACGAGTAGGTCTTAGATCTGGTGTTCGTTCATGTCGAAGAGGATCGAGTTCGCCACAATCGACGTTTAAAAGTCACGGCGGTGATTCATTCCTAGTGAGCCGGAGGTGGCCGCTTGGAGCCTGTAGGTGCGGCCGGAGATGAGCTCAATGGTGGCGAGGTTGGATTGAGACGTTGATGAGCGTAGGCAGTGGCGTGAATGCGTGATAGGTGGTGTCTGTTCGATGGTAGTGTTTTGCGTACGTGAGAAACGAGGAGGGTTAGGTTTTTAAAGGTAAACAAAATTAAAAAAATTCCCTTATTTTAATTTTTTTTAATTTAATTCTTCAAATGTTCTAACATCGATAACTCTTGCATACGAGTTTAGATTTATCTATGATTTCTTCCGTTGGGATTATAACGAAATTTCGGAAAATATGAAACTGGTTTGATTGAATTTGGTACTGTTCAAATTTTGGGCTTTATTTGGATTTTAAATCGACTGTAAATGAAAAGTGAGTGATTTAATCCACTCATAAATACCAAACCATCTTATGTTAGTTAAATTAAATTTATGATGTGATAAGACTATTTTTAGTTATTATTTGGTAGTTTCATTTAACATTTTAAATTTAAATTGAATTTTATTGAATTAAATTGCCATTTGAATTAGATTGATAGTTAAATACCTGATATTGATAACCAGTTAATTGTTGTGATTTATTGGCTGATTTGGATGTAGATTGTGATGGATGTTTATTTGTTGACATTTGGACGATTGGATGTTATGTTTATTATGTATGTTGTTATCACACTGCAAGTTCGCTTAGTTGTTGTTAGGAAAAATCACTATGGGTTGAAATGATACATACCCGAATGTTCTTATATATTAGCGAAAATCATTATGCGTTGAAATGATAAAACCAAGCAATTTTACTGATTTGAAACTTTTGATTCGAGATACGGGTTGAAATAATATATACCTTGAAAATTTAACTATTTTGTGGTTGAAATGATATACATCCTATCACTTGACCATAGGATAGAAAATTATATACATACACCGTTGGTCGGCTTTAAATTATTTCTAAATAGTAAAGTATGTTTGATTTATAAATTTGATTTTTAAATTTAATTTAATGATTTTATTTAAAATTTATATTTATAAAATAATTTGTTTTATATGTTTTAAAGTTTCAAAGTATATGTTAATATATGGTTTAAATGTGAATATAAGAGTTTAACTTATAATTTTATTTAATTTTATATATTTTAAATAGTCTAAAATTTTAATTTAATAAAATATTTAGTATAGTTTTAATATATATATATGTGTATATTAAATTTAATTTAGTATAATTAATATAATATTTATTTAAGACAATGAATATGGATTTTTATAATAACTTTAATAAATAAAAATGTAAGAGGTTTTGTAAGAAATTTATAAAAGTTTGTAAGCAATTCTATAATGGATTTTTGTAAAGATTTTTTTAAAAGGGTTTTATAATGGTTTTATAAAGTAGTTTATAAAAGTTTAAAGGATTTTTATAAAGGGTTGTATAAAAGAACTTGTATAAGGGATTCGAAAGCGTTTAAAGGAATTTGAGTAGAAGTCTATGAAAGGGAAGAGTTGTAAACTGTTTTGGAATTTATAAATAGCTTTATAAATGGTTTAAGAGAGATTTATAAATTATTTTCGAAATTGACTGAAAGGAATCTTCCTCGGTATTTATGAAAATATACTTTTGGAAAAAAGTATATGGATATATTGACATGAAAGTATAAACTATTTTTTGGATTTATTATTATAAATGTTTTATAAAATGACCACGGTGTGAAAAATATAACGATTGGTTGTTAAAGAGATCGGGGTTGAATATTGTCATACTCCTTGCCAATTTCGAAACTAATTTAACAACTATGCAAGTGGTGGATAATCCAGAATGAAGTAGTTTGGCGAACGCTACTGGTATGAGGTAAGAACACAACCCTAACCCCCACAGGTCAGCTTGATATGACTAAAATCAGGAGCCATAACCTGGCCAGGTGAGGTCGCTCCTCCGATCGGGCATGCTTCTTCGATACCATATCTGTTACTTTGTGATTGATTGGTGGACACTTCAATTTGATTATGGAAGTGTTGTTCGAGGTGGGCGGTAGTAGTTGCTATGCATTACGACCAGCCTGGTTCCACAATCTGGTAGAATCCTACCATGGGTATAGCCTCGTGTGCCCTATCATATGCCTTATAGAGCCCACTACGATTTTGTTTTGTGTCATACCTATGGAGTGCTCCCTAATGACCCACCAGTTTAGTGGAGTTTACAGTACTGCATAGACTACAGCATTTATGAAAATGTGTAAAGAGGGATATGGGTAACGCCTTAACGCTATTTTAATACTTCATTAATAGACTCTACATATATAGCGTATATCAGTACATATAGATAGTTTAACGGATCCTTAGGAGATGTGACTCTCGAACATCTCTTAAGATATTGCACTCATGTTATATATAGGATAGGAGATGTAAAATCCCGTAAACATCTCTGATGCCATTACACTTACATTTATTTACTGTTGATTTAACTTGCATAAAATCTTTTAGTTCTGACTAGAGTGTTTTATCTTTTCATTATGCTCGGGTCAGTCTGAGCTTTTTAGTGTTGAAGACTCTATTTTTGGAGGACGAAGATGGAGTTTGGTATATATTATATTATTAGTAATTTTTCCACTGCATCATTTGATATGTCATTGTTTGTATTCTGATTGTCGTAAAAGTTTGAATCAAATGTATATTATAAAACAGCTTCATGAACTGTTTATTTGATTATTATATTTTGTCATTCCGCCGTGAGATTCTGTATTTTGTTTTTCCTTCTTTTCTCTTATTTTCTTATTTACCACATTAAAAATCCTCCC
Source organism: Allium cepa (assembly GCA_030765085.1). Taxonomy (NCBI): domain Eukaryota; kingdom Viridiplantae; phylum Streptophyta; class Magnoliopsida; order Asparagales; family Amaryllidaceae; genus Allium; species Allium cepa. The sequence goes on from CM060945.1 coordinate 135,913,717, forward strand.
TTTTTAATGGTTTGAGTTGACGTGTATGGTTTATTGTTGATTTAAACTGTCCAAAAATGTGGGTCCTTACGTATATAAATGACATGAGGAGAATAATGCTTCACCCCATAAGTTAAGTGGTAATTTAGCATTTAACAGCATAGAATTCAACATATCAACCAAAATTATGCTCTTCCTTTCAGCTAAGCCATTTTGTTTTGGAGTGTAAGGAGCTGTGTTTTGATGAATAATTCCATGTTCTCCGCAAAAGTTTGAAAATTTGGTGGAGAAATAATCTCCTCCTCTATCACTTCGTAAGATCTTTATTTTCCTACATTTCTTATTTTCAACTTATGTTTTATAGCGTTTAAACATATCAAAGGCTACATCCTTATTTCTAAGCAAATAAACACATGTGTATTTAGAGAAATTGTCAATAAAGGTAATGAAGTGCCTTTCTCCACCTTTGGTTAAAACTCCATTTAATTCACATATATCAGAGTGAACAAAATCCAAGAGTTCCGAGTTTCTTTCAACAATTGGAAATGATTTCTTAGTAATCATGGCTTGTATACATAATTTGCATTTATCATGCTCATTATTTGTAACAGAAATAAGATCATGCTTAGACATATAATTCAGAGATTTATAATTTAAATGTCCTAAATTTGCATGACATAGAGATAAAGAATTAACAGTATAAATAGAATATTCTTTTATTCCATTAATAGTAAGTTTAAACATCCCATTACAAGCATAACCTTTACTCCCCAAATATGCCATTTTTGGACAGAATTAAATTATCAGCCTTCAAGATTGATTTAACACCACTTTCGCATAAAATCGATGAAGGGGTCGGGTTCTTTTTGATATCGGGAACATGTAGCACATTGGTGAGAGTGATCCATATGTTGGAAGTGAATTGAATCTCCACGCTTCCTTTTCCCAGAACTTTGCACCATTCCTGTTTCCTATAGGCACTTCTTGTTGATCTGCAACCTTCTTGTAAGTTTTGAAAAGACCTCTGTTGTTGCAAACATGAACCATAGATCCAGAATCAAACCATGAGTTTGAAGTTTTTTCTCAGCAATAGCTATGTGCAAGTCATTTATCATGCCAATCTGTAAATCCGAAACCATAGCAATGGTTTCCTGCATTTCTTCTGAATCAACCATATTTGCACTTGTTGGGTTTCCACTATTCTATTTTGAAGGAGCCCTGCACTCTCGCTTATAGTGCCCAAGTTTACTACAGTTAAACATCCTTTATTCCTTTTGTCTTTTATATTAGATTTGTTTCCATGCTTTCTTTTCTTATTTGGCTTAAATTTCTAGTTTAGATCGCTCTTTCTCTATATTCCAGAATTCACATTATTCACATTAGAGGATGGAAAAACACCATCATGGATTCTATTTTCTTGTTCAATTCGAATGTGTTTTCTAATCTTTTCTAACGAGAGTCCCTGCAAGAGTTTTTTTGTGGTAGTTATTTCAACTTGGTGGAAGTTTTGCTATTATAGCCCCATTTGGACTGATTTTGGAATCTAAACATCCAAATCTCCTAGTTTGCTAACTATGATTTATACGTCATGCATTTGATCCATTACAGAAACATCTTCTTTCATTTGAAATTCAAAGTATCGTAGAGTGAGAAACTTATATGTTCTAATCTTTTTAGTCTCGTACTTTGCTTCTAGTGCTTCCTAGATCTCCTTAGGCGACTTCATTGGAGTGTTAAGGCCATATAAATGGTCAAATAAGGTGTTAAGAATGTGGCCTCGATGTAGCAGTTCGTCTTCTTCGTGTTTCAATCTCTACTACTTTAATTCATTAGTGTCGTTTTCGATCATAGGAGGAAGCGACGGAAGGTTTTCATCCAGTACATAGGAGACCTTTATGATGCTAAGAAGGAACTTCATTTTGTCTTACCAACGCATGAAGTTGGTTCCATCCAGTCTGTCCAGCCTAACGAAGTCCTGGTTTATCAGTTTGAATGCTTATTCTGATCCTTTTTCATAGCGAATATTACTTTATGAATGTAGAAAATGGAAAAGGATCAGAGTTGAACCAGGTTTTGTGGAGCGCAGATGCTTTCCTTAAAGCAATATATTCCCCCACTCGCTTGGAGTTTCCCGATGTGCTGGTGGCAAACTTTCAGCAAACTACTTCGCAGGATACATAAAATCCCAAATCCAGAGAGCAACTATGTCTGTGGATTCGTGGGAAATTTATTTTTTAAGAATTGAGAGGAGGAGAAGTTAAAAATAAAAGTGATGTTAAAGGAGTATATATAGCGCATGGATGGATGTTAGGCGAATGGGCGCGACCGTTTGAAAAAAATCGTAACTTTTTGAAACTAACAGTTCAAATTTGAAGAGGAAAAATATGTTTAAAAATTATGACAGTTGATATCCAACAGTCATACCATTTCTGATCCCCGTCTCGCACACGTCCTAAGTGATTTTCATGCATGCGTGTTATGGTAGCCCCTTTCCCTTCTCCTTTAGTTATTCTAATTGATAGAGCATGTAAGGTTTCATATATATGCACAAACATTAGGACAACTTTCTCGATGTAAAACTAATATATTTATTCCCATCTTTAATAACAATCTACCTCAACAAATATGTGGTCAAAAGTTTGCATAGTTTGCTACCAATATGTAATCTTTCATTCTATTTGCACACGAAACCACCACGGCTGGGAAGTTAAGAATAAGCAAGTTAGTATAACTAAGTTTGAGACTGGAAAACTGAAGCAGGTATAAAATGCAGAAATTTGAAACTGGGCAAACTAAAATTGGTCGGTGCAACTACATATATATAAAGATATATGATTTTTCTATTAATATACAATAAGGTGTCATAAAATAAATATCAAAACTAATTAACCAATATTTATGCAATATATGGTATATAATTGTTGCAGATATTTAAAGTAAGATGATTTTCTAGTATAGAATCATCAAAAAAACTGAACTATTGATACTAATTGACTAAAGATTCATTCTTATTTGAAGTAAATGGGAAAGACTACAAAAAGGAAGAGGATTACTTATAAACAAAATGAAATTGATGTACCCATGTTTGCATCCTAGGAAGCTAATGAAAATGGAGATAAATTATGAAAAAACGATGCTCAGATTCAGCTATATAAATGTATTTAGTTTTATAACTAAATGTTGTTTCACTCTAAGAGACTTTGGCCTCCTGTATCGTCTTTATTTGCCTCGATTGTAGAACCAGAGCAACATAGGGTAAACAACTGAAGCAAATGTCCTATTTTGTAGTATTGACAGTTTTTAAAGATTGGTATAAATCCGTTATGGATCGATGTAAACCATAGGTAACTACAAGAGATTAGAGTACGAGAGCAAGAGAGGCAAAAAGATCCTTAAAAATGAGTCCTGCACTCCTATTTATAGTAGAAGGAAGCCTAAAATCTCGCCTTCATGACCTCGTTCTCCATGCCCCAGACTAGTTCCTCTAAAAAATTATTGGATAACTCATCAATCATTACGGATCGGTATTGATTCATGGCTTGGGTCGATACTGGTTCATAAGATTAACCCATGCGTCAATCTAAATTCCTTAGATAGAAACGTCTTGTCATAAGCTTCATGATTATAAATTTGTTTGCAACATTATTAGCTTATTTTTTAGTCTAAATGATGGATCTATAGATGAATGAAATTGCTGATTTCTAGAGTTCAAGGAGATCGATCATTGAGTCATGTAAATAGTTATAGAAGAACAAAAATGGATTGTAAGCGGTATGGTTTTGGAGTGTAGGAATTTGGAGGCCAAATGGGCAAATATTATGGATTAGTATCGATTAATGTGTTGGATTTTTGGGTCCTCATTTTTTGGAATAGCCTTTTATTTGCTTTGTGACCTTGGTTGTACTTGAGTTTTAGGCTTCGAGATCATCTCTGCAGGCTTCTTGTTGTGATAACTTCAAAGTTTGACACATCAAGTCTGTTTGTATACTGCCTAGTCAAAAGGTGGGATAACACATTCCCCCAAAGAACGCTTTGCAAATGGATGGTGTGATTTTCTTAAGAACAAATATTGAAGTCGAAGGGATATCAGTATTTCAATTATCTTGTTATTAGTCGATCAAGCTATTACGAATCATCTTGTTCCTTTGGATTCTCTTATCAATCATGGGTCGTTCTAAACCTGTTACAACATAAGACTCTAGACTCATTTTAAGTGTAGTCTATAAATCATCATCATTCCAATTTCATTCGGAATTATTACACCACGTATTAAAATCATCCCATGTTTATTCAATATTTGCTAATCCTACTCTAATTAAAAGACATTCAAATCTTTTTATCAAATTTGTATCTGTTACAAGGTTCGATCTCTCCAAATTGTTTTATATTTAGTTTAATGTGTGATCTCTCTTGATCATTTAATGTTCGAGTTCAGGGGATGATCCCTTCGGATCTTTTAATGTTTAAGCCGAGGGGACAATCTCTTCAAATCGTTAATCACTTATCTGGCCGTTTATGGTCAACAGTAAAATCCACGTTCTCTTTGGTTCTTAATTGAATTCATGGTTGTTCGTGGTCAATAGTCAAATCCATGTCTCTCCGGACCCTTGTTGAGCCTGATCCACTCTCTCTTCGACGAGGGGACTCAATGACAAGCAAGCCCGTCTGCTCACTCTCCGGTGAGGTGACTTACTTCTTGCACTCATGTCCCTGCTCTTCAGCCAGGACTTAAAGTGATATATATTATACAAGTTCATCCACTTGCTCTCCAGCAAGGGAACTTGACCCTGCACTATGGTCCTGCTCTCTAGACAGGACTTAAAGCAATCAATATTGTATAAGTCCATCTGCTTGCTCTCTGACGAGGGTGTTCACACCCTAACCTCTGGTCCCACCTCTCTGTACGGGGATTTAAAGCGATCAATGTTCGGTCATCACATTCAAGTGGATTTCAATAATCAAAGGTTCATCTAATGGAATCGAATTCAAACATTAAAAACATAGAGCCTAACGTCATGATAACTGCCTCACCGTGCACTACAGCCTAGCTTCCAGCTCAAAGCATGTTTAGGGACCGAATGAGATCTCGTGCACGAGTAAGTGGCTTGACTGTAATATTGCATCGTTTATTGAAAGTAAAGATAGGATATGAGAACCAAATCTGATTTCCTACCATCTCGATCAAGAGACGACTATCCTTGACCTTATCAAAGGCCATTTCCATTCATTGATGTTGAAGGCTGGTTCTGCTCCACCAGCACAATTCAATTTCTCGCATATTGCTGTAATTGGTTTTTTCTAACCTGTTTTTCGATCAAATTGTGCATATATCACCAACCGTTTGTGTTATGCCCATCCATCTCATGGAGCAGGCAATATTTTCCATATGCCTTCTCACGATTTGTGGGCCGTGGGCACTCTTCTCGCTGGCCTTTGATAAAGGATGTAACGACCCGTATTTTACGTGTCGATAAATCGTAGAATAATTGTCTTTAGGTCGTTGTTATTGTTTAAGTCAACCTGAGCTTACCTTGTCCAGGAGCTTAAGTTGTGTGGAAGTTAGTGGTTTAAGGGTTCCAACGACCTAGTGGGGAGCGACTTATGTTTGCTAAGTATAGTTAGGTCGGAACCGACCTAAGGAATGTGGACGACATAGGGAGTTGGTGGCTTTAGTGTTCGACTTAAGGTGGATAGCGGGTTAAGGAGATGGGCCGACCTAAGAGCTAACGACTTAAGAGATTGACCAACTCATAGGGTAAGCGACTTATAGGAGTTAACGACCTAAGTGTTGGACCGACTTGTAGGATGGAACGACCTAAGGGTTAGTGGCTTAGGGGAGTTAGTGGCTTAACATGATTAGTGGGGTAACGGCTTAGGAGTTAATAAGTTAACGAGTTAGTGACCTAGAGGTTAGCGCGTGTTTTAGGTCGGCATACTAGTTGAGTCGCATAAAGGCTTGAGTCGTTAGGTTGCTTGAGTGAAGTTAAGTCGTGTGCGTGTTAGGTCGTTAAGCCGTTGTGCCGTTAGGTCGGCTTGAAGAGGTAAGTCGTTGGGATCTTAGGTCGGTAGGTCGTGGATGCGTTTGTGTTTTAGGTCGTAGGTCGAGGTAGTTGAGTCGTTAGGTCGTAAGTCGGCTAGGGTTAGGTCGGCGACAACTTAAGGAGGGCGGCCGACTCATGGGATTCCTGCCTATAAATACACGGCTTTGGTTCACTTTTTGGCACCGGATTTTGGAGCGACGAAGTGCTGTTATTTTGAGAGCTCAACTTCAACACTTCTTCACTTCTTTTCTCTACTCTAATCTAGTGCTTCCTTCCATCCATGATTGAAGATCTAATCGAAGATCCTAGAGCCAAAGTTGAAGATCTACATTCTTAGAAGAGAGATTTCACCGTTTGAAGCGGGATCTTGTCGGATCAAGCTAGATCCTTTGCTGTCCAGATCTGAAGTTAGTTGCTTTTGTGGTGTTTAGGTGATTCGGTGAGTGGTGGTTATCTCTCACACGGACCCAAAGGAGTATATTGGATTGGTGACTTGTTTGTTTGTTAAAAATAGTGATTTCATACATTTTCCTTAAGTCTGCATGTAGATCCATTGTTTATAAAGTTTTGATATCCATTTTACTACATGTTAACCTATGATAGTTCATTCATCAAGATATTACTTAGAATTCATGCTTGTTAGATTTGGACTCCTTATTTACTAAATTGTCATTATTTTTATAACTGTTTATTTAGATCTTGTTTGAATGGTTGATTACTTGGATTAATGTTTGATTTGATTGATTGTTAGAAGTAGTTGATTGATTATTGATTTGGACAAGTTTGGTCGAAGATGATTCAAAAGCCAAGTGGAAAGGCTCTTGAATAAAGAAAGCTGCCTATGGCATACGAAGCGGATGATAAAGCTCATATGGATAGATTTGATGATGATGTTGAGATGGGACTTTGCTATGATGCGATGAGGCAAAGCATGATGTTGAGATGAGACTTTGCTATGATGCGATGAAGCAAAGCATGATATGAGATAGCCTTGGTTTAATCCAGACGGGATCATCCCAAGCATGTTGATAACTCGGTGATATGGTTCGAGTTTGTTGATAATGGTTGGCTCGAGAGGCGCTTGAGCTAGTATGTGAATAGTCATCGAGGAGGATGACTAGAAGGCTGAGATCTTATCGTTATTGAAGGTTCTAGCAGGCTCAAAGCAAGAGTACGCTGGGCAGATTCGATAGTCCCAGGCACGGGCTGCGACGATGTGCTAAGTACTCTGGGCAGATTCGATAGTCCTAGGCACGGGCTGCGACGACGTGCGGAGTTATGTCTAGAACCGGGGTTACCATTAGCCCTTGACGGACGGATGAAAGAATGAGTCGGTCATTCAATTAACGGTGATATCGAGGCAATGATAACAGTGATAGCCAGAGTCATGGATGTTTGGATGTTTTGGTTGTATCGTCGCTTGGGCCAAGAGCGATGTTTTCAGGGTGCTTGCCTGATCTTGGTTTAGGCCTTGGGGGTCTGTAATTGGAAAACATCGACCTTGACTCGAGTGATAATTAGCTTACTTTAAATGCCTGCTTTGCTATGTTTATTTCTGCTAGTGGGTCTGGGGGCTATCACTGTAGAAAGAGGTGGAGTGGGATGGTTGGGTTCCTATTCCTTTTTACCCTTTATGCTCTTTTGGTATGTTTGATAGTTGATTTACTGCTCACTAAGACTTTTGTCTGACTCAAGGTTTTATGTTTAACTCTTATTACCTTGGGCTGTTCATCCATGTTGGGATGGGCAGACTAGGTAGCAGGTGACAGGTGCTGTTCTTAGTGACCAACGCTATTGATGACGAAGACGAGCTGGAGGCTTTTGCATATTGTTTTCTTACTATATGTACTGGATGTTCCGCTGTTTGTATGATTCTCTGAGTGTTATGTAGTGAGGCTTGATGTATTGACTATTCAGATGTTTGTATCAAATTGTTATGAGCTTATATGATGAGAATTCTGTTCTATAGAGCTTCACTATGTATACTTTCTATTGTATTTATCCATGTGCTGTGAGTAATACGATAGAGTTTATTGTTTTACCTTACCCTGATGATCGTCCATGGCGGCCTGGCACACTTTTCAGCGCACTATTTCCTTGTTTAGTGCAGGAGTCATGGGCGGTCGTCACATTTGGTATCAGAGCTTTGGTTAATCGATTTTAGCCAATGCTCGCTGACGTAACTATGTATGAAAGACGTAATCGTATTTTTATGGTTGATTACTATATATAATATAGTAGCTTAGAAGGATTTGAACTCCTTATGTAGTTGTTTCTCAAGGTGTTCTAATCATTCTTTTTATAGATATTAAGAATGAGTCGAAGAGAGAGACAAGCTGCTAGGGAAAGCCGTGCTGTTGAAGAGACTGCTGATTATGCTGCTATGTTTGAGGCCATGATGACTTCGATCATAAGAAGGATGCCAGTTCCAGGGCCATCAGTACATGTTGGAGTTCAATTTCAAGCCTCAAACCAGTGGATTTTGCTAAGTTGTGTAAAGACTATACTGCTCTTGGAGGAAAGGTTTTCTTGGGAACAGAGTCAACCATTGAAGTTCAGAGATGGATAGATGCTTGTAGAAGGATCTTTGGTGATTTGGGAATTGAGGATGCAACTAAGAGGAAGCTTGCATCAAGACAGCTTCAGGGAAGAGCTTCTGATTGGTGGAATTCTATCACCATTGATACTTCGGAGGAAGAGATTACTTGGGAGCAATTCCAAGCCAGATTTGAAGCTAAGTTCATTTCTACAGCTCAGAAATCTGTTTTTTTCAAGAAGTTTGTGGATCTCAAGCAAGGTGGAAGGCCAGTTCTTGAGTATGTTTCTGAGTTTGAAGCCTTGTCCAAGTATGCTCGGTCGTATATTGAATCTCCCTATCAGAAGAATGAGAAGTTTGTGACAGGCCTGGACACTTATCTTGGGAGACAGTTGGTGGATCATTTGGATGACCCATTTGAGAAGCTTGTAGAGAAAGCTCTCAGGCACGAGAATCTGTTTCCTAAGGAAGGATCTGTTGTTTCTATGACCGAGCAAAATGGAAACAAGAAGAGGAAGCAGCAGCAGCAGAAGGGTAAGGATGGCCAGAAGAAGCCGAAGGGCGAAGTGACCTGCTACAACTGTCAGCAGAAGGGTCATCTCTCCAAAGATTGTAAGAAACCGAGAGTGCCGGCGAAGTGCCACAACTGTGACAAACCGGGGCATTTCAGGAAGAATTGTCCGGAACCGAGGAAGAACAAGCAGATTGTGCAAGCTTATGCTTTGGGGGCTGTGCCATCATCTTTGAAAGCTCCCACTGCTGAAGAGGAGGAAAAGAGTGTGGTGGTTCAAGGTACTCTTTCCATTTGTGGTGTTCCAGTTAGAGTGTTATTTGATACTGGGGCGTCGCATTCGTTTGTTTGTAATGAACTTGTAAGCCGATTGGGTTTGGAACCGGATATTGTTGATAGACCATTGGTTGTGACTAATCCAGTTGGGGGTTCGTCTTGTTTGTGTATGATATGCCGTGGTCTGGTTGTCTCGAGTCATGATTGCTCTTTTGTTTGTGATTGTTTTGTTCTGAACTTTGCGGGGTTCGAAATTATTTTGGGTATGGACTGGCTTAGGAAGTATGCGGCAAAGGTTGATTGTGAAAGGCTAGAGGTGACAGTCGAGAATGTGGAAGGGCGAAAGGTTGTGATACAATGTAAGCATGAGGAAGGCGTCTTCATGAGCTTCATGTATTCGCTGGTTGTTCCACGGGATGGACTGTCATCGGTGCCTATTGTGAATGGATTTGAGGATGTCTTTGACGAGGTCAAAGGGTTACCGCCGCATAGAGAGATCAAGTTTCATATCGATCTAGTTGAAGGATCCAGACCTATTGTGATGCCTCTTAGGCAGATGGAACCTAGGGAACAGCAAGAGTTGAAGGTGCAAGTTGATGACCTTTTTCAGAAAGGATTCATTCGGTATAGTGTGTCCGAATGGGGTGCACCAGTTGTGTTTGCAACCAAAGCGGATGGATCGTTGAGGTTGTGTGTGGATTATCGTAAGCTGAATAAAGTGACTAAGAAGAACAAGTATCCATTGCCGAGAATAGATGACTTGTTTGATCAGCTTCACGAAGCTAAGGTGTTTTCTCAGATGGATTTGGCAACGGGATTTCACCAGTTGAGAGTGGCAAAGGATAGTGTTCCAAAGACTGCTTTTAGGACACCATCCGGATTCTATGAGTGGCTGGTAATGTCGTTTGGATTGACCAATGCACCAGCATATTTTGTGGATCTTATGAATAGAGTGTTCAGGGATCAGTTGAACAAGTTTGTACTTGTGTTCGTGGATGATATTTTGGTTTATTCCAGAACTGAAGAAGAGCACAAGACGCACTTGCGTATTGTTTTGGAAATCCTGCGAAAACAACAACTGAGGGCTAAGTTTTCGAAGTGTCACTTCTGGAAGAGCGAAGTGAGGTTCTTAGGCCATGTTATCTCTGGAAATGGAATAGCGGTTGATCCCGCCAAGGTGGCAGCGATCCAGGATTGGGTTAGACCTAAGAATGCATCTGATGTGAGAAGTTTTCTTGGATTAGCAGGATACTATCGTCGGTTTATCAAAGACTTTTCCAAGATAGCTGCACCATTAACAAGATTGACGAAAAAGAACCAAGTATTCAGATGGGATACTAAGTGTGAGCAAGCTTTCGGAATCCTGAAAGAGCGACTGACAAGTGCTTCTGTTTTGACCATTCCAAATGGGAATGATGAGATGGTGGTTTACACCGATGCATGTGGTACTGGACTTGGAGCAGTGCTGATGCAAAAGGATAAAGTTGTTGTGTATGTAAGTCGACAACTGAAGCCGCATGAAAGGAATTATCCGACTCATGATTTGGAGTTAGCGGCAATTGTATTTGCTCTGAAGATGTGGAGACATTACCTATTGGGAGTTCGATTCAAGTTGTTTACAGATCATAAGTCATTGAAGTATCTTTTCTCCCAAAAGGATTTGAATCTTCGACAGCAACGATGGCTAGAGTTTTTAGCATCATATGATTTTGGTATAGCCTATACTCCGGGAAAAGGTAACGCAGTGGCAGACGCATTGAGTCGAAGACATGCAGAATTGGGAGTCATGTTTTCAGAATGGAAGAGTCTCGAGTATTTAGCTGGATTAGACTTCAGGCTTAGATGTGAATTGGAACCTGAGATGTTGGAAAACTTATCGATAAGACCTACCCTTGTGGAAAGAATTGGCGAGAGCCAAAAGCGAGACGATAAGCTTGTCAAGATTATCCGAGATTTGGAATCTAGTTTGGACCCAGAAAAGGATAAAAGATTCGAAGTCGATCGAGAGGGTTGGCTTCGGAAGCAAGGACGACTAGTTGTTCCCGATATAGATGAATTGAGAGATGAAGTTCTTAAGGAAAATCATCACTCGAAGTTGACAATTCATCCAGGTGGAAATAAGATGTATCGGGATATGAAGAGAACCTATTACTGAGAAGGTATGAAGAAGGATGTTGGAAATTTTATTTCCAAATGCATGAAATGCCAGTTGGTAAAAGCCGAACAGAAGAAGCCAAGTGGATTACTTCAGCCATTAGAAGTTCCTACATGGAAGTGGGAACAAATATCGATGGATTTTATCGATGGGCTACCTAGAACCAGAGCAGGAAATGAAGGGATTTGGGTCATCGTAGATCGTCTGACTAAGAGTGCAAGATTCATTCCTGTTCGATCAACTAGGACTGCATCGAAATTGGCTGAGTTGTATGTTAAGTGGATAGTTCGATTCCATGGTATTCCGAAGAGTATAGTGAGCGATCGAGACCCATTGTTCACTAGTGGATTTTGGAAGAGCTTCCAGGAAGTTTTGGGGACCGAGTTGTGTTTGAGTACAACTTATCACCCTTAAACAGATGGTCAGACTGAGAGAGTCAACCGAGTTTTGGAAGATCTCCTCAGAGCTTGTGTTTTGGACTTCGGAGGATCATGGGAAGATCATCTTCATTTGGTGGAATTTTCATATAATAACAGTTACCAGTCAAGTATTGGTATGGCACCGTATGAAGCATTGTATGGGAGACCATGTAACTCTCCGACATGTTGGTTGGAAACTGGAGAAAAGCTGATACTTGGGCCTGAAATGATTCGACAGACTTCGGATTGCATAGAGATCATTCGGCGACAAATGAAGGCAGCCCAAGACCGTCAGAAAAGTTATGCCGATAAGCGTCGTAAGGATTTGGAATTCGACGTAGGAGATATGGTTTTTGTGAAGATTTCTCCACTAAAGAATGTTATTCGATTCGGGAAGAAAGGAAAATAGACTCCGAGATTTGTTGGACCATTCCCGATCGTCGAGCGAATTGGAAAGCTCGCTTATAAGTTGGATTTACCAGAAAAGATGTCGGGTGTGCACAATGTTTTTCATGTATCGTATCTACGGAGGTATGTGCACGACCCAAGTATAGTGGTTTCTGCTGATAGTTATGAAGATTTGGATGTTGGTCCAGTTGTTAGAAGACCTCGTAAGCCACTTCGTGTTGTGGGAACTGACACGAAACAACTTAGGAGGAAGGTAGTCAAGTTGCTCAAGGTACAATGGAGTGATGATGTTAACGACTGTACATGGGACGAGGAAGAGAGGATGAAGGAAGCTCATCCTGAACTCTTCAAGGTATGGCCCTAAGGTGTCGTGACATCTCATGAATTTGTAACTTGTTCTAGTCTTAGAATTCTGCATGCTAGGCTAGTAATTGGATGCATGGTTTGTTGATTGCTATGGATGGTAGGCATGCAGAATAGTCTTTGATTGTTCTTGTTTGTTTGGAATTTTGGGGGCGAAATTCCTAAGGGGGAGAGAATGTAACGACCCGTATTTTACATGTCGATAAATCGTAGAATAATTGTCTTTAGGTCATTGTTATTGTTTAAGTCAACCTGAGCTTACCTTGTCCAGGAGCTTAAGTCGTGTGAAAGTTAGTGGTTTAAGGGTTCTAACGACCTAGTGGGGAGCGACTTATGTTTGCTAAGTATAGTTAGGTCGGAACCGACCTAAGGAATATGGACGACATAGGGAGTTTGTGGCTTTAGTGTTCGACTTAAGGTGGTTAGCGGGTTAAGGAGATGGTCCGACCTAAGAGCTAACGACTTAAGAGATTGACCGACTCATAGGGTAAGCGACTTATAGGAATTAACGACCTAAGTGTTGGACCGACTTGTAGGATGGAACGACCTAAGGGTTAGTGGCTTAGGGGTGTTAGTGGCTTAACATGATTAGTGGGGTAACGGCTTAGGAGTTAACAAGTTAACGAGTTAGTGACCTAGAGGTTAGCGCATGTTTTAGGTCGGCATACTAGTTTAGTCGCATGAAGGCTTGAGTCGTTAGGTCGCTAGAGTGAAGTTAAGTCGTGTGCGTGTTAGGTCGTTAAGCCGTTGTGTCGTTAGGTCGACTTGAAGAGGTAAGTCGTTGGGATCTTAGGTCGGTAGGTCGTGGATGCGTTTGTGTTTTAGGTCGTAGGTCGGGGTAGTTGAGTCGTTAGGTCGTAAGTCGGCTAGGGTTAGGTCGGCGACAACTTAAGGAGGGCGGCCGACTCATGGGATTCCTGCCTATAAATACACGGCTTTGGTTCACTTTTTGACACCGGATTTTGGAGCGACGAAATGCTGCTATTTTGAGAGCTCAACTTCAACACTTCTTCACTTCTTTTCTCTACTCTAATCTAGTGCTTCCTTCCATCCAAGATTGAAGATCTAATCGAAGATCCTAGAGCCAAAGTTGAAGATCTACATTCTTAGAAGAGAGATTTCACCGTTTGAAGCGGGATCTTGTCGGATCAAGCTAGATCCTTTGCTGTCCAGATCTGAAGTTAGTTGCTTTTGTGGTGTTTAGGTGATTCGGTGAGTGGTGGTTATCTCTCACACGGACCCAAAGGAGTATATTGGATTGGTGACTTGTTTGTGTGTCAAAAATAGTGATTTCATGCATTTTCCTTAAGTCTGCATGTAGATCCATTGTTTATAAAGTTTTGATATCCATTTTACTACATGTTAACCTATGATAGTTCATTCATCAAGATATTACTTAGAATTCATGCTTGTTAGATTTGGACTCTTTATTTACTAAATTGCCATTATTGTTATAACTGTTTATTTAGATCTTGTTTGAATGATTGATTACTTCGATTAATATTTTATTTGATTGATTGTTAGAAGTAGTTGATTGATGATTGATTTGGACAAGTTTGGTCGAAGATGATTCAAAATCCAAGTGGAAAGGCTCTTGAATAAGGAAAGATGCCTGTGGCATACGAAGCGGATGATAAAGCTCATATGGATAGATTTGATGATGATGTTGAGATGGGACTTTGCTATAATGCGATGAGGCAAAGCATGATGTTGAGATGGGACTTTGCTATGATGCGATGAAGCAAAGCATGATATGAGATAGCCTTGGTTTAATCCAGACGGGATCATCCCAAGCATGTTGATAACTCGGTGATATGGTTCGAGTTTGTTGATAATGGTTGGCTCGAGAGGCGCTTGAGCTAGTATGTGAATAATCGTCGAGGAGGATGACTAGAAGGCTGAGATCTCATCGTTATTGAAGGTTATAGCAGGCTCAAAGCAAGAGTACGCTAGGCAGATTCGATAGTCCCAGGCACGGGCTGCGACGACGTGCTAAGTACTCTGGGCAGATTCGATAGTCCTAGGCACGGACTGCGACGACGTGCGGAGTTATGTCTAGAACCGGGGTTACCATTAGCCCTTGACGGACGGATGAAAGAATGAGCCGGTCATTCAATTAACGGTGATATCGAGGCAATGATAACAGTGATAGCCAGAGTCATGGATGTTTGGATGTTTTGGTTGTATCGTCGCTTGGGCCAAGAGCGATGTTTTCAGGGTGCTTACCTGATCTTGGTTTAGGCCTTGGGGGTCTGTACTTGAAAAACATCGACCTTGACTCGAGTGATAATTAGCTTACTTTAAATGCCTGCTTTGCTATGTTTATTTCTGCTAGTGGGTCTGGGGGCTATCACTGTAGAAAGAGGTGGAGTGGGATGGTTGGGTTCCTATTCCTTTTTACCCTTTATGCTCTTTTGGTATGTTTGAAAGTTGATTTACTGCTCACTAAGACTTTTGTCTGACTCAAGGTTTTATGTTTAACTCTTATTACATTGGGCTGTTCATCCATGTTGGGATGGGCAGACTAGGTAGCAGGTGACAGGTGCTGTTCTTAGTGACCAACGCTATTGATGACGAAGACGAGCTGGAGGCTTTTGCATATTGTTTTCTTACTATATGTACTGGATGTTCCACTGTTTGTATGATTCTCTGAGTGTTATGTAGTGAGGCTTGATGTATTGACTATTCAGATGTTTGTATCAAATTGTTATGAGCTTATATGATGAGAATTCTGTTCTATAGAGCTTCACTATGTATACTTTCTATTGTATTTTATCCATGCGCTGTGAGTAATACGATAGAGTTTATTATTTTACCTTACCCTGATGATCGTCCATGGCGGCCTGGCACACTTTTCAACGCACTATTTCCTTGTTTAGTGCAGGAGTCGTGGGCGGTCGTCACAAAGGATCTGCCCCATAGTATTCAGATAAATCCTCTTTGGGGTTTCATTTAAACCCGTGTAAGAAAATAATTTCGGTTCGCTCCTTTCTCGTTTTATCCTTCAAAACCGTCACCCATCTTTCATTTTCCTTTGCCTTTCCAGGATCCTTCTCCGGACTGTCCTCCTCCATCCACGACATTAATTTCTTCTTGGTTAGCCTCAACGTCCTCCTGATGCAGGTATCTCTTGGCGTCATGATAAAATTCAATGAGATTTATAACACCCCACATTTTTAGATAATTAAATAATCTAAAAATTATAAACATTGAAAATAAGTGTTTTGGGAATTGTTAGAATATGGCCTTAAAACTTATACCATTATGTTCGTGGCAATTTTCTGATTAATTTGCATATATAATATGCCTCGAACGGACTTCGTATGGAAAAACTATTGACGTTCGAAGTTACGTATCGAAAAATAATTATACGTGTAAATGTGCATAAATATATTTATTTATAAATATACGCACATATAAATTTCTTAAATAACGCACGTCTGAATTTCAAAATAGACGCGCGTCGTAAAGGAAATTAATTGACATCAACACTTAGAGGTAATTAATTAACATTAGTGGGCAATGTTTATCAAATCAGCAAATAAAGAAAATTAATTACATTAATTAGCAACGTTTAAATTTCAAATAAACATGTGTTATAAAGGGAAATTAAATTGAAATTGATGAAAATTAATTAAAATAAATAGGCAACGGTTAAAAGTTGACGTTTAATAATTTACAACGTTAAAAAATAGAGGAAATAAACTAATACATATAAAACAAAAAGGCTAGACATGTCAAAACCGACAGGTTTTTCTTGTTTTTAACTGCTAGATTTCAATTGCTTTAAATGAAAGGACGACATTGCTTTTGCTCTCTACAAATAAACGTGCAGAGCTAGCCTTCAAATCCATCATGTCACTTTTCTTTCTCCTCCAATTCTTCAGAAATCAAATATATTAGATTTAGGTTTTCTGATTTGCAATTTGGAGGTAGAAATTGTAGATCCAGAGAAGAGATGTCCAAATTAAGCCATCCGTATGAGGTGAGTTTTTAGATCTGGTTTTGTAGTTTATTAGTTTATTTTTCTCCAGTTAGATCCAATTTATAAATCCATACAAATTCCGATTTGTGGATCCAGTTAGGGTTGCAAAGGGGAAGGCTATGGATAATAGAACTGGACTGAAAATTAGATCTAGAATTTGAAGTGTTTTCTTCTCATGTGAGTGCATTTAAATTATATATCGTTTATGTTGATGATATATAATATTATTAGATTCCCGTTGAATATTTTAATTCTGCATTTAAACTAATTTCAGCAATTAGTTCTAATAGTTAGTTATGTTGAAACTGTAAATTTTATAAGAGAAGTGTACTTATATTTAAATGTTATTTATATAGAAAAAGAAAGGAATCCAACTAAATATAAGTAATATTAGGCTTAAAAATTATAGAGAAAGACATAAGCCTAAAAGTGAGAAATTTACAGTAAATTGTGTTAAAACTTGGGGAATGAAATAAAAAGGGAAATCTAATAACTTAATTTGAAAGTTAGTGATAGATTAGTTGGCTGGTTTAGAAAAGGGAATACATTTCCATAGTTTAATATTATAAGAAAAAAGGTAAACGTAATTACAAGAATAAAAGCAAGAAAAATGGAATTAGTGCAAAATAGACACATTACTGTATTTTGCATTATCCAACAATTAAAGAAACAATAAAAGAAATATCTTGTAGTTATGAGTTATTGTTTATGGCATTATTTAGTATTAAAACATGAAAATTGTTTTAGTACAGTTTTTGTAACCAACCAAATAGAATAGAACTACATCCTAGAATAAAAAAGAATAACATGAAGCGTTAAAGAAATTAAAGAGAGGAAATAATCAAGTTAAACATTTGACAAGACTAGAAATAATAAACATAAAATGTGACTAGATCTGCATTTACTACGCAGATAGTAGAATAAAAAGTAAAGTAGTTATAACGATAAGTAATTTATGACGGTTGGATGTAGTCCCAAGCTATGGCTGTCATATAATATAAGAGAACTAAAGAGAATTTAGTATCACAATAAAGACAGACTAGAATAGAAAAGAGACACTTGCAATTACATTTATAACATGTAGGTTATAAAAGAAAGAAAAGAATATAAAAGTGAAAATTGCAAGTATAATTGTAACACATAAGTTATAATTAAAAAGAAAGAAATAGATAAGGATTATTTTTTCAAACTTAGATCTTGGATTAAGTTAATAAGCAAAAAATAATAGCAGTGGCATGTACCGACAGCATTCCCTTTCAGGTCTAGGACTGATGGTCTCATACGTGGGTGGGGCTGGGCATGCTGATTAGGGTAAATAAGTAGCCAAAAAAATAATAAAAGTAAACAAAACGCATAATAAAAGATTAGATGTAGGATCTAATAAAATGGTAAGGTGCATTTGGAGTAGCCCAAAGAGAATCTGGACAAAGAGCCTAACGAAGCAGTTCATCGTAAATTTTTAGCACAGAAAGAGCACGTCCAACTTAGTTATTTTGGGCTAGAAGGAAGTACGAGACCTCAAAGGGACGTGAGGATACTCTAGGATGACCCTCTGGAGGAGGTCTAAAGAAGCTGCACCACCAGAGGCAGGCCTGCAGGTGTTCCATTAAGAGAGTATGCCTTGACCACTTTTGCATTGCTGGCCTAACGAAGCAGAGCTTTGTAGGCAGTCAAAAGGTTGATAATGGAGTAGGATACTCGTATGACACCGTACTCTTGTTTGCGAGTAGGTTTAAGTGGATAGGACCCCCAAGGATAGTCACATGTGGGTATTAGTCATCATCAGTCAAAGCGAGTTCGGAAAAAACTAGAGTTAAACCAATAGGCCAATGATTGTTTCACTATCGAGACATTGGATGATGAGCATAGCAATTGTATGTTTAGATTGTTTACAGTAGGCATAACCACTTAGTTCTTGAAAGGTCTTTCGATTAGTTGAGGGGGGCTGCATGGGGCCATAGCCACGATGAGAAAAGAGACGGACCAAGTATAATATCTGTATTGTAGGCCTAACGAAGCGTACCTTTACAGATATAGAAAATCCCGGACCGAGTTTCGTACAAGGTAGATCGTGTTGGCGGAAATCAAGGAGTAGACAGAACAATTACGCATAGTCCTCAATGTACGTACTGGGTAGTACAATGTGGATGCCCGAGCACTAGTATAAGCTAGAGCGGATGCAGTTTCACGTTTTCATAGTAGACGACGATACATCTATATTGTCGGCTTCACGAAGCTATCATTTACAGATGTAGTTATAGTACGCTCTAGTAGCAAGACGATGGAGTCCTTTTCGAGGAGGATACGGAAGGTACTATACGTGGTACCTAGGACCGATGCGATCTTTGGGCATGTAGCTACATATATATTGGTTATAGACCTTAATCAGCTAGGGAGTATATGGGTACGATTCATGCACAGAGGCGAGAGTATTATAAACCCAATAAACCTAATATAATAGAAAATGAAAATAGAACGATATATGTAGAATTATGCTTAGAGGTGTATAATTTATCCACTCACCAGAATTTTAGTTCTGACCCCTTCCTTATATCATCCCACAGGTTAGATAGATGACAGAGATTTTCCAGCTTTGAGACACTTATTTAGAAAGTGTTATTACCTTGGTGAGTATTTACTTATTATTATATTTTACTCAGTTTCGCTGTGAGGTATTTATTTAAGCTCTGATATATTTATCTTTTTCTATTCGTAGGATACCAGACACCCAATTTGGGCTTCAGTGGATTTGGGTTTTAGCATTTTTGCGAAAAATCCAGACCCACTGGAATTTGGGTTGTTACAAGATCCATCAGAGGATCCCGTTCCAAAGCAACCTTCAAATCTATCTAGCTGGCTATTCCTGAAACCGGCACCATCAAAACCATTGATGGATTTGACATATGGACTATGGCAACCTCCACATTTAACCTTATCAAAAAAATCCTGAGGGTCTCTCAAGCCCTCTGTTTCATACTTGATAGTTTCATTACATTTTTGGGTCATGAAATATGGACCAAGAATTTTTCACGAATCTGTTTTCTAACTTGGCGCATGTGCTAGTGGAACCATTTTCTAGTTGTCTAAACCATAACGTCACCAAATCTGCCACATATAAAGGGAAACACCATCCCATGACCTCTTCAGACGCACCCAAAAGCTCCATGTACCAGATGTACCTCATCAAATGAACTGTTAGGTACGTCTCCCCGTTATACGTTTCCAACGTAGGCTGTTTAAAATCAGGCCGATTTCTACAGTATCGAATGTTTGGAGTGAATGGACTGCTGCTCACATCCACCAGGCTTTGGTTAGGCAATCCACCCCTCGTAGAACATCTCACCATCTTAGCATGTCTGTTATTGTCATTCAAAAAAATTCTCAAGTTTGCATTCACAGCCAACCCCCATTTCCACGAGGAAATTTCAGTACGTTTTTCTTCAATTGTGCTTTACCATTCTGATTAGCATTTATATGCTTAGCATCATTTCCTAGACGTGCATCATTTTCGATTAAACCAAAATTACCCATGCCTCCAAGTTCCTATGGATCGGTATTATTCCATGCTTTTGCATTGGTATCGATTCGTACGACTCCTTCAAGGGTCGCTCCATTTTGCTTCATTCATTTCCTGGTGTATTTTCTCTAGCTGCTATCCTCTGGTTCTGGTTTGTAGTGACCCTGATTGTTCCTATTTGTCCCATTCTCCTAATGAAATTATCCATCATCTCTTCTTGGCGAGTACTCATCCTTTCGTGTAATCCATTCATCATGGTTTCCATCTTATCCTCGGTTATTTAGATATATTGGGTTTGGCTATTGAGTACGCCTCTTTCTACCCCTTTGTTGATTCCTCCAATAGCGGTCTTCATAATTAGTTACCTAGTCATTCTGATCCTTTTCAAATCCTAAATGAGCGAATTCAAGTAGTTTTAGTGAAGGCACCAAATATGTTTGGACCAAAAATGACACAAACACCCGATAGATTGAGTAGAGAATAAAAGTGAAGAAAATAAATGAAAAAAGTGTAAGAAATAGAAAAAATAAGATTTATAGTGGTTGTTTGGGGTACTTTGGCCTACGTTCGCTTCAAGTTTCCTATTATTTTACTATTGTTTTTGTATTACAGTCCATGCGGATCGGTATGAATCCATTACGGGTCGGTATAAATCCATAGGAGATCACAAGAGATAAGAGTAAGAGAGCAAGAGAACCAAGAATCCTTAAAAGTGAAGCCTAAAATCTCGCCTCCATGATCTATACCTCGTTCTCCACGCCAAAGGCTAGTTTCCAAAAAAAATGGTGGACACCACATCAATCATTACAGATAGGTACTGATCTATGGCTTGGATCGGTACCGATCCATAAGATTAACCTATAGGTCGTTCTAAACTTCTTGGATGGATGTGTTTGGTCATGAGATTCGTGATTGCAAACTTGTTTGCATCATTATTAGCTTATTTCTGAGCCCAAATAATGGATCTATGGACGAATGGAATTGTTGATTTTTGGAGTTCAAGGATATCGATCTCCGGTACATTCGAACAATCATATGAGGCCAGAACTGGTTATGGAAACATGGTTTGTAGTGTAGGAATTTGGACGCCAAATGGACGAAATATTGTGGATCGGTACCGATCCAACACATGTTGGATTTTTTGGTCCTCATTTCTTGGAATGGCCTTGTATTTGCTTCGTTACCTTAGTTGTCCTCGAGTTTTGGGCTTCGTAATCATCTCTACGAGCCTCTTTCTTGATACTTTGAAGTTTGAATCATCAAGTTTATCCGTATATTGCCTGGTTAAATGGCTATATAACAGGCAATAATTGCTTTTGATTTGAGGATGTGGAGATACTATTTCTTGCAAGAAAGATTTGGGCTGTTTATGGACAACAAATCCTTGAAGTACCTTTTCTCTTAGAAGGATCTCAACCTTCGACGGCAGCGGTGGTTGGAATTTCTTATGATTTTAGTATCTCCATGCTCTACGAAAAGGGAATGCAGCCGCTAATGAATTGAGTAGAAGACATGCTAGGTTGTGAGCAATGTTCTTGGAATGGATGCAGATAGAATATATTACTGAATTTGGTTTCATGCCTCACTCTGAGCTAGAACCTGAAATATTATCAAGCTTATCGATTAGACCCACTCTAGTAGTTGAAAACGCCAGACTTTCTATTGATTAGAAAACTGTCGTTAAAAATATAATCGTTAAAATACCGCAAGCGCATAGCGTAAAATTGTAGTATGTATGCATGTACGACTCGATCCACAAGGAAATTAATTACTTTTAAATTCTACTCAATCAAATTAACCCAAGTTTGCAAGTTTGTTTTAAACTAAGAAACATAGCAAAAATTAAAGTAGAACAAAAGTGAATAAAAATATGAGATGAAGAGATAATTTAGAGGCAAATCCACTCTCATACTCTCACTTAAATCAACAAAAAAATTAATATACGATCTCTCATTTTAATCTAGTAGTATTAGTGATGTATTTATCATAAGTATGATCAATTTGTGTTATTAATTAACATAACTTAAACCATCGTTTAATACAACACTAACACTTATTAATTGTAATGAAAATGAACATGAAGTCAAAGCAAAAGCTATTTTAAGCATGATTAATTTACTATTTTATTTAGTAACATAGATAATCAAAACTTTGATTCTACTTTAATTTCAATATCAAAATTAATTGGTAAGATGATGTTGTAAATTCTGTTTATGTTCGATTAAGCATAGCTCATTTGTGATTAGAAACACAACATAGGCTATCAAATTTTCTAATAAACTTACATCATAATCCAACTTTTCATTAAGCACCAAAAAGAGATCATAAATAATAAAATATGTTGAATCTACAAATCTTGGAAGAGCTTCATTACCCCTAAATTGAAGGGATTTAGCTTCTCATTTGTGTTATCATTTCAATGCATGTAAATTTCAACATAGAAAAAAAAGGAAAGTGCAAGCTAACTAAAATAAAAAGAACTAACTACTTGCATAAAATAAAACTAAATTAAGTGCATAAATGGAAATCTATTCTACCAACATAAAAGGAAAGAGGGCATGTAAATAAAAACGAGCATAAAATAAAATAAAAGCATGTAAAGAACAGAGAAGAAGAAGAAGAGGCTAAAGATGCCATTTTATTTCTTATTAATTTTGTGACTACAACTTGCATAATATGATAATATAATAAAACTCATTAAATGAACATAAGGGGTTATTTATATATGACTAAAACCCTAATCCATTTTTGGGAAACTCCCTAAAATGCCCTTGAGGTAATGTGGCATCCAAGTTACCATTAGCATGAAATTAATCCTCTATGAAATGTGCATATGCCTTTAATTCCTACTAACATGTACATTAGCTTTTAATTATGGTACATTATTTAGTAGGTAGGTGGGGTGCTCCATGATTACATGAATTCTTTTGTTTCTTCATTTCTTTGGCTTCCAACTCTTGTATATGTATATTTCCATGAAACCACTTCCAAGTTGAATTCAAATTCCTACAAAACAAATTAAAATATTCAAGTAATTTTTTTTTTCAAATTAATTCACACACAAAAATTAACATTTTGCTCCCATGTAGATGCATGAATGATGACTTGAAAGCAATTTTGAATTTTTGTTTTAAACATGTAAAAAAGCCCAATTATGACATTTATTTTACTAAAATGAGATTAAGTGTTTGAGCAAAATATACATTTTTATGTGCGCATCAAATACCCCCACACTTGTCTTTTTATTCATCCTCGAAAAAAAAAAAATTAAAATAAATCCATTTTTGTAGGGAACACGATTGCACTGAGTGTATTCAACAAGTCGTTAAACCTCTAGGTGTCCCTATTAGGATGAGTGTTGTCTCGTGAGGGTTTTGAGAAGATACTATGCACAAAATCCAAATGCGACATGAAAAATTCCTAAGTGCAAGATTTACTTACAAAGATATGAATGCAAGTTATTGAAAATATTTACAAATGAAAATTTACTTTTAAATTGACACGGATAAGTTAAATATAAATTCTGTTCATTATCAACAAATTTAAATCCTTTTACTCGTCAAACTTCCAACATAAATTAAGTTATCATCACAATTAGATGCTAGTTGTTACCGTTGATAACGTAGTGCAACTATGAAATGGTTCCTTGGTTGATTATCAAAGTTTTTCAAAGTGGTTTTTTTATTTCTTCTGAAAAACAAGTCGAATCAATTAAGTGAAAATAGTGTTTGGATTTCAACTGTTTGCTCTCTTTATTTTTGAAAAGTATTAAAAATATCATTATTACACACGTAACTCAGATAAATTAAGACTCGATATACCGCTCATGCACTGTCTTTCAGACTTACGTGAAAAGGGTGCAGAGCATGGCGATGAAGACATGACTCTAAGTGGTTATTCTTATTAAAAATTTATTTACATACACCTAACTCAGATAAATTGAGCCTAGATATACCGATCATGCACTTTCTTTTGAACTTACGTGGAAATAATACAGAGTATGACGAGTGTACACACTTACGCATGAACATCCGACTCTAGGTGTTTTATTTTAGAATCTACACTATAGAAGAGCTGACAACAAGCTTAGCAGATAGCAAATACCCCCCTCCCCTGTACAATTAAGATAGAATAAAAGAAAAGAAAAAACCCTCCCAACAACCTATGCAAACTAAGTTTCAATGATAGAGTACAAAAAAATATACATAAGAAACTCTCTAATCCAATACCAACATCTGCATCTGCGGCTGCTAAGAATAAACTAAACATAGATTGTGAGATGAATACATACATATTTACATACATATGTATATGTAGTTATTTTATATATATGCAAAGCAAACTACACAATCTAAAAAAAGAACATAAATGTGAATGATTATAAACTTATGCATGTCGAGAGATATCAGACTAACGCATTAACTGGGAGATATACATAATTATATAGAAACGCGCCATACAAACAAAATGTATGTCTGTACAAACAAAGTGAACTAATAAAAACAATCAAAAACGTGCCATACAAATACATTTAAGTTTAGATAATCACAGCAAGAAAGACACTAGTACAAACAAACATTATACAAACACAGCATAATTAATAATATAACTAGTATATACGAATAATAAAAATCTAATACCTGACAGGTAAAAAACCTATAATAGCATACTAACACATTAACCGTGAGATATACCAAAAAATATATAAAACGTGCCATACAAACAAAAATGCATGCCTGAACAAACAAAATGAACTAGTAAAACAACCAAAAACATGCCATACAAACTCATTTCGAGTTTAGATAATTACAGCAAAAATGACATTAGCACAAACAAACATTATACAAACACAGCATAATAAACCAAAGGCCCTGCAACCAATGAAGAGCCTTAAACTAAATGAAACAAAAAAGACAAAGATAATACGCTTGCACGTCCTGTGTATAAAACCACAATCCTAAAACACAGTACGTTGATAATGAGAATACCAGACCTAAAACTATAATCTTAAAGACACATTAAATTATACACCATGACCTGCAAATATGAATGCGAGACTTGCAAATATGAATGCTAGACCTGCAGATTTTAACCAATCTACAAAACTGAACTAATACAACTACAAGATATTGAAATGAAAAAAATGCAAACATATATATTTTCCGCCCATTATAATACGAACTAATTCATCATAAAGATTCCACTTCTTCAAATCAATTCCCAGAAACATGAAGTAATTCATTAGAAAGATAGCTGTTGATAATATATATATAAGTGCAGTACACAAAATTCAAACATGGAAAAATAATAAAGTTTGCAAGAAAATTAACAACAAGCTAGAATGCACATAAGAAACAGCCACTAAAACTTAAAACTTTAAAAAAAAAACTTTTAACGGACCTATGGAAAATATATAAAAGAAAGTATTGACAATCTTTTGTAATACTTGAACTGATATCATAAATAGACCAACAAACCGGTAGATTAATAATTATAAACCATAATATGTGATGGAACATTCAATAAAAACATGAACTACAAAATAATAATAAACACAATAGCTCGTAATGAATTAAAAACTTACACTATTAGATAGAATGTTAAGATTAGTTTCAGAAATTATATTGGTATCACGAACTTGATAATAAATTTGAAAACATTTTTTTTTTTTTAACAATTAAAAAATAAGATTAGAATAAATTAAAAATTATCAATTCCAAACATAAAGTGTTGAATGAAAATAAAAGAACTACATTAGGATCACCTAGAATTCTAAAATCTACATAATAAAATAATCAAAACATAGATGGATAATACCACCCCAAGCTATAAATCCTGATATTAAAAGGAACACCTCCCTCAATCTTTAGATATAATACCAAATATTTACAAACCATATGTTAAAATCTAAAAAGCGTGTTACTTAGTGGATAAAATATAATTCATAATGCATTGTAGAATATAATAATCTTGGAACCGTTAAAATAATGTAGAAAACTAACTGCAAAAAATTAATATTCTAATAGAGGCAAATCAATGGGAGAATTCCTAGACTGAATATCTAAGTAATCTAAATTCAGACTTATATTATTATTTCTATTAAAAAAATGAATTCCTAAAACAAAATATATACGCAATTTTATTTTTCTAAGAAACTCCTTAAAATTTAGATTATTTTTTAATTTATTACTAGGATTAGAAATCCAATTTAAACAAAATAAAGGAATAGCGTATATTAAATTATCCAAACCTAAATTAGTATTATTAAAAATACGTTCATTTCTATCAAACCAAATATACCAACATATAATAGTGAAAATGATATCTAATAAAAATCTATTTTGACCCTTATAATAAAATCTATTATCATTCCAATATAACTCACTAGTTATATAAGTAAAATTTATATTAAAATCGAATAAATTTAAAGTTTTTACAAGGATAAATTTAGTGTTATTACAATTAAAATATAAATGCATAGTATCCTCCTTTTTATTATTACAAAAATAGCATTTTTTATCATTAAACATATTTTTCCTTTTTAATAGTTCTATAGTGTTCGACTTCTTATGTAAAATTAACCACATATGCACCTTAGCTTTTCAGAGGAGCATTAGTTTTTCAAATGTATTTAAATACTTTTATTTTAATACCTGAAAAATTAATAAACTTATAAAATGAATTAGATATGTATTGCTTACTAATATCCCAATACCATGTTATAATATCTTTATCATTATCTATATTATATAATTCTAGTTTAGCACACAAAAGTGTAAATTGACAAAAATATTACCCGTTAACGTACGATTAAAATTAAATTCATAAGGAAAAATTAAATTTGGTCTATAAATATCAGAAATTAGTACATATTTAAAATTACAAATTTCATAAAATTCTTTAAGTTCCACTTTAGGATGAATACCCGATAGCTAACAATCAAGCCAAAACGAGGTATTATTAACAGAATGTACAATATTATTAATTCCTAGTTTATATATGTTAAATTTCAAATTACTGAATTCCAGAAGCGAGAAATATTATTTGTGTTACTTGCACACAAATGAAACAAATTAAAGGTACCTCCATACCATTGATTCGATATTAATTCTTTTCATACAAGACTTTCACTGTTATCACTACATTCCCAAATCCATTTTCCTAAAAGTGAAATATTTAAGTTATGCAAATTTATAATTCCTTGACCACCTTCATTTTTAGATTTACAAATCATTTCCCAACTTACAAGACATTTAGAGCTACTATTTAAATTATCTCCACCCCATAAAAAGTCTCTTCTTATTTTATCAATTTTATATATTACCCAATTAGAAAATCGATAAAAACGACATCCAATAAATGAGTAATGAAGATGAAACCGAATTAATAAGAACAACTCTACCAACTCTGGATGAGAATTTACCATTCCAATTAGATAGTCTTTTATTAATTTTATCTATAATGGTATTTGAATCCTCATGTTTAAGTTTTTGCAGTCTAAATAATAAATCTAAATATTCTATAGGAAATCACTTTGTTTTACAATTTAAAATGAGTGCAATTTGATTTTCAAAATTGTCTGTATCATTTAATACTAAAACTGAGCTTTTGTCAAAATTAATCTTTAAACCCGAAAGAAATTCAAAACTATATAAAATAAATTTAAGAGCAGTAAAATGTTTAGGCAAATGTGACGTGAAAATTATAGTATCATCTGCAAATTGTAAAACAAAAGACTATCGCTAGTAATGTCATTGCCAATACAATCTAATAGTCTATTATTGATAGCTAATTTAATGATTCTAGAAAAAAAATCAGCAGCAAGATTAAATAATAAAAGTGACAAAGGATCCCCTTGCCTGAGTCCACGTTTAGTTTGAATTTTTTTCTCCTAATATACCATTAACCATAATGCTAAAATTGTCCGTTTTAAGTAAGGGCATAATCCAACCAATCCATCTAGTGCTAAAAGCCCTAGCTATTAATACATCTCTGAGAAAAACCCAATCAAAAGAATCAAAAGCTTCAGCAAAATCCATTTTTAAAAGAGCACAAGTGATATTATTCTTGCAATAGTAATTAATATATTTTTGGACTAATGCAATACCATTCGTGATATTTCTACCATTTATGAAAGCTGTTTGAGTGTTGTCTATTAATGCATTTATTTTAGTATTTAATTCGTTAACTAAAACCTTATATATGATTTCTAAAAGAACAATATAGTAAAGACGTAGGACGAAAATATTTTAATTAATTGGCTCCTAATTTCTTATGTAATAAAATTACATTTGCTTAATTAAATCTCCCTAACTGTAATGAACCTTCGTAAAATTCATTAAACATTTTTGTTATATCAACTTTGAGCACATTCCAAAAAGTTTCATAAAATAAAATTAGGAATCCATCCGCTCCAGGAGCTTTATCATTAGGCATATCTTTAATAGCCTTAACAATTTCTTCCTTCTTAAATGGATCATCTAATCCTACCCTAGAATCATCTTTGTAAAGCATATCCAAATTAGCTCTAATCCTATGCTTATTCTTATTACTAAAAATATCTCCATAATAGTTATTAAATTCCTTATTAATTTCTACTTGATCAAAAATCTCTACATCATTTATTAAAATGGAGTTAATGGAATTAATACACTTTCTACCGTTAGCTGTTTTATGAAAAAAAAAATTAGTTTCATATCACCTTCATTCATCCATTGAATTCTAGACCTTTATTTCCACATTATTTCTTCTTGAAAAATAATTTTATTTAAATATTCTTTTAAATTATACTGCACATTCTTTTCTGAAATATTTAAATTACTTATTTCTTTAATTTTATTTAATTTTAGAATATCATTCTTAAATTTCACTTTTTAATTCTGATGCTATCAGAAACATCTTTATTCCATTTTTTGAGAAATAACCTTAAATTTCATGGTTTTCTAATCCAAACTTCTGCAATATTACATGGAAATCTGTAATTGTAGCTACTTGTAGAAAGCCATTTATTTACCACTAAATCCTTAAAATTATTTTCCAATAACCACATTTTTTCAAATCTAAAAGTTTTATTTCCAAAATTCACATTGGAACAAGATAAGACAATAGGACAGTGGTGCGAATAAATATTAGGTTGCCCTACAACCTTACATGAAGGAAATTTGTCTTCTATTTCATCGCTAATAAAAAAATGTCTAACAAAGACATTGAAGGAATTTCTCTATTATTTGACGAAGTAAATTGTCTATCACTTAATTTTATTTCTATTAAATTACAGTTAATAATAAAACTATCAAATTCCGCCATAGCCTCTAAATCACCTTCCTTAAGGGATTTTTCATCTAAAAATCTAGTTACATTGCAATCTCCTCCTATAATCTATGGACAAAGAGCCAATGTTCTAAAATCTAAACACTCATTCCATTAAACCCTATGACCTATTTTTGAATTAGGACCATATACATTTGTAATACTAAGGATAGAATCATCATTAATGTCAGTAAAAATTAAATGCATCGAATGTTCTTTAATGATAGATTGTAAAAGTCTAACACAATTATCTTTCCATCTTAACATAAGACCTCCTGCGCTACCTCTAGCAGAAAGAAAAGGCCAATGGTCAGAAAAATGACCCCCTAGGCATCTACAAATACGATAGTCGGAAAACTAAATTTTAGTTTCTTGAATTAAAACTATATCAATATTATTATCCTTGAATACAAATTTAATTTTTCTACATTTCCCTAAATCATGCAATCCTCTAATATTCCAACTAATCAATTTCATTTATTTAGTCCGTCCAATGGTCCTGTCTCGATATGCCTAAATTTCCAGAATTATGCTAGATATCCAAACTCAGAAACATGCTGCCTTGAAGGGCTTGTAATGGCCGGGTTGCTACAGTGATTTTGACCTTGCTACAGTGCTTTTTATAATTTTTTGAAAAAATATGTTATCAGAAATGAGAATTTTGCACGAAATTTAATAATAAAGCACACTTCTATTATTTTCATACATATAATATTACAATCTTCATCATAGCACTCCTAATACTTAAACTTACACACATGCACAGGCTGGTTTTGTAAAAGGTCGTTTCATCACTGATAACGTCCTTTTAGCCCAAGAACTCGTTTCTCAGATTGACCGTAAGGTCGTGGGTTCTAACGTTATTCTCAAACTTGATATGGAAAAGGCCTATGATCGCATGTCCTGGTTTTTCATCATCAAGGTTCTTCGTGCATTCGGTTTTCCTGAAACTCTTATCGACTTGGTTTGGAGGCTCATATCCAACTGCTGGTTTTCTGTTATCGTTAACGGATCTGTCAATGGTTTTTTCAAGGCTGGTAGAGGTATCCGTCAGGGAGATCCTTTATCCCCTTCTCTTTTCGTTATAGCGGCCGAGGCTTTCATTCGTGGCATCCACACTTTGACGGTCTTTGGTCAAATTCAGCGTTTTGGCATTCCGATTGGATGTCCGCTTGTATCTTCTCTGTCATTCGCAGATGATATTGTCATTTTCTCTAACGGTAGTCGTTCCTCTATTCGTCGCCTTCTTCGTTTCATTCAGTTGTACGAAAGGTGTTCGGGCCAACTTGTCAACTCGGCTAAGAGTTGCTTCGTTCACGCAAAGGACATGGGTCCTTTGAGAGTTTCGTGGGTCGAATCTTTTACAGGGTTCAGGGCTGCTTCCCTCCCTCTTCCTTACCTGGGCATTGTTCTCTACAGAGGGAGGAAACTTAACGCCCTTTTCGATCCACTTTCGGACAAAGTTAGGGGGAGGATTATCCGTTGGAATGCATCTCTCATGTCCCAAGCTGGTAGATTGGTGCTTATCCAATCGGTTTTGTGCTCTTTGGGTGTTCATATTTTCGCCGCGATGACCCCAACTTCCTCCTTCTTTCGTTCGTTCCGATCTTTGGCTTCATCTTTCTTCTGGGGTTCTAAGGGTGACAATCGTCGACATCACTGGGTGTCTTGGGATGTTATCTGCCGGCCTAAGTGTGAGGGTGGGTTAGGATTGCGTAATCCGAAGGACATCTGCTTGGCTTTCGCTTGCAAGTTGTGGTCTAGGTTTGGGACTAACGACTCCTTATGGTCGCAATTCCTTCATGCTAAGTACCGGAGACTGGCTGCTTCGGGGTTCTCCGGTTCTCCTTCCTTCGCGAGTGAGACTTGGAAGCATATGCAGTCGGTCAAAGTGCTTGTTGACTCTCATAACGGCCTCTCCGGCTGGGATGGTGGTCTGTTCTCTATTCTGAGGGCTTGGTCCTCTTCTAAAATCCCATCTCCTATTCTTTCCATTTTTTCTTTCATTTGGGACGTCCGTATCCCTCCTAAAGTTTCTCTTCTACTGTGGCGTTCCTTCCATAATGGACTCTCAGTTGATGAAAACCTTCAAAGGATCGGCATTCCTTTTGTTTCTCGTTGCAGATGCTGCGGCAACGGGGAGACAGAATCGGTGAATCATCTGCTCTACGTCGGCTGGTGTGCCAGGTCTTGCTGGAACTACTTCGGTAATTTAGTGGGGGTCCGTGGTTCCATCAACTCTTCTTTTGATTTGCTGTCCACTTGGTGGTTTCGTCGTGCTGGTCGTTCCCTTCGTTCTATTATCTTTCGTTTGATTCCTTGTCTGATTTGCTGGCACATTTGGTGTGCGCGGAATAAGGCAATTTTTGACGAAGCTCCTATGGACCCCCTCTCTGTTATTCGGAAGGTTCGAGATGATGTTTACTTGGCATTTCGGGGCCGTCCATTCAGAGGTACAGTCAACTCTCGTTCCGGTCGCCTTGTGAATTTGTTATCGATCACCTGTTCTAGCTCTTCTATTAGAGCAGTTATTGGTTAATTGCCTCTTCGGAGACTGGTGGTTCTGACTGTCTAGTCTCCTACTAAGCCTTCTTCTACCACTCCCCCTCCCCCCCCCCCTCCGTTTTTCTCATGTTTAGGTTATTGCTTGCAGGTTGAGGCATTCAGGGGTGTGTGTTTCTCCGTCCGTTTTCTGTTTGGAGCTTGCTTAGAGTTTTCTGCTTCTACTTTTCGGGTTTCGGTCATTCTGTTGTTGGGTTGTTGGCTGTTTATTTCTTCTAGTTCTTCTGTCGGTCTTCTTCTTAGCTTGTTTTCTATTTGTTCGGTGGTATCCATACATCGGAACCGGGCGGTGGCTTTGCCGGAGTTCGATTTCGATATTGGATGGCGTGGGGTTTTTTGGAGCTATTCGGGATTGCTGTGTGCCTGTTGGCAGTCGACATTTTGGTTCTTTTTTTGTTAGTGGTTTTTGGATTCCTCTTTTGGTTATCTCTGTGTTCTTCTCTTG
Organism: Allium cepa; assembly: GCA_030765085.1. Classification (NCBI taxonomy): domain Eukaryota; kingdom Viridiplantae; phylum Streptophyta; class Magnoliopsida; order Asparagales; family Amaryllidaceae; genus Allium; species Allium cepa. The sequence continues at coordinate 135,946,223 of CM060945.1, forward strand.
TATACTCTCGTTTTAGTTTTTTTTTTCGGTTACCTGTCAAGCTTGTTGAAAGCTTTTGGTGATTCTTAGTTATAAATTTTCTTTTCAAAAAAAATATATATATATATTATTATTTCTTCTTTTTCCAATATTTTTTTGACGATCTTCCTTTGCTCTGCTTCCGCTTTTATAGATGAAAAACCATAGTTATCCTCCTTTCGTAGAGTAATGATCTGGTGGATCTAAGTATAGATAGGAATGATGATTTGGTGGATCTAGACATAGATAGGAATAATGATATGGTGGATTTAGGTATGGATAGAAGGTTGGTGTGGGGCCTTATGCTATGAGGAAATATAATTATTTCTGCAGAAAAGACTATGATATAGGTAGATTTAGGATTATGAGGTGTAAGCTATAGGTGGCAAGATGCTAAAAATTACTGGCTTCATTCTCCAACTTCGTTTTCCAATACTGCTATTTCTTCTTCCGTAAGCATGTCATTTCCTCCCATTTGGCTTTGGAAATACTCTTCTCTTTGTCCTTCTAAAATAAAATATTCTTCTTGACACTGAGTCCCAACTGGTCCAAGTTTAAGAGATTCTAAAAAAATTTTGACCATAGTAATCTTGTTAGTATAACTTTCATATTAAAAGAGAAAGTCATATAACAATAATGTCTTGTCTTCATGACTAGAACAGCAGATTCCAATGTTGATTGCTTCAGTAAAGAACTCATCTCCAGCCTGATGCCTTTCTTTTTCTTTTGAGAACTTTATTTTATCAAATATTTCAAATTCATGTTGAGGCGATTCAGTGACTTTGTGAAGTTCCCAAATTTGGACTGATGGATAAAGACGAATATATGGTCTTTCTTCCCAAATACTCCAAATTCTGAATAAAAATATATTTCGAAACTTATTTGCATGTTCAAGGACTTTTTTCTTGCATATTTCGGGGATATAACATGTAAATTCTTCAAGACAATTTGTATTAACATAGATTTCGTGAACCAAACCCTTTTTGATATGTTCTTTATATTTGGGAATGTCGTTAAAATATGCCAAAATCCTTGGCCTTTCGTTTTTGTTCTCAATTAAATGCTCCTTTTCAATGAGCTTAGTAATTTCTGTATTTCAAGTTGATTGAAGAACAAAAGTAACTGGCTTTCACCAATGATTTGTTGTTGGTATAAAGAAATCATTTCTTGAACCTTTTCGCCGGCATCCATTTCTTGTGCCTTGTTATTTTCAACCTGGCATAGTTTAAGTAATTCAAGAAAATCTTGAATTCTTAAATTTAAAAGATCATTTGTCTCTCTTCGAGACATTATTTTTTTTAATTCTCTTTCTTCAACGGATGTGCCGTTGAACAATTCTGCTTCTTTTGCATCAAGTGTTTTACTTCTCGATGTATTGCAAAATTCTAAAAGTTTGAATACCTGATTTTTTATGTCATGAAGAGTTTTATCTTTGCCGGCCCCATATTACTTAATATCCCAAAATCAAGGAATAAGATTTCGGCCGGTACCCCGAAATTTCGGGGGTACCGGACCGGTGTCGTTGTGGAACGGTCCGAAACCGACGTTAAAAATCGGTTTCGGACTAAGGCAAAAAAAAAACAATCGCACCATTCTTTTCAAAAAAAACGTGATTTTGCAGCTTTGAAGGAACGACAAACAGATTTAGGGCAGAAAAAATCAAACTCGTCATTCAAGCATAAAAAAAAAAAGAATCTTGCAGCAAACATGTGAAGAAAAGCAAAATTAAAGACAGAAAGCAATTAGAAACCAAAAAATTTCGAATAATACATCAAATCAACAGCTTTAATAATTCAAACGTGAAGCTAGACAATCGAGTTATCAAATCATTTCAATAGCTTATAAATTGCACCAGATCGAAAACACTTACTGCATCAAGAAAAACTCAAACAGCAGCTCAATTGGAATTCTCCTCTTCGAACATCGTCATCCTCGGCTTTACAGTAATCGATTGATTCTTTTTCTTCTTGTTTTTGCCGTCGACATAAACGATTGATCTTGTTTTCATTTTTTTTTACCTTCGTCTTTTCTGCAGCGCCTTTTTTTTCGTTCGATAATGGATACGGAAGTGGAAAGGGGGGAATGAAACATCTGTTAGGTTTAGGGTATCATTTAATTTGGGGTATTGGGCTATTGGGCTGCTTAGGGTATTTGGGCTGCTTGTTTTATTTAGGGTATTTGGGCTGCTGGTGTACTTCAGCAAGTGTTTTATTTACTTTAGCATGTTTATTTACTTCAGCATGTTCTATTTACTTCACCGTGTTTTATTTACTTGCATGTTTTTTACTTGCAGAGAAGCATGTTTCAGCATGTTTTATTTACTTCAGCGTGGTTTATTTACTTGCACGTTTTTTACTTGCAGAGAAGCATGTTTTTTATTTTAATTTTATTTGGAGCTTAATTTAATTTAAGTTATATTGGGGATAATTTAAGTTATATTGCAGAGAAGTTATATTGGGGAGAAATTACTGTAATTCTAACCTAAGTTTATTCAACTGTTTTCTAATGATATTGTTCACAATTTATAGGTACGCTATGGAAAATCAAGCAAACACTACAGAGATCGGTTGGAATTATGGTACCCCAATCGATGGAAATGTTCGAAAAACAAAATGCAGTTTTTGTAGTAAACAAATCAACGGTGGCGGTATAACCCGTTTGAAAGAACATTTGGCAGGTGTAGGCGGCAATGTAATGACATGTCCAAATGTTTCTCAAGATGTCAAAAAATTAGTACGAGCTCATATTGTTGGAAAGAAAAATGACCGTACTACAGGAAAACTAGAGAAACAACGTGTACAACAAGAATTGATGAGTAGACCTCAACATCATGACTCGAACAGTGAAGATGATGAAAATGAAGATGATAGAGATGTTCGTCGTGCTATGCGAGAAAGCAGAGATACGTTTAGAGAACAGAAGATGCAAAGATCTTACAAACAATCAGGTGTCGGTTCTAGTCAACCAGAGCGTAATGTACGTAGTAGATCTACGAGACTAGAGAGTGATTTTGAAACTCGCTCTGTTGCAAGGATTGATTCATACATGCAGAAAAAAGAAGGTATTTCTCAACCTTCTATTAAGTCTGGAATGAAAGGCATTCAAAATGCTAAAAAGCACATAGGTCGTGCAATTGCTAAATTCTTTTACTTTAATCACATTCCACATAACGTTGCAAATAGTCCTTATTATGCAACGATGGTTGATGCGATTGCGGAATGCGGTCGTGGAATAGATCCACCTACCGCATATGAATTATCACATCCATACTTGAAAATGGAATTAAAAGAAGTTCGATCATATATTACCACTTTTCATAATTTTTGGAATGAATATGGCTGTACTTGATGTGCGATGGTTGGAGTACTCAGAATCGATGAAAATTATAAATTTTCTTGTGTACTCCACCCATGGGACGATATTTCTCAAATCTGTAGATGCTACTAATGAATTTCAAAGCAGTGAATATATATGTGAATTGATGAACGAAGTTGTAGAGACCATTGGAGAAAATAGAGTAGTGCAAGTAGTGACAGATAATGGGGCCGACTATAAAGCTGTCGGTCAATTGTTGATGCAGAAAAGAAAACATTTATACTGGACGTCATGTGCAGCACATTGCATTGATCTGATCTTAGAAGATATCTCGAAAGAACCGGAGGTAACATCTATCATCTCAAATTGTCAATTAATAACGACATTCATATACAATCATGGTTGGTTACTTTCCATAATGAGAAAAGAGACAAATGGCAAAGAATTGATCAGACCAGCAGTGACTAGGTTTGCCACTCATTTCATTGCATTAGACTCTATTTATAAACACAGAAATGACTTGAGAAGAATGATTGCTACAAGAGAATGGGCATCTAAAATGCCTAGACTCGCTGTTAAGGACAAAAGAACTACAACCAATGTCTCCGACTTGATTTACAATGATACTTTTTGGACTGCCGTTGCTTCCATCATTCTTGTATTTGAACCACTAGTCAAAGTATTAAGAATGGTGGATAGTGATGATAAAGCAGACATGGGCTACCTTTATGAAGCGGTGGATCTCGCGAAAGAGTCAATTAGGAAAAACGTTGGCTCAAGGCAATCAAAAAAATGGTGGGACATTATAGATAAAAAATGGGAAAAACAACTACACTGGCCAATTCACGCGGCAGGTATTTTAAATTATTAACTTACAAATAGTTAAAATTCATAACATTCATGTTCATACTATTTAAAATATAGGTTATTTTCTTAATCCTATCATTCAATATGGTGATGCGGTAAATGATAGTGAAGTGTTAAATGGATTCAACAACGTTGTTGAAAGAATGATCTCAGACATATTAACACAAATCGAGATTGGAAAAGAGGTAAATTGCATCAAATGTTTTATTCAAAATATAGATTCAATATTTAATTTTTATATCCACAGGTGGACAATTACAGAATGAAAGTTGGCGCATTTGGCTCTTCAAAAACAAAATCAGCTATAAATAGTTGTTCTCCTGCTCAGTGGTGGTTAATAATTGGTAGAGAGGATGCTCCAAATCTAACACGCTTAGCAATGCATATTCTAAGTCAGACGGTTTCTTCTTCAAACTGTGAAAGAAATTGGACTACATTTTCCATGATTCATACAAAATTGAGAAATAGAATCAAAATGGAAAATTTAGAAAAACTAGTATATGTACATTACAATATGAGATTACAAGCAAAAAATGTTAAACGTCACGATACAAATGATCAATTGATTGATCTGAATTATATATTTCATGAGGAGAATCCATTAGCAGAGTGGACTACTGAAGTTGAACCAATGTTGCTTGATGACGATCCTTTGATGGTTAATATGATGAATGATGTCATTGCTGCAGTGGATGGCATACCTGCACAAACAATGGCAAGTCAAAGCACTGAAAATAGTAGTGGCTTCTCAAATGGTGATAATGGCAATACTGGTGGTAACGGTATCAGTTTAGCAAGTAATTATGGCCTTGATTCTACTGATGGTGGTGCTTCGCATAGACCAACTATACCTTACGTGAGAAGAAGATGTGTGATAGACAATCGTGATAGAAGAGACAGTAATTTGAATGTTGAATATGGACAACAACAAAATTATGATTATGCTAATAATCCGTATACGTCAAATGATCCACCAAACTACAGACATTCTACTTCTGACTACGCCGGTGGCTATTATTATCACGGAGCAAACGAGATATATAACAGTGATATATCAAGCGATCAAAATAGTCAGACTACATGTACAACACAAAATGACGAACCCTCCTCATTTGATAACATGTTGACAACGTTTCTAGGTACAGGACAAATACAATATGGTTATCCACCATACCATACGACACAAGTGGATGAAGAAAATTGTAAGAACAACCATATACAGCACCGAGAAATATTTTTTGGATGTAGTAAATTTATGATGTATGTTGTATTTTATTTCTTTGTGCACTATAATTATATTTTATTGATTGTTCACAAATTTATTAACAAACTACTGAAAACCGAAATTTGGACCGAAACCGAAACAAAACCGAAATTTACGAAATTTAAGAAATCATTCGAAACTAACAAAATTTCAAACGACCAAAACCGAGTTCTCGAACCTTGCCCAAAATGATTTCTCAAGTTGAGAAAGCCAAAAATTTGTTGTCCTCTGATCCCCTGATTGAACAGCCTTAAAAAGCCATTGAACTTATCATATAATTCTGGGTCTCCACCTTTCATCTGCATATTGTACCATTCTTTTAAAATTGTTTTTGCATAAGATTTTTGTTGTACCGTTAGGAGTAAAAACCTTTTCTTTCTTTTGAACCTGTTTATTCATTTGCACTACTTTGTTTTGGAAGGTTGGATTTGTTTGCTGGATAATTTCTTTTCCTTTTGCTGATGTAGATGCTTTGACTGAGACTTGTTTTTTGTCTGATGTTGAAGTTTCAGTGCAAGCTTGTTTTGCCGATGTAACTTGTTGAAAAGCTTGTTGTCTTTTCATTTCTTCTGTGATAATATCAATTTTGTCCATGAATTTAAGCCCTGGTAAGATAATCGGCTGCAAAATTAGTGTAGCCAGGAATATATTCATTGCAATCCTAATTCTTCTAAGATTTTCTTCTGGATTATTTATTGTTCTCTTTTTTAAGAACTGGGCAATAGATTTATTATCTGTTTCTATAACAAAATGTCTATTTAATAAATAAATTTTCAAACTTTTTATTGCTAATTTGATAGCAGGTAATTCTTTATCATATGTAGCATATTTGATCTGGATTTTATCATATTTCCCAGATGCATAAGATATTATTTCCTTTTGTTTTGCAGTTAAAACCCATGCCCAAAAGTTATCTGAAGCATCTGTTTGTAAGGTAACTAATTCATCATCAGAAGGAAAATAAAGAATTTTTTGGTCTTTCACCAAATCTTTAAATTTTTTTAATTTCGTCTTCCTCCTGCTTTTGTAATGTAATTGGAATTTTGTCAGTATTCCATCTTCTTGGTTGTTCACCGTTCGTTTGTTTGTATTTTGCTTGCTCTTCAGCAAGTTTCTTTTGTAAGTGTTGGACTTTGGAAGATAAATTTGGTATGAATTTTCTTCCATAATTTAATAATCCCAAAAAGCTTTGAAGTTCTTTTAATGTAGTAAAGGTTTTTGGAAAATCTTTTATTTTTGTATAAACATATTTGGGATTATTAAATCTTTTAATGGATTATTAAATCTTTTAATGTAGTAAATATTCTATAAACATATTTATACAAAAATAAAAGATTTTCCAAAAACCTTTACTACATTAAAAGAACTTCAAAGCTTTTTGGGATTATTAAATTGTGGAAGAAAATTCATACCAAATTTATCTTCCAAAGTCCAACACTTACAAAAGAAACATGCTGAAGAGCAAGCAAAATACAAACAAACGAACGGTGAACAACCAAGAAGATGAAATACTGACAAAATTCCAATTACATTACAAAAACAGGAGGATGACAAATTTCCAATTACATTACAAAAACACGAGGAAGACGAAATTAAAAAAATTAAAGATTTGGTGAAAGACCAAAAAATTATTTATTTTCCTTCTGATGATGAATTAGTTACCTTACAAACAGATGCTTCAGATAACTTTTGGGCAGGAGTTTTAATTGCAAAACAAAATGAAATAATATCTTATGCATCTGGGAAATTTGATAAAACCCAGTTCAAATATGCTACATATGATAAAGAATTACTTGTTATCAAATTAGCAATAAAAAGTTTGAAAATAAAAAGGCATAAGAAATGAATGACAGCGAAAAGGTTCAAGAAATGATCTCTTCATACCAACAACAAATCATTGGCGAAAGCCAGTTACTTTTGTTATTCAACCAACTTGAAGATACGGAAATTACTAAGCTCGTTAAAAAGGAGCATTTAACTAAGAACAAAAACGGAAGGCCAAGAATTTTGGCATGTTTTAACGACATTCCCAAATATAAAAAACATATCAAAAAGGGTTTGGTTCATGAAATCTATATTAATACAAATTGTCTTGAAGACTTTGCAGGTTATATCCCCGAAATATGCAAGAAAAAAGTCCTTGAACATGTAAATAAGTTTCAAAATATATTTTTATTCAGAATTTGGAGTATTTGAGAAGAAAGACAATATATTCGTCTTTATCCATCAGTCCAAATTTGGGAACTTCACAAATTCACTGAATCGCCTCAACATGAATTTGAAATATTTGATAAAATAAAGTTCTCAGAAGAAAAGGAAAGGCATCAGGCTGGAGATGAGTTCTTTACTGAAGCAATCAATATTAGAATCTATTGTTCCATTCATGAAGACAAGACATTATTGTTATATGACTTTCTCTCTCAATATGAAAGTTATACTAACAAGATTATTATAGTCAAAAAAAATTTAGCATCTCTTAAACTTGGACCAGTTGGGACTCGGTGCCAATAAGAATATTTTATTTTAGAAGAACAAAGAGAAGTATTTCCAATGTCAAATGGGAGGAAATGACACGCTTACAGAAGAAGAAATAGCAGCATTGGAAAACGAAGTTGGAGAATGAAGCCAGTAATTTTTCAGCATCTTGCCAACTATAGCTTACACCTCATAATCCTAAACCTACCTATATCATAGTCTTTTCTGCAGAAATAATTATATTTCCTCATAGCATAATGCCCCACACCAACCTCCTATCTATACCTAGATCCACCAGATCATTATTCCTATCTATGCTTAGATTCACCAAATCATCATTCCTATCTATATTTAGATCCACCAGGTCATTACTCTACGAAAGGAGGATAAGCATGGTTTTTCATCTATAAAAGCGGAAGCAGAGCAAAGGAAGATCATTGGAGAAATATTGGAAAAAGAAACAAAAAAATATATATTATTATTGTATGTGTGTAAGTTTAAGTATTAGGAGTGCTATGATGAAGATTGTAATATTATATGTGTGAAAATAATAAAAGTGTGCTTTATTATTAAATTTCGTGCAAAATTCTCATTTCTGTTAACATATTTCTTCACAAAATTATAAAAAAGCACTGTAGCAAGGTCAAAATCACTGTAGCAATCCGGCCATTCCAAGCCCTTCAAGACGGCATATTTCTGAGTTTGGATATCTAGCATAATTCTGGACATTTAGGCATATCGAGACAGGACCATTGGACGGACTAAAGCCGCTTTTGCATTACCTGCATCTCTTTGGTATCAGAGCCATTCAGGTATCAGAGCCATTCAGCCTCTAAATCACCTTCCTTAAGGGATTTTTCATCCAAAAATCTAGTTACATTGCAATCTCCTCCTATAATCTATGGACAAGGAGCCAATGTTCTAAAATCTAAACACTCATTCCATTAAACCCTGTGACCTATTTTTGAATTAGGTCCATACGCATTTGTAATACTAAGGATAGAATCATCATTAATGTCAGTAAAAATTAAATGCATCGAATGTTCTTTAATGATAGATTGTAAAAGTCTAACGCGGTTATCTTTCCATCTTAACATAAGACCTCCTGCACTACCTCTAGCAGAAAGAAAAGGCCAATGGTCAAAAAAATGGCCCCCTAGGCATCTACAAATACGATAGTCGGGAAACTAAATTTTAGTTTCTTGAATTAAAACTATATCAATATTATTATCCTTGAATACAAATTTAATTTTTCTACATTTCCCTAAATCATGCAATCCTCTAATATTCCAACTAATCAATTTCATTTATCTAGCGATCTAACCCGTTCCAATTCTTTACTTTTGATATAATCAACATCTAACTGACTACCATTAAAAACTAAACTAGTATTCCTAGCTAAGAAATGCATTTCATTAGTAGACAAGTTACTTAACGCACATTCACTATAAGTACTGCCTATAAGAAAATTCATACCTGAACTAGAGATATTTGTAGCTGAATGCACTCTAATAAGACGTGCACTTCTTCTAATAGTTTTAGACTCGAGCGAACAAGCAGAAGAATCAGTATTACTTTTAATGCTAGCCTTGTTCGCCCTTCTTTTTTTCCTGACTACATCAACAGAATGCAAGATAGTTCGACCTGAACTGTTGCTTACAACTACAGCTAACCCATTAGTTTTTAAATCATTTAAGCCATCGATGTTATTCAAACTAGAAGAAACTGAGTCTCATGCCCTTGAAGTAATATTTTCCAGCCACATTTTCAAATCAGAAAACAAGATAATTTGCTGATCATTTGATTCCTCAGAATTTCTCAACATATTTACCATGCCATCATCACCTGGAGAATGATCTTGAACCTAATCAACAGTTCTACCCATATCAGAACACTTGCCTTTATAAGAGTCATTCAAATCATTAGAAATGTAATCACTATAATCTATCGACTTACTGACAGCCTCATCAACAATAACCCCATCCAAACAACTAACTTCAACCTCATCTACAGTCATGATATCAATGAAATCCAAATTCACCACATCACCGATAAGTCAAAGTTCGCAATGCTCCTTAACCCCATCCAAAAACTGAGCAACAACAGTTTTAACAACACCTTTAGCCGAACTCACACGATCAAAATCACCCACAACTCTTTCTATAACACTCCCACACTTACTAACAGTCTTATCCCCTATTACCTCAACCATACCAAAACCTGAACCCTCATCAGATACCTCAACAACATTATCATCAACTACACAACCATTTACCTTCAACCTTCCACATCCAACCAAAACCGCACAATTATTCAAAATATCCCCAGATATATCAGAGACCTCACCTATATCATCTACCGACTTCAAACAATCAGAGTAGTTTAAGGTAACAGTCTTGAAATTTTCCAAGTCACAGGTTTTTCTTTTGAGTTTTCTGTTGGGGTTGAATACAAAAATCTTATCTGACTTTTGAAACTGGTTGGTTGAATCTTTTCTTAAATTTTAATCAGCCAATGCAAAATCAGATTTTAGAGGATGAAAATTTGAATTATACAGCATTATAACAGGATCGAATAACATAGGATCTAAATAATTTCTCTTCTGTATTTCCTTGCTTTCATCAACAAGAAAATCAGAAGCTACATTCTCAACTGACACCCTTTTCAAATCATCAACCTTTGAAATAACCCTGAACTACTACCACCAGAGAAACCAACCCCTTCCGAGACTTAAACAGAATCACCACAACTAACCTAGCGATTTTTCAACATAGAATTAAAATGGTTACCATCTAGATTGCCAAAGTTACCAAATTTCTTCTAAAATTCCGACCAATATTTACTGAATTAATCACGTCAAAATTTTTAAATAAATCCTCCAAAATTAATACTTTCCCTCTTCTGAATCCATAAATGGTCCAGTAGAATTCTCTTTAGCTTCATGCACTTCAACATGAACAAGAATCCATGGTCTGTGATCGACTCTTTTTTTGTATCCAAATCTGAGTTGTTCCCACACTTATCTCTTTTATGACCGCAAGATCCACACTTGAAGCACCTGACTGGATCTCTACAATCGTTAGCCAAATGCGAATAATCTCCACATCTGAAATAGATCTTCTTCGCCTTTCTAACATCAACTCAATCTATGATGAACAAAACGACTGCAATTCTAAGAAGGCGATACCAATGAATTTTTAACTACTTGAGCATACGTACGCTTTCTTAAGAAAGGAAATGAGGAAGAATTGGGGATGGAATTACAGATTGTAAAAGAACGAGGTGAACAGAAAGTTATCGCCGATTTGGAATAATTGGAATGAAAAGAGCGAAGAAACAAGAAGGTGGGTAAATCATCTGTAGACAATTCTTGAGAGGAAAGAAAGTTAGAACGATGATTGAAAGAGTACGAGTTCGACCAGAGAGAAGAAGACGCCATTTTTTTTCGCTAAAATCCTTTTTTGACTCCAGGTTTTTTATTATTTAAATAAAAGCTTTTACTCTTTTGTTTTTAAGAGACATTTTGGCAAAATCATCTTAGCACCAAATAACACCAAATAACCTAGAAGATCAAAAATGTTATTGCCTTTATTTTAAACCAATAACTCTTTTAAACAAAGATTACAATTAGAATATACTTCTACATTAACACCTATGAAACTTTCTATATACTAGTTAATCTATAGTTACTTGTAATCAATTTTTATTTTTATTTTTGTTGAGACAAATAAATTTTCAAAAATTTCAATTCAATAGCCAAAAACATATACGTATCCTATAATGTTTCTTCAAAGTAAATCAATATGCAAAACTAAAAATTTGTTTTGGGATTTTTTTGCTTTTTCTTAAGTTTTTTGAGTTTTGGAAAGAAAATGCAAAAAATAAACCATAAAAAATCAAAAATAAACATGAGACTCCTGAAAGGGAGTGCGAATTAAGGATCATAATGCTAATTTAACCCTAGAGGGGGGTGAATAGTGTTTAATGGATTCTAAGACTTATATGGACTAATTTATCATATAAAAAAATGCAGAACTTAATCACAAAACAATCACAGAATCAAACACAGATGCAGAAAGTAAATAAAAAACAGTAAAATGAAAGAACATACCGGATTTTGTACTGTTCGGAGTTACCCTACATCCAGTCCTACACCAAGGCAAACACCCCGTGTAGATTTTTATTATAGCAATGTCGATATTACAATCCTCAATTCCTAAAGGCCTTGAGGTACCATCCTGTCTTCGAGTCCGAGGCAAACTCTCTTGATTTACGGGACACAAGATCACCCAATTGATTTTCAGGCACAATCACATCTTCTAGAGAGACTCGATAAACTTTTGATTACAAATTGGTGCTATAACTCTGAATAGCACACTGATCTTCGAGAGAGGGCAGAGAATCAAATAAGAATGAGATTATAATTTGATTCACTTGAGAATTCGGAAGAATTTCGGCACGATCTTAAAAATATGAGAATTTTAGAATATGGATTTTTGGAGAAGAAGGAGTGAATAAAATAAGAAAATAATTAGTTAAAAAATTTGTTTGTGAAGGCTATTTAGAGATCAGTAACGGTCATAACCAGTCGTGAAGAGATTTAAATGAATAGATACTTCTTTTGAAAATTGAAACTTTTGAATTTGACGGCCACTATGTCGACATGGAGTATCCCATGATGTCGAGATCCCTTAGTTAAAAACAATGTAAAATTTGTTTTGAAAATGGTATTGAATGGAAAACTAGATAAAATGATTCTGGAGTAAAATAAACTAATTTTCCTATGTTTTAAAATAAAGAAGAGCAGAAAATATATTTTTAGAATGTATATATAAATTTGATTTTAAATCTCAAGTATATATTTATTATAAAGAATATTTAAAAATCAGAGGATAGTTTTTTTTTAAAAAAACAAACGAAGTTTAAAACAAAAGTTTATATAAAAAAACAAAGAATATTTTAATGCTAAAACATCTTTTGAAAATTATTTGAAAAGATAATTTTTAAGGCTAAAACATTTTGAATGCAGTTTTGAAAATCGTTTGGAAAAACCATTTTGAAACAGTTTTGTAAGCTTCTTCCTGCAGAATATCTCATCATATCAGGACTCGAGAACTTGTATAAAACCAGGATGTTCGTGAGTTTGTAAGCTACTTATCGTAGATTTGTAAGCTACTTGTTGTGGGTTTGTAAGCCACTAAGAAGGTAGAAATGAGTTCCATCTCAAATGAAATTTAGAATGATGATTTCCATGCTATTATAAAGTTTTAACAAAACTTGACACTTATCTTGAAATCTCGATCTTGGTACTCATGAGTCTTCAAACTTGATTTCTTCATTCTTGATCTTTATATTGTACAGTCTTCAATAATCAGTACATGCCTTATATATATCTTGCATAATAACATTCATATATATGTATCTAGACAATAATATTAGTATATAAGTTATAATAAAATAAGTTACAAAAGTTGTTGTCATCAAAACCACTATCTCCAGTTTCTAACAATCTTCCCATTTTTTATGATGACAACCTTATAAAATATACTTGTCACTTTGATCATACCATAACTCCCCTTACACCAACAACTCCCCCTTACTCCAAGCCTACTATTTTATATAACTTCTCCCCCTTTGCCATCAACAAAAAATAACCTATAAACCTTGAACTTAATAGAAAATGAGATAAACAAACATATGACATAAAAATAATAACTATATACGATTGAAATATAGCATCCTAAGTTAAATGGAATTCAAGATTTTATACACCAAAGATTATTTAGAAGAACATTAATGAAGATAACACTTATATAAAAATTAACAAACCAACATATAATCAAGAAAACGAAAAAAAGGCTTAATGAGGACACTTAACTATTGGTGATTTATGGACCAAACAATTTGGATAGTGGAGACAAAGTTTCCACGTTGTTCGACCAAGTTCCCATCAGCGTCAAAAAGGACCTCTCCAATTCAAATCATGCCATTGTCTTCGTCCATTTGAACATTCGGATTCGACAGCGGATGTTCTTCTTCTTGATCCTCTTGTGGTTCTTCTAGAGGTTCTTTTTCTTCAGAATCCATGGCTTGTGATGATTCTTCGATGACAACAAGATTGGCATGGTTATCCATAAGGAAGTTTAGTAAATTTCTAAGGATTCTACCTTGCCTATCTTGTTTTCTAGCCATTCGCAGTTGACTCACTTGAATTTCCATCATCATTTGAAGCAAATCTTTCATCTTCTCTTGTAATTTGATGACTCGTACGTGTATGGAACGTTGAAAAGTACCAAAATGAGGAGAAGTGGACGAGGAAGGTTCATTATTATAAGAGTAAGCCATTAATTTACTGTTTTAGAATTTTATTACAGAGAATAGAACAGAGAAAAGGAGTAAAAGTCGAAATATATAAATATATAACTTAATAACTAATTTTGGAGGGAAATTTAAATTTGAAAATCTCGGCCTGTATGTCGACATAGAGGGATGGGTCATGTCGGCATGCCTAGTTCAATTTTTGAGAAATTTTTATTTATATTAATTATTAACTATACTTTTATTATTTATAATTTATATTTCAGTTAATGAGCATATACCTAATTCTCTTTTAAATTTAGTAAAGTTTTGTTCATTTAATGGTTTGGTTAATATATCAGCAATTTGTTTTTCAGTATTAATATATTCAAGAGTTATGACTTCTTTACTTATATTATCTCTAAGAAAATGATGTTTAATATCAATATGTTTTGTTTTAGCATGATGAATTAGATTTTTAGATAGGTTTATTGCACTAGTATTATCACAATAAATTGGTGATTTAGTTATAGTTAATCCAAAATCTTTTAAAGTTTGTTGCATATATATAACTTGAGAGCAAGCCAAAGCAGCAGATATACATTCTGCTTCAGTTATTGACAAGGATATAGTATTTTGCTTCTTATTAAGCCAAGAAACCAGAAGAATGTCCTAGAAAGTGACAAGTTTCATTTATACTTTTTCGGTCTGATTTACAACCAGTGTAATCAGCATCACAATATGAAATTAAATGAAATACATCGTTTTTAAGGTAAAATAAACCATATTCTAAAGTATGTTTTACATATCTTAAAATTCTTTTAACAGCTTTTAAGTGAGTTTCTTTAGGTTGAGATTGCTATCTTGCACAGAGATAGACACCATGCATGATGTCAGGATGACTTGCTGTTATATAAAGCAGCGAACCAATCATTCTCCTATATAATTTTTGGTCAACATCTTTTGATTTATCTTACTTAAAGCTAATTAGTTGCCGTTGGAGTTGGTTTCCCACTAGAAGTGGTCAATCCAAATTTATTAATTAAATCCTTAGAATATTTTTCTTGACTAATGAAAATTCCTTTATCTAATTGTTTGATTTGAAGTCCTAAGTAGAAACTTAGTTCTCACATATGACTCGTTTCAAATTCTTTAATCATTATATCTGAAAATTCTTTATTCATTATGTTATTAGTTGACCAAAATATTATATCATATACATATATTTGTACTAATTGAATATCATTTTTTTTAATAAAAAGACTTGTATCTATTTTACCAATTTCAAAACAGATTGTAGTAAATAAGATTTAGTCTTTCATACTAGGCTCTAGGAGCTTGTTTCAGACCATATAAAGCTTTCTTTAATTTATATACATGACTTGGAAATTTATGATCTTCAAAAAGTGGAGGTTGTTCAACATAAACATCTTCTTTTACAAAACCATTTAGAAAAGCACTTTTAACATCCATTTGATATAACTTAAAATTATTTAGTTTGTGAAAGCAAGTAGAATGCTGATAGTTTCGAGTCTTGCTATGTGTGTAAAGGTTTCATCATAATCAATTCCTTATTCCTGACAATAACCTTGCGTGACTAAACGAGCTTTATTTCTCACGACCTCACCAACGTTCATTTTATTTTTATAAACCCATTTGTTCCAATTATACTTTTATCCTCGGGTTTAGGAACAAGTTCCCAAACATCATTTCGGGTGAACTGATTCAATTCTTCTCGCATAGCAAGAATCCATGAATCATTAGATGATGCTTCCTTTGGATTTTTAGGTTCAATAGTCGATATAAAAGCTACATACTCATACTATTTATTTGATTTCTTATTTTAACAATGGAATCAATATTTCCTAGTATCACTACAGGATGATCTTTTAATAGCCTAATTCTTTTATTAGGTTGAATGATTTCACAATTAGTTTCATTAGGTTCATTATTTAAAGTTACAAAATCTTCTTCATCTTCTATTTGTACAGTATCTTTAAAATTTTCATCAAAAGATACATGCAATGTTTCTTCAATAGTGTTAGTTCTTAGATTATAAACTCTAAATGCTTTACTTCTATTAGAATATCCGATGAAGATACCTTTGTCGGATTTATGTTCAAATTTATCTAAATTATCTTTTGTATTAAGAATAAAACACTTGCTACCAAAAACTTTAGAATAAGCTACCATGGGTTTCTTATTGTAAAGTAATTCATATGGTGTTTTATTAGTTAATGGTCTTATTAAAATCCTATTTAATATATAACAAGCTGTAGCGGCTGCTTCACCCAAAAGATTTTTAGGTAAGATACTATCAGAAAGCATTGTTCTAGCACACTCTTGAATCGCTCTATTCTTACATTCTACCACTCTGTTTTGTTACAGAGTCCTTAAAAAAGAGAAATTATGAGTAGTTCCTTTTTTATTACAGAAATTCCCAAAATTTTCATTTTCAAATTCTGCACCATGATCACTACGAATAGTTTTTATTTTTAAAGAAAGTTGATTTTGAATTATTTTAGCAATTTTTTTAAATAATTCAAAAGCATCACTTTTAAGTTTAAGAAAAATTGTCCAAGTATATCTAGAATAATCATCTACAATTACAAAAACATATTTATTGTGATTAATTTATTGAACTTGAGATGGACCAAATAAATCTAAATGAAGTAAGTCTAGAAGTTTAGAAGTAGAAATCATATCTTTTAATTTAAATGAACTTTTCTTAAGTTTTCCTAATTGGCAAGCATCACATATACTATCTACTTTAAAGTTTAACTTGGAAAGACCTATAACTAAGTAAAATTTTGATAACCTAGATAATAGTTTGAAATTTAAATGACCAAATCTTTTATTCCAAATCCAATGGTCACTTCTATTAGCCAAAAGACATAAGTTATCATTTAAATTTTTATACTAAAGGTGTAAAAAAATTCTTCCTAATTCCTTCAAAGATAATATTTAACTTATTATCTTCAATGAGACACTTATCTTTTCCAAATTTAATTTTAAATCCTTTATCACGTAGTTGACTTATACTAAGTAAATTATGTTTTAAATTCCTAACTAGCAAAATATCAGTAATAAGAGGAGTTTAGAATTACAGACATTGCCGATGCCAAATCATATATCCTTTTGAGTTATCTTCAAAGTTGACCAATCCACCATCTTGATATATAATGTCATTGAGTATAGCAGGATTTCTAGTCATATGCCTTGAACAGCCATTATCAAATATCCATTTATCTTTCTCAATTTGCATAGTTTGTCCATTGGTTGTTGATTCTTCAAAAGCCATGTAACATGTCTATTCCTGCATAACAAACCAATTCGGTAGATAACTTGATTTTTCATAAAAGCTATATGCAGACTTATGATATTTTGATGAACTGCATAAATTCAAGCTAGTATTAACAAAATTTCCTAAAAATGCCATTTTTAACTTTTCAAAATTCAGATTATGAAAATTATGAAAACCTATGCTTTGATACCAATTGAAATGGAGTGCGGATTAAGGATCTTAAAGCTAATTTAACACTAGAGGGGGGTGAATAGTGTTAAATGGATTCTAAGATTTATATGGACCAATTTTAAAATTATGATATAAACAAATGCAGAACTAATCACAGAATCAAACACAGATGCAGAAAGTAAATAAAAAAAGTAAAAGGAAAGAACACATCGGATTTTATACTGGTTCGGAGTTACCCTACATCCAGTCCTACACCAAGGCAAACAACTCGTACAGATTTTCGTTATACCAATGTCGAGATTACAATCCTCAATTTTTAAAGGCCTTGAGGTACCCTCCTATCTTCGAGTCCGGGGTAAACTCTCTTGATTTACGGGATACAAAATCACCCAATTGATTTCCAAGCACAACCTCACCTTATAGAGAGACTCAATAAACTTTTGATTACAAATTGATCCTATAACTCTGAATAGCCCTTTGATCTTAGAGAGAGGGTAGAGAATCAAACAAGAATGATATTCTAATATGATTCACTTGAGAATTCGACAGAATTTTGGCACGATCTTAAAAATATGAAAATTTTAGAATATGAATTTGTGGAGAAGAAGGAGTGAAGAAAATAAAAAAATTGTTAGTTGAAAATTTTGTTTGTGAAGGCTATTTATAGACCAGTAATGGTCATAACCATTCGTGAAGAGATTTAAACGAATAGATACTTCTTTTGAAAATTGAAACTTTTGAATTTAACGCCACCATGTCGATGTGGGGTATCACAAGATGTCGACATCACTTAGTTAAAAACAATTATAAATTTGTTTTGAAAATGGCATTGAAAGGAAAAAAAGACCAAATGATTCTGGAGTAAAATAAACTAATTTTCTTATGTTTTAAAATAAAGAAGAGTAGAAAAATATATTTTTAGAATGTATATATAAATTTGATTTTAAATCTCAATTGTGTATATGTATATTATAAAAAATATTTAAAAATCAGTAGATAGTTTTTTTAAAAAACAAGAAAAGTTTAAAACAAGAGTATATTTAAAAACAAAACAAACAATATTTTAAAGCTAAAACATATTTTTGGAAATCATTTGAAAAGATAATTTTTAAGGCTAAAACATTTTGAAAAGCAGTTTTGAAAATCATTTTGAAAAACCATTTTGATGCAGTTTTGCAAGCTTCTTCCTATAAAATATCTCATCACATTAGGACTCGAAAACTTGTACAAAACCAAGATTTTCGTGGGTTTGTAAGCCACTTGTCATAGATTTGTAAGCTATTTGTCATGGGTTCGTAAGCCACTAAGAACGTAGAAATAGGTTCCATCCTAAATGAAATTTAGAATGAAGATTTCTATGCTATTATGAAGTTTTAACAAAACTAGACACTTATCTTGAAATCTTGGTCTTGATATCCATGAGTCTTCAAACTTGATTTCTTCATTCTTGATCTTTATGTTGTACAGTCTTCAATAATCAATACCTTCCTTATATATATCCTGCATAATAACATTCATATATATATATATATATATATCTAGACAATAGTGTTAGTATATAAATTATAATAAAATAAGTTACAAAGGTTGTTGTCATCAAAACCACTATCTCCAGTTCCTAACAACTCCCTCCACACTTAATTTTAATTGTGTCCCCACACTCAATGCTTGATATAATGAGTGTAACGGGAAAAATATGTACATATTTATAAAAGAAGGTTAACATTTACTACTAGATGTAGTATGGCTTAAGAAGAATCATGTGCTCCTCCTATTGATTACTTGGCAATTCCAAGTATGATTTCAAGTGATGGCCATTGACTTTGAAAATTATTTCATCGCTACGGTTTTGTATTTCTACGACACCCTATGGAAAAATAGTTCGTACTACAAATGGTCTGGTACATCTTGATTTTAATTTCCTAAGGAATAAGTGAAGTCTAGAGTCATACAAAAGAACATTTTGGTTTGGTAAAAACATTTTTCCTATGATAGACTTGTCATGAAAAACTTTTGTTCTTTCTTTTTAAGTTTTTTCGTTTTCATACGCGTTGAAACTAATCTCCTCTAACTCGTTGAGTTGAAATTTTCTATTTTCGTCAGCTTTCTCAAGGTTAAAGTTTATGTTCTTAATTGCCCATGATGCTTTATGTTCAAGCTCAACGGGCAATTGACACGCTTTACCACATACTAGCCTAAAGGGAGACACCCCAATATTGATTTTATACGCAATTTGGTAAGCTTAAAGCGCATCTGTTAATTTTGTGACCAATCTTCTTGATTTTTATTCATCATTTTCTCCAAGATTTGTTTAATTTAACAATTTTAAACTTCAACTTGATCACAAGTTTGAGGATGATGAGGAGTGGATAACTTATGGGTTATCAAGTATTTCTTCATTCAAGTTTCAAATGAACGATTATATAAATGGGCTCCATTATCGCTTATTATCGTGCATGGTGTTTCAAACCTCGAAAAGATGTTTTCTTTTATGAATTTCACAACAACTTAACGGTCATTTTTGACAAGGAATGACCTCAATCCATTTCGATACGTAATCAACAGCAAGAAGAATGTATAGATTTCCAAAAGAGTTGTGAAATTGTCCCATATAATTAATACCGAAACGTCAAAGGTCTTGATCAGGATGGGATTCAAAGGCATTATGTTTCGTCGAGAAATTCTTCGTAACATTTGGCAGCGATCGCAAGTTTTACAAAACTCAAATGCATCTTTAAAATGCGTAGGCCTGTAAAAATCACATTGATGCAACTTTTCCGCAGTTTTCTTCGGACCCAAGTGATCACCACAAGCTTGGTTATGGCAAAATAAAAGGACACTCTGGATTTCACAATCCGGGTTGCAGCATCATATGATTTGGTAGGAATAATATTTAAACAAGTTTGGATCATCCCAATAAAATACTTGACTTGGGAAAATAATATATTTATCTTGTTTCGACCAAAATGAAGGAGTTTCCTTAGTGACTAGATAGTTCACTATGTCGGCGTACCATGGATCGACATAAACAGAAAGGAATTGTTTGTCAAGAAAGTTCTCGTTGATCGGTAAAGAAGATGATGTATTTGGAAGTTGTGATAGATGATCAACAGTGACGTTGTCGGATCCGTTTTTGTCTTTGATCGTAAAGTTAAATTCTTGGAGTAGAAGGATCCAGCGGATCAAACGAGACTCAGCAGCCTTTTTAGCGAAAAGGTACCTAAGAGCGGTGTGGTTTGAGTAAATAGTAAGGTGTGAGCCAATCAAATAAGGTCGAAATTTTTCAAGGGCAAAGAATACTGCTAGAAGCTCTTTTTCAGTGATCGTTGATTGAGTTGAGCATTGGTAAGGGTCATACTAGCATATTAGATGACATGAATAATTTGTTGATGCGTTGTCCTAAAACAACACCAATCGCAAAGTTAGAGGCATCACACATTATTTCAAAAGGAAGATCCCAATTGGATGAGCAAATGAGTGTTTTTGAGACGTTCGAAAGCAGAAACACAGCCAGAATTAAAGTCGAGTGGAGCGTCTGTTCCAAGAAGAGTCGTAAGAGATCGAGCAATTTTACTAAAATCCTTTACAAAGCGTAGACAAAAACCAGCATGTCCAAGGAACGAACGAATGCCTTTGACAGATTCAGGAATGGGTAGATTCGCAATTACGTCAACTTTCGCTTTTTCAATCTCAATAACTTTGATTGAAATGAAATGTCCAAGGACAATGCCATGTTTGACCATGAAATGATATTTTTCCTAATTTATAGTTTAGTGCTTGTCCTTGCAATGACTAAGAACCAACTCAAGATGGTCAGAAAAAGAGTTTCCAAAGAATGAAAAATCGTCCATAAACACTTCCAAAAAGCATTTGATCATGTTAGAAAAGATGCTAACCATGCATCTTTGAAACGTAGCAAGAGCGTTGCAAAGGCCAAATGGCATACATCAATACACAAAAGTACCAAAAGGACACATGAAAGTCATTTCTCTTGATCTTCGGGAGCGAATGGAATTTGGTTATAGCTAGAATAACCATCAAGAAAGCAATAGAGTTCGTGGTTAGCTAAACGTTCAAGCATTTGGTCGACATAAGGAAGAGGGAAGTGATCTTTATGTGTTGCAGCATTTAGTATTCGATAATCAATGTAAACACGCCATGAGTTGGTATGAGTTCGTTAGAATTTTTCTTGATAACGGTAAGTACAGACTTTTTCCGTACGACATGAGTTGGGTTAACCCATGAAAATCAGAGATTTGGATATGATCGCGTTATCGAGAAGTTTAAGAATTTCATCACAAACCGCATCCTTTGTTTTTGGGTTAAGCCTTTGTTGTGCGTCACGAATAGGCTTGGCATTGTCAATTAAATGGATGCGATGTTGAACAGTAGGACTAATTCCCTATATATCGGTGACCGACCATCCAACTGCTTCTTTGTTTTCGACAGAAATGAAAGAAGAGAAGCTTCTTGATCAAGAGAAAGAGTTGAAGAAATTATGATGGGAAACATTTCGTTGTCACCAATGTATGCATAATTAAGATGATTGGGAAGACGTTTGAGGTCCAACCTCAGGGGTTACTCAATTAAAGAATTGGGTGGAATTCTGATTCAACGGTAAAGGGTTCAAACGGAAGCGAGTTTCAATTTTGAAACAATTATTCATATTCGGTCCAGCGTTCGTGGTTAAGTCAATTGTTTCATTATCAAAATTTACTTAAATGAAGCTAACTTCCAACGTTTGGTCATATGGTTTTGTAGGATCGATTTCACCCTAGAGGGGGGGGGGTGAATAGGGTGATGGTATAAATTATAGAAATTAATTGCGGAAGCTTATAAAATAATTTCAACACAGA
Source organism: Allium cepa (assembly GCA_030765085.1). Classification (NCBI taxonomy): domain Eukaryota; kingdom Viridiplantae; phylum Streptophyta; class Magnoliopsida; order Asparagales; family Amaryllidaceae; genus Allium; species Allium cepa. Next base: position 135,968,790 of record CM060945.1, read on the forward strand.
TCACAGAACAATAGCAGCACAGATAATAGCAGAATAATAAATGCAGAAATAGAACGACATAGAATTTACCCAACTTCGGCAAAACCCTGCCTACGTGCTGCCCCCAAGGTTTCTACTAGAAATTAGATAGTCAGACGCTTACACACGTAAACTCGCGACACCCGCTATCGACTAAACCTAACTCTATGCTCAAAACCCTGCCACAACTCAACCACTGAGTTGCGAATTCTCAAACTACGCCACGTAGTTTGTCCCCTAGTCACACGACTAGTAATTACAACGATTTAAAAAGAGTTTAAATTTAAAAACAAATTTAAAACCAATATTAAAATTTAAAGTCCTTCTTTAATAAAACTAAGTCCTTAATTAATCAAGGCCGGCCCCTTTCATTTCTTCTGCCCGTTCCTTTTTTCTTTTTACTTCTGTAAAATGGCAGCCTTGCTTTCGTTCCTCTTTGCGCTCTGAAATTAGGGCTTGTATAGAATCGAAGATGCCGACTTTATATTGATTGGTCGAATTTGTGATTTTCGTCCTTTGGCCTGTCGATCGACCTTCTCCTAGTACCTTGCTTCGGCTACTTCGATTTTGATCGAGTTTGATATGATGACTGGTATGTAATTTATTCCTTTTCTTTTCTGGTTTGATGCTTGAACTCGGTGGTATTGAAATTGCCGATGATGATTGTTTATATAGGGTTTGTAACCATAGATTTGCGTTCGTACAACTATATTTCAATTTGTCAATTTTGTTTGATCGGCCGTTCGATTATGCTTCGATGTTTGAGATGATTTCTGACCTTTTCGTATGCGTATATTTTCTGACTTGATTCCTACGGTTTTGATTTTGATTACGGCTTGACTTGTTCGACGCCTTGATTGCCACGGCTTTGATTCATTTCGTGGTCACCACGATTTTGACTTTGATCAGAAACACGGCTTTGATTTCCTTTGACCTTGCCCAATTTTTGGTTTCGTGAATTTAATGGTCGGCTTCGACTTTGATTCTTACACAACTTCGACATTTACATTGTTCATTTCTACTTCATGTTCGATTATACTGCTGTTGACTTGATATCATTACTTTAATGTTTTTGATGCTCCTTCGATTCAGTGAGGCTTGTATTTGAATGTCAGTTGTATCAGTCCTTGGTGCAGTTGATGTTTATAATTTCATTGATGTAACAGTATTGCCATATTGTTGCAGTCTTGAGTCTTGTTTCATGCATCACTGCATATCCCTATTGTTGGCATTCTTTATGTTGTTCAACACATGATGCTTTGTTCTTTGTTTTATTGTTTGATACATGTTTGAACTGATTTGTGATGTTGCTCTGTCTTTGTGCATTTCACTGCGTTCATTTGAGTTGTTGCAGTTCCACTACTTTGGTTGACATTTGATGGTCTTCATATTCATGTGTCTTGTTGAAGTGGTTGAGACTGGTTTCTGTAACGACCCGCTATTTTCAACCATTCAAATCAACAATGAAACCATACATATCCGACTTGAATAATTCAAAATACCGAATTGTTAATTAAAATTTGGCAAAACTTAACATATGCAGTAAATAATTCAATTACAGAATCACAGATACAGAGTAGTATAATAATACGCAGCGGAATAGATAAAGTATAGTAGTTCATGAAGCTACTATATACATCAGAGTTAGAAATAAAGTCCATCAGGATATCTTCAAATACAGTGAAGTCTTCAGTACGAGTCGATGACTTCTCTGAACCAATCAATTGGAAAAGCTGAAAGCTGAATTGATAGTTGGATCTCCAAATGAAGCTCCAATCTCCAAAGATGAGTCTCTAATGTTGTATTACTCAGTCTGACCCGAGCGTAAAGCAAACACAAAACACTCGAGTCAGGATTAGCATTCTTTTATAAATAAATCCAACTCAAGTGAAATATCAACTGAAATACAATTTAACTTAAAGGATGTTTGGGATAACCAATCTCTAGGGGTACCTAGAACTATTTACAAGGTAGAAATATACACTATAACACCATGGTCATTTCAACTTAATTTATACTTCAAACCAAAAATCATTTTACTTCAGTTATCTCTATATTCCCAAAATAGTATTTATATATAATAAATAATTTATAAAGTAAAGTATTTCAATTCCCTCAACTTAACCAAACGTTTCAACATCAACCCGACCTTCCCATTCGAATTAAATTCAATCTCAAATTTATCAATTTAAATTCAACTCAATTTCTAAAATAACCACTTCAATTTAATCGATCTCAAATTCGGATTTGTAGTCACAAATACCCCTTTTCATTTCAATATATTTTCAAAACTTTAAGTATTCAACATTTAAAACTAAATTTTTATTCAATTTAGTTTTCTAAATAATAAATTCAAATTTGGTTCAACCTAAAATTTCACTTTAATTCAATTTAGTTTCTAAGTAACAAATTCGCTATATTGATTTCAAATACAGATCCGAATCTCAAAATAAACCATTTAAATTCCAATATAGTTCTAAGCTTTAATATTTAAATGTTCAATATAACAGTTTCATTAGATCTCGATTTAATCTTATTATTATTTATTCTTGAAATACCCCCCTCATTAAATTCAATATCATTTAAGTAACCTTAAATTACATATTACTCAAGTATTTCTTTAATTTATTTAAACGGGAAATATTCATTAAATCACTTAAATCAAAAAAATCCAGTTACAAAATCATACCTTTAAATTTCCCATTCAATAATTTCAAATCGATTTAATTAAATAAATCCTTATTTAAATACCTTTTTTTTATACTCAAATTTATCTCCCAATCTTATTTTATCCCAATTATTGCAAAAATCTATTTGAAATATAATTTTCATAAATATTTAACATAATTTATGTATTAAATCAATCTTAATTAAATTTAAATATTTTTAAATCTATATATATCATTTCCCTTTATATATAAAAATTCAAGAATTAACATTTATTAAGACCATATATTCCTTTCCAAAACAATGAATTTATTTTCAAAATATTTATATATGGACCAACGGTGTCTGTATATCTTCCTTTATCATATGGTCGAGTGTTACGGATATTTATCATTTCAATCCGTACACTAAATATATACGGGTGGATAGCATCTCAACCCGTAATCCCAAATTCAATTAAATGAAAATCGCTTGGGTCTATTATTTCAACCCATAACGAAATTCTCCTATTCTAAAGTCCGTTCGGGTATGTATCATTTCTACACATAGTGATTTCTATACTAACAAGGAACTTGCAGAGTGATAACAGATATGAAAGTAATAATAACAACAGGCATATATCATCAAAAATAAATATTAGCAATAGGATATGGTGTCATATCCCATAAGTGAACAGTTACAGATAATGGCATATATAACAATTTAAATAACTACAGCCTCATATTTCAATTGTCGTTTCAATTGAAATCAAATTTAATAAATAAAAGAATGTTAATCGTGAGTGATGCTCAACTTTCGAGGCTAGAGAGAGATATTGACAACAGAGCAAGCTACGTATTCCAAAGCAAAGTGATATGGGCACGACTTTGATGTACAAAGCTGATAGATAAGGAATTGATGAGGTAAATCAGAGTTTGCTTGATAGACTGAACGAAATGTATTTATTATATTGCTTTCTTAACCAATATCAAAATATTTTAAAATTTATATATATGAAAAATCGATATTAAGTTTAAATATGTATACACATACCAAAAATCAAAAATCTATATGTATAAAGATCAAGATATATATATATTTAGGTTATATATTATAAAATCTATAGGCAAGTTTGAAATCAAAGTACCGATACATATAATATATAACAAAACAATATCTATTTGAAAATCAATGTTTAAATATATACATAAAATTAATCAATACGTGCATTGCTGTTGCAATTATATATAATACATTTTGTATGCAACTGACCTTATTATATAATATACAACTAAACTCAAGTTCTCGGCTATTATATAAATATCTTGAAAATCTTTGAGACACAAATAAACGTATGACTTTATTTCATACATAGACATATGTAAACCGATTAACTATATATATAAAATAACGGTTTTAGACTTAAATGCGACTTACCGAATTATAATACAATATAATATATATAAAACAGCTTTATAATTTTAAACTTAAACAAACTATATATAACATATACCCTTAAGACTGTAAAATAGATTTGAATACAACGCATTTTGCAAATCATATAAAACTATAAAATATATATAATATAAACGACATAGCGTATAAACTTTATATAAAACTACATAAAATAATATATACCAATAACCAAATGCATGGAAAACAAACAAAAAAAATGAAACAGAGCAAGCCCCGGAATACTGGAAACAAAGTATATATATATTAATAATTTATATAAACTAATACCTACCGAGAATAGTGGCATATAAACTATACATAACTTATGAATATACATATATATAAAAAATATACTATATATATACTATATATTTTATACAAATAGATAAATGTATACATACAAAGATTAACAAATATATACACCCTGAACTGATGCGCATAACTTAATATACGCAGATCTAGATATAGATATTAGAATTGCATAGATATATATATATAAGTAAAACTAGGATGCTTACAGATATAGAAACAGAAAGAGGGAAGATGAAGAGGTCTCGGAGCTGCTATCGGTCGAAGGAGGTGACAGGAGCGGCTTCGTCTTGGGGTGCTGTTGCCGCGGAGGAGCTTGCGGTTTCAGGGGAGAGAAACTGAGGCACGGGTCTGATGATGGATTGGCAAGGGAAGAGGCGGCGGAGGACAGAGGCTATGTGATGTGGAAGGCGTGGTGGCGGAGGCTATGGCCATGGGTTCGTGGGGTTGATGCGCAGTTAGTGGAGACGGCTTCACAGGCTCGGGTGTAGGCTGATGGGAGGAGCGGCGGATCTAGGTGTGGAGGTGATGCTCGTGTACTGCTCGAAGTGGTGACGGGAAAACTGGGTAGGTGGAAGCAAGGTTCAAGGGGAAGACGGGGAAGAGGAGCTGTCGCTCGGTTGGGGAGTGGTGCGTGATGGGAGATTGGCCGTGAAAATATAGTAGAGAAAGGAAAAGAAAGAAGAAGGAAAGGGAAAAAAAGGAAAAGAGAGCAGAGGAGGGATAGTTGGATCTGGAGAGAGGGATGAGTGGTGACAGAGAACGTATGCATTGATTTATATTTATAAAAGAACGCAAGCTATTCAAAGCAAATTTATACATACTCTATTTGACAGAAGACTATATTTGAAAATCAATGCATGAGCCGGTTACACAAATTTGATGACGGGCACAGAAAACGTAAAAACTGAATCAACGGGAATAGTGATGGTCTGGTATTAAATCTCAGAGAGTATAAATTAGCAAAAGAATATTGGAAAAAGTAACGTTTGAATTTTTAGGCTAATAAAATAGATTGATGACCGTTGATTCAGCCATGTTATCAAAGGAATTTATTATACTGCTTGGCTTGCACGTTTAAATTTTGAAACGTAAAAGGAAAAGTTAAGTCACAATTTAGGGTACCGTTACAACGAACAATTTATTGCTTCCGTCGTACACCGGATCCCAAAATACAGAAATAAATATACTGTTGAGATCAGCACGACGAGGCGATCACAATGGTATACAGATATCAGTGGTACGATCGTCCGATCAAAAGTCGATGTTCGGTACCCAAGTGCTGCTAATTTGTTAGAAATAAGGTAAACGGAGCAGTAGACGTCCGAATTTTGAAAAACTAAGGATGACGCCTTACTCAAAAGAGGATTTAGAATTTTTCTATGTAAAATATTCTGGTTGAAAAAAATATATTTTATTATCAACAATTATTAGCTAGCTTGAGTTTAATGGAATTTCGCAAGGAAATAAACTTTGATAAAAAAAATTGAAAATTTACCATCTGCTATGTTTAATAGGTCGTAATCCAAATATCAAATTTTTACTTCAAAATTATTATCATTAAAATTTCTCAAAAATCCAATTAAATACGTTATAAAACCAATTAAAAATTATTAAAATTTTATGGGTCGTTACACTCTCCCCCACTCAAAACTTTTCGTCCCCGAAAAGGAAGGAGGTAGGAGAATAAAAACAACCAGAATGAATATAGATTGAAAGACAAGATAACAATTAATTTTAAAAACTACCCAAATTTAATTTGAAATATCTATTTGAAATTCCATTTTAAATTTAATTTTCTTTAATATTTAATACTTTTCAAACTCCTTTGAAAACAATTATTTACATTATTACTTATATTTACACAGACTATTGAAAATATTAAATCCAAAATTCATAAATTTATTAATTTATCTCAAGATGCCTTTCCAATATTAAATTAATAATCATTTTCTTTAAATATGTTTTATTTAATTAATAACTTCAAAAAAAATTACAATGTTTAAAATCTTCTATTAAACCAAGTAGTATATAAATAAACAGTATTTTAAAGATTATATTCAAAAGGAAAGAAGGTAGATTCGGAAAAACAGAATCAAGGTGAACAACGAAACTGAGAAGATAAGGTAAATTTAAAAAATAGAATCGGGCATGAATCGTAAATTTCAAACCATAAGAGTTTCAATTTCAAATATTAACACAAAATTCTTTGTTGAAAAATACTTTTAAAATAAAATACTTTTATATCGAAATAAATCCTTTCTTTCAAAAATACTTTTATGACCCGATGTTTCAACAAGTTTATCCTCGTTCTTGCAGACTCTGGCTATGCGTTGATCAGGCGCAAAGCTAGAATTCTTTAAGTACTTAGTAGACCCGTTTTAACACCCAGTGAAAATACTTGAAAACCTTCAAAAAACAGATATGGAAAGTACAATCCAAACAAAACAACCAAACCAAAACCTTTGTCCGATCATGGTTCGCAGATACACAATGGTTACGCCTGGGTCCCCCAGGAAACAATCCATATCCGTAAGCTTTCTCAGCCCTGCGAGTTACGCCATGATGACTAGTAGAGTGCATGATACACAATGGTTACGCCTGGATCCCCCAGGAAACAATCCGTACCCCTAGGCAAGACTCAGCCAGGCACTTGCGCTACTATTCGCGACCTACACAGATTGCAGGATACACAATGGTTACGCCTGGATCCCCCAGGAAACAATCCGTACCCCTAGGCAAGAATCAGCCAGGCAATTGCGCTATGCATTCACGAGAGAAAAAAAAACCATGGGTTACGCCACGGTGGGAACACTCGAGTATTACATCCGGAAAACCAAAAATCAGAGAGAATAATATCGATAGAATGAATCCACGATGTGGCCACAAAGCGGATATCAAGCAGAAGGCACTTTCCATATCTTTACTTCGAAAATATATATCATATAGTACCTTTTCAAATCACTTTCAAATATCGTATTTATATAAAGTCCATATATATAGGATTTCATTTTTCCCAAATCGAATACTTTCCAAATCAATAGTACGCCAAATCATACTTATATAGACTTCGATTATATAAAATCTCTTTCCAAATTGAGTACCTTTCAAATCAATAGATTTCAAATCAACTTCATACTTATACAATCCATTTTATATAGGTTCGACCACTCCCAAATCAAGTGCTTAATAATATAAGGTTCTCAAATTTCAAATCATTTCAATATCAGTTTCAAAATCATATATGATTTCACCAATTTTCTTCCAAATTAAATATCTCAATTTCAAAGTTCCCATAATAATAGGTTTAGAAAATAATCCCAGTTTCCAAATTAAAATAATTCAAGTCAAACAAATTCATTTCCAAAATCACCATATAAGTACTGGTTTTAATTTCAATTAAATTTCAAAACCACATATTTTCTCAAAATCAATTATACTAAAAATAGTTTCCAAATTTATAAGTATCCCTTTAAAACTTTTAAACTATCTATTTCTATTTGAAATATCCAATTTACCTTTCTGAAAACCATTATTCAAAACCATATTTTTTTTCAAAACATTTCAAAACTAAATTTATATTCTTTATCAAACATTTTATACTCCTCGAAATTTCTTAGCTTTGAAAATTTTAGACCTTGATTTGGAAGTGTTCGAACACTCAAAATAGTTAGGGAAATCAAATTTTCAATTCAAGAGTTGAAAATCAACAACAAATCAATAAATCAATTATTAAATCCGAAACTCGAGGACTGAACACCGGTCTCATTTTAAATTGTTTCAAATATATACTTATATCTTTCTAAAATATCAAATTATACTTCGGAATTTGAAATCAAAAAAGGTTTTACAAAATCACTTGCATAGCGAAGCTATTAAAGTGGCCTGTCTCCCACTCTGAAACTCGAAAATCAATATCGATGATGCGTGCACTCATCACCGAAATTATTTTCCAGCGACATAAGTGAGTTCTGGACTTCTATTTTCTTGAAAACTTCTTTGAAATTTCTTCAAAATTATTGGAATTCATTTGAACTCATTTGAAACATTTCTTATTCGGAAAAATATACTTTTAAATCGTATTATTTTTATATATTTTCCAAAATCTTAAAACCAATTTCAAAATACCGGATTTCAATTCTCGAATTTCAAATTTAACTCTACAGTTATAAATCATTTTTATATAAATCAATTTATTATAATTTTTTAAAATTTCAAATCCTTTCAAAACCTTTTTATATAGAATAACATTTCTTATTTGCTTTATATATATAGGTATATAATCCTTATCGAAAACATTTTCACTTCTGTATATATAAAAAAAAAATCATAGTTATCAAAATAAAATTTCGGTATAAACAATTTCAAAAATACAAACAAAACCCGATTTTCAAAGGATGATTCAAGAATGGATTTCAAAACAAAGGTAGTGATTTAAATTAGAAGACCCTAACCAGTAGAATCCTGATTCGAAGATAGACTCGATCGAAGATGAGATAATTAAATTACAAAATAGAAGATGGATATACTTCTACAAATCGCGGGCGACGTTAACCGAGTAAACCGTGACTTCAGGAATATAATCGATGCGGAATTCCAAAACAAATCGACATTCGATCGCCAGAGATAGAATTCGGAATAACAGGAGATAGTAGCATCTAAACAGGTTAATACATAAATCTTCGGTGAATAAATGCCAATTGTAAAGGAGTTTCACCCCCCTTTATACATCATTTAGTGGAGTTATTGGATACACCAGAATCCAAAAGAATATAAATAGAGAGAGACTAGAATGAAATTTGGGACCGAGGGACATTCCAAAATTCGAAGGAAATCGAATTAAAAGGAAGAGATTCAACTCAAGCGGAAGTGATTCTGTAAATAAATTTACCATATATGCTAAGTTTTGCCTAGAGCCAAAGCTCTGATACCAACTGTAACGACCCGCTATTTTCAACCATTCAAATCAACAATGAAACCATACATATCCGACTTGAATAATTCAAAATACCGAATTGTTAATTAAAATTTGGCAAAACTTAACATATGCAGTAAATAATTCAATTACAGAATCACAGATACAGAGTAGTATAATAATACGCAGCGGAATAGATAAAGTATAGTAGTTCATGAAGCTACTATATACATCAGAGTTAGAAATAAAGTCCATCAGGATATCTTCAAATACAGTGAAGTCTTCAGTACGAGTCGATGACTTCTCTGAACCAATCAATTGGAAAAGCTGAAAGCTGAATTGATAGTTGGATCTCCAAATGAAGCTCCAATCTCCAAAGATGAGTCTCTAATGTTGTATTACTCAGTCTGACCCGAGCGTAAAGCAAACACAAAACACTCGAGTCAGGATTAGCATTCTTTTATAAATAAATCCAACTCAAGTGAAATATCAACTGAAATACAATTTAACTTAAAGGATGTTTGGGATAACCAATCTCTAGGGGTACCTAGAACTATTTACAAGGTAGAAATATACACTATAACACCATGGTCATTTCAACTTAATTTATACTTCAAACCAAAAATCATTTTACTTCAGTTATCTCTATATTCCCAAAATAGTATTTATATATAATAAATAATTTATAAAGTAAAGTATTTCAATTCCCTCAACTTAACCAAACGTTTCAACATCAACCCGACCTTCCCATTCGAATTAAATTCAATCTCAAATTTATCAATTTAAATTCAACTCAATTTCTAAAATAACCACTTCAATTTAATCGATCTCAAATTCGGATTTGTAGTCACAAATACCCCTTTTCATTTCAATATATTTTCAAAACTTTAAGTATTCAACATTTAAAACTAAATTTTTATTCAATTTAGTTTTCTAAATAATAAATTCAAATTTGGTTCAACCTAAAATTTCACTTTAATTCAATTTAGTTTCTAAGTAACAAATTCGCTATATTGATTTCAAATACAGATCCGAATCTCAAAATAAACCATTTAAATTCCAATATAGTTCTAAGCTTTAATATTTAAATGTTCAATATAACAGTTTCATTAGATCTCGATTTAATCTTATTATTATTTATTCTTGAAATACCCCCCTCATTAAATTCAATATCATTTAAGTAACCTTAAATTACATATTACTCAAGTATTTCTTTAATTTATTTAAACGGGAAATATTCATTAAATCACTTAAATCAAAAAAATCCAGTTACAAAATCATACCTTTAAATTTCCCATTCAATAATTTCAAATCGATTTAATTAAATAAATCCTTATTTAAATACCTTTTTTTTATACTCAAATTTATCTCCCAATCTTATTTTATCCCAATTATTGCAAAAATCTATTTGAAATATAATTTTCATAAATATTTAACATAATTTATGTATTAAATCAATCTTAATTAAATTTAAATATTTTTAAATCTATATATATCATTTCCCTTTATATATAAAAATTCAAGAATTAACATTTATTAAGACCATATATTCCTTTCCAAAACAATGAATTTATTTTCAAAATATTTATATATGGACCAACGGTGTCTGTATATCTTCCTTTATCATATGGTCGAGTGTTACGGATATTTATCATTTCAATCCGTACACTAAATATATACGGGTGGATAGCATCTCAACCCGTAATCCCAAATTCAATTAAATGAAAATCGCTTGGGTCTATTATTTCAACCCATAACGAAATTCTCCTATTCTAAAGTCCGTTCGGGTATGTATCATTTCTACACATAGTGATTTCTATACTAACAAGGAACTTGCAGAGTGATAACAGATATGAAAGTAATAATAACAACAGGCATATATCATCAAAAATAAATATTAGCAATAGGATATGGTGTCATATCCCATAAGTGAACAGTTACAGATAATGGCATATATAACAATTTAAATAACTACAGCCTCATATTTCAATTGTCGTTTCAATTGAAATCAAATTTAATAAATAAAAGAATGTTAATCGTGAGTGATGCTCAACTTTCGAGGCTAGAGAGAGATATTGACAACAGAGCAAGCTACGTATTCCAAAGCAAAGTGATATGGGCACGACTTTGATGTACAAAGCTGATAGATAAGGAATTGATGAGGTAAATCAGAGTTTGCTTGATAGACTGAACGAAATGTATTTATTATATTGCTTTCTTAACCAATATCAAAATATTTTAAAATTTATATATATGAAAAATCGATATTAAGTTTAAATATGTATACACATACCAAAAATCAAAAATCTATATGTATAAAGATCAAGATATATATATATTTAGGTTATATATTATAAAATCTATAGGCAAGTTTGAAATCAAAGTACCGATACATATAATATATAACAAAACAATATCTATTTGAAAATCAATGTTTAAATATATACATAAAATTAATCAATACGTGCATTGCTGTTGCAATTATATATAATACATTTTGTATGCAACTGACCTTATTATATAATATACAACTAAACTCAAGTTCTCGGCTATTATATAAATATCTTGAAAATCTTTGAGACACAAATAAACGTATGACTTTATTTCATACATAGACATATGTAAACCGATTAACTATATATATAAAATAACGGTTTTAGACTTAAATGCGACTTACCGAATTATAATACAATATAATATATATAAAACAGCTTTATAATTTTAAACTTAAACAAACTATATATAACATATACCCTTAAGACTGTAAAATAGATTTGAATACAACGCATTTTGCAAATCATATAAAACTATAAAATATATATAATATAAACGACATAGCGTATAAACTTTATATAAAACTACATAAAATAATATATACCAATAACCAAATGCATGGAAAACAAACAAAAAAAATGAAACAGAGCAAGCCCCGGAATACTGGAAACAAAGTATATATATATTAATAATTTATATAAACTAATACCTACCGAGAATAGTGGCATATAAACTATACATAACTTATGAATATACATATATATAAAAAATATACTATATATATACTATATATTTTATACAAATAGATAAATGTATACATACAAAGATTAACAAATATATACACCCTGAACTGATGCGCATAACTTAATATACGCAGATCTAGATATAGATATTAGAATTGCATAGATATATATATATAAGTAAAACTAGGATGCTTACAGATATAGAAACAGAAAGAGGGAAGATGAAGAGGTCTCGGAGCTGCTATCGGTCGAAGGAGGTGACAGGAGCGGCTTCGTCTTGGGGTGCTGTTGCCGCGGAGGAGCTTGCGGTTTCAGGGGAGAGAAACTGAGGCACGGGTCTGATGATGGATTGGCAAGGGAAGAGGCGGCGGAGGACAGAGGCTATGTGATGTGGAAGGCGTGGTGGCGGAGGCTATGGCCATGGGTTCGTGGGGTTGATGCGCAGTTAGTGGAGACGGCTTCACAGGCTCGGGTGTAGGCTGATGGGAGGAGCGGCGGATCTAGGTGTGGAGGTGATGCTCGTGTACTGCTCGAAGTGGTGACGGGAAAACTGGGTAGGTGGAAGCAAGGTTCAAGGGGAAGACGGGGAAGAGGAGCTGTCGCTCGGTTGGGGAGTGGTGCGTGATGGGAGATTGGCCGTGAAAATATAGTAGAGAAAGGAAAAGAAAGAAGAAGGAAAGGGAAAAAAAGGAAAAGAGAGCAGAGGAGGGATAGTTGGATCTGGAGAGAGGGATGAGTGGTGACAGAGAACGTATGCATTGATTTATATTTATAAAAGAACGCAAGCTATTCAAAGCAAATTTATACATACTCTATTTGACAGAAGACTATATTTGAAAATCAATGCATGAGCCGGTTACACAAATTTGATGACGGGCACAGAAAACGTAAAAACTGAATCAACGGGAATAGTGATGGTCTGGTATTAAATCTCAGAGAGTATAAATTAGCAAAAGAATATTGGAAAAAGTAACGTTTGAATTTTTAGGCTAATAAAATAGATTGATGACCGTTGATTCAGCCATGTTATCAAAGGAATTTATTATACTGCTTGGCTTGCACGTTTAAATTTTGAAACGTAAAAGGAAAAGTTAAGTCACAATTTAGGGTACCGTTACAACGAACAATTTATTGCTTCCGTCGTACACCGGATCCCAAAATACAGAAATAAATATACTGTTGAGATCAGCACGACGAGGCGATCACAATGGTATACAGATATCAGTGGTACGATCGTCCGATCAAAAGTCGATGTTCGGTACCCAAGTGCTGCTAATTTGTTAGAAATAAGGTAAACGGAGCAGTAGACGTCCGAATTTTGAAAAACTAAGGATGACGCCTTACTCAAAAGAGGATTTAGAATTTTTCTATGTAAAATATTCTGGTTGAAAAAAATATATTTTATTATCAACAATTATTAGCTAGCTTGAGTTTAATGGAATTTCGCAAGGAAATAAACTTTGATAAAAAAAATTGAAAATTTACCATCTGCTATGTTTAATAGGTCGTAATCCAAATATCAAATTTTTACTTCAAAATTATTATCATTAAAATTTCTCAAAAATCCAATTAAATACGTTATAAAACCAATTAAAAATTATTAAAATTTTATGGGTCGTTACAGTTTCATTCTTTGGTTGGGTCTGCACATTCACCTGTTGTTGTATTCATGTACCCTTGAATTTTCCCATGCTATTTACTGTTTCATGTATATGAGTTGTTTCACTGGTGGCATGTTGTAGTGGTTGCGACCTGCACTTGTATACTGCTGTTATTGTTTGAGTTTTGTTCATCCCACTGGTATACCTGGTGTATCACTTGACTTGTTGTATTGTCTCTGACCTGATGGCTTTGGTTTTTGCTTGCTTGATGGCATTTGATCTTGCCTAGTGTTTCCTTTGTTGGTTTGTGATGCACTTGTTTTTTCTGAAGCTCGAGTTGCATTGTCTATTCAGTTGAGTAAACGTGGACTGTCTTGATGCACTTGAGGTCGGGTTATGAGCATGCAGTTTTGTAGTAGTTGTACACTTGTGTACTAGTGCTTTATCTTTGTGTATGGCTATTCTTTGACCACTTCTGATCTAATGCTTGAGTCTTACCATTGTTGGTTTTGGATTTTGACCATTTTATTGAGCTTGTACATTTACATTGCTCCTGAGTTGAATCCAGCTAATAGCTCGGGTTTGACCTTGTGCTGAGAGTTGTGACATTTATTTTATTGCACGTGAGTTGAACCCGGCTTTTCATTTGGGTTTGACCTGTGCTCACTTGTTCCTGTAAATCAACCAAGTGTATATCGGTGTGCACGGCCTTGTGGCATGTACAGTGATACACTGTGCATGTCACATTATTCGTGTGTGATGAATTCAAATATAAATCATGACGAACAACCCAAATAACCGAGGCAAATAATATTTTCAAAATCCATATTTTATTTTATATTGCAAAAATATTTCTTTTTCAATTTTACTGCGTTAGTGAATATTTTTGCAGATTGCTCAGATGCTGGATTCTAACTGGAATGAAGTTGAAGGTAAATACAAATTGAGTGAATGAGTGATGTGTAGTGAGGTTAAATGTAAATATGAAATTGTGATGTATTGTAATCAAAATTGTATATGTATAGTAGAGCTTGAATTTGTACTATTCAAAATTTTAATAAATATTTGTTTGAATAAAATTTCTGTTTGAATTCAAATTTCGTGTTATTTAATTTATTCAGCAAATATTTATTTACCCTATGAAAAATAAAATAGTACATTAACAAATACGTTTAAACGAATGTATATATGTTTATTATCATCAAACAAAAATCATATAAGCGCATATTCAACAGGTTCATTCCTTCGATTTTCAAGATTGAAAATGTTAAGATAAAAAGTCATGTTTCGACAACTTATTAGAGCATTTGAAGTAGCCAAGAAAGGTCGGCCTAAAATCAATGGGATTTGACACATCGGATTATTCAAAGGTTGAGTCTCCAAAACGATGATATCGAAGGGGAATATAAATTGACAAATTTTAATGAGTACGTCCTCAATTTCTTCCATGGGTTTCTTTATGGAACGATCGACAAATTAAAGAGTTACTTTCGTCGGTTTTAGCTCACCCAAGCCAAGTTGCTGGTAAATTGAATAAGAATCAAATTGACATGCACACCCAAATCTAATAAGCACTTGTTAATCATTTTGTCCCCTATCGTGCACGAGATCGTAGGACATCCAGGATCTTTATATTTGACGGAATTGTTTGAGACAAGACTTCACTAAGTCCGGTAGCTAAGAAAACTTTTGTGGGTACACGAGTGTGTCATTTTTGAGTATACAAGTCATTGAGAAACTTAGCGTAAGTTGAGACTTGTTGGACAATATCAAGAAGCGGGATGCTAACTTTAACTTGTTTAAAAATTTCCAACATCTTTTCAATTTGTCAACGTGTTTCTCGGATCGAAGACGACGTGGAAATGGAACACGATACCCAGCAGGTAGGTCTATTTGAGTAGAAGAAGAATTTATATTGGCATTTAATTCAATGTTTGGCTCAATGTTTTATTCATATTTTGTTGTTTTAGAAGTGTTGAGAGTGGTTTCTGGTAAATCGTTTGGATTAACAACTTGATTATCGATTTGTTGACCGGAACGCAAAGTCGTGATAGCTTTCATTTGGGTTACATTGCTATCTGAACAACATGGGCTTGATTTGAATTCATGTTTTGATTTCTGGTATTCGAAACTAGCTGATTTGGGAATATGCCTCATTTACATTCACTTATAGATGTGGCTAATTGACTTATTTGCATTTCAAGTTTAGCAATCGATTGACTCATATTCTACATGTACAAGGTTAACAAATTTTACAAATTATTGTTTGATTGGAGGCTTTGAGTGGTTTCTTTAGCAAAAGTTCTAAGACTTTTCTTAAGTGAACTTGATCGTTGAACGTCTTGGGGAGCAAAAGATTGTCCTAGTTGATTTTGAGAGGGAGGCGTAAAATTTTGTCGAAAATGATTGGGTTGAAAGAGAGGATTCGAAGAATTATTTGAAAATGCTTGGAAATTGGGACGAGCCAAATTCATGTTTGAATTATTTTGGTTCCAAGCAAAGTTCGAATGATTTCTCTAACTAGGATTGTACGTTGGAGAAAACAGGTCATTCTTAACCTTATTAAAAGCATTGGATTATTCTATCGAATTAGGGCATTGATCGGCTATGTGATTTGGATCATTGCATTTATAACACATGGGTTGAGAAGCTTGGTACATTTGGTCAGATGAGAAAATATTATCAAATTTATTGATTACTGCATTGATTTTAGCCTCCAAAGCAAAGATGATCCTATCGAGCGTGCATTCGATCGTGAATAAATAGATTTTTCACTAGAACGTTCCCATTGGGATGATTTTTTGGCTATATTTTCAAGAAATTGCCAAGTATCATCGTGATATTGTGCAAGAAAGTTGCCTTGGCACATAGATTCAAGCATGGTTCATGAGCTGTTTCCAAGTCTATCATATAAGATTTGGAAAAGGGTCCATTTTTCGAAATTATGGTGTGGACATTTTATCTTCAAATCTTTCAAAATATTTTCCTATAGGTTCACACCTGAATTGATGAAAATTGAAAATTTCTTTTTGGATTTTAGTTGTTTTTTTCCAAGGGGCTGAACTTTTTTAAGAAAACTTTAACAAATTCTTCCCATGTTTTGATTGAGTTAGATGGTAAGCTATACAATCGTTTTTTCAACGTAATCAGTAAGAGCAAATAGAATTAACCAAAGTTTGATTCCATCGTCATAAAGTTATTGAAGTTTAATGGTTGCATAAACTTGTTCGAATTTTGTTAAGAAGATGTAAAGGTCATCGTGTTCAAAATTACCAAATTTTGGGAGCGTGGCAATATGATTGGAATGAATTTCGAAATGGTTACCCGTTGGGGCGGGTAGCGTGATGCAAGAAGGAATATAAACTCTATCAAGAAAGATTCTATCTATGAGAGTCGAGATGCGTTCTCATTCACCAACGTTGGAGGGTTGTTTGTTCGAGTTAAATGATTTGTTGTTGCAACACGAGTCTAAGTACTTATACACAAGTGAAAGTCAGAAAGAGAAAGAAGTGAGAATCGAGGAGAACGAAACATGGATTAGAAAATGAAATCAAGTGAGAAATTGTTTTTTTAATATTTTTTTGAAAGGAAAAATATTTATCAAAAAGGATTTATTTTTCAAAAGGGAGATTGATTTTTGTTTTGTTTTTTTCTAATTTTTTATTTTTTTAGAAAGATTATATTTTTTGGATTTTTGTTTTTCAAAAAAGGAAAAAACTTGTTTTGGGGATTTTTGATTTTGTTGAAATATTTTTTTCTCTTTTTTTATAAAGGAAAAAATTTAAAAGAATTTTTTATTAAGAAATTTAAGTTAAGTAAAATGTACATTTTTTTAGTTTTAAATTTTGTTGTTTTTTTAATATGCATGAACTAATGCAACTAAATGAATTCAAGGAATTAATTGCAAATTTACTGTCCTTAGTAGCTCCAAATCCAAAATTGTATAATCACACATTGCCTTAATTCAATAAAATATTTCTTAGCCAGGTAACGAGCGTGAGTTATCGGTGCACCACTAATCACCGTAGCAATGCAGCCAAAGGTTTAAGTAACTTCAGAGAAACAATCATTGTAATATTTATGAATCACCGTAATATTTATATATGATTATTGTTCTACCGTAGCCTAGACAATAAGAAATAAATTGTCTAAAGAAGAAAACTAATCAAGATGCAATAAAGCCCTAAGTGAGGTCGTGACACCCTTAAGTCTGATGTCTAACCGTTATTATTAGTCAAGTTCTAAGATGCAATGCAATTTGTGGGCCAAGGAAGGGGTAATGAAATCCCCCAGCTTATGTGGAATTTGTGTGTTGCCCTTAGAAAAGAAAATAAGATGAAATAAATGCTAAATAGAAATTAAACGTGAATTAACGATGTAACTACGAAAGAAATTTGTTTTTGTTCTTGTTATCGAATTTTTTTTATAAAATGCAAGCAAGCAAACATGCAAATAAAAATAAGTGATAAGAGCACAATACCAGATCGTGCAGAATTATTAGCAAATTATTTTAAGCGGCAATTTTTTTTAGCAAGTGATTTATTTTGACAAGCAAAGCGAAGCAAACAATTCTTCTCCTTTTGAATTTCTGCTATTCGCAACCTGAAAAGTTAAAGTCAAAAACGAATATTTTATAAGGACAAAATGAAAGCAAAAGCAAATATTTATTTTATATTTTTTTTGTTAGAGATGAACAAAGTTGTACTAAGAAATATTAAAATAAAATAACAATTTAACTCAACTTCAATTCAAAACAAAACTCAACCCAGCCCAGTTATAAATCCAAATAAAGCAATGTGATAATTTAACAAAAGAAAGAAAAAAAGTTCAAAAATAAAAATAAACAACTCGCTCCAAACAAGCCCCGGCCCAGTTATCTAATGCCTACTTTTTTTTATATGCATTCCTTACAAAAACAAACGTAGTCAAAATTTTCAAAACAGTTTCCCTAAATGAACAGAAAGCCGAATTTGCACTTAAATAAATTGAATTTCGCAAATCAAAAGAATTTTGCAACTCGAAAGCTTTTATTTTATTTTTTTGATTATTTTGGTCTCGAGCATTCGGGTATTGAAGTGATGCGTTTTGGACAGGAGGAGTGAGGCTATTGTCTTGCGGTTTTGTGGGTACGTAGCGAGGTCATGGTTTGAGGGGGATTGGTGATAGAGTAGCGAATGCATATGTGATGGAGGTGGTTTAGGGATGTGTAGGTTGATTTGCGATTTGTGCTGGAGCGGAGGCTTTTTGATGTGGTGTTCGTTGTTCACGGGTTGTTTGTTGTCGATTGCTTAAAGTGTGATTGTGAGGTTGGTAGCAGTTTGGGGTTGGGGATGTTTGTGGAGGAGTTTGGTTTGATCATTGGATTTGGTTTATTGATGCTGAATTTGCAGTTTGAGGTTGGATTTTTGGATCATATGTTTGTGGGCTGTGAATTATGTGTGTAGGAGGATGCTCAGGTGTTCGTGTTGCTAATGGCTTGTGGAGTGTTTTCTGGTTGATGGCTGATGGATGTTGGAGGAGGTCAAGTATGCAGAAGGTTTGTTGATGTATTGATTTCATGATGCAGGCAGAGGATGATGGTTGTTTTTTACTGTCAAAGGAGTTGGCGTTGTTTGTTGAATTGGAAGGGGCAGGAGGTTGAAGTGTAGATTATGGAAGGAAATATGTAAGGTGGTGATGTGGACTTGCAGTAGGAGTATATAGGGAAGTGTTGGTGGTGATGTTTGAAGTATGTGCTATGATGTTCTTCAATGGGGGAGAAGGAGAAGGCAGTGTGGTATCGGTTGATGACAGCAATCAACCATTCAATGTCAGTTTAGTTGGTGACTGGTGGAGCAATTGTTCGGAGAGGTGAAGTGAGATTTGTGCTGAAGGGAATTACTGATGTGATGGTGATGCTTTATAACATCCCCTATCTTGAGGTCCAAAGCTAAGCACTACTGATGTTGCAATCACCTATAGTATTAACTTCTGACGAAAAAATACGGTAATGCTAATGGTATCCATAATATCAGAAGCATACGAATATGAAATGAAATCACAGATTCGAAAACAACTTTTCCGATTACATTTCACAAAACATGTTTCATATCCAATTAATAATCCCAAACATTTTCCCAGCTTCAGATCAAACATAATTATTATAAAATACGCCAAGAGCAACATTTGAAGATGCCTACATGGATGACTAAAGTACTAAATAGTCATATAACACTTAATATAACACAGGGAAATAAAACAAAACAACTCCTAAATATAGCTAACATCAGCCTCTTGCTCGTTTTCGGAAGCTTTATTCATCCATCTACTAAACTTGTAAATTCTCAACTCTCAACCTACTCAAACCAATTTCGAGCACCTAAGAGTTTAAGCGAAAAACATAAACTTCAAGTCAAATACAAACTTAATGTGAATAATACTATACATCTTGGTTAGCTTATATTAAGTATGACCAGCCGCTTAGCGGAATGGATTTCCCCTGATTGATATCCTTTTAAAACTTATCTTTTGCAAATCGAAACCTGCAACCAAATTGGTTAAAAAAATAATAGCAATATCATATATGCATATAAATAAGGTAATAAATGTACTATCTTGCTGAACACTATAGTTTTATTTGGCTAACTACTAACCTTTGGCTGACTCAGGCTACCAGAAAAAATAACAAATAATGTAACTTCTATTAAATACTCCTCTTTTGGATGGTCCATCACTAACTTACTTTTTCCAGGGTCAACTGATCCTAATGGTTTCGCAAGCTCATCAATAACATATTCTCACTGTATACTCCTTTCTATGTGTAACATCATTTTTGTCTTACCTGTGACAAAGCCCTACACACTGGAATTTTGGACCTATATTAGCTAGGGGCTACTAGCTAAAGTATAGGGCACGACCTCATACCTGTCCCATCTGGTATCCTAATATCTGAGTCATTTTACTTAGGGTCATCTACCCTTAAAATTTTCCTTGAAAACATTTCTTTCAACTTGATTTAACCTTCCAATTCATTCTTAAACAAGGAAAATATATTCTATGCTTTACTCTAATCACTTTTCCATGTTATATATACTTTACACAAAATATTGTTGATGATAACATTTATAACCTTTAAAAGTATCCCTTTTGATACAAGTAAACTACTTTACTATATAACCTGGGCTGAAGGCCAAACCATACCTTTCGAAACTATTTACATTAAAACTTTCAAAAACATTGAAATCATCTCTTTGGAAAGCTTTATCAAATCATAGACATCCTCCTTCCAAAACACTTTAAGCATGCCTTTTGAAACCATTAGAAATCTTTCGAAACAATTGGGGAACCACCATTCGAAACCTTTATCCTAAACCTTTCAAAAGTATTAAGTTCTTTACATAAATCAAATCTTTCGAAAGCATCTGCGTTCAAGTAAAACATGTGGAACCACCTTTCGAAACCATTCAAAACCATTCTTTTCATAACCATTGGGTTTAACTTTCAATAGAACAAAGGGTCTTAAAACAACTAGGTCAAAAGCACTCTTTCGAAAGGAATTTCCTAAGTAAAAGAAGTGGATAGCATCGAAGCCAATCTCGTCGAAAGCATTGGAGAAGCAGCTTAGATTCTAAAACAAAGATACCCTTTCGAAGGCATTGCTTCGAAAGGTAAGATGTGAGAGCTAGGGGTTTCGACCCCTTCGAAGGCATCTTTATAAAACAAAGGCGCAACCTTTTTCGAAACCATTCTTTTAAACCATTGACCAAGTTGAAAGTTATCTAAGTCAAAAGCATTCCTTTCAAAAACAAAGCAGGCACATTTCCTTCAAAAGCAAAGCAAGGCTTCGACCCCTTCGGAACACTTGTTTTGGCTCTATACCTTTCGCATATCTCCAATCCACCCCGTACCAAGTATTTGATACCACATGTATTGATTTTGAATTGGATGGAGGTGGAAATACCTAGTCTAAAGGTGCATGCTGAAAGTGGCGAAACAATGAAAGTATGGTCAAAACTGAATTTAAACTTTAAAAAGTGATTCTTTTCAACTAACCTGCATTGGTTGTCAACATATGTGTTATTCCACCTTTTGGTCAAGGAATTTTATTTATATCGGAAATAATCCTCCAATGATAGCACTACTTCTCTTATTGAGTTTTCCGAGATATCAACAGATTGGTTGGAAAGGATGGATATCAGGATTGGAGATCGATTGGAAACAAGGCTATGATCGATGTCATCAAAATTTGATCGAACTCCAATCAAGACGGGATCAATTTGGAATGATGAACAAAACTAGGAGAGGCTACATTTCAAATTTCAGGTCAATTGGAGTTCGTATGCTTGAGATATCGATGGATCAATATTGGTGAGGGATGGTTCTAGATCGATATCTTCGTATTGATCAAAGATGGATCCAGCATTTCAGTTTGAGTCAATAGTTTTCGTATCATGTAATATGCATCGATCTAGTTGGGCATGATACAAGTTTGGAAAAATACTTTGTATCGACCGAAGGGGGATCGACGCGAAGAGCAGAACGATGGTCACAGGGAGTCTGGATGAGCAACTCGTATTGATCGAGTATTGATCGGTACGAAGGACATACTCGGAGGATGGTTATGAAGATAGAGTTCATGCCGGTCTTTTCCGTATCGATCCATAACAAAAGCTTGGGTCGATACGAACAATATGGATACGAAAGGAGCAGGTTGAATGGATACGAAGAGGACAGTGGTCGATCGATATGTAGAGGACAGTGGCCGATCGATACGACGAGGACAATGGCTGATCGAGACGAAGAGGGGAATGGGTTGATGGACACAAAGGTGATGGATAAGAGATCTATTTATATGAATGAGGTAGCCAACTGACAAACTACAAACTCACATCGATCATAACTCTCACTCTACATGTCCAAACGCTACGAAATTTGGAGAGAAGCTTCCTGATGCACTCGAGAACCTTCGTTATCAATTTTAGCTCGATTGGACCACTCTTGGATTGATATGAAGTGAACTTGCATCGATCCGAAATCGCTCTGGATTGGTCTGGTGGGACCACATGCGTAAGAGAAGAGGTATTCCAGCTTTTGGGGTGGATATTTTCGGATCTACACCTATAAATAGGAATCCTATGACAACTAAAAAGGTAATCTTCTGAGGGGCTCTAACGCAGAAACTCTGCCATTTTCGCAATCAGTATCAAAAGGCTTGTAATTGTAACTAAAGTAAAAAAGCAATAAAAAGGAATGATTCAAAGTGAGCATAGGCTGGATTACCGAATCATTATAAACCTTGCGTTATTTCCTGCATTCTTCCATTTTAACTTTACTTTTCTTCACTTTTACTCTCTAGATTATCTAGATCTGAAATCTGCGTGTGAACATTGTGGATTTGTGTGTAAATACTGGTGCTTTCATGGCTTTTGCGGTTTATGATCGATTTTGGCGCAAATACTTTGGTGCTTTCACTGAGAAGACTAGCACCCGCTATACCGGATTCGAAGTTCAGATTTTGAAAGCTGAAGGACCGGATCTAAAAGGGACCATGGTTATGCAATCAACTAGAAAGACATTACTAGAAAGGAGTCATCATGAAGGGAGTCAGGAGGCATCCTCAGAAGCAAATCAGACCTCGGGTTTCATCACCAGAGATGAAATGGAGATGATGGTGGGAGCTATGCAGGAAGAATTATTGAAAAGACAAGAGGAAATGATGCAGAACCTTCTCAGACAGTTTGGACAGGCAGGAACAGTTGGAGCTGCTGGAGTTCAGATCCATGGAGATGAAACAGAAGGACTCAACAGGCAATCGGATGGAGCAGCTCAATAGGGCACAACCCCTAATCAACACACAACTGTTAACCTAGACAAATCCAGGCTCGGGAGCACACCGCCTGGCAACGATGGACCGATTCATGGAGGAATTCTAGGTGACGCCACACAAAAAGATATCGACAGAAACACTAGAGTACACGATGAAGAGCATGTACTAGAATTCCCTCGAAGACTCGGGAGGCAATCCTTGGTGGACAATGCTGGATTTGCTGAGATTATCAGGCGAACTATGCGTGGAGTTTTTGCAAACATAGACCTGGAAGGAGTAAACAGGAGTCCATTTACCCGTGACATCAAAATGGCTCGGAACCTGCTAGAGTTCAAGCTACCAACTTTGGAGGTATACAATGGTAAGGCTGATCCTATTGATCACTTGTTGAGGTACACGAGACACATGGAAGTGTTGGGGCATCGGAGGAAGTTATGTCCCGATGTTTCCCACTATACTTGATGGATATAGCTGCTATGTGGTTCAGGTAGTTGGAAGAGAGATCTATCAGGACATGGACAAAATTGGTGGACAGGTTTCTAAAGCAGTTTCGGTTTCATATTAAAGGCCGAAGAACGTAATGACACTAACGTCAGTAAAACTAACGATAGGAGAATCGCTCAGGGCTTTCTTAACTCGGTTCAGTGCATCAGTTGCTTCAGTGAATCGGCCGGATCCCTCAATGGTTTTAATGGAAGCAGTGTCAAGAGTCAGAGATAATTTGAATTTTAATGTGTCATTGATACGGGACCCACCAATTGATCTCGGTGAATTCTTTTACGAAGTCGAGAGATTCCTTCGACAGGATGATGCATGTTCGGATATGAAGTTGAAGGAAGTGAACACAGCCAAGGATAGAGAGCCATCTGATGGAAGCTTGGGTAAAGATAAAGGAAAGAGGAAGTTGGATGACGAATCGGGGAAAGCTAGGAAGCGATGGAGAGAGCTAAAATTCTCCACCTACACATGATTGAACAAGCCGTTAGAATGGATATTTATGGAGACTCGGGACCGCCTTCCCTATTGAAGGCCAGCAAGGAGAGAACCCTCGGAACATGAAAAGGCATCAGGAAGGCACTGTCTCTTTCATGACTTGAAGGACATGATACCAACAGTTGTGGGCATCTAAAGGATATAATCGAGAAGAATGTAAGGAGCGGTCAGTTGCGACAATATGTCGGAGCTCAAAATGCAGCGATGGAACAGGCACAACCACCATCTACCTCAAATGTCAATGGCACGAGTTCTGGGAATGATGGTCGATTGGTTATCAACTGATAGGAATGATATGGAATAGATAGCAAACTCTAGGCGAGCGGCGAAGTCACTTACTCATGTACGGGGATGAAGATAGCCCCTAGGCATGCTCTGAGATGATGACGAACCGTGACGCTATAGTTTGTGAAATCTGTTTTTTCTTTTTTTGTTTGGACATTTGCTTTTTTCTGCTTTGGTTTCGGAGTTTGGTTTGGACTTCTGGTTTGGACTTTAGTTTGGATGCTTATTTTTTGGTTTGGATATTGATTTGGATTTCTGGTATGGATTTTTGGTTTTCTGATTTGAACTCGATTTTGATTGGATTTTTATCAGGTTTTTGGTAAGCAGTCGTCGGGTATGGGTTATGCCTGGCAAGAGGTAAGTCTCTTCGTCCAAACGTGGCGAATTGGCTTATTTAGGTCGTCAAGTATGGACTATGCTCAATAAGGGTCCGGAGACCAGGATTCGGCCTAGGACTTAGGTCCTATAATATCTATCGGTTACTATTTCAGGTCGTCGAGTATGGACTATGCTCGGCAAGGGTCCGTAGTGACCAGGGTTCGGCTTAGGACTTATGCCATGGTATTACTCAACGTTCAGGGGCATAGAACCAAGGACACCAAGGTGTTTTTCAATATAGGTCATCGAATGTGGACTATGGTTGGCAAGAACCTGAAAAGGTTCCGGATTCGGATACCATCTATGAACACCTAAAGATTTGGGTATGGACTCGGAGTGGTCCCGGATTTGGATATCGACCCGGAAAGGTCCTGGATTCAGTTATTCGATATGGATGGATTAGAACTCGATTGTCGGATTCAAATGGATATGAAATTGGCTAAGGATTTGATTACTGGCCTCGGAATCGGACAACGACTTAGAGTAGTCATGGATTTGGATTAGGATATGGCTGTGGCGCTCTGATAGGATGGCTTGGTAATTGATTGAATTATGAATCGGATGGTGTGGCTATGGATGCAATATAGACTTCAGATATCAGAATCGGAGCCTTTCAAAATACGCTTTCTTACTACAAGGTATGTTTTGAGGGGCAATGTTATCCCACCTTTTGGTCAAGGCTGGGATATCAAAAGGCTGGTTGGAAAGGATGGATATCAGGATTGGAGATCGATTGGAAACAAGGCTATGATCGATGTCATTAAAATTTGGCCGAGCTCCAATCAATACAGGATCGATTGGGAATGATGAAAAAAGCTAGGAGAGGCTACATTTCAAATTTCAGGTCAATCGGAGTTCGCATGCTCGAATATCGATGGATCAATATTGGTGAGGGATGGTTCTAGATCGATATCTTCATAACGATCAAAGATGGATCCAGCAGTTCAGTTCGAGTCGATAGTTTTCGTATCCATGTAATATGCATCGATCTGGTTAAGCACAGTACAAGTTTGGAAAAATACTTCGTATCGACCGAAGGTGGGATCGGCGCGAAGAGAAGAACGATGGTTACAGGGAGTCTGGATGAGCAACTCGTACCGATCGAGTGTTGATCGGTATGAAGGATATACTCGTAGGATGGGTATGAAGATAAAATTCATACCAGTCTTGTTCATATCGATCCATAACAAAAGCTTGGTTCGATACGAACAACATGGATACGAAGAGGACAGTGGCCGAACGATAGGAAGAGGACAGTGGCTGATCGATGCGAAGAGGACAGTGGCCGATCGATACGAAGTAGGGAACGGGTTGATGGACACGAAGGTGATGGGTACGAGATGTATGGATACGAACGAGGCAGCCAACTGACAAACTACAAACTTGCATTGATCATAGCTATCACTCTACAAGTCCAAACGCTACGAAATTTGGAGAGGAGCTTCCTGATGCACTCGAGAACCTTCATTATCGATTTCAGATCGATTAGACCACTCTTTGATCGATACGAAGTGAACATGCATTGATCCTAAATCGCTCTGGATCGGTTTGGTGGGCCCACTTGCACAAGAGAAGAGGTATTCCAGGTTTTGAGGTGGATATTTTCGGATCTAACCTATAAATATAAGTCCTATAGCAACTAAAAAAGGGATCTTTTGGGGGCTCTAACGTGGAAACTCTGCCATTTTCGCTACCGATATTAAAGGCTTGTAATTGTAACTACAGTACAAAAGCAATAAAAAGGATTAATTCAAAGTGGACATAGGCCGGATTGCCGAACCACTATAAACCTTGCGTTCTTTCTTGCTTTCTTCCATTTTAACTTTACCGTTTCTTCACTTTTACTCTCTACATTATCTACATCTGAGATTTGTGTATGAATATTGTGGATCTGTGTGTAAACACTGGTACTTTCATGGCTTTTTAGGTTTGTGGCCGATCTTGGCACAAATAATATGATTGGTTGCTAATTTCTTATTCAAATTCTTTTTAAAAAATGCTCCCGAATTTTCAGAAGTAAATCATTTAAAATATTTACAATATGTCCCTTATCCTTTTATAAATATATAAAACATTTAAGTCCCATTCCTTAAATAATTTTACATACTTATTAAGACACTAAGGAAAATTCTATAAAAATTCCCATAAATTGGTTTTAATATGTTTTCTGACATATATTATTTCTGACCCAAAGCAATATAAATTTGACGTAATTAATTTTAAACCCAATTAACCATTTTTCTTACTAGAATAATAAATTTACATTAATTCAGAAAATTATGAAATTTGAAACCCATCTCCAAAATATTATTTTCTGATTTTATATAAAAATCGCAAGGAATTTAGCTGTCATTTAATAGGGTTTTCACATTAAAACTTATCATAAAATCCATATGGAATAGCATAAACCATCAACAAGCATATATATCCATTTTAACAATAAAAAACATGGCAATATACTTTGCAAAAATATTCGAATCTGATCTAGAAACCAAAATCATTAAAAATATGAGATGTAACCTATTATTCCCCTTTAGCTTTTGACTAAGGAATTGAGATTTGATCTTGGATTAAGTTGCTTAAGCTTCTTCCTCTTATCTTCTTCTTGTTTTCCCTTAATGGTGGCCAGCTTCTGTTAGTATTTGGTTTTGTTCTGAATGTGTAAAATGAATAGGCATAAAGGGTTTAAGGTATTAGAACATGTCTTATTCCTACTTTTCCCCTTATCTATTTCATTTGGTTTCGCTTAATTCATTTTTTTAAATTGACACAACTACCTCTATTAACAGAAATCTTAGTCCTTTAACCATTTCATTATTTCATTTCATTATTTCATTGCATTTAACACAAATCAATCTATGGATGGTAAGCGGTGCTCATCTTATAAAGGTAAAACATACCTCGAAACAAATCATGATGGGCTCACCAATCCTGCTCTCAATTTTCCAGGTACAGTCTCTCTCTTCGTCGCTCCACTGGAATTTAACTAATATGACTGTCTTGTTAGACTCTTCTCATCTCTCATGACTATATGAACTAGCTTCCTAACTATAGTCAAATTCGATTCCACTACTAAGTCCTCTAACACAATCGGCACAATAGTAGTCTCCGGATCTCGAACACACTTTCTCATATGAGAAACATGAAAAACATCGTGAAGTCCTTCCAAACTATTTGGTAACTCCACTCTATATGCGAGTTTCTTGATCCTTTCTACAGTATGAAATGGTCAAACAAATCTCGGAGCCAATTTCCCTGATTTCCCGAATTGAATTACATCTTTCATCTGTGATACTTTGACGAATACATGATCTCCTACTGAGAACTCTAAGTCCTTCTGTCTTCTATCAGCATAAATCTTCTGCCTAGACTGAGCTTCCTTCATTCTAGCTCGAATCAACTCTATCTTTACTACAGCTTCTCTAACTAAATCTAGACCAAGAACCAGCCTATCCCCGTTTTCTGACCAACAAACTAAAGATTTGCATGGCCTTCCATATAAAGCTTCAAACGGTGCCATCCCTATACTAGCCTGATATCTGTTGTTATACGAAAACTTGACAAAATGTAGATGGTCTTCCCATGATCCTCCAAAATCTAGCACACAAGCATTTAACAAATCTTCCACGAATTTGTTAATATTTTCCATTTTCCCATCAATCTATGGATGGTAAGCGGTGCTCATCTTAAGCTTGGTACCTAAACTCTCCTGTAAACTCTTTTAGAACTCGCTAGTGAATAAGAAATCTCTATCACTTATGATACTACTAGGAATCCCATACAGTCTAACAACATTCTTCATAAATAAATTAGCCAAAACAGGTGTCGTCCTAGTTGTCTTAACTAGAATGAAATGGGCACTCTTGGTTAACCTATCCAATATGACCCATATGCTTTCATTTCCTCTATAAGATCTTGGCAAACGTACTATAAAATCCATTGAGATAGAATCCCACTTCCATATTGGAATATATAAAGGCCGAAGTAACCCACTTTTTTGATGTTCTACTTTTACCTGTTGACAGTTTAGACACTACTTCATCCATAAGCCTAGATCCCTCTTAATACCTTCCCAGAAGAAATTCCTCTACATGTCTCGATACATCTTAATACCTTCCAAAGGAATAGTGAACTTCGAACGATGGCATTCTTCAAGAATTTCCTTCCTAATGCTTGCTACATTTGGAACACATAACCTTCATTTTTTCCTTAACCACCCATTCTGGTTAAGACTAAAATCTTTCAAGTCATCGCTCTCTGTTCCATCCTCAACCTTCTAATTTGTTCAACTAATTCTAGATCCTCCATTTGTTTAGAACCAATCTTTTTTTATTATCACGGATCGAACTTCTATACCTGGCAACATAGAAGTTTCCTTACTAGACCTAGCTTTAGACCTCCACTGCAATCTACACGTCATCAATGCTTCTAAATCTTCCCACTTAGGTATCATTGCCAACAATGCATTTTAATTTTTTTTTCTAAGTGCATCTGCCACCTTGTTGCCTTTTTCTAGTGTGTACTCAATTCCAAAGTCATAAGCGACTAAAAACTCTAACCACCTCTGCTATCTCATATTCAACTCCCTCTAAATGAATAAATACTCAACGATTATGATCCGTATACAACTCGAATCTTTCTCCCAAAAGATAATGTCTTCATATCTTCAACGCAAAAATTACATGGCTAATTCTAAATTGTGAGTTGGGTACCAAACTTCATGCGGCCTAAGCTGTCGAGATGCATAGGCAATTACTTTACCTCTTTGCACTAACACAGCTTCTAACCCAGTTCCACATGCAACCGTATATATTACTAAATCATGATTCCCGTCTAGAACAACTAACGCTGATGCATTAGTCAATAAGTGTTTTAGCTTCTGGAATGCCTCCTTACACTTATCGGTCAAACAAACTTCACATCCTTTTGCGTTAGCTTGGTCATCGGTGCTGCTATCCACAAAAAATCCTTTATAAACCTCTAGTAAGATGCAGCTAATCCAAGAAAACTATTTATCTCAATCACCATCTCAGGTCTCTTCCAATTATTCACTGCCTCGATTTTAGTCGAATCTACAGATAACCCTTTCTTTGGGACCACATGACTAAGAAACTTCATTTCTTTCTTCCAAAAATGAAACTTTGACAACTTTACTTTCAGCTGATGCTGCCTCGGCTTCTCAAGCACTACTCTAAGATAAACTTCATGCTCTCTTTCGTCCTTAGAGTATAACAAAATATCATCTACGAAAACCAACACGAACCTATCCAAACGCTCTTAGAAAACTCGGTTCATCAAATCTACAAAGAATGTTCGCGCATTAGTTAGTTCGAACGGCGTTACTAACCATTTGTACGATCCATATCTAGTTCTAAACATCGTCAAAGGAATATTATCCTCTGCTATTCTAAGCTGATGGAACCCTATCGTTAAATCTAACTAAGAAAATATTTTGACTCTACTCAACTGGTCGAAAAAATCATCAATTCTAAGCAATATATATCGATTCTTTATCGTCTTCCCTTTCAATTTACGATTTCATTACATAACCTTAATGATTCGTTCCATTTCTTAGCAAACACTACGGCTACTCCCCAAGGCGAACTGCTTGGCTTGATAAAATCTTGCCTTCCAAATCTACCAACTGCACCTTTAACTCCCTTATCTCAGTTGGCGTCATCCTGCTTGGCGGTCTACTCACCGGTTCTGCTCTTGATACCAAATCTATTTGAAATTCAATGGATCCTTTCTACGGCAATCCTACTACGGGTTCAGAAACATATGCGAATTCCCTAACAACAAAAAATCGATTCGACTTGTCTTCGACCTCCACAACACCTAACAAAGCATTAACCTAAAAAGTAGGGTTTTCTACGGAGTATACTATCCGATCACTATGATCAGGGTGTCTAAGCGGTAATTTCCTATCATGGCAAAATATCCTAGCATCGTATTTACTTAACCAATCCATACCCAAAAAATTCCGAACCCTACAAAATCAAACGCATACAGACCATAAACAAATGTATAACCTAACAATTCAAACTCAAAATGGTCACATCTCATCCCGAGAGTCGCATAACCTCCTATCAGATTTACAATCATGAAGGAAGTAACTAGGCATGAGGGTTCTAGGTTAAGCTTATCTACCAAACAATGAGGTATAAAAGAATGCAACGCACCAGTATAAAATAGAACGCTAACTAACATACCATGAATCATAAGCGTACCTTCTAACACAGCCTTTCCCTTTTCCTCAGCTATTAGTCTCGAGGTAGCTAGCTCCGATGCATATACTTTTCCTTTCCCATCCGTGGCTGGCTCCTTGCACCGGTTCTTATAATGTCCAATTTGATTGCAATTGAATCATCTAATATTCTTATTCCTGATCACTTTCTTTCCATCTCCTGAGCGACATTCATTCGCAAAATGCTCTTTCTTGTCATATTTATAGCAGACAATCTCTGCCTTACCTTTCTTTGCAACTCCACCCTTTCGAGCTCCTTTCTTATGGAAAAAATTACTCTTCTAACTTTGCCCTACTTTAACTTCCTTTGTGTTATTCCTCCCTAGAAAAGCTAGCATCTCTTCATTCCTCAAAGCCATTTCCATTACAAAATCACATGGTCCCCAACGTACGGTAATGTGGCCTTAGCAAGCTCAGGCTTCAACCCCCTAATGAACTTCTCATTTCTCTTAATCACATTATCCGCCATAGCATAACCATATCTCATTAGCTCCTCAAACCTCGTTGTATACTCAAGCATAGTCATATCTCCCTGGTCTAACTCAACAAACTTCCCGAGCAGAGTGGATTTCACAATCTCCAACCTAAACCTTTCCTTAAATCTCCTTTTGAACTCAGACCATGTCATTATGTCCTTATTAACTACAACGGTAACACTGTTCCACCAATACAGTGCAACTCCTTATAGCTGTCTAGAAGCGAGTCTCCTCTTTCTCATCATTGAGCTCTAGATCAGCCAAAATCCTCTAGAAATGAAGTAACTAGTTCTCTACTTCGATTGCATCTTCGGTACCAGTAATCGAGTTCCCTTCCAACTGAGCATAATCTCTACTCAAAACAGCGTAGTTGTTAACCATCGGAGCTTCTTGATTTCCTCCTTCAACTACTCTAGCAGCAACTCCCACTTGGGTCATTTTGACAAAGAACTGATACATAGCTCCCATATCAACTTGCAGGACTCCAGCACCCATATTTGCAACTTGTGTCTGATTTTGATTTCTCCTATGTTTGGTCTAACATTTTCATTAGTTGTGGTGCTTCCACCACCAAGGTTAACTCTTCCACTTCTAGCATCCATATTTACATTCGAGCCTTTGTAAGATACAAAAGAATGGACTAAAAGAGATAAGAGAATAGAGATATAGCGTATACTTATATATAGTAAATACAAGTATGTTCCTATAGTGTTATCCAATGCCCCGATTTTTTCTCTATTTTCTAAGGATTATGTTTTGTAAAATCTTTTTGGTTTGCATTCTTTCATAAACCTATGCTCTGATACCAAGTTGCAACATTCCCTATCTTAAGGCCCAAAGCTAAGCGCTACAGATGCTGCAGTCGTTTATAGTATTAAATTCCGGTGACAAAATATGGTAATGCTAGTGGTATCATAACATCAGAAGCAAATGAATATGAAACAAAATCACAGATTCAAAAACAAATTTTCTGATTACATTTCACAAAACATGTTTCATATCCGATTACATAATCTCAAAAGTTTTCCCAAGTTTAGATTAAATATAATTATTACAAAGTACGCCAAGAGCGACATATGAAGATGCCTCCTTGAATGACCAGAATACTAAATAGTCATATCAGGCTTAAAACAAAACAACGAAAACAAAACAACTCCTAAATATAGCTAACATCAACCTCCTGCTCGTCTTCGGAAGCTTCAACTTTGAACACTTGAGGGCAAAAGGAGAAAACATAAACTTCAAGTCAGACATAAGCCTAATGTGAATAATATTATACATACCAGTTATCTAATATTAAGTTAGACCTAGCCGCATAGCGTAATTAGTTTCCCCTCAATACTATCCTTTTAAAAATTTATCTTTTGCAAATTAAAACCTACAACCTAGTTGGTTAAAATAATAGCAATATCATGTATGCAAATATATCCGGTAATAAATGGACTATCTATCCAAACACTATAATTTTGTTTGGCTAATTGCTAACCTTTGGCTAACTTGGGCCTACGAGACAAAATAAACAAATAATATAATTTCTTTTAGATACTCCTCTTTTGGACGGTCTATCCCTAACTTACTTCTCTCATGGTGAACTGATCCTAATGGTTTTGAGGTCTCACCAATAACCTATCCTCACTCTATATATTCCTTTCCGTGTGTAACATCATTTTGGTATTATCTGTGCCAAAGCCCTATACACTAGAATTTTGGACCTTTATTAGCTAGGGGCCACTAGCTAAAGTATAGAGCACGATCCCATATGAATCCCATCTGGTATACTAATATTCGAGTCATTTTACTTAAAGTCATCTACCCTTAAAATTTTCCTTAAAAAATTTCTTTCAACTTGATTAACCTTTTAAATCGTTCTTAAACAAGGAAAATATATTCTATGCTTTACTCAAATCACTTTGCCATGTTATATATACTTTACACTACATATTATTGATGAAACCATTCGAAACCTTTGAAAGTACCCCTTTCGATACAAGTAAAATACTTTACTTTATAATCTAGGCCGAACACCAAAACATGCCTTTTAAAACTATTTACATTAAACCTTTCGAAAACATTGAAATTATCTCTTTCGAAAGCTTTATAGAACCATAGACATCTTCCTTTCAAAACACTTTAAACATGCCTTTTGAAACCATTAGAAACCTTTATTTTAAAAACTTTCGAAAACATTGGGGAACCACCCCTTCAAAACCTCTATCTTAAACCCTTCAAAAGCATTAAGTTCTTTATATAAATCAAACCTTTAAAAGCATTTGGGTTCAAGTAAAACATGCGGAACAATCTTCTAAAACCATTCCTTTCGAACCCTATGGGTTTAACTTTCAATAAAAAAAGGGTTTTAAAACAACTAGGTCGAAAACACTCTTTCAAAAGCTATTTCCTAAGTAGAATAAGTGGGTGACATCGAAACCAATTCCTTCGAAAGCATTGGAGAAGCGGCTTAGTTTTTTAAAAAAGCAACCTTTTCAAAGGCATTGCTTCGAAAGGTAGGATGTGGCAGTTAGTGGTTTCGACCCCTTCGAAGGCTTCTTTATAACACAAAGGCGCAACCTCTTTCGAAACCATTTAACCAAGTCAAAAGCTATCTAAATCGAAAGCATTCCTTTCGTAAGCAAAGAGGGAGCATTTTCTTTTAAAAGCAAAATAAGGCTTCGACCCCTTCGGAAACCCTGTTTCGACTCTACACCCTTCGCCTATCTCCAATCCACTTCGTACCAAGTATTTGATACCATGTATATTGGCTTTGAATTGGTTGGAGGCGGAAGTACCTAGTCTAAAGGTAGGTGTCGAAAGTGGCGAAATAGCAAAAGTATGGTTAAAACTGAATTTTAACTTTAAAAAGTGATTCTTTTTAATTAATCTGCTTTGTTTATCAGTATATGATTGATTGCTAATTTCTTTTCTAACTTCTTTTCTAAAAATTCTGCCGAATTTTCAGAAGTAAATTATTTAAAATATTTACAAAATGCTCCCTTTCCTTTTATAAATATATAAAATATTTAAGTCCCAAACCTTAAATAATTTTATATACTTTTAAAACACTAAGGAAAATTCTACAAAAATTCCATAAATCACTTTTTATGTGTTTCCAAATATATATTAATTTATAACCTAAAAACAATATAAATTAGTCGTAATCAATTTTACACCAAATTAACCATTTTCCTCACTTGAAAATTAATAATAAATGCGCATTAATTCAAAAAATTATGAAATTTGAAACCCATCTCCAAAATATCATTTTTGACCTTATATAAAAATCGCAAGGTATTTGGATGTCATTTAATAGGTTTTTACATTAAAACTTATCATAAATTCCATATGAGATAGCATAAACCATCAACAACGTATCCATTTTAATAATAAAAAATGTAACAATATACTTTGCAATAATATTCGGATCTAATATAGAAAAAAAAATCCAAACTATGAGATGTAACCTATTATTCACCTTTAGCTTGTGATTAAGGAGTTGAGATTTGACCTTGGATTATGTTGCTTAAGCTTCTTCCTCTTATCTTCTTCTTGTTTTTCCTTAATGCGGCCGACTTCTTTTAGTATTTGATTTTATTTTAAACGTGTAAAATGAACAGGCATGAAGGGTTTAGAGTATTTGAACATGTCTTATTCCTACTTTGCCTCTTATCTATTTGCCTCACCTATTTCATTTTGGTTTCGCTTAGTTCATTGTTTTAAATTGGCATGGCTATCCCAATTAACACAAATCTCAATCCCTTAGCCATTTCATTATTTCATTTAATAATTTAACTAGTTAAATGTCCTAAATAATGTTAACCAAAATTAGGGTCGTTACATGCTTGGTTGATGGTAGTGGGAGGAGGCGGGTTGAAATGATTGGTAGAGTTGTTGAATTTTGAAGGTGGTAATGAGAGATATTTGCAAGCAGGAAGTAGTTGCAGGCATTGGCGACGGAACCCGGGATAATTTGGCAGAAGTGAGCAGTTATACGAAGGTTGATGGTTGATTGTTGATTTGGTGATTATGGCAGTAAGGTTGCTATGGTAGAGGCAGCGGGAAGGAAGCAGTGTAATGATGATGTTTAAGTTGAAATGCACTGTTATATGAAGAAGGTGAAATATGTTGCAATTTTGATGGTTTGTGAAGGCAGTAGATGGTGGGCATGGGGACTATTGTATCGGTTTGCTATAATGGAGTATGTGGTCCAAGAGATGTTAGTTAGGGGTGTGATGGTGTTAACAGTATAGGAGAAGGTTGCGTGGTTAAATTTGGCTGAGGATGAAGGTAGTGGGGAAGTGAAAAATGTTCCTGGTCTTTGTAAGTGGATGGTAGAGTAGTTAGTTGGCGTGTTTGAGGAGTGGGGCCAGTTTTGTAGTGTGCAAAGGAAGTTGCAAGGTGTTTGGAGTGGAGTGTTATGTGCATAGAAATGCACAGATATGCACAACATGAATTTTGGTGGTTGAGGATGGTGTTAATAGCAGTAAAGGGATGAGATGGTTGGAGATTGTGGTTTTTTTGGTATTAAAGATTGGTTTGTGGTGCTGTATGCTGTGTTTATGTGTGCTTTTTGGCAATGGGTGTTGTGTTATGCAGTGGGATGGATAAAATGGTATGTTGAAATGGTATGATAAGGCAGTGGCAGTTTAAGTAGAGGGTAATTATGTTATGAAGACAATGGCATTGGCAGTGGCAATGTTATGTGCACAATGGAAGTGCTGGTAGTATTGATGATGGTGAAGGAGGAAGTGGTAAAGAGATTGAAGGATGGTTATGGACAGAGGACGATTTAACAGTGGATGTCGTGGAAGAAGTGGGATGGATGTACATAGTTGTTGTTGGAAGTGTGTTGAAGACAGTGACTTGTATATTGAAGTGGTTGCATAAATGGTTTGCAATTCAAGGCAGGTTGTTGAAGTTTGTAAACAGTAGGGATTGGGAAGGTTGACAGTGGCAGTGCAAGTAGCTGATGAATGGGCAGCAGGTTGATTGCCGTGAGGCAGAGGATAGCAGGAAATGTGATGGTTAATGCATAAGTTATGTGCACAATGATATTTGATGTGCACAATGGTACAAATTATTTGCTAATAGAATAGGGAAAATGTAAAACTAAGTTGCAATATAGAAAATGAGATTGTAAATTGTTACGTAAATGAAATAAAATGTTTTCATTTTGTTTCGAAATGCAATTTGTGTGTGTGTGTATATTTTTGAAATGCAGATGCAAATAGAAAAACAAAACGCACACAAATCAAATGAAAGCAAAAATCACAAACACATAAAGTAAATTATTTTTTTAATGCAAGTCAACACAAAAAATTAGCATACAATAAAAGTAAACAAAAATAATTCAAAGAGTAAAATTAAAATCAAATTTCAAATTCCCCAGCAACGGTGCCTACAACTTGTTGATAATGCCGAATTTTCTATTGATTGGAAAACCAACGTTAAAAGTATAATCGTTAAAATATGGTAAGCTCACGGCGTATAGTTATAGTACGTATGCGAGTATGGGTTGATCCACAGGTTAATGAATTAATTTTAAATTCTACTCAATCAAATTAACCTATGTTTTCAAGTTTGTTATAAACTAAGAAATATAGCAAAAATTAAACTAGAACAAAACTGAATAAAAATATGAGATTAAGAGACAATTTTGAGGCAAATCCACTCTCATGTTCACACTTAAATCAACATAAAATTTAGTCTATGATCTCTCATTTTAATCTAGTAGTATTAGTAATGTATTTATCATAAGTATGATCTATTTATGTTATTAATGAACACAACTTTAACCACCAAACTTTAATACAACACTAAAACCACTTATTAATTGTAATGAAAATGAAAATGAAAATGAAGTTAAAGTAAAAGCTATTTTAAGCATGATCTATTTACTATTTTATTTAGTAACAAAGATCATCAAACTTTGAATTTACTGTAATTTCATTATCAAAATCAATTAGTAAGATGAAATGTAAATTGCTTTTATGTTCGATTGAGCATAGCCCATTTGTGATTAGAAACAAAACATAGGCTACCAAATTCCCTAATAAACTTACATCATAATCTAACTTCATTAAGCACTAAAAAGAGATCATAAATAATAAAATATGTTGAGTCTACATAATTTGAGGGAGCTTCATTACCCCTAAATTGAAGGGATTTAACTTTTCATTTGTGTTATCATTTTAATACATGTAAATTTCAACATAGAACAAAAAGGAAAGTGCTAGCTAATTAAAATAAAAAGAACTAACCACTTGCAAAAACTAAAACTAAACTAAGTGCATAAATGGAAATCAAATCTACTAACATAAAAAGAAAGAGAGCATGTAAATAAAAATGAGTATAGAATAAAATAAAACATGTAAAGAACAAAAAAGAAGAGGCTTAGGAAGCCAATTTATTTTTCATTAATTTTATGGCTAAAACTTGCATAATATAATAAGATAATAAAATCCATTACATAAACATAAGTAGTACATAAATTAAAACCTAATCCATTTTTAGGGAACTCCCTAAAATTCCCTTGAGGTTGTATGACCTCCAAGTTATCGTTAGCATGAAACTAATCCTCCTTTAAATGTGTATGTACCTCTAGTCCCCACTAACCTATGCGTTAGCTTTTAATTGTGGTTCATTAGTTAGTGGGATGGTGGGTCTTTAATGATTACATGAATTCTTTTATTTCTTCATTTCTTTGGCTTCCAACTCTTGTATATGCATATTTCCATGAATCCACTTCCAAGTTGAATCCAAATTCCTACAAAACAAATTAAAATGTGCAAGTAATTTTTTTCCAAATTAATTCAAACACGAAAATTACCATTTTTCCCCCATGTAGGTGCACGAATGATGACTTGAAAGTATTTTTGAAATCTGGTTTTCAACACGTAAAAAACACCGAATTATGACATTTATTTTACCAAAATGATATTAAGTCTATGAGTAAAAATATACATTTTTACGTGCACATCATTGTTTGAAAGGATTGGTACTAATCAAAAGCGAGATGCTAGGCTAACAGGGATCATAATGAAGATAGAGGAAAGGTAGAATCTGAAGATATAAAGCAATATGAACTCGAGTGAGAGGGTTGGCTTCCTAAGAATGGAAGATTATATATTCCCAATGTTGTTGCGAGACGCAGTGCTAAGAGAATGTCAACATTCCAGATTGACCATTCATCATAGTGATAAAAAATGTACCGAGATATAAAGAAACTTACTACTAAAAAGGTACGAAGAGGGATGTTGAGGAATTCATCTCGAAGTATGTAAATTTTCTGTTAGTGAAGGCAGAGAAAAAGAAACTTAGTGGATTGTTGCACCCATTAGATATTCCTAAATGGAAATGAAAGCAACGATGGGTTTTATAGATGGATTGCCAAGGGCTCGAGCAGGGTACGATCGCATTTGGGTCATAGTTGATCGGTTGACTAAGAATGCGAGATGTATACCCATTAAGTCAAGTAGAATGACATCCAAGATGGTGGATTTGTATGCAAGGTGGATATTACAATTTCACGGTGTGCCGAAAAGTATTTTGAGCGATCGAGACCCATTATTTACTAATGGGTTTTGGTAGAGCTTATAGGAGGGACTAAGCTGCACCTTAATACAGCTTATCGCCCGCAAACAGATTGGAAAACCAAAAGAGTGAATCGTGTATTGGAAGATCTATTGCGAGCATGCATTATAAACTTTGGCGGATCATGGGGCGATCGTTTGCATTTGGTGGAGTTTGAATACAACAACAATTATCAATCGAGCATTGGTATGGCTTCGTATGAAGCATTGTATGGCCAACCATGTAACACTCCTTCATGTTGATAGGAAGCAGGCGAGAAACTGATACTTGGATCTGATATGATTAGAGAGGCTTCAGAGAAGATTGAGGCCACTCGCAATGAATGAATGCTGCTCGAGATCAATGGAAAAGCTACGCGTAGAAGATATGAAGAGAGTTAGAGTTTTCTATTGGAGATATATATTTGTAAAGATTTCTTGTCTAAGGAATATGGTTCAATTCATTAGAAAGGAGACTTTGGCACCAAGATTCTTAGGACATTTTTCGATAGTTGAGAGAATCAGGAATCTAACATAGAGAGTTGACTTAACTCAGAAGATGGCAGGCATGCATAAAGTTTTTCTTGTCTCTTATCTAATATAATTTGTGCACGACTCGAACGTGAAGATTACACCGGATCAGCTAGAAGACAGTGAGGTAAAACTAGAAGTTTCTATACCTCGTAGTCCGCTTTGAATTGTTGGGTATGACATGAACTAACGATGAAGCTAGTGTAGGTATAATGGAGTGGAAGTGATGATGAATGTACGTGGGAGATAGAGGAGAGCATGAAGAGTATGTGTCCCGAGCTCTTTGAATGGTAAGATCCATTGTTTACCGTATCTACTTTCACCATTGTATGTTATGTTTGACAGGTTTGTATTTTGCATGCTATGATAGGTCACCTATACTATTGATTGCATAGTTTCTTGTTTGAGATGTGTGATGGTTGCTTATGGTTGGTAAGCATGCAGGATGACCATAGTTGCTTATACTTTGACTTGTTTGGGATTTCAAGGGCGAAATTCCTAAAGAGGAAGAATGTAACGATCCGTATTTTATGTATTGGAAAATCGTCAAATATTTTTATTTTATTATGAGGTCATATGATTCTATAATTTTGAAATATGACACTTAGGGATATTTTACACACCTATTATTTTTCTCAAAATTCCGTCCGACCATTTTGAGCCTAAAAATGTTGTTTGAGCTATAACTTTTGATAGAAGTCGAATTAGGGTCTCAAACCAAATCCATTTCATTAAGATGAGGGTTTCACATATTGTAGCATGGTCCAATAGAAAAAAAATGACTTAAAGTTAGGGAGTTATGTCTGTTTTAAGTTTTGAAAACTTCTGGTCAGAATTAATGTGTAATTAGTGAAGATCATTAGTTGGTTCATTCGTCTAATTATAGAATACTATAAACATAGGGCTGAAGAGTCAAGTTAAAACTTTTCTCTTTCGTTTCAGATCAGGTCTAAACCCTAATTAGCCAAAAATCCATCCTAGTTCATCCAAACATTTCTCTAAATCAAACTAGATTATGGATTAAAGATTAGATCTTTGATTAGAGGCTAGAGATAATCAAATTGGTTGATTATATGTGCTTTTCATTACTGTTTGGATTTGATCTACATTCGAATTGGTTGAATTTGGCAACTGGTGAGTGGTTTATGCCTTCTCACTATTCTATATATGTTTATATGGTAGAATTGCACGATTTAACATGTTTAGAATCTATTTTTGGCCACAAAACTTTCCTAACTCTAATTATATGTTATTTTATGCATTTATTTTGAATTTGATTAGGAGTCACCTTCATTCTTATTCGTATATTTATATAAAATGTAGATCTAGATAAGGATTGGCATGTTTATGGTATTCTTATGTTTTGATTGCTTGAATGGATGTATGTGCATGTTTTTCTATGCTTGTATTATGTGCTTTGATGTTGTTTGTTAATCTTATGATTTCATATGAAGATAGATTGCTGATTTGGATGAAGGTAAATTAGTCGGAATTGGACAAAACTTGAAGGGGAAGCTTTTGAGTATGAGAGAAGCTTGGGGTTATAGCCGCATGTCTAGATTCATTAAGCATAGAAGTTGGTATCTACATGAAAGGTTGGTACCGAATTAAATAAGCACGTATGTGTATACATGTACTGTATCCTAAGTTGTGTTGGTTTAGATAGAAAGTTTAATGAGTAATTATTTAGAGCATTCTGGTATTTTAACAAAATTATAAAGTATTATTTATTTCTGAAATGTATTATATTTTAGCTAATGTTGAGTAGCTTACCGTATTTATTTCTTTATTTCAATGTCTTTTACAGTACAAAAGAACTTGGAGCTACTGAGTCCAATATATCAAAAGCTTGTGCTTTAAGATAATGGTCTAATATCTTCTGTAATGGTTGAGAGGAGAATATACGAATGGGCGAATAAGTTTTCATGTATTTTGTTACTTTTCATCGCATGGAGATTTATTGTGTAAATATTGTCTAGCCTATGTTTGAATTTCTGTTTCAATTTGATTACTGGTTGAATTTTTTAAACATGTCATATGCTTACATTTATGATTTTTTGAAAGCAATTTGATACCATTTTAGGTTTTAAAATCTAAAACAGTATCATTTTTTTGCTTTAGCCGCTCTTTTGCTTTGGTTGTTTGAAGCAACCGAAGCAAAGGAATTACCTTTTGCTTCGGTTCAACAACCGCAACAAGATGTTTAGGTCTGTTGTATCATCTTTATTTGCTTTGAGCGTTGGACCAAAGCAACAATCAAAACAATCAAAACAGATTATTACTTGTTTTGTAGTAGTGTTTGAAGTGCATTGGAATTTATTTTGGAAGTTAGTATTTATTATAATATAGTATTTAATTGTAGAAAATTATGAAATGATTGTGATGAGTAATATTTGATTTTGCAAGTTAATTTGCAATGTTTTAATTGTATGAGGTAGTTTAATAATATTATGATTTATGTAAAAATTTATAAAGATTTAGTAAATTCTTATTTTGAACTATCAAATGGTTTTATGATATTTAATAATGATTCTAAGTTATATGATGGACTTGCGAATTTGTTACATGGTGATTTTAAATATTTATTTGCATATTACTTTTGTATCATTTGTCTATAATACATTATTCGAGACTTTTAATATAATGTATATATTTTCATATGATTACTTTTATAATTGTAATTGTATATTTCTCATTTTTGTGTGATGCGAAATTTGAATAAACGGATTAGTGATACTGTCTAGTATAGGACTTTCGGTAACACTTTCTAGTTATTCATCGAATTTGTTATATAGAAATATCTAGTATGGATTGAGTGTAGTTTATGAGCGTTTAATAATTATTCAAATAACATGCGGTGGTATTGGATGTCGTTATATTTTTTATTCGATTATTCTTTGAAAGTAAAGTCACTCAAACGGGGATTACTTATGTGTTTGTGATGATACTTGTTGTGGTAAGTGTAATATAACCATGTGTTAGCTTATGGATAGAGCCCTGTATCAATGAGGGATTAGAGCTTTGGTATATCGTAGTCACGTGTTGACTTATACGAAGCCATGTGTCGGCTTACGTTTAGAGCTAGTTGTAGATATAGGATATGAGTACTATATGCCATCCACATTGTGTCCAGCTTCCTTTATTTTTCGAGAGTGAACCAAATTAGCCAGTTTCCATCCTAGCGGGCTGATCGTGGGGTCTTGCCCTAGATCTGCGACATGGTTGTTGTTTATGATATTTGATGTGCATCATAGGCTTGGTACTTGGTAGCCCCTTGTGTCGCATAGGTCAACAGTCTGTTACCATTAGAGGCAAAGCAAGGTCGTGACTATAGCTATGCGTAGACGAGTCACTAGTGGACGTGGTCATGATATCCATCGAGGTAACTAAAGACTGTAGAAATAGACGGTTACTCTACGGTTGGTGTCTTGACCTGGGTTGGTTGAGCAGGCTTGCGGTAGGCGGCCATCAATCTCCCGTCTGGCTTAGGACATATATGTGTGTTGGATTGACATATATCTCTCCTTCCAATGAAGAGTTGGTCATACTAAAGACGGGGTAAGTCAAAATTGTAGTCAGTCCCCGTATATCCATGCTATTTTGATTTATTCATATACGAGGAGATGAGATTATAATTGGATAGGTGTCCAAAGTATGGTAGATCCTCATATCTTTTATTATGTATTAATAAGAAGTCAATCCTATTTTGGTATGTTGATGGTGATACTATCTAAGTGCCTATCTAAAATGTATGCCTAATTACTACACATATCTATGGCATTTATCCATTCTTCCTATCCTATTCCTATTTTTTCTCCTATATTATTTCTAATTAAATTACTAACTCTGATATAAATTCCCAACATTGTTTCAATCTAAAATTTTCTAATATTGCTACTATCAAAATTTCTCCTACCTAAATTACCTTCGACCGGCTTCTCCTTACATAGCTTTTT
The DNA here is from genome assembly GCA_030765085.1 of Allium cepa. NCBI lineage: Eukaryota > Viridiplantae > Streptophyta > Magnoliopsida > Asparagales > Amaryllidaceae > Allium > Allium cepa. Next base: position 136,012,987 of record CM060945.1, read on the forward strand.
CCCTCTTTTATTGTTTTCCTCCTCGACCCATCGCAGTGCATTCACCTACTGCTTTAGTCATTGGCTTTTCTTCATTAACACGGAAATACATATATAAATCTACCTCAGCTATTTTTCATCATATTTTCCTTATATGTGAATATTCCTCCTATCTTCGTTATTGGACATTTTTACCCGTCGACTCTCTTTACCCCATCAAATACCATTTCCATTATCCAAACCTTAGAAATAGTTTTGAAAAGGAACTTCCAAATTTACAAAAATAGGGAAAATTCATTGATCCAAACCCGCACACTAATTTCCATTAGTTGAAATGAAAAATCCCTTTATCAAAAAAAATTAAATCCAACCAAATTTCAATCAAGAATTTCAATATTACCTTGCTTTTCAGAATAACAATTCCAAATAAATCCTCTGAAATACCTATTCAAAACGTTTCAAAGAATATTCAAAATCTTTTTATCAAATTCTTTACATGAGGTGGGACTCGAAAATGGACTTTAATTCCCCTTTCTATTAAACTTTTCTTCTTTTCTGCGCATCCTTAACTAGAAAGTCGGCTTAACTTATTATGGTGATTAGCGCATACCTTCTAGCGGAAACTTACTCAATACTTCTTCACATCTTTCTTTGACATGCTTGCAACATATAGGTTCTTATCTCCATCTATCTAGATGAAATGTACATCTTCAATCAATAATCAATCAAAATCATCAATCATAAAGCGGCTAAGCCCAATAAAGGAGTAAAGCACCATCCAGCTTCAGGGATTCTTCTATATCTCATGATCATGGTCTTCTTGGTTAATGCCTTAAGATACAACCAATTCTCCATGGGGTAATCGGGATAGGTGTATAAATTTAACTTCATTCATTGTTCCAACTCATAGTTCCGTCATCTAGTTTTTCACGATATGGCCGCAACTACTTCTATAGTCGTAATTCATAAAACCTGGTGTATAATATATATATATATATATATATATATATAAATACAAATATGTCATCTCAACATATCCTAATTTCTATAATCGATTAACCTAAGCTACGATACCAATGCAACAACATGCACCTTAGTAGGCCTGAATTTTGAATAAATCGAAACCTAAGTCCATTAAGGCATGGATCATAAACATATGAAACACAAAATCCCCGGCCACTTAATACTTCCTAAATAAGGAGGAGGCAGACCCAATAAGCTTTCACTACCTCAACCTATAGCGGGCCCTCTGCTATGTAACAGCAAGTCAACCGGTCCTAGCTATAGAGAACGATGACACCTATACACGGCTTTATAATTCATAATTTAATTGCATTCTTCTAATGCATCAAAAATAATCATATAAGGGTTAACTAGCTCACCTCCAACAATAAACAACTAGCTGACTAAACTTTAAGGTCTGTCAATACCGCATATGGATTCTACACCGGTAGGAAGGAAAATCCGTCACGGCATAATCCGAATCTTTGCTACTGACCACTCAGGACCATTGCTAGTCATAACCTATATGTCAACCCTACTATAAAATTTCAGTCTAACAATAATACTAGTATAGCCTGTCGACCTTCCAAAGCTGAAATCCTATTTAGACTAACTTGAGTAAGTCAAAGGAAATGATGCTTTTAGTTACTTAATACCTCTTATTAGAAATGAAGCAGACTCTAAAGGGGCTGACTCATTTAATACTTTAATTTGAGGTGGATCCTTAATATATTTTCCCCATTTATTAGAATATGTATATCCCTTCCTCATGGGTCATATGATTAGAGATGCTCCATGTTTGTAGTAAGTATACACACCTGTTGGTATCCTCCAGGTGAAAGATAGAATTCTGTTGTGTAACCCTACCGACCTCGTATCCCAACCCATTCTAAACCAAACTAATTATCCTAGGCTTATATATTAGGCTAGTCCCACTAATTTACGCTTATCCGAAACGTATAATTAAAGCTTTATAATTTTTCGCTATGAAAATTATGTTGCTTCCTAGTATTTAATTCCTTTCTTATATGCTTATTTACTATACTCCATAAATGTCAATTGTCTATAATAAATGGTCATAATTATTCTAATTGGACAATCTCTAATAATATTTATTTATTCGTTCTAATTCCACTTATTATGCCTATTTCATTTTTCCATAAATGCCATAATAAATTCTATAATCAGTCCTACTACATTTTATTCCTGTACCTCCCTATTAACTGCACATTTATTTCCCTATTAATTTTGGAGGTACTAGCTCTTTTCCATATACACCTTCCAATCCTATAATTTACTACGCTATTTTTACCTAGGCTTCGAAATTTTAATAATACGAATCTCAACATATATTATGCCATTTATATATTTATATTTTTAATCGATAGGAGCGGTTATATGTATACACACACACACACACTCCTATTTCTAAATATTAATTCCTAAACCAGAACATTCATTTCCACATTTTAATTTACTGGAGTTATCCTTTCCAAAAAAGAATTGTCGTTATAACTTTCCATAAATTAACCAAAAGCGAGACTTTTGCTACGTCTGAAATTATGAGGAATTATTTCTTTTCTTTTATTGAAATAAACAGCACAAACTACGAGGAAGAACTTCCGTATGTTACAAATCTCTTTCATTTTTGGTATATTTTTTTTATTTCAAATGACATGCTTTTTATACATTTTTGGAATTAAATCATTTGTGGAAATGACATGAAAATGGATACAATTAAATTATATCCCTTTCCAAACAAATTAAAACATAGAAATTCACATTCTAAGTCAAATGAGGACAATCTAAACTAATACTAAAATTTTACAGTCCAACTATAAATCTGGAATAAACTTTATCACTAATTAACATTAACAAATTAGGGACTGATTCTAAATTTCTAGATTAGGGTGTAACTAACATTCCTATTCCAATTATCTATCTTACATAATAAGTGGGCATTATTCCTGTACATTAATTTTAAGCCTATAAGTCATCATATCTTATATAGGCATAATAATTAAATAAAATTCAACTTTATAAATTTCAATGTTATAAATAAATTATATAATTTCCCACTCATATTTCTAGCTTTCCAAATCTCTCAAATCCAAACTCATCATTTTACTTGACTCTTTAAGCATTCTCATACAAAATAATATGTATAATAAGGAATATATATACTATTGAATTTAAAATTTGAGGAGAGATTTGAAGTTAAAGTAAATATAGACTTATAATTATGAAATTTACCTTTTTCTATAGTATCGATTCGCTCCTTCTTTTCGTCTCTTTTATTTTCTACCTCTTATTTATATACATATAATATAATATTTTATGATTAATAAAAATAGTGCATAAGGGAAAATGGTAGAGCTTCTTTGCTTTAATTATAAAATATAAGAAGAAAGGTAATGGGTAAGGCCTATATTTATAGGCACTAGAACTAATCATATTCGTTAGACTAAAATAGTTAAATCCAGACTGTTTGGCCAAAGTTCAACCCTAGCCACGATCTCCCTAATAGGTCGACCGTCAACAATCGACCGTCTCAAGGAGGGGGTCGACCAATGGGGTCATACATTTATTGTTATTAATTTCATATTTTCCATTTCAATTATTTTTGTTTTGAAAATTTCAAACATTGATAACTTCTTCGTTGGCTCAAAAATCCAAATATGGAAGTTGCTTAGAAAATCGCCACCAATGTAATGGTGCAAGTTTCATGGCCAAATTCCAACGTTTGCTCAAATTTCATTTTTGAAACCTTGATAATTATTTATTAATTACCACAAATTTGACGGGCTGTTACAGAAAACGCTTGAGGATAAGGTCGCTGAGCCGGAAGCCTATCTTGCTTGGTAGAAAAAGAAACATCTGATTTCGAAATCAAGATTGTCTCCACCATCCTATGCTTCTGCGTCAACTTTGTCAGATCTAGTAACATTAGATGGTTAAAGCTAGAATATCCCGATACTCTCGTCGAATTCTACGAGGAAATTTTGCAACAAGAGAGATATGAAACATGATTATAGGTAAACGGGGATGCAATCAAAGCACTCTTGTAATTGGAGAAATTTGATCCAAAGGCCGTAGCTGAGGGCCAGGCAATGCGAGCCACTAAAGCTACATCTCTTACCCAAGTGTTGGCTATGGCTCCTACCGAGCCCAGCTCCAAGGACTTCGCGGAAGATGCTACTCTCATCATCAAGTAGTCCCAGATGGATTTTAGCACTTTTGTAATGGTTAACTCTACAGCTATCACAATTCCTTCATTTGTGTCATTACCACCCGGTAGATCCGTTGCTACTTTATCACCGGAGAAATATAATCCTGGTGACCCAAGCTATGTGTTGCCTCTGATTGTCCCTATTATTCCATTCATATCCTATAAGAAGAGGGGCAATGTAATAACCCCCTTCGGAATAAGCCTAATTTTCGACCTAATAAAAGCCCATCGAACCTTAGTCCCCTTCCAAAGCTGGCTGTTGGTTGTTAAAATTGATACAATAAAAAAATACAGAGTTATCTATCTTTGTTTTTAGAATCTTACAATGGAAGGGATAAAATATTATAATAGAAGTAAATACCCATTTTATAAAAATCAGGTATCGAAAATACAACATCCTAAAATATCCAAAATACAATATCTCAAAATAACATTAATCTGTCTGAAACCGAGTACATAAAAGTATATCAAAACAAAGATAAATAATAGAACCACCACAAATCTTCATAGCCACCTTGACCTTTACCATCAGCATTGTTTCCTCCTAATGGTGGGTTGTAATGAGGAGGGAGTCAGAACAACAATGCGTGGTAAATGAAAATTTCTAGTCTTACCATAATAGTATTTGGGCAGCATCATTTAGATAAGTAATATGTCTTAGCGTATTACACTTCATCCTACCAAGTATTCCTCTAACTGTAAACCTAACGGCCTTCCAGACTAACTTCACCATTCTAACGAGTGTGCTACACAACTACCATCAATCATTCTCTAATGATGTGAGAGAAAGTATATGAGCTGCTTTAATGGGAATTAGGCAGACTTTGACTATTTAATACCTATACCCTAGGAAGATCTCCATCATTTAATACTTAAACTGAAGGCAGACCCCTTCCTAGTACTCCCTGACTGACATCACAAGAAATATCATCTGTCCATTTAATACTTCTTCATAGGAAGAGGCAGACCCTATAATACCCACTTAATACTTTAGCCTCAAAGTGGACCCCTACCAGAGATTTCGCACATAGCACTTGAAAGATATCCTAACCATTTAATACTTCGTGAGTGGAAAGGAGATGGACCCTACAATAGCTACTTAATACCCTTACCCAGAAGCAGACCCTTATTGGAATATCTATCGTATGACCCGTAACCCAAATCACGACGTCTCACATTAGTCTGACTTTTCAAAGGTGCTGTTAGACAGATTAGCTAGACAGACTTACCCTACAAAATTGGGACTAAACTCCATCCACCATGAATACTTCTTATAAACAATGTCTCATATCACTCCTAAAGTAATGTTGTTGGTAGATAGATTATTTGGATAGACTTCTGTGTGCTTTTGACTAGCCTCTCATCCATATAACTTAGTCATCTTTCCGCTCTCCTAACATACAACCATAAATATATATACTACATGTATACATAATATCTCACCACATTATGACTTAAGTAAGGAAAACTCTTTATTTCGCCTTTAATTTTGGATTACTTTCCATAATTTTCCTTAATTTTCTTCATTATGGGTTTAATGCTAGTTGGTAGCATATTTATTCTATGCGATACGATTAATACATTACTAATTATATTTTATACGTATGTAATTTAGGCTAACTAAATATTCCTAAGCATGCGTAGAAATATTCCTATTCTAAGATAAATGCTTCATGTAATCATTATTAAAATGTCAAAAGTTTCGTTGTTATACAAGCCTAAGTTCATTATAATAATTTATAAATAGCTAATATCCTTAGCTAGACCAAACAGACTTGTGTATATATTCAAAATTAGAATAATACCAAAATTATTTTACATTAATATAATGGAACCGCACCTCTATTTCAAGAAACGATACTTACAATTTAAACCCTTTATATTTTTTCAATTTTTACACTTACAACCTTAAAGCAGAAGGATTCACATTGATCTATATTATGGAAAAGGTGGTGTAAGCTACAAATAGAAAAAATTTGTATTGTGCACCCCATTACCTGATAATATCATTTTGAACCCTTTTACCACAACAATAGAATTAGAAGAGGAGGTTGAATAGAACATAATTTATTCAAATTACAAAAAACAAATTTAATTCTACAATATTAGCATAAAATAAATGAAACTCAAATTAATCCATGAACTAACATTTTATTTGGAGGGATATTGGGGTTTTAGGGTTTAGGGTTTTCGTATGCAAAATTCCTCAAGGCATAAAACGAATCCAAATTTTATCGCACTAACTACTAAAATGTTAAAAACTAATGTAGTGTTTGTTTGATTATTTTTAGTTTTGAGTTTTCGTCCTGTACAAAAATACACACGACACATTTTATTGTCCAAAACGACCAATTTAGAAAATGAATTTAACATACAAAATAGAAAACAATTTTTTTATTTTCCGCGTTTTAGGAAATAACACAAACACATGAAAAATCTATTCTTCTATCGTCCCTCTGTCCCCTTCGTCCTCCCATCCATCATTCTTTCATCCTCTCCGTTGTCCCTCCATTCTTCTTATATTTGGGATACATATTGAAAACCAAAAACACAAAATTCATTTTTAAACCAAACATTGCCTGAGATTTCCACTCATAGATAGTTTCATGCTTCCTTTGGATCTGATTCATGCCCTTGCCTAAATGCTCCTTCAGGTTTCTTCATTTTATAATGTATAATAATTCAATTATATACAGATTAGATTTAGAATCAAAGATTAGGGAAGAACAGTAACAACCCACCTTGAAACGGGCCTAATTTCTGAGCGAATAGAAGCCTATCGAATCTTGGACCGATTCCAAAGATGGTCATCGGTTGGTAAAATTAGCACAATGAATAATACATAGAGCTATGTTATCAAAATCTCATAGCTGAAGGGATAAAATACGATACAAAAAAAATACCATTTTATAAAAATTCAAAGCTAAAAAATGTAACCTTCCAATATCTATAATACAATATCTCAAACAATAACATCATGTCCAAAAATAGCTACATCAAAGTATATCAAAAACATAAGTAGATAGATAACTGCCACAATTATTCGCCTTTGCCTTTAGCCTCTCAATCAGCATCGTCGCCCCTAATATCTGTGGTGTAATGAGGTGAGCATCAGAGCAACAATGTTCGGTGAATGAAATCTCGTACCATAATACTATTTGGGCATTACCATTTGAATAAGAAATTTGTCTTATGCACTATATACTATATCCTACCAAGAATACCTCCAACTGTAAGCCTAAATGCCTTTTCAATCCATTCGCAACCACCTTAACAATGTGAGAGGACGTATCTGAGCTGCTCCACACCTCTTTAATGGGAGGCAGACTTTGACCTTTTATTACCTTTAACCTAGGAAGATCCCCTTTATTTAACACCTAAACCCAAGGCAGACCCCTCTCAGGTACTCCCTAACTGACATCATTTGAAATCTCATCAGGCTACTTAATACGTCTTTATTGAAAGAGGCGGACCCTACAATAGCCAATTAATACCATAATCCTAAAGCGGACCTCTTCCGAGATTCCTCACTACCGCACCTAAACGATAAATCTTGACCACTTAATACTGCTTAAGTTGGAAGGATGTGGACCCTACAATAGCCACTTAATACCTCCAACCTAGAAGCAGATTCTACGCCATATGACTCATAACCCAAATGTGATGTCTCATATTAATCTGACTATTCGTATATACTGGTAGGAAGATTAGCTAAGCAGACTTACCCTATAGAATTAGGACTAACCTCGCACCCTCCGCGGATACTTAATTTTGGCCATGTCTTATAATAGTCTCAAAGTCACAGTACTGATAGCTAGATTAGCTGGGCAGATGTGTGCTTTTGACTGACCTCGCATCCATATAGCTTAGTCATAATTCCACTCTCCTAACATACTACATATATACCTTATAACATTTCTCATCAACGCCTTATAAGGAAATCTCCTTGTTACACCTTCAATTATGCATCAATTTCCACAATTACCTCAACTTTGTTCCTAAGAGGTTTAGTACCAATTATTAACATATTTATACCATGCAATTAATACACTATTAATTATAAGTTAACAATAATATATTTATTGTTACGCAATAGCTAATATATATAAATATTCCTAAGCATACGAACAATATCCTATTCTAAAATTCGCACCTTATACTAATCGTTAAATGTCAAAACTTCTATATACAAGCCTAACTCCATATAATAACTTTCAAAATAGCTAGTATCCTTAGCCAACTTAATAGGCTTGCATAAATAAAATAGAATCATACAACAAACTTATTCTACATTAACATAGTATAATCAATGCCTCTATTTCAAGGAAATAAAACACACAATTGAAATCTTTTCTATCCTAGTCAACCTTTACATCTATGAACTTGAAGTGAAAAGGGATTCCTTTTTGACTAAGTATGGAAATAAGTAGTACAAACTACAAATAAGAAAAATCATATTTTATACATCATTTCCTAACTTGTTTTTGTTTCTTTTAGAACCCTTTGACAAAACATTAGAGAAGTGGAATTGGAAACAAATATGAAATATTCAAATTGTAATAACAAAACAAATTCTACTATTTTAATATAAAATAACTGAGATTTCAAACATAAGAATTGACATTTCATTTCGAGAAATTTTAAGGGTTTTAGTTTTAGGGTTTTTGTGGAAAAAATCCCCTAAGCCGTAAAATAAATCCGAACTTCTATTATACAAATACTCAAAAGTAAAAAATTAAGATATCCACTCATAGAAAATTTGCCTCCTTTTCGATATGATTCATGTTTGGCCTAATTTCTCCTTCGGATCTCTTATTTTGGAATATACCACAATTCAATTGTATATACATTAGATCCAAACCAGTAATTAGGGAAGAATGGAACTAGAAATAAAATATTTAAATATCTAAAATCCCTTACTTGGAACTCCTAAGTGATTTTTGATCACAGAGAAGAAGAAGAATGAGAGAGATCCATTAGTGTTTCAAATAATTTGTGAATAAAAGTGAGGGGGCTGGCCTCTTATTTACAGTTGTTAGAAGGCAACAAAATCGTCGGATTAAGTCAGTTTAGAAAAATAAAATTCGGGTCGTTCACGCCTAACAAAACCCTGGCAGCTACACACTCACAGATCAACCGCTCCTCCCTTGGCGGTCGATAGGTCTATTTATTTGGAACGTATATTTACTGCTCGGTTAATTTTTTATTTCAAACTATTTTACTTCCTGCCGTTCACATTTTTATTAATGAAAAATTATCTTAATGTTAACTTATTTATTAATATTTTAATTTCATACGTTAAGTTATTTAATTTTTAAAATTTTATTTCCTTTCTAATTATTTAAATTTGAAAACATCAATTGTAAATAACTTTTCCATTTGAGCTCCGGTTACAAAAATTTATGTATAATAGTCGATCAGAAAATCGCCACGAATTCAATGGTATAACTTTCATGGTCAAATTCGAACATTCACAAAATTTCCATTTTTATCCTTATTTTATGTAATTAATTTCTCATTGAATTTTACAAGGTGTTACATTCTTCCCTTTAAATAGGATTTCATCCTCGAAATCCTTAAGGGATAGATACTGAATGTGCACTCTACATCCATGTGATATAACCAAGTTATCTGCATAATCATCTGCTCATCCAAAAATGCAATGCGATTATGTATGCAAACATACTATAGGTGAGCTTAGTTCTCGCATGAATGCAAGATCATGAAATATATGCATGTACGCAAATATCCTAAGTATGCACAAAATTCTACATGAGTGCAAAATAGTAATAAGAACCTTGGCAACTATCCCCTACCAACCTATCTAGAAACCATGATGCAACTAAAAATCTAAATTTTGGAGAGAGAAAGTTTATCGGGGAAAAGCTTAGGATGAGACCCCTTCATCTTCTCTTTATTTTCTCGTGTGATATCCATCATATTATCTCCCCATTGTACTTGGACTAGCCTAATTTATTCGTTGTGGAGCTTCCTAATTGCGTGCTCCACTATAGGTGGGTGGCATGGGGTATTATCGGCTTTGCCTTAATATTTACTAACTGATCAGGCTCTACTATGGTGACGGTGTCATGAAGGCATTTCCTCGGGTGCAAAATATGAAAGGCGCCATGGACCCCCGCCTTTTTCTCCAGTAGCTCTACTCGATATGCAAGTTCCATCCTTTCTAAAATTGAAAAAGGCCCAACAAACCTCGTTGCTAACTTATCTGATGTATCAATCCTCATAACCATCCTAAGGTGGAAAACTTTAACAAATACCAAGTCTCCAACTACAAACTCTAATTCCTTCCTTCGCTTATCAGCATAGGAGTTCAAACGATCTTGTGCAGCCTTTATTCACTGCCTAATCATCTTTATCTTTTCCAAGGTCTAACAAATCAAATTTAGCCCAAGTAGAATTTTATCAGTAGTTTCCTACCAACAAATAGGCAATTTAAATGGTCGCCTATATAACGCTTCAAAAGGTTCTATGTCAATCATTGTTTCATAACTATTATTGTATGTGAACTCTACTAAGGGTAAGTGCTGCTCCCATTGTCCTTCGAAATCCATGATGCAAGCTCTTAACAAATCTTCCAGAACTCTATTCGCCCTTTCAATCGGACCATCAGTCTATGGGTGATAAGCGATGCTAAGATTCAACATCATTCCTAAAGCTGGTTGCAAACGTCCAAAAAATTCACTAGTGAATAAGGGATCCCTATTGATAAGAAAGCTAACAATAACTCCGTAAAGTCATACTATTTCCTTGTTATAAATTTGTGCTAGAGATGCTGCAGTCCTATTACTACTAACATGAATGAAGGGGATGCTTTTAGTGAGTTTATCTACTATTACCTAAATAGCTTCATTATCTCTTTGATTTCTAGTCAATCCATCTATAAAGTCCATCAATATATGCTCTCCTTCCAAATCGGCACCTCTAACAGGAATAACAATCCCCTGGGCTTCCCTTATTTTTCCTTGCTTCCAGCACATTAAACATCTAGAGACAAATTCCACTACCCTTTTCTTCATCCTTAGCCAGTAGAAAATTCCCTTCATATCCCTATACATTTTACCTGTTTCGAGATAAATGTTCATCCTAGAATGGTGACACTCAATCAAAACTTCCTCCAAAACATCCTCCACCATATGGACACAGAGACGTCTATCTCTTCTCAAACATCCTCTTTATCAGTTACATACCTACCAACATGTGAAAATGCTCTCCTCTGCTTAGCTTGTCTAATATATCTACTATCTTCACATCTTTCTTCTACTCATGCCCGATGCGGTCTATAAATACTCTATTGATGTCAAATAGCGTAAAGTGGGTTCTGTTGGTGGTTGGAAATTGAAATTATAAAGAAACTCCAACTGCCTCCACTCATAAATAGCACCAAGAGTAGCATGCCTTCGGCTAAGAGCGTCGGCGACTACTTCCCTTTTCTAAGGGTATATTGTATCTCAAGGTCATATGATGCTATAAAATCCATCCACCTTTGTTGTCTAACATTCAAGTCTTTTTGGAAGAAAAGTTATTTAAGGAATTTGTGGTCGGTGAACAACTCAAACCTCTCCCCAAAAAGATAGTGCCTCCACATCGTTAAGGAAAAGACGACGACCGCTAATTCTAGGTCGTGAGTTGGGTATCTCTTCTCATGCTCCTTCAACTACCTACTTACATAAGCTATCACTCTACCCTCTTGCATAAGAACGACTTATAATTCCATATCACATGCATCAATGTAAATAGTGAAAGGCTTTATCCCATCCAGAATATTAAGTACTTACGTCTAGTCAATAGCTCCTTCAGCTGCTCAAATGCTTCCATGCATTTCTCATCCCATGCACAAACTAGATTTTTCTTGGCAAACGAGTTAATAGGACCACTATTTTTGCAAAGTTCTTGAGAAATCTCTTATAGTAACCCATCAGTCCAACAAAACTCCTATCTTCCGTGCATTCTTTGGAATCTTTCAATCTTGAATAGCTTCGACCTTAGCAACATCTACAAACAATTCCTTTCCGGAGACCTAATGATCGAGAAATATCACCTCCTTTTTCCAAAAATGACAATTTGAGAATTTGGCTTTTAATTTGTGTCTTCTCAAAGTCCCAATACCTCCTTGAAGTGATTTTCATGCTGACCTTCACTTTTAGAGAGCATTAGAATATCATCTACAAACACTATGACGAACTTATTCAACTGCCACCTAAAGACTCTACTCATCAAATCTACAAAGTACCCAGAGGCATTTGTCAACCCAAAAGGCATAAATTCCTATTCATATAGTGTATCCATAGTGTGAAATGTGGTCCTCTACTTGCTATCCTTAACTATCCTCAATTGATGGAATCCCATGGCTAATTCCAATTGGGAAAAGATTTTGGCTCCATCAAGCTGATCAATTAAATCATCTATTCTAGGCAAGGGATACTTATTCTTCTTGGTCAGCTTGTTGAGCTTTCGATAGTCAATGCATAACCTAAAAGAGTCATCTGCCTTAGCGGCAAAGACAACAAATGCTCCCAATTCAAAAGTACTACAGTGAATGAATGCTTTTTGCAATAGTTTTGAAATCTACTTGTCCAACTCTTTCACTTTTTGGGGACCATGTGCCTAAATGGTAGCGCGGAGGGTCTAGTATCCTTCTCTATATTGATTCTGAACTCTTTAACCCTTCAGCGTGGGTGACCTAACACTTCTTCAAAAACGTCAGCAAATTCCCGAACTATGGGCATGGATGAGAGGTCATCTTGTAATAGGCTAAAATAATATAAATAGCCAAGATCGATTGAGCTTTAGGGTGTACAATGAACATTTATATTCAACCCTTACAATCCTTAACCATACAATCCTCCTATCACAATCTAAGACAACCCCATAGTAAGACAACAATCCATCCCTAGGATAAGTTCATACCCCTCAAAACCAAGCACATAAGTGTTACATGTAAAATCGATGTTACGTATACCCACAATTAGGCCTTTACAAATAGAAGAAAGGGGTGTCGACCCCTAATAGGATTTGACATGATTATTGGATCGATGACAACTTATATTTTCAGACTCAAGGAGTTAACTAAATTTCTACTATAAATGAATTTGATGCTTTCGAGTCAAATAAGGTACAAATAGTGTTTCTGAAGATAATAGGTGTACATTCCATAACAGCTCTTCCTTAATCTAGAAGGAGGTCCACTCATGATAGGTACAGCTTCAATGGCATAAGCTTTCCTACTCTATCCTTCCCTTGTAAGCTTTGGGCATCGAGTCCTATAGTGTCCCTCCTTATGCAGTGGTAGCATCTCCCTTTGAACTCCTCCCTCAACAAACTTAGCTTAATGTCCTTAGCAATGTGCCCTTTCTTCTGGCATCTATAACATGTCACACCTTCTGTTTTGATCTTCCCTTTGCCCTTCTTATTCGCCCCTCTCTTCTTAGCTCCACTTTAGTTTGTGACTGTCCAACCGTTTCCTTCTCTTTCTCCTTCCCCTCTAAGCCAAAAGTATAGTTGTGCATCAAGGCCATTTCAACTATCAATTCATAAGTGGCGTCTTAGGGTACTTAGGCTAAAAATTTCTCTCTAAGTAGAGAATTTAGGCCCTTGACAATCTTCATAACCTTCTTCATAGGGGTGTCAATCAGACTCAATCCAAACATAGCCAATTCTATGAACTTATTGATATACTTCAATGTGGAGTCTCCATGCCTCAATATATAAACTTCTCCAATTGCAAACCTACTTCTACTTTGGTCATGAATCGAGACTCAAAGCGAGTCCTAAATCCATCCCAAGTGATTTCTTCCTTAGCATTCTTTTCAACTACTAAGGTTTACCAATCTAATGCTTCTCCAGTTAAATGTCAAGCGACCATCCTTTTCTTGAACCGCTCTTTCCATCCTAGCTCTTCGAATATACGTTCACTGTCATTAATCCAAGCCTCAGTCACAATAAAGTCTTTGAACCTTGTATACACCCATCCTCCTATATTTTGAAAGCACTTGTGCAACATCTCGCTAATTTATCACTTCGATAAATTGAATTTATTTTTAAATAAAAGGTAGATAATATAGATAGTATTGTTTTGAGTTATAGTAAGTAATAGTAATCTTATTTTGAATAAGTATTTACAAGAATATTTTTCTCGGGATTTATATCGATCAATGGCATCGTATTTAATTATTGATTTATTTAACTTAAATTGAGATTTAATGATTAAATAATAATTATTGTTATTCAAATAATGATTTTAAAAATGTTATAATTCATTTAGAATAGTTATGAAGTAATAATAAATCATTTATAATAGTTTTATAAATAGATTTATTTGATTTGAAAATATAAAAAAAGTCGATATCCCTTATCGGCATAATAGTGATTTTCGTTAATAATTAATAATATATATTTATATGGTTTTATAAATGAAATGTGACCATTTTAATTCATTCAAAACGATAAGAAATTTGTTTTGATATTTTGATTGCAAATATATATACGTTAAAGTATAAGTGAAAATATGACCGAGAATTGGTTCTCCGATCGACAATGATTTATCGAACGAAAGTTGTTCGGAATTAATGCAACGTTGTTTATATGTCATATGCATATAACAAATGCATCCACTAACATGCACATGAACATATGTATACATACATATAAACTTATACATTTAAAAGTACATACATAGTATAAAAATTTAAGATATTTTAAGTAAAGCTTCCTTAAGCTTAAACAAGTCAACATATGCATATCTGAGAGGATGGAAGTGATGTCAACATGAGGGAGGGATTATTGCCATGTATAATGAAGGGAAAGGTGTGTTGGAGAAGATTGGAAAAAGTGATGTTTACATATCTTCCTTTACACACTTCTTTTTTCCTATAAATACCAAACCCTCTTCTCTCCTTTTCCAATCATCTTCTTTTTCATATTTCTTAAGCTTTTGCTTCCTCTTTGATGGCTTCTAAACTAAAAGAAATAATGTAAAAAATTATTTCAAGAAGAAATAAAAATCATAAACTATAGTCATATATAGTAAACACCTCAAAAACAATCTAAAAGCTCTTTATTTTTCCTTTATTCTTCACCAACCCCTCTTCATTCCACCCTAAGCCGAGCCTAACCCAAGACACACCCTAGGTAGTGCCCTCCTTGGCTTCCACAAAACTTGGTCGAGACATTTAGGAGCTAAAATCCGAAGGATACTGAGCTTCGGAACTCGAATAGGGAGCTATAGTGAATTCTTTTGTGAATCGTTGGAAATCTAAGGTGAGAACTGCTAAAATTATTATACTATATTTTTGATGATGATATGATGTTGTAAATGGATGTTTAATATGCTTTGATCACCAAGTTCGGTTTTTCATATGAATGTTGAATGTTGAATATGGTGTGTGTGTGTGCAAGTCACGAATATACACGTCGATAAACACAAAAGAAAATCATTTTCCTTAGATTAATGAAATGGTGTATATGAAAGTGTTAAACCTCTTATAAATGGTTTGTAATGTATTTGAGATGTTTTATTAACATTTAAAAGTGTTTAGGTGAAGTTTGCAAAGAAATAGAAAATTTGGTCAAAAATAAGCACGTCGCGTAACGGTAGTTCACGATTTCAAGCTATAAAAATCAAACTAGTGTAAAAGGTGGAATATAGCTCGGAATTCTTCGAGATAAGAATTTTTCGAACTATTGTATCCATAGTTTTCCAACAAAGGAAGAAAATTGAAATTTCTAGGAGTAGATTTTGAAATATGAGTAAAATAAGTTTTGGAAAAATCCTAATTTTGCAGTTCGGAATCCAAAACTAAATTTCTTTAAAAATGATGTTTTAAATTGTTTAAAAATATGAAATAAATCTTATAAATGTTTTAAAATGGTTTAAAATAAATTTGATAAAAAAAAGTGAAGTTTCAAATAATAAAAAGTTGTTTTGATCAATATAGCTTAAAAGCACTTTTCGCGGCACTTTTTATAACTTTGAAAACTAGTTTTAAACTTAATAATCCTTTTACAAACCTTTGTAAATGTTTTCAAATGATTTATAAAGTGTTTTAAAGATGATTCAAAAGAATTTTTGGAATGATTAAAGATTAAGGGTCGATCAAAATAACTTGACCGCCTTATGGGTGTCAAAGAGATAGTGTTTGGGCTTGAGTTTGGAAAACCAGTTTCCTGCTCTCTCTGGCTATTCGGACTGGTCTGATGGTGGGAATGGTGAAATTGCTTTACTCAGATTGATATCTTCCTAAATCAAAGAATATGAAATAATTTCAAGTTTATTAAAAAGAGTTTAAAAACTATTAAAGGATGTTATAAGAGTGGTTTAATATTTCCGTATATACCGTAAAGAATATTTTATAAATGTATATCTCCAAAAGATATTTTGATAAAGAGAACTAGATCAATTAAAGAATGATTTCCTATTCACAAGAACATCTTTTTATCGATGATTGTTTCGTAGAAACCGGAGTCGGATTTAGATAATTCTTGTCTGAAGTCCACTTCGAACCAATTTACGTATTCGAAGTGAGGACATGAAGAAATCTGTGGAAGATGGAATGTAGGGCTACCTATCACTGACCCTCGGAGGGAAATTTCCCATATCATATTATTGTGGCAGTAGTTCTTCATTTAAGATCTTCGATGCAAGAACTTCTCGTTATTAATCCTAGGAGTAACTCCCGATAGGATGTGGTAGGGGAGTGCCTTCGGTTTGTTCTGTTCTTAGACAACTTGTTATGGGTGAATGTCTAACGTTGCATTTCTATTTACATTGATTGATCTCTATGAACGTATCATCTATTTGGTGGCAGAGAAGGAAACTTCTCTTACCTTAACACCCTTTCCTGAGACGTATGAGCTCAGAAGTTATTCGTTTGTAGAGATCAGTTGTGTGATCATGGAATGGCAGTATGGCATTCAAAGTGGAATATGCTATGTGAAAAAGGTGATCGCTACCTCTGGCCTCATCAACCGAGAGTGGCTAAAGCAAGATAGATATGGTAGAGCTTATTGATCGCTACCTTAGGCCTCATCAACCGGGAATGGCTAAAGCAAGGTAGATGCGGCGGAGCTATGTGGGTCGCACCCATTAGGAGATGGTCATCAGCCTTCTAGATAACTCTTTATATGTCGAGTATGAGGTGTATGCTTTGAGAACCCGTTAAAGGTTGGTAATGATCAAGGTGATGTTACATTCGGCACTATCCAACGAAGGGGTAGGCCAAATCTGTGTTGGTATAGGCGTTAAGTATCTAAACCCTAGGTTTTTCCCCCTAGCGGTATATCGTACGAAAGGTAGTCCCTCGCCTTGCTATTGTATGGAATCCATACTCCGAACGAGCCTTGTATGAGTTTTTTTTTATAGATCCTAGTATGCTCGAATTTAATAATGCTAACAACATCGACTAAGATTGATAAGTTTATATGCAAATGTTTTCAAAGATGTGTCATTAAAAATAATATCAAGTATTTTGACGTAAAATGTTTTGGTTATCATAAGGTAAAAACCCGTTCCGTGTTTATGTGTGGCATGGTCTTATGAGATACCTACTTGTTTTCAAAATGCGTATTTTGAGATTCTCACACTAGTCCTATGACTGACCTGGAGTTTATTTTCTTTTTACTTAAACTCTAAGTGCCATAATTTTCCCCGGACATCCAAGTAGTCAGGAAAGTTTGGAGCATTTTTGAATGGAGCATGGAGCGTTTTGGGTCTTTCGAAGAAGTTATCATATTCCACTGTATTTGTATCTGTATTATGTATCTATTAGCACTTGTAAGGATAAACAAATATAACTATTCTAGCTGGGTTTGTACATGCTGTAACTCTGATAAATCACTTGAAGAGATTGTATGTAATATTCCATATGTAAAATTATAAGTGATTTTAATGCTATGTGGGATTTT
The DNA here is from genome assembly GCA_030765085.1 of Allium cepa. Classification (NCBI taxonomy): domain Eukaryota; kingdom Viridiplantae; phylum Streptophyta; class Magnoliopsida; order Asparagales; family Amaryllidaceae; genus Allium; species Allium cepa. The sequence continues at coordinate 136,031,117 of CM060945.1, forward strand.
TTTCTCTATCTTTTATCTTTAGTTCATTTTACCCCTAATGATTAGGTTTCCAGCACGTGAATACCGAGGATGTATTAGTGTCAATTTTCGAAGGTCGAAAATCCCGTTCGTCAGACTTTGCACGTCTTAGGGAAGACTATGGGGTAGGGTGTTGCTTTAATAGGCTAAGTAACTGGTGCAGCTTGCTAAGTAGTGGGAACTTTCCCTACATGCCTTAGGTATTGCTTGAACCATTCTGGCATCTCACGGATAGTGGGCATCTCTTGAGTGGAGAGGTTTTCAGCCTCTGAGGAATGATTTTCAACCATAATCAACTATATGTAGGTTTAAACATTTAGATAAAACTTCCTAGATAGTATTATTTGCTGAAATAAAAGATTTTCCTAGTATGTTTGTGTATGTTCAAATAAGTGTTTATATATAGCTAGGTTTTTTAAAAATACTTTCAAAAGTAACAAATACACACTCTTACATATACCTATCCCTATTTACTGAGTAACGTAAGTGCTAATTCCAAATGTACCAACCCACCTTGAAACGGGCCTAATTTTCGATCAAATAAAAGCTCATCGAACCTTAGACCCATTCCAAAGCTAGCTGTTGGTTGGTAAAATTAATACAATGAACAATACAATAGCTATGCTATTAGAATCTCAGGACGGAAGGGATAAAATATAATACAGAAATAAGTACCCTTTTTATAAAAATTCAAACCCAAAAACATAACATCACATCCTAATATTTGAAATACAATATCTCAAAACAAGAACATCATGCCTGAAAATGGGTACATCAAAGTATTTCAAAAGCATAAATAGATAGATAACTGCCACAAGTCCTCGCCTCCACCTTCAGCCTCTCTATCAGCATTATCTTCCATAATCTATGTATTGTAATGAGGAGAGGGACGGAACAACAAAGTTTGATGAATGAAATCTCATGTCTTACTATAATAGTACTTGGACAGTATCATTCTGATAAGAAATATGTCTTACGCATCCTACGCTACCAAGAATACCTCCAATTGTAAGCCCGAAGACCTTTCTAGTCTATTCCACAACTAGCTTCATTCCTAATAATGTGAGAAGAAGCATTCGAACCACCTTTTTAATGGGAATTAGAAAAACTCTGACCATTTAATACCTATAACCAAAGCAGGTCCCATCATTTAATCCTAAACCCACGGCGGCTCCTTCTCTAGTACTCCCTAGTTGATATCGCTCAAAATATCATCAGTTCACTTAAAACTTCTTTATGAGAAGAGGCAGACTTTACAATAGCCGTGTAATACCTCAACCCCAAAACAGAACCTTCTCAAGATTCCTCACTAGGGCACCTAAACGATAAATCTCGACCGTTTGATACTGTTTAAGTAGGAAGGAGGTGGACCCTACAATAACCACTTAATACCCCCAACCAAGAAGCAGGTCCTATGCCTTATGATCTAACCCAAAATGTGACATATCACATTATTCTGACTAATCATAGGTATTCTACCCAGATTAGCTAAGCAGACCCTATAGAATTGGGACTAACCTTTCATTCTTCGTAGATATTTATTATAGGCGATGTCTCACATCAGTCCCAAAGTCACACTCCTGATAGCAAGATTAGCTGGGTAGATTTTTGTATTTTTTTGATTGACCTCGCATTCCTATAACTTAGTTATAACTCTGCTCTCTTGACATACTACCATATATGCCTCACCATATTTCCTATTAAGGTCTTATAAGGAAACTTCCTTATTTTACCTTTAATTATGGATCAATTTGCACAATTATCTCATATACTTTCCTATGAGCTTTAATATTAATTGCTAATATACTTATACTACACAATTAATAAATATTAATTATACGTTAATTAAATTATATTTATTTTTATGCAATAGCATATATATATGTATGTATGTACATATACATATACATACATACATACATACATACATATATATATATATAAATTTCTAAGCATACGAACGATATTCCTATTCTAAAATTGCCACCTTATACTAATTGTTAAATGTCAAAAGTTCCATATACAAGTCTAACTTCGTACAATAATATTTGCGCCTAAATTGGTCACAAACCCCAAATATCATGAAAGCACTAGTGTATGAATACAGACTAATCATATATGATCACAAATCACGTATCTAGGAAATGTAGAGGACAAAAAATAAAGAATAATAAACTTGAAACGGAAAGAAATAGACAGAGACACAAGGTTTATAGTAGTTCGGCTATTTCCGGCCTACGTCCACTTCAAAGTTAATCTTTTATTGACTTTCCTTGGTGGTTATAACCGATTACAATAGATTACAGTGATGAAATACAAGTACAACAACAGCCTTGTAGTGCAAAGATGATTTCGGAAGAGTCTGGACGTTGGGTAGCCAAAAGTCCCCTTTTTCTCTAGGCTCTGAGGTGCTATTTATAGGCGTAGGCTACAAATATCATGCTCAAATCTCGAGAGACTTCTTCTATCACGTGAGTGGGCCCATATGATTGATCCCACATAATTTTGACTCGATCTGTGATCGATATGGACGACGATCAAGATTTGATCTGATCGAGTCGAAATTTGGCAGGAACATTATTTAGGTTGTACTTAAGCTCCTGTGAAAATTTGGTGGCATTTCGACATGTGGATCGTGAGATATGATCGATGCAAATTCGAGTTTTCGGGGGGCTGTCTAGTTCGAATCAATATATTCATATCGATTGGTTCGAGTCGGTGTTGAGCGTGTACCTGCAAGTTGACGTGGCGCCTTATTTTAGGGTCAATCCGAAGTTCTCGCCTAATCGACCGAGTCTCCCTTAAGCACGTGCTTTGATTCGAACCAATAGGTAATATGTTATTCAAGTCGATCAGTAATGTGTTGTTTGAATCGATCAGAAATTGCTCCATTCGCATCGATCATCTTGCTCTGTTCGTATCGATCAATATGAAGTAATCGATACGAACAGTGGCTTCATGGTGGATACGAAATAAGGCGCACTGGTGGACCGATGTGAAATGTCGGCGCTTGATTGATGCGAATAAGGTCCTTCCAGATTAGTACGAATAGTGTTGTTCCAGATGGCTTCGAACCGATCGATTCGAACACGGACCTTTGATGGATATCGGGTGATCGATACCAATCAAAAGCCAAAAATCCAATCAAAAGCCAATCCGAAATCCAGATCAAATCAGAAAACCAAAAATCCATACCAGAAATTCAAACCAATATCCAAACCAGAAAGCAAGCATCCAAATCAAAGTCCAAAACAGAAAGCAAACAAAACTAGGATTTCAAACCAAACTCCAAACCAAACCATGAAAAATGAGTGTCCGAACCAAAAAAGAAAAGACAAATTTCACAAACCATAACGCCGCAGTTTATCATCATCTCAGAGCATGCCTAGGGGCCATCTCCGTCCCCGTACATGAGTAAGTGACTTGGTCGTTCACCTAGAGTTTGCTACTTATTTCATATCATCCCTGTCAGTTGATAACCAATCGGCCATCATTCCTAGGCCTTGTGCCATCGTTGTTTGAGGTAGATGGTGGATGCTCCTATTCCACTACTGCATTTTGAGCCCCGACTTATTGTCGTAACTGGCCATTCCTTACATGCTCCTCGATTATATCCTTTAGATACCTGTAGCTGTTGGTATCATGGACGTCCAAATCATGAAAGAGAAAATGCCTTCCTGATGCCCTTTCATGTTTCGAGTTCTCTCCTTGCTGGCCTTCGATAGGGAAGGCGATCCTGAGTCTCCATGAATATCTGTTCAAACGTCTCGTTCAATCCCATGTAAGTGGAGAATTTTGGCTCCCTCCACCGCTTCCTTGCCCTTCCCGACTCGTCATCTAACTTCCTTTTTCCTTTATCCTTATCTTTATCCGAGCTTCCGCTGGATGGCCCTCCATCCTCAACCGCATTCACCTCCTTTAAATTTGTATCTAAACATGTATCTTCCTGCCGAAGGAATCTCTCAGTTTCGTGAAAGAATTCCCTGAGATCCATTGGTGGGTCCCGTACCAATGACACTTTGAAATCTGAATTCTCCCTGACTTCCGACACTGCTACCATTAAAACCATCGATGGATCAGGCCGATCCACTGAAGCAACCGTTGCATTAAACCGAGTCACGAAAGCTCTGAGCGATTCCTTTGTCCTTTTTTTTACCGATGTTAGCTTCATTACGTTCTTTGGCCTTTTGATATGAAAACGAAACTGCTTCAGAAACCTATCCACCAATTCTATCCATGTCTTGATAAATCCCTCTTCCAACTGTCTGGACCACATAGCAGCTATATCCGTCAAGTAAAGAGGGAAACATCGGGACATCACTTCCTCCGAAGCCCCCAACACTTCCATATGCCTTGTGTATCTCATCAAGTGATCAATAGGATCATCCTTGCCATTGTACACCTCAAGAATAGGTAGCTTGAACTCCAGTGGGTTCTGGGCCATTCTGATTTCACGGGTAAACTGACTCATGTTTACTCATTCCATATCTCTGTTTGTCAAACCTCCGCACATAGTTCACTTGATAATCTCAGCTAATCCAGCGTTGTCCGTCATGGGTTGCCTCCCGAGTCCCCGAGGGAATTCCGATACGTACTCTTCATCATGCGCTTCCGCATTCCTACCAGCATCTTGTCATATGGTGTCATCTGGAATTCCTCCACGAATTAGTCCATCGTTGCAGGTGGCGTGCCGCCGAGTCTGTATCCATCCTGATTAACAGTCGAGTGCTGATTAGGGGCTGCGCCCTGCTGAGCTGCTCCATTCAAGTACCTATTGGGTTCTTCTCTCCAGCCCCATGGATCTGAGCTCCAGTAACTCCAACTGTCATTGCCTGTCCAAACTATCTGAGGAGGTTCTGCATTATTTCCTCCTGTCTTTTCAGAAATCCTTCATGCATAGCTCCCATCACCATCTCCATCTCATCTCTGGTGATGAAAGCCGAAGTCTGATTAGCCTCTGATGATGCCTCCTGGCTTCCTTCATGCTGACTTCTCTCTGCTCTTTGTCTTCTACTTGATTGCCTTGTCATAGCTTTTCAGATTTGAATCCTTAAGCCTCCAAATTCGATATCTAAGCGGTAGAATCCCTGAGTTAGCTGTTCTCAGTAGAAGCACCAAAGTATTTGCGCCAAAATTATTCACAACCCCCAAATATCATGAAAGCACCAGTGTATGAATGCAGACTAATCGTATATGATCACAAATCATAGATCTAAGTAATGTAGAGGACAAAAAATGAACAATAATAAACTTGAAACAGAAAGAAATAGGCAGAGACACAAGGTTTATAGTGGTTCGGCTATCTCCGGCCTACATCCACTTTAAAAGTTCATCTTTTATTGACTTTCCTTGGTGGTTACAACCGATTACAATAGATTACAGTAATGAAATTCAAGTACAACAACAGCCTTGTAGTGCAAAAATGATTTCGGCAGAGTCTGGACGTTGGGTAGCCAAAAGTCCCCTTTTTCTCTAGGCTCTGAGATGCTATTTATAGGCATAGGCTACAAATATCTTGCTCAAATCTCGAGAGACTTCTTCTGTCACGTGAGTGGGCCCATGCGATCGATCCCACATAATTTCGACTCGATCTGTGATCGACATGAACGAATTTCATATCGATCAAGATTTCATCTGATCGAGTCGAAATTTGGCAGGAACATTATTTAGGTTGTACTTAAGCTCCTGTGAAAATTTGGTGGCATTTCGACCTGTGGATCGTGAGATATGATAGATGCAAATATGAGTTTTTGGTGGGCTGTCTAGTTCTAATCGATATATTCGTATCGATGGTTCGAGTCGGTGTTGAGCGCGCGCCTGCAAGTTGACGTGGCACTTGATTTTAGGGTCGATCCGAAGTTCTCGCCTAATCGACCGAGTCTCCTTTAAGCACGTGCTTTGATTCGAACCAATAGGTAATATGTTTTTTCAGCCGATCAGTAACGTGTTGTCCGAATCGATCAGAAATTGCTCCATTCGCATCGATCATCTTGCTCTATTCGTATCGATCGATGTGAAGTGATCGATACAAACAGTGGCTTTATGGTGGATACGGAATAAGGCGCACTGGTGGACCGATGCGAATTGTCGACGCTTGATCGATACGAACAAGGTCCTTTCAAATCGATATAAATGGTGTAGCTCCAGATGGCTTCAAACTGATCGATTCGAACATGGACCTTTGATGGATACGGGGTGATCGATACGAACAATAGCCTTTTAGATGGATACGAACAGATTGGTTCGAACATGATTTTTGCTGAATTATCACCGATCATATCTTTAGCATACGGACTCCAATTGACCTGAAATTTGAAACGTAGCCTCTCCTAGCCTTGATCATCATTCCCAATCGAGCCCTCCTTGATTGGAGCTCGGCCAAATTTTGACGACATCAATCATTGGCTTGTTTCCAATCGATCTCCAATCCTGATATCTATCCTTTCCTGCCAATTTGTTGATATTGTGGTCTTGACCAAAAGGTGGGATAACAAATAACTTTCAAAATAGCTAATATCCTTTGCCAACAAAATAGACTTGCATAAATAAAATAAAATCATACACCAAACTTGTTCTATATTAATATAGTAGAATTAGCACCTCTATTTCAAGGGAAAAAAATTACAATTTAAATCTTTTAGATTCTATTCAACCTTTACATGTATGAGCATGAAGTGAAAATGGATTCCTTTTTGTCTAAAATACGAAAATAAGTAGTGCAAACTACAAATAGGAGAATTCATACTTTACAAATTATTTTTTAAATTATTTTCTTTATAACCCTTTAACACAACATTAGAGAAGAAATGGAAGTGGAACAGAATGAAATATTCAAATCACAATAACAAAACATACTTTGTTATTTTAGTATAAAATAACCGATATTCAATAAACATAGGAATTGATATTTTGTTTAGGGGAATTTTGGGGTTTTAGCTTTAGATTTTTCATGGAAAAAATTCCCTAAGGCATAAAACAAATCCAAACTTCTACTATACAAATACTAAAATGTGAAAAACTAATATTTCCACTCATAGAGAATTCTCTACCTCCTTTTGGATTTGATTCACGTCCGCTCTTAATTTCTTCTTCAAACCTCTTCTTTTTTGAATGTACAAAATTGGATTATATATAAATTAGATTTAGAATCAGGGACTAGGGAAGAATAGAATTAGAAATCAAATATTTAAATATCTAAAATTCCTAACTTGGAAATCCTAAGTGATTCTGAATCATAGAAAAGGAGAAGACTAACAAAGTTCCATTAGCGTTCCAAATAATTTTTGAATAAAAGTGATGAGGCTAGCTTCTTATTTACAGTGGTTAAAAGGCACATAACTATTAGATTTAAGTTGTTAAATATAATTAAATTTGGGCTGTTCGTGCCTAACAAAACCCTTGCCGCCACACACACAATGGTCGACCGCTCCTCCCTAGGCGATGCTCTCTCGTAGTCATCCGACCCAAGTGGAGGCGGTCGACCGATCTATTTATTTGGAACATATATTTATTGCTCGATTAATTTTTTATTTCATACCTATTTTACTTCCTACCATTAATGTTTCCATTAACATTATTTACTCCAATGTTAAATTATTTATTACATTTTAATTTCAATAGTAAACATTATTTAGCTTTTAAAATTTGAATTCCATTCGAAGTATTTTAAATTCTAATTCCAGCGTGACTAACATTTTTGTTTGAGCTCCGAGTATAAAATTTTATATATGAAAGTAGACCAGAATATCACCATGAATGTATTGGTGTAATTTTTTTGGTCAAATTCTGACATTCACAAAATTTCCTTTTTTATCCTTACTTTAATTAATTTATTTCTTATTTAATTTTTATGAGGTGTTACAAGAATAGAATTATAAAATGTATAAATATCTAAAATCTGTTACCTTTAACCAATTGATTTTGAGTCATAGAATTGAAGAAGAAGACTGATAGAGGTTCACTAGCGCTTTAAATATTTGGTGAATAAAAGTAAGCAGGATAACCTTCTATTTATAGTGGTAAGGATGTGTCTAGACCGTAGCATTTAAGTCAGTTTAAAATAATAAAATCCAAATCATTCTTGGCCTAACCTAACAATAGCCAACCCTCACTAGCTGGTCGACCATGCACCCTAGGGCGGTTGACCGGCCATGGAGAACGGGTCGACCGATCCCCTATATTTGGCCGTATATCTTTTCTTGTCATTCTTTTCCCCTTTTATTGCTCCAATGTTAATGTTTATTTAAATTTGCATAAATCCTAAGCTTCCTTCAACTTTGAAAATATTTATTACCTTTTTTAACTTTAACCGTTAACGTTATTTAATTTTTTAAATTTAAATTCATTCGAATAGTTTTAAATTCAAATGCTTCAAACAATAAATTTTCTATTTGAACTCCGATTGCGAAACTTAATACATGAAATTTGACCAAAGAATCGCCACGAACACAATGGTGTAGCTTTCATGGCCAAATTACAACGTTTGCAAAAATTTCCATATTTTTAGCCTTATCATTAATTAATTAATTCTATTTAATTTTTACAGGGTAATGCTACCTCTACAGCTATGCTATAGAACCAAATTATTTACGCAACCATCTACTCTACCAAAAAAGCAATGTGATTATGTATGCAACATACCATAAGTAAGATCAGTCTATCATGAATGCAAGATCGTGACATATAGGCATTTATGCAAGCATCCTAAATATGCATAAGATTCTACATGAGTGCAAAAATAATAGTAAAAATTATGGCAATCATCCTATATCATCCAATCAAGTAACCATGATACTACCAAAACCTAAGCAATACTAAATTTTAAGGAGAGAACGTTTACCAGAGAAAAGCTCGGGATGAAAAGCCTTCATCTTACCTTTGGTTTCCTACATGCTTTCTGTTGGTTACCTCCCTATTATACTCGAACCATTCTAATTTCTTTATTACAAAGCTTCCTAGTTCCATCCTCCACTATGAATGTGGTGCCATGGGGTTCTACCATATTTATCTCAATATCTGCTAACTAATCAGCCTCTATAATGGTGGCGGTATCATGTAGACATTTCCTTAAGTGCAAAATATGAAAGATGTCATGGACTCTTATTAATTTATTCAAAAGCTATACTTGATTGTAAGTTTCCCCATCCTTTCTAAAATCGGGAAAGACCTATAAATTCCGGATGCCAGCTTCCTTGATGTACCAATCCTCGTAAACTTCCTTTGAGGGGAAACCTTAATAAACACTATATCTCTAATTGTAAACTCCAATTCCATTCTTCGCCTATCAGCGTAGGACTTTTGACGGTTCTATGAGGCATTCAATCACTGTCTAATTATATCTTCCTTCTCCAAGGTCTTGTGGATCAAATCTGGCCCAAGTAGAATTTTGCTGGCGGTTTCCTACAAACAAGTTGGCAATTTGCATGGCCTCACGTATAAGGCTTCAAAGGGTGGCATTCCAATCATTGCTTGGTAACTAGTATTGCACATGAACTTTACTATGGTGAATGCTACCCTCAGTGTCCTTCAAAATCCATAATGCACGCTTTCAACAAATCTTCAAATATCCTATTCACCCTTTCTATCTAACGGTCGGTCCGCAGATGGTAAGCGGTGCAAAGATTCAGCGTGGTCCCTAAATCTGACTCAAACTCCTCCAAAATTTGCTAGTGAATAAAAGATCTCTATCACTCACAATACTAACTAGAACTCCTTACAGTTGTACACCTCTTTGATATAGATTTGTGCCACAGATGTTACAGTCCTATTACTCCTTATGGGAACAAAGTGGGCACATTTAGTGAGTCTATCCACTATAACCCAAATGGCCTCTTTGACTCCTAGGAAGCCCCTCTATAAAATCCATTAATATATGCTCCCACTTCCAAGTCGGCACCTCGAATGACAATAGCAGTCCACTAGGCGTCCCTTGTTCCGCCTTTATCTTTTGGCACGTCAAAACACCAAGAGACATACCTCGCTACCCTCTTCTTCATTCTCGACCAATAGAAAATCCACTTTAAATCCTTATACATTTTATCTCCATCGGGGTGAATAGTCATCCTAGAATGGCAACACTCTAATAACGCTTCCTCCTAGACTTCCTCCACCATTAGAACTCATAGGTGTTCATCTCTCTCAAACACGGGGAAAATGTTCTACTCTACTTAGCTTGCCCAAAGTACCTACTATTATCGCATCTTTCTTTTGCTTTTGGTCGAGGCGGCCTATCAATGCTGTCCTAATTTCTATCGTCGCCAAATTAGTCTAGAGTGGATTCGTATTTCGGTTGGAGATTGAAATTCAAGAGAAAATCCAATTTCTTCCACTCATATATAGCACCCAAAGTAGCATGCCTTTGGCTAAGAGCGTCGGCAATAACATTGCCTTCTCTAGAAGTATACTGTATCTTTAAGTTATATGATATTATAAACTCCATCCACCGCTGCTACTTAAGATTCAAATATTTTTGGAAAAATAGGTATTTAATGGATTTGTGGTTAGAGAATAACTCAAAGTTTTCTCCCAAAAGATAGTGCCTCCAAATTTCCAAAGCAAAGCCGATAGTCGCTACCTTTAAGTGAGTTAAGTGCCACTTCTCATAGTCCTTTAATGCCTATTTGCATAGGCTATTACTTTTCCCTTTTGCATAAGAATAACTCCTAATTATGTACCACATGCATCCATGTAAATATTGAAGGCCTTCATCCCATTCTGAGAGGTAAGTACTGGCGCGCTAGTTTATAGCTCCTTCAGCTTCTCAAATGCTTCCGTGCAATTCTCATTCCACGCAAAAGCTAAATTTTTCTTAGTTAAGCGAGCCCATATTACTACTATATTTGAAAGGTTTTAGATGAATTTTCTATAGTAACTTGCCAACCCAAGAAAATTCCTAAATTTTATGGCATTCTTGGAATCTCCCGGTCTCGAATAGCTTCCACCTTTGTAGGATCAACGGATAATCCCTTCTCGGAAAGAATATGACCAAGAAATCTCAACTCCTTACTTCAAAATGGAATTTTGAGAATTTAGATTTTAATTAGTGCCTTCTCAAGGTCCTTAGTACCTCGCTTAAGTGATTTCCATGCACATATTCACTTTTAGAGCATATTAGAATATTGTCCATAAATACTTTGATAAATTTATTTAGCTACCCCCTAAAGACTCTGCACGTCAAATCTACAAAGTATACGGAGTCATTCGTTGACCCAAAAGACGTTACTTTCCATTCATATAGTCTGTCAAGACTACTGAAGGCGGTCTTCTGCTTGCTATTCTCAACTATTCTCAATTGTTGAAGTTCTATGGCTATGTCCACTTGAAAAAATTTAGGCTCCAACAAACTAGTCAAATAAGCCATTAATTTTAGGTAAGGAATACCTATTTTTCTTGGTTTGCTTGTTAAGATCTCTATAGTCAATGCATACCCTTAAAGAGCCATCAGCCTTAGTAGGGAAGAAAATATGTACTTCCTTCTGAAGTACTATGGAGAATAAATCCCTTCTGCAATAGCACTAAAATATGATTGTCCAACTCTCGCCTTTCATGGGAGCCATATGTCTAATGGAAGCACAACAGGCCTTGAGTCCTTTTCCAAATCAGTCATAAACTCAATCTCCCTTCGAGGTGGGAGACTGGAGACTTCTTCAAAAATGTCTGGAAAGTACGGGCATAGTGAGAGCTTATCTTGTGATAGACTAAGAGAATATAAATGGCTTAACTTGACTAAATTTTGGGGTGCAAAACAAATATCAATGCCTCAACCTTTACAACTCGTTAAGAAAATGATCCTCCTATCACAATCTAAGACAGCCCCATTGTAATATAACCAATCCATCCATAGGATAAGTCCATACCGCTCAAAGCCAAGAACATACGCATTACATGTAAAATCACCATTACATATATCCACGACCAAGTCTTTACAAATCAAAGAAAGATGTGTCGACCCCCTAATAGGATTTGACATGAACACTGGGTTGTGACAACTTGGCTTTTTAAAGTCAAGGATTTGACTACATTTCTAGCTATAAATGAATGTGATGCTCCCGAGTCAAATAGGTACAAATAGTATTTCCGAAGATAGTAGTTGTACTTTCCAATGCAACTTTTCCTTGGTCTCTAGGTGGAGGTCTACTTTCGATAGGTATGGACTTAATGGCATAAGCCTACCCAGTTTGTGCCTTCTTTGCTAACTTTGGACACTGATTCTTGTAGTACCCTCATAGTGGCAGTGATAGCATTTTCCCTTGAACTCCTCCTTCATCGAAATCGCCATGCAGTTCTTAGCAACATGTCCCTTCTTCTGACATCTATGGCATGTCACACTTCCTTCCCGATCTTTGCCTTGGAATTCTTATAGCCTAAAATCCTCATTTTTTAGCTTCTGATGATTTTGCATTCGTACTACCTTCTCTATTTCTTCAATACCAACAGTCTAAGGTAAGGCCATTTCAGTTATCATCTCATAAGTGGCATCTATAGGAATTTGGGTTAAAATCAGCTCCTTAAGTGGAGAGTTTAAGCCTTTAACAAACTTCATAGCCTTCTTCATAGCTAATCTGACTCAATCCAAACTAGTTATTTTCACAAACTTATTAATATACTCCTTCAATGTAGAGTCTCCTCTCTTAATTATATAAACTTCTTCAACTGCAAACTTACTTCGGCTTTGGGCATGAATCACGACTCAAAGCAAGCCCTAAATTTAGCCTAAGTAATCCCTTCCTCTGCATTCTCTTTAACTATAATGGTACACCAATCCTGTGTCCCCATTTAAATCTTATTCAACTATCTTCCTCTTGATCCGGTCTTTTAATCCAAGGCCCTAAAATATATGTGCACAGTCGTTAATCCATGCCTTTGTTTCAACAAAATCTTCAGCTCCTAATATGCACATCCTCCTGTATTCTGGAAGTCTTTACACATTTTGGGTAAGTCAAGTGGGCAGGGTGCTGCTTCAGCAGGTGAAGCAGCTGGTATCACAAGTTCAACTTGTTGAGGAATGGGTACTTACCCCCATAAGCCTTAGGTATTGCCTGAACTATTCTGGCATACCTCGAATGGTGTGTATTTCCTAAGTGGAGGTATTCCCAACCTTCGAGCTATTTGATTCGACAATAATAAACTATTTGTAGGTTTGATCTTTTAGTTACAACTTCCTAAGATAGTATTATTTACTGAAATTAAGATTTTCCTAGTGTATTTGCATATGTTCACAAAAGTATATATAGTAGGGTTTTGAAAAATACTTTAAAAATAACAAATACACATTCTTATGTATGCATATTCCCGTTGATCGGGTAACCTAAGCTCTAATACCAAATATCACAACCCTCTTTGGAACGGACCTAATTCTTGAATGAATAAAAGCTCATCGAACCTTAAGCCCATTCCAAAGTTGGCTTTTGGTTGTTAAAATTGGTACAATGAATAGTATACATAGCTATCAATTTATGCTTTCAAAATCCCATGGTGCAGGGGACAAAATGTAATTACAGAAACAAGTACCCATTTCGTAAAAAATTAAATCTAATAAATACAACATTTCAATATATTCAAAATACAATGTCTCAAAATAACATCAATATGCCTAAAATGGGGAATATCAAAATATATCAAAAAATAGGTAAATAACAGAACTTCCACAAATCTTCACCATCGCCTTGACCTTCGCCATCAGCGTCATTTCCTTAACCTATGGGTTGTACTATGGAGGGAGTAAGAACAACGATGTTTTGTGAATCAAAATATCAATTCTTACCATAACATTATTTGGGCAATATCATTTAGATAAGTAATATTTCTTACACATCATATACTACATCCTACAAAGTATACCTCCAACTGTAAGCCCAATGGCCCTTCCAGTCCAACTTTTCTATTCCAACGAGGGTGCAATGAAACTACTATCAATCATGCCCAAACGATGTGAGAGAAGGTAACTAAGCCACTTAATACCTCTATAATGAAAATTAGGCAGACTCTGGCCATTTAATACCTATACTGTAACACCCTAATTTTTTATAACATTATTCAGGAGATTTAATTAGAATAAATTAAATATAATAATGTGGAGTGATTAGGAGATTGAGGTTGATTATTAAATTTAGTATTCGTTCTTATTAAAATGAATGAGCTTATAAATGGTTAAGTGTTAACTAAATAAAGATAAGGGTACTAGAGTAAATCGTTGCCATATTCCTACCCTTATACCATTATCTCTAGGAAATAAACATTCATTTATCATAAGAAAAATTTTAAAACGTAAGAAGAAAAGGAGCCGGCCTTAGGAAGAAGAGAAGAAGGGAAAATCAAATCTAAAGCTTAGGTTCAAGCTAGAAGAAATCAATCTCAATCAATCTCCAATCTCCTTATCCAATCTAAGACGAATAATAACTCCATCTCTATTTTGTTTTGAATCAGATGGTTTTGAATTTATGGGTAAATTCATTTTTATGATATACTGGATAATGATATGCTTGATTTATAATTTATTAGTTTAAACAAGATTATTTAAAAGAGGAATATGCATGGATTTAGGGTAAAACCGAGGTTCAGTTATTTTAAATCCAATGGGAAAATTATATGTTATGAGAAACATGATTTTGGAGTTGGGTTTAAATTTTCCTAGCCGTGGAGAATTAGTTATGAGTTTTCTAAGCAAAATATGTTTATTTGGGTTTATAAATTTACTTTGGAAATTATGTTAAGAATTTGGGTCTGAAATTTTGATATTTTAGGCAACATGATTAAAGTGAATTTTTGGGGATTTTTACAAAGCGATTTATTATGGAAATTAAATTATTTTGAAAGGAGGACCTAAATGATTTAATTGTTTTGTTAATAGGAAGTGCATGTTATTTAGTTTTCAGATCTGAGAAATTGAGGCAAATTTTAGAAAAATAATTTGAAAGTTTAATGTAACCAATCATGTGTTTACAAGTGGGCAAGTTAGTTACAAAAAGTTTGCTTTATTTAGTAAAAACAGCCTTTTACTTAGAAAAGCAGGTTTCGCCTCCTTTGGAAGGAGCTTTCAACCTAGAACTTCCACTTCCAACCTAGTCGAAACCCTCTGCCACGAAACCAATACACATGGTATCACTTAATTAGTACATGGTGGATTGGAGAAAGGCGGAAGGTAAGGTGTCGAAACATAGCTTTCGAAGGTGCCGATACCTTTTTTGTTTTTTAAAAGAAAAGCACTTGCTTGTTTACTAGAGGGTTTCGAAGCGGCCGAAACTAAAGTGTTGCGAAAGGGTATTTCAAAAGAAGCTTTCGAAGGAGAACTATCGCCTTTGTTTTTAAAGTGAGTAGCTTTCGAACAAGTTACTAAGTTTTTAAAGTAACGCTTTCGAAAGGGTTAGTTTCGACCAGGTCGAAACCCTTCTGTGGATTGATGCCTTTCGATGGTATTGAAGATATCAATACTGTCAAAAGATACTATTTTTATAAATATAAGCCGCTTTCGACTGCTTTTGAAAGGGGTTGGGGGTTTCAAAGGCAATGGTTTTGGAAGGGGTTTTGAAGCCAACCTTCAATAGTTTTGCTCAGATATCTTAATGCTTTCAAAAGGATGGTTTCGGCACCATCAATATTCCCTAACACTTTTATAATTGAAGAATGGTTTCGAAAGAGTTGCTTTCGCTTATGTTCACTTTTATCCAAATTGATGTTTTAAATATAAGCTCAATGGTTTCGAAGTGTAACCTTTAATGGTTTCGAAGGGTAACCTTCAATGGTTTCGAAAGGGGTACTATCAAATGGTTTTGAAGCTATGCTTCTATACTTATATGATAATACTTTAACATAGTCGAAAGGTTTCGAAAGAAAGGTTTTAAAGTATTCAAAAGGTAGGAGCCTATGTTTCTAAGATAGATTTTAATGATTTCCATGAAGCTCATCCAATGAGGTCGAAAGCAAGGTTTCAAAGGTGTCGAGAGGTTTTAAACCCAAGCTCAAATTTTTAAAGGAAAAACCTCTGGCTAAATAAACGAGTTTTGAAAGGGTTTCAAGTATGTAGATCTGAAGAAGTATTTCCTTGATAAAAATATAGGTTAAAGGGATTAACTATGAAAAGTATTTCAAGGACTTTAAACCCAAAGGAGTGGTAATGTTTTGTATTTTGTTTGCTTCTTCAAACATAAATATATTCACATGATAAAGGACCCAATAGAAAACTGCATTTTGGGGATAAAGGGGTAGAAGAACCAGCTAGGGTTAACCCAATAGTGAATATATATATATATATATATATATATATTGATTAAATTTCTGAATGAGTAGAATTGCATCCAGAATGTCAAGGACACAAAAATATAGGATGCTTAAAGCTTGAAGTGTCCAGGAGATAGGTTTATAGCAAACCTGTGAAAACTATGATTTGGAAGTTATTGGGGTAACCAATAGGTTCATAGTAATCCCATGAAAACTACATATTAGGATGGTTGGCAGGGGCCAATTGGTTTGTAGTGAACCTATGTAAACTATATACGGATTAACTATTGAAATTAGTCAATAGGTTCCTAGTCAACCCTTGAAAACTAGGATAAGGAAGAAGTATTGAAAGCAACAGTAGGTTCCTTGTCAACCCATGAAAACTAGGATAAGAATGGAGTAACTGGAATGACCATTAGGTTTAGGGGAACCCATGAATTAACTAGTGATCCTATTAAAACTATGAAATAGGACAGGGTGTCCATGTATTATGAAAAGGTTAATAGTAAATCCATGAAAACTAGTAGGTTATTAGTGACCCTAGAAACTATAAATATGATAGGGAGTCAATTAAAATGGGGATAGGAAATTCAAATTGATTATATGAATGCGTATCATCATAATATTTTGAAATGCTATGTTTTAACCATTGCGGATGCAGGAGCACAATATAAGTTTTTGTAAAAGGGTTTTAGGATAATAATGAGGGGTAAACCCATTTCGTTAAGTGACATGGCCTCACTAGATATCTAAAAGGATTGATATTTAGATTATTATTCATACCAGGATTTATGTCTGACTTGAAGTTTTTGTTTTCCCCTTAAACTCTCGGATACTCAATTGATTTTGAGTAGTTTGAGGTTTAGGGTTTTCAGGTTCTCTTCTTCAACGAATAAAGCTTCCAGAGGTGTAACTCCCACTCTGAGACCCACACTAGCAAAGAATATTATAAGGTAATATCGTCTGCTAATACGGAGAATAGAGCTGGATAGGAGCGACCATCTATAGCCTTGTCTTAACTATCTACTGAATACGTCGATAAATGTAGCAAATATTTTTGTGGATCGATGTATCCAATAGATACTTAATACAAAACTATAATGGCTATAAGATCTAACAGAACAAAATATAATAACTCAAATGTAAATCACATCACAGAACAGTAGATCATCACATACATATACACATATACAGATACATCACGGGGTATAAAAAATGATACATGTCAAGTGGTATAGCAACCACATTATACAGGTGAGTCTAAAGAATATGCATATCAGAGTTACAACAAAAAAGGACTACACAAAAAGCTATAACAAAAGGAGATAGCAAAATAGTCCATGCGGAAGCAGAATATGCGAAGTCCAAATGTACCTAACCTGAAACACCTCGGTCTGACCCGAGTATAAAATACACGGGTCAGTCTAGCTAAACAAATCAGTTAGATAAGCTCAATGATAATGAACATGCAAGGTCATAAAGTACCACAAATATCTCTAAAAGTGATTACTCGATCATCTAGCAAAAGATGAATCATAACAAGCCTCATATCATCGGCAACTCAAATAAACAAAGGATATGAATATCCCAAATCAAACCAAGAGGCAAATCACAAATACCAATAAAGTTAACACAAGTTTCCACAAAGTAATCGCTATGTATCGAGTGGTTCAAAAGACCTACTCCGTAAGGCGATACTTTAGGAAAATATAAATATCAATGAAACAAAAGATGCACATGCTCAGTACTATATAAACAAGGATCCATAAGCCCAAAGGTGACAAACCCAAGTATCTCTCGAGCGGTGATGAAGGACCAACTCCGAAAGCGATACTATAGGGCGACAAACCCGAAGGCGACAAACCCAAGTATCTCTCGAGCGGTGACGAAGGACCAACTCCAAAAGCGATACTATAGGGCAACAAACCCGAAGGCGACAAACCCAAGTATCTCTCGAGCGGTGACGAAGGACCAACTCCAAAAGCGATACTATAGGGCAACAAACCCAAGTATCTCTCGAGCGGTGATGAAGGACCAACTCCAAAAGCGATACTATAGGGCAACAAACTCGAAGGCAACAAACCGTAGTGGCGAAGGTCCGGAGGCCCAGTACTGGACACTACTAACTGGCAATATGTGTCACAAACTGTCGGAAAGGAACCCGAAAAGTGTTAACGTGTATCCCATACCACACGTTTACACTAAATGGTTTACTAACCGTTAGTCAATTCCACACTAAAAGCAGCACAAAGTTTACCTCATGTCATCGGTAAACTAGACCCGAAGGTCAAAACGATCAAACGAATAGATTAGGAATTAATTAGAAAGATAAACGCACGTATTCCATAGCACGTGTTTTACCCCACCATCTAATTATCTTCCTACTTCGTTCGAAGTGCAAAAGAGTGTAATTTTACTCAGAAAATAATTTGGAACAAGTTTAGAAATCATTTGAAAACACTTTGGAAATTGCCTTTGAAATTCTCATATTATGGAGTAAATAATTTAATACTTAAAATAATACTAAATAATAATTCCACAAGCCAATTTGTTTGAAAAACACTTTAAAATTCTTTATAAAACTCGTGCATGAAATCTAGAGAGAAAACTCAAGAATTCGGGAAAATATCAAAAATGGCGGAAATTATTCAAGTATAAAAACCGCTGAAAACACGCTGCGAATCCAAGTTCGGAAGCAGGTCTGGATCTGCAAACAGAGACCAAATGATATAAAATTTTGTAGGAGTATTTTTTAACATTCCTACTCTAATCTGCAAAAAGATTCACTCAATTCTGACTTGAAATGAAGAAACTGCGTCGTTCCGAAGTTGGACTAAACCCACTATAAACTGCTGTGTAAAAACAGCGCAAAGGTTCCACTTCGACGATGAGTTCAAAGGGACAAATGAATCCAGATCTTGGTGAAATTTGGTAGAAGCATAAATTAATGCTTCTCCTTCGATCTACAGCAATAATCGTTCGATTGTGACTTGAAATGAAGAAGTTATACTATCTTAAACATGGACTCGGGCCATGTTTACAACAGTTCGAAAACCGAAAATGTACAGGCCTGAAACCATCTTTGGTTCAACTTCTAGGCATGAAACAGAGAATCAATTTGCATCGGATTGAGCCCAAAATTTGTATGCTCGTATTAGAAAACTTTATCTTTCTAAAAAAAAAGAATGATGCAACTTGGATAAAACAGGAGAATGTTAAGATGTCTCAAAGTTGAACTCAGACAGTGTTTTCACTATAAAACTCTGGGCAAAAACATGGCCCAAGTCAAATTTTGGCAACGTATTTATATAAGCTATCAATGTCAAAATGACCTGAAATTTGGTATGTATACAGTAGAGAACTTCATCTTTCAGGAAAAAAAGAATCATGCAATTCGAATAAGAAATGAAAGAGATATGATGTCTCAAACATGGACGCAGTCCATGTTTGTGGCAACGCAGAACAAAATGTGCACAGAAAATTTTCAGGCTGTGCATTGATTTTGCAGTGTAGTTTTCAGGCATCAAGCGAACATGTTTTGCAATGAATTTGGTGTGCATATACTACAACACACAGGCTATCAACTGAAGAAAACCCAGCAGCATTTCGTTGCTGGATTTGGGAGAAAATGATGTGCAAAGTGACATAGAAACTCAGATTTCACAAAACAAAACATGAGCATAAAATCATTGTATTGAAGCTATTTTTGGGTAGATTTTGGCATTTCGAAGCTTTTGCTTCAGCTAGCAATTGTGAGCAGTAACTCACCTTTGATTTATCATAGCAAATACCTGAATTAATGGAGAAAGATTGAAGCTTGGGTTGAATTTGAGCTTCTACAACTTGTAAAACTATGGAACAAGTGCATGCACTACAAGAATATATTATATCAATAGCAAGAGTGGATTGCATGAAAACTTGACTTGCTATAGTTAAGTGGCTATTCTTTATTCAACTCAAAAAGACAACAACTTCAAGTGCAATTATATTAAAATGTATGCAATTATATTAACGCTGTTCACGATAAATTTGCATTCCACTCTCGTTTCGCTCCAACTTATGTTTTGACCGCCAAAATTTCATTTTCGTTTTCGTTTTCTCCCCTTAGGCTTCTCATCTTCACCCTCTTCACACTCTTTTTAACATCGATCCTCTTCTGCCGCTTTATTCCTCAAGCTATTATTCAAGGTCAATTCTTCAAGGTCAATTCTTCAAGCTCAATTCGATCCGAAGTTCAACGACCTAAAGCGCGATTTGGTCCAGATGCAATTCCTCAAACTCATTCGATCCAAAGTTCAACAACCTGAAGGCCACCAGAAGCGCGATTTGGTCCGAAGTTCAATTCTTCAAGCGTGAGGATTAGTTATATTTTTCTGTCATTGTGTATAATTTACGGTCTATTCATGAGTTAGTACAATGTATTGAGGATCGACGATCTTTTTACTTCGGTTTTCATTAACGGTCTTCACCAATTTACCAAATTACGGTCAAGTGATCCAAAGGAATCGACGATCTTTTTACTTTTGTGGATCGCCAATTTACGGTCTTCACCCTGTAACCTTGATTATAAGCTTTTAGAATGAATCGACGATCTTTTTACTTCGGTTTTCATTAACCCTCACTTTGTTTATGGGAAACCGAAAGCCCAACTTTTGTATATCCATCCTTATTTATCGTTTCTGATGCGTACATACGCTCAGCAAGTTGCTTCTTTTCAACCACTGTTCTTTATATGAATATTCTATGATTATTATCTCATCTTAATACCGCTTCAAGTTTTAATGTATGGTACAATGTGATGAAATCATGGTTTTGGTGATGAAGTTCATAGGTAGTGGCAAGCTAAACCTTTTTTAATGCTATAATTTTTTTTAAAATAAAATCTCATAATGATACATGTTTGTAATTTTACCCAATATAGTTCAATTATGTCATTCTAGTTTTCCTTATTTTTGGAAAGTTGTATTTTGATGCATAGTCTATCTCCGATAGAGAACAAGGTACCATCAAGTAGACTTCTTCCTTGGCTATACATAACATTGTTACATACTGTACAGGCATTGGCTATGCAATTGATTCAAGTCATACCCTTCCTTGACTATAAAATTACACTTTATATCCTTCCTTCCTACGTTGCATGTTAGTAGTTCTAACCCAGCAATAACAAAAGTAATAAGCTATATGTATCTTTAACCAATTTTACTTTCCAAATAAATGAGAATGCATTTTCTTCATTACAACCTAGCAACTTACTAAG
This sequence comes from Allium cepa, assembly GCA_030765085.1. Classification (NCBI taxonomy): domain Eukaryota; kingdom Viridiplantae; phylum Streptophyta; class Magnoliopsida; order Asparagales; family Amaryllidaceae; genus Allium; species Allium cepa. The sequence goes on from CM060945.1 coordinate 136,052,607, forward strand.
ATTTTTAAAGCACTACCACCATAACGTTGGGTTTACTGTAAATTCATGTGAATGCATAATTTATAGAATTGAATTATCCAATACAAAAATTGGTAATAAAGAAGGTTACAATGACGAGCTACATAAGTTGAAATTTAAGTCACCCTTGGTACGATAACATTATTATTTTTACTCTGTTTAAAACTTTTTTTGGTTATAAATTTAGAAGCATATTTTGAACCTATTTTTACTAACATTAACCGAAAATTTCAGTAGAGTTTTATTAGAAAAGTGGAAGTTCCGTATTCAAAAATTAAATGCGTTATACAAGAAAATGATAACTCTTTTGTTTGTTAAAACCATTGTAGCTACAAAAATGTTCATATATATGGTGGAGGCAAGTTATCTTAGCATGATGTTTCATTTGATGTCCTAGTTTCATCTCATGTGTTATTAACAAATGGTAGTAACTGAATATTGACAGTAGGGAGCCTATACATAATTTGCAGATAGTGAATTCAAGGAAGCCTATACATAATTTGCAGATAATTTGCGATGGAAAAGGATTGGGTGCATTTACACAGGTAATAATACAATATTTAGCTTAAAATATAACCTAGAAATTAAAATAATAACTCGATTTTTTATGTCGATAACTTTGTTTTTAATTCTACCCTAGAACTAGTAGTGAGTACGAGCAAGGAGCATGGAATTTTGTGCATGCCGCAAAGAGAAACTTAGGAAACCTGGAAAAAAATTTATGTCCTTTCTTAGATTGTCGAAATCTTACTCATCAAAATGGTGATATTGTTGTCGAGCATTTGATTATAAGAGGAATGGACCTTTATACAAGTGCAGTGAGTGGTACAGTCATGGTGAGCAAATGAATATAACTGAAAAGGTGGAGGTGGATGACACGTATGAATTACTTCAAGCCGTTCACTTTGAAGATGAAGCGTTTGTCAACCAAACTTTTTTCTCCGATGATAAAAATAATGATGATGCACAAAAGCGAATGGATGATTTTCTTAAAAAATTGGAAGATACAAAAACTCCACTGTACACTGGTTACGTAGATCAAACAAAATTATCTGCTATCACTGCATTGTACAACCTTAAATGTGAAACTGGATTATCTGATACTGGTCTTGATAAGCTTCTAAATGTGCAACAAATGTTATTACCCAAAAATAACGTCCTTCCGAAAACTTATATATGAACTAAAGAAGATCCTCAAAGTATTTGACATGGGATTCAAGAAGATTCATGCATGCAAGAATGATTGTTGTCTTTTTAGGAAAGAGTACAATGATTTGAATAACTGTCCGAAATGCGGTTCTTCGAGATGGAAGATAAATGAGCGGACGAAAGAGATAATGCAAGGTATTCCGGTCAAAGTGTTGAGATATTTTCCAATTATTCCAAGATTCAGAAGAATGTTTAGGTCCCCACAGACGGCAGAAGATTTAAGATGGCATTTTAGTAATAAAAGTAATGATGATAAAATGCGTCATCCTGTGGATTCTTTGACATGGACCATGGTGGATGATAAATGGGAATCATTTTCAAGTGATCCACGTAACCTTCGACTTGGTCTTGCTACCGATGGTTTTACCCCATTTGACATTAAGGGTACCAAGTATAATTGCTGGCCAGTGATGCTTGTGACATATATTTTTTTGCCTATATTATGTATGAAAAAGGAAAATATTATGTTAACATTATTGATTCCTGGTCCAAAGCAACCTGGGAATGATATTGATGTATTTTAGCTCCTTTGGTAGAAGATTTGCAACATTTATGGAGTAACGGGGTGGAGATTTATGACGCATTTAGCAAGACACTTTTTACCTTAAAAGCAATCTTGTTAGGACTGTAAACGATTTTCCAGCTTATGGAAATCTTGCTGGATGTTGTGTAAAAGGAAAAAAGGTTGTCCATTATGTGGCGTGAATACTCATCATCGATGGCTAAATCATAGTCGGAAAAATGTCTATATGGGACATAAAAGATTCTTACCTCTGTCAGATCCACTAAGAAAACAAAAGGCTTGGTTTGATAACATCGTGGAGGAAGGTAGCAAACCCAGGATTCTTACAGGTAGAGATATTTCTGTTATTTTGAAAGATTTTCCAAATGATTTTGGAAAAGCTAAAAATAAAGAAATAGAAACAGACAAGAAGAGAAGGAATAATAAGAAGTTAAATAAGAAGCAAATTATAAAGACGTGTAGGAAGAGGAAGTGTACTGACAACAAAGAAGATGAAAACAGTCCTGCAAAAATAGAGCTATCAAGGTGGAAAAAAATCGATTTTCTTTGACTTACCATATTGGGAGGTTAGTGTTAAAATTATATTTTATTCACAATAATCTAATTATAAAATTATGTAATGTTAAAGCGGTCATATTGTTGATGTTTATAGGAACTTCCACTACGCCACAATTTAGACGTGATGCATGTTGAGAAAAACGTGGGCGAAAGTTTACTCAGCACAATATTGCATGATAGCAAATCCAAAGATGGTATTAATTCTAGAAAGAATTTAGAGGATTGGGGAATCCGACCTGCTCTATATGCACAACCCCGTGGGAAGAAAACATATCTTCCACCGGCTCTGTATACTATGTCTAGTTCTGAAAAAAGAATATTTTGCAAAAGATTGTATGACTTCAAGGGACCTGATGGTTGTTGCTCAAATTTCAAAAGATGTGTGTCGTTGGAGGATTGCAAAGTTAGTGGATTGAAGTCGCATGATTACCATGTTTTAATGCAACAAATGTTATCGGTTGCAATGAGAGGATTGCTTCCAAAAAATCCAAGGAAAGTAATAACCCGTTTGTGTTTATTTTTTAATAAACTATGTCAGTGTGTTCTTGACAGAGAGAAGCTGCAACAAATTGCTAATCAGATCGCTACAATTTTATGTGATCTCGAAAAATATTTTCCACCTTCATTTTTTGACATAATGATACATCTAATAATTCATCTTGGAAGAGAAGCTCGATTGTGTGGACCAGTTCATTTTCGTTGGATGTACCCCTTCGAAAAGTATATGAAAACGCTTAAAGATTATGTTAAGAACTATGCATGTCCTGAAGGATGCATTGCAGAAAACTATCTAGCGGAAGAATACGTAAAAAAATTTAGCGAATTTCTAAAGAAATCATCAAAATTTGAGGAGAAAGAGGGTAGAAACAGAGATTATGAGAATGATGATGCAATACTTGAAGGACGTCCGATATCAACATACAAGAAAATTACATTGACAACTCATGAGAAGGAAGCTGCTCACCTTGCTGTGCTAATGAATATGGCTATAACCAAGCCATTTTTAGAGTAAGCACATATTGTTTTCTTTTTTATTGTCGCAATATGTGTAATTGTAAATGTAACTTAATATCTTTTATATTATGGTAGTATGCATTTGGAAGAGTTTCAAAGTTCGAACAAGCGCATGGAAAGAAATGCTACATTGCTATGGAAAATTCACACAAAAAACTTTGTTGATTGGATTAAAAAGAAGGTTAATCAACTCATTTAAATTTTGTGTATAAGTTTGAAAATATTGTTTTTGAATCTATATTGAATCTATATTTGAAAATATGGTTTTTTTTAGATACCTATTAACTCAAGCGAACATGATGAATTATTAAAATGGATTACCTATGGTCCAAGTAGTAATGCTTCGTCCTGCAAAGGATATATAATTAATGGGTTACGTTTTCATACAAAAGATGTTGAGAGAGAAATTCAGAATTCTAGAGTGACTTGTGATGCTACTACCATGTGTAGAGCAAGTGCAAAAGATGTTTCTCAAGTAGTTGATGTGGTCACGTACTATGGGATTTTGACTGACATAATCTTATTAGACTATCATAAATTTTATGTTCCAATTTTTAAGTGTCATTGGGCAAACATTGTAAATGGGGTGAAGGTTGAAGATGGATTTACTCTTGTTAATTTACATCAAAATCAAGCTTCATTTTTTAGGGATCCATATATTCTTGCATCTCAAGCGAAATAAATTTTTTATTCAAGAGAGAATGATTCTTCTAATTGGTATGTTGTAATGAAGGCACCACTAAGAGGTTATCATGAATTAGAGACAGATGATTATATTGAGGACACAAGCCATGTTATTCAAGATTGTGAAGAAAACATGATGGATGTGGATTATGTGGAGGATGCTAGCTATGTTAGGGAAGATTGTGAAGGCATTTTTGAGAAAAGTTTAAAATACTTGAATAAGGTGATTTGACATATCGGTATTTTAAAATATATGTAAATGGTTTTGGGAAAAAAACCCAATAAAATGCAAGTTTTTTGTTTTAGTAAGAAATTTATTTTGAAAATATTTTGAACAAAACAAATATAATTTTTGGAGGAAAATAAATAGAATTATCTGAATATCATGTAGACACTAGTGAATGAGAATAGCATTATTTGCAACTCTCATCACTGCAATAAAACATGAATAGCATTTTTCTTGGGCATCCACTGTTTGGATCTCCGATGTTAAACCATGACAATCCATTGATAATATGTTCTCGTTTATAACCTTCACAATTCATCATTATTTTAAAACACCATCATCGGTCGAACTTTGAAATAAGATGAAACTTTAAGGGTTATTGTTTTCTTAATGTTTAAATCATTTGTGTTGATAACATTAGAAAAATCCGAATGAGAAGGAAAATCTTGAGTGTTGGACTTTAAGGCTATGCATCAACTTTATAAAGCAGTGGATATGACAAAACATTTAACTCAATGGATTTAAGGCTATGCATCAACTTTATAAAGCAGCTTATATGCATCATCTTTCTGAAAATATAAATGATTTGCGCGCGGCTTTAAAAGTAACAAACTTTTGGAGAAGAATTTCTGCTTATATATATTTGCAAGAATATGTTTCACGAATATGTATTTCATATATACTTCCAGGTTTCACTTCAAATATATGTACATCAGCTTTCTGAAACAATATATGCATCAGCTTTCTGAATGCATGAAACAATATATGCAATCTATTTGGCATTGAATTTCTGCTTATATATGAAACAACATCACTTGAAATTTCTGAATGTATGAAACAATATCACTTCAAATTTCTGCTTATATATATTTGCAAGAATCCTAAACACTTTACACTTACTTTTAGAAATAATATATGCAATTCTTAAATGCAGTTCTCAACCTTGAATGCATTTTAACATCCAGTTTTTTCTTTTACATGCAGTAAATGGGTAAAAAGAAGGCGGCTGCTTTAAAATGGCTAAAAACAATTGATAAATCCACTACATCCACGGCTAATGCAAAACACAAGGACAATAGGGTCGATAGCGACGTTGGTATTGAAGAAAACTCGTAAGAAATTGGAAATTCTGAGAACAATGATGCTCGAATTCAAGACATCGCTGAAGCAGTTGACGAAGATACAATGCAAGTTGAAGAAGATTTTGAAGCTGACATGAATGAGACAACCACTCGAGATGCCACCGCAAATCCGGTAGTGAAGCGCAAACGTAGAGGTCCAACTAAAGTGAAAAGACTTCCAGTAAATCCATTGAGTCGCATTGAAGTCGAATTTAATGCGGATGGCAAACCAATAGGAGATGGGTCTATCAAACTATCTTCATATTTAGGCCCGCTAGTAAGGGAACATGTTCCTGTTGCACTTGATAAGTGGAAGGAACTAAGTGACAGATTACAAGGTGCTTTGTGGGGATGCATTCATGCGTATACCATTTTTATGTCATATATGTCTTATTTATTTTTCTAAATTTAGTTAAAATATATATGAAAATGATGCATTTTATATTACCAGTTTTAACAATGTCTCAGTCGCTCCTGTTAATGATGCATATATGTTTGTTGAAAGTGTTGTGGCTGCTGTGGTTGTTTGGGGTGGTGGGAGTTGTTGTATGGGTTTGTGGCAGTGGATGGATAAAGGTAAAGCCACTGTTGTCTTCTGGTGGTGTATGGTAATAATGCAGTGGGGCAGTGAGTTGGCAGCACAGTTGTGATGGTCAGGCAGTGAGGCATAGGGTTGATGTAGTAGCAACGCAACATGGATGATGATGGATGGAAGGCAGGCAAGGGACTGTTACTGTATGGTGGTTGATATGTGTGTTAAGGGCTATTGATAGTTATGGCTGATTGTGGGTGATGTAGAAGTTAATTATGGCAGAAGTGAAGTACTCAGGTGCAGGTAGTTTGGTGAAGAAGTTTGTAGGCTATGAAGTGTGACCGTGAAGAAGTTTCTAAATTTAGTTAAAATATATATGAAAATGATGCAATTTATATTACCACAACTTCAATCATTGTAAGAGGAGTTTAATATGGTAGAAATGTTGATGGCAATGAAAAGTGTGCTCTAGCAGCAATGTTGTTAGGGTCTGGAACTGGTGGATGTGGTTGTGTGAATGTGTTGCAGTTGAAATGGTTGCACAGTTGCACGGTTGATGGGGGGTTTGGTTGCAGTGTATGTAACTGTGGTATGTTGTTTGGATGTGGACAATGGGAAGTGCAAAGGGAAGAACAGGCAATTTATAGTGAGTAAACGGTAGAAGACAGTTAAAGCTGGTGTGTCTGCAGGGGTATGGTGAAGTGGAAGGTTTTGTGGTAGAACTGTGATGAAGGGGTCGTTTGGCTGTTGTGATGGTATTGGGTTGAAGTTGATGCTAGTGATGGAGCAGACCGAAGTAAGGGTGGCAGAAGTGAAGTGATGGGAAGTGTAATGAATTGTAAGTGTTGACACATATTTATGAGATTGTCTGTGCACTAGTTTGGTTGAGTCAGGGGATATTTATGAGATTGTTTGAGAAGTGTTGACTGTTCAGGTAGTGCCCAGTGTGCAGTGTGACAAAATTGTTAGTGGTTTTGCTATGGTCTGATACAAATGATGTCATATATGTGAATTAGAAAGTTAGAGTACGTTTGATGCTTTTGTGGACATTTTTGGTCATTTATTTTTAGTTTTGCTACCATTTGACTATAAAACAGAATGTAAAGAACTGTTAATTAATTGGTATTAGTGTTGGTTTATAAAAGTTTTCTTCTTAGCTAACGCTGATATTGCAGGTTAGATTTAAATTGGATGAGGAATGGCAAAAGGCGTCCATATTTCAGCAAATGGGGTGCATTTTTAGAGGTTCAAAAGCTAGATTAGTTCGCAAAATAGCAGACGCAAAGAACGAAGAAGAAAGAGTTTGGTTGAAACCTGATAACCTAAGTATGAATGAGTGGAAGAAGTTTGTCAAGTCCAAAACAACGCCAGAGTTTAAGGTATTTCAGTATTGTTGAAAGTTGTGAAGTTTGAATTAGTGAACGAGCATAAATAATATATTTTTTATTCTTAGGAATTGAGTCAGAAATTCAAAGCTATTAGAGAGAATCGTATACCACACACATGTAGCCGTAAAGGAATGGCTCGAGTAGCTGAGGATTTGGTAAAAATTGCCAATTTATTTACCGTAATATTTATTAACTAGTTAGTTAATGTGTTGTGCTGTAATAAATATTCTTCAAACATAGAAAAATACGAGTCCTCGTCCATCTTCCGTCTCACGAACTCACGTTTGGATCAAATCCCATACTCGAAAAAATGGCAAACCGGTAAATGCGACTGCTGGAGATGCTATCGTAAATTCTTTGATATTTTATTATATAACAATTTGTTTGCTATTGTGATATTTCAATTGTGTATAATATGCATATATGACAACATGTATAGGAAAAAATTAAACAAATCGAGAAGGAATCAAATCCTAGCTCAACATCTAATTACAAAGAAGATGCGCTTGCAAAAGTTTTGGAACAAGACAGACCCGGACGATTAAGAGGCCTAGGAAGGGGTATAACTTACACAAAGGCAGCATGGTCACACATAAAGGATAAACAGATGGCCGACATGTAGAAAAAAATTTCAGAATTAGATGCGATTTTCCGCATGCTTCTGAAAAATTAGGTATGAAAAATGTTATTCTCTGGTTGATCACACATGTATATATATTTGATCATGTAGCTCGTACCTGATTTACATGTAGCTCACAACTAGATAATGCTATTTGATCACACGGTCAAATAACTCGTACCTGATTCACTAGTTGCTAACTGGTAATAGCTCGTACCTGATTTGCTATTATCATGATTTGCTATTAACAAATCAATCAGATAATGCTACATGTAAATCATGTTAGTGTCTACATGATAATAGCTCGTACCTGATTTGCTATTATCATGATTTGCTATTAACAAATCAATCAGATAATGCAGTACCTGATTCATTTTTTTTTTTTTTGCAGATTAAGCGGGGTTAAACTGGGCCCCTACCAGCTTTATTAAAACAACGAGGAAGAAACAGGTCACAAGAACAACACAGAAAAGACAAGGGGGAAAAAAAGAAGAAAAACAACAATGGCCACACAAGGAAAACACACACAAACAAGGAAAGGAGAAAAGAAAAGGATATCAACTACGGAGGAAGAGTTTATGGAATCCATGGCTCAATGTGATCATCACAAAAAGGGTGCGAGCTGTCACGCATCCCCTTGAAAATATCATTCTTCAAAACAGCCCAAACGACCTCCTTACTTCTCCTTATACCTTCAAAACACCTTTTGTTTCTTTCCCGCCAAATCACCGTAATCGGTTTTTTCAAAACAAAGAAAAAACATTGCTTATTATCTTCACTCCACCTATTTGCACTGTCAATATATTCCCAGTGGTTAGTTCCAAACGTATACGCAGTTTCCCAACTACAGCAAACTACCACTCTGCCCCAAATATCAGACACAAAACCACAATCGAAAAACAAGTGTTGAACACTCTCACCCTGATGTTGACATAATTAACAAATAGGATTGACTGGCATCCCATAACTGATGAGTTTATCCCTAGTCATTAAAGCCTTATTTGAAACTTTCCAAAACATTAAATTATCACTGTTAGTAGATATTGAACTCCACATCACCTTGCTCCACTTACAATCCGGCATTAACTCCACTCCAAGCAAAACATCGTATACAGTTGAGATGGTATGTGCCTTACCATTCCACTGGGCAGTATCATGTTCATTGAATGCATAAGATTTAACCTAATATTTGCTCCAACAATGCCTGACAAACTGGTTGCTTGAGTACGGTAACATAAGCTTACTATTCACAATATGTTGAACTGCAAGAGCATTAATCCCAATGCCAGATTGATACTTCTGCTGGGAAGAGAGATACTGATCAAGGATGACGCCTTTATCAATCCAAGGCTTAGTCCAAAATTTGCACAAACTACTAGCAGATAGACGTAATTGAACAAGAGGCTTGAAACAGGACCTCAAGTTTAACAAACTCCTCCAAATCCAACTGCAAGATTGCGGTACTTCCATTAGCCAAAAGTTTTTATCACGAACATTGTGTCTGAGAGTCCATCTCACCCAGAGGGTGTTCTTTTTGGTAAGTAAGGCATTGAAATGGTGGCTAATCGCAGCCTTATTCCAAATCTCAATGCTATGCAACCCCAAACCTCCTTTGTTTTTTGGTTTCTCAAATGCAGTGCAAGAACAAGGAAACAATTTCTTTGTATGTATCGATCCAAACCAAAAAAATCTCATCATTGCCCTTCTTATCAATTTCAACAGCTTAATAGGAAGAATGTAAGCTCTAGCCCAATAAACCATAATGGAGAAACTTACAGATTGGATCAGAATGAACCTACCTGCTTGAGACAGGAATCTGTTAGCCCAACAGTTCATGATTGCAGTAATTTTTTCATATAGAGGCAAGCATTTGGCATAGAAATTATTGAAGAATAAAGAGGCAATCCAAGGTACTGCATATCATCCGCCATTGCCTGCATACCAGCACGGGAAGAGAGAGCAGATTGTTGCAAGCTGGAAATGCCAGAGAACATAAGACTTGACTTATTAAGATTGAGTTTTAGGCCAGTGCTTCTGAAGAAATTGTGGAGAGCTCCATTAATAGAATCTATGGAGAGCTGATCGGGTTTGGTGAAGATCATTATATCATCAGCAAAAAGAAGGGAGCTGATCTCTAAGTCCTTGCATTTTGGGTGATAATGGATTTTCTTATTTTGATACAACGGTCTCAGCATGCAAGTGAAAACTTCCATCACCATAATGAAGATGTATGACGACATTGGATCCCCCGGCCTAATGCCCTGTTTGGAGACAAAGGTGCCCTTACTAGAACCATTGATAATGAGAGTGAAAGAGGGAGTGGAGATGCATTCATATATCCAAGCTACAAAAATTTTGGGAAAGCCCATGAGAGACATAATTCTCACAACCGACTTCCACTGTAAAGTATCATATGCCTTCATCTAAGTCAAGTTTCATCATATACCAGATTTGTCTTTATTTGCTATTAACAAATCAATCAAATAATGCTATTATCATGATTTGCTACTAACAAACCAAACATTTAAAAATCAAAGTTCACAACACCTTTTAATACTTAGTGGTAAAATTATCTTTAGTAATTTAATTTTGTTTTTATTTGTATTTCATTTTTTTCTTCCATGTTATGCATCATTCTCAATCTTATGTTTATTTGGATCTTAGTGCTTTTCTGTGCATAATAACATAGAATTATAACAACCCAAACTTGTTATCTTTGTACCGTGATCTATGGTAGAAAATGCTGGCAGAATCAAGCTACGAAGCTGAGACACAAGAAAATACAATCTTATTTTAGTTTGCTCATGAATGACTTGACTATTGAAGATAAAATAGCACAAAAATGAATATAACTAAATTGCTTCTTTTAAATGTCATAAAACAAGATGCAGTGATACTACTAAGTAAATTATTACTCCAATGTTATGAAAGTGTTACAAGCACCTTGCCTAAAATTTGCTTTTATTATTTGTTTGACAGAGAAAAGAAAACTTGGATGAAGTGAATGTATCTCAAGTGGCAAATGTATCTCAAGTGGTAAAAGTTATTTATAGTACTAGAGTGATGCCATTATATTTGATATTTAATTTAATTATTAATATAATTTGTTTTTGGTTAATTGTAGAACAAACATGGTAAAAGATACGACACATATGATATATTGGATTGGAGTGAGACAGACGAAATTGTTGCGGAAGGAAGAGTTGTGTCAAGTGATCCAAAGGAGCTTGTCCAACAAATCCCTTTAGGGTCCGATGCCATAAAAATTATAATAGACAAGGTGAGGAAACCGGATGCTTTCTTGTGGAGACCTTCACTTTATTTGACACACATTGGACAAGTTGAAGGTGAGATAGTAGCGTGGCCAGCTAGTAGAGTTGTTTTGCATAACTTCATTAACTTTGAAAAAGAAGATAATGCGGTAATCTTTGATCTTTATACTTATTAATTTGTCATTTTGAATGTTTAAAAATAAAAATCAACATGTTCTTTTTGTATAGAGTAAAAGTAGCAGTGTGGATCATAAGTGCAAATTAATTGATTGGAGTGGGAGTGAAGAATTAGTTGCAGAAGGACGACTACACTCGAGTGATCCAAAAAAACTTGTTAATGATCTCCCTCTTGGACCGGGTGCCGTTGCAGTTTGGATAGATAAGCCAAAAGTTGAAGATGCTTTTCTATGGAGGACCACTAAAGGTTTGACATGAGTTGGAGATGCCATTGGCATCAAAGTCGCATGGACTGAATCAAAAGTAGTTATTGAAACGGTTAACACTGCATTATCGGATAATCATACGAGTAATGTCGGAGTTGTCAAAAAGGTAAACTTATTTATAATTAACACTGTATTATTTTTTTCATCGTACAAATTGTTGATGCACATAATAATATAACCTATTTGTTTAATTGATAGAGTTCAAATTATATGGCAAATGATAAATGCAAGCTGATCGATTAGTCGGGAAAGAGAGAAATAGTTGCATTAGGATGCATGTCTTCGACCGATCCAACTGCAATGGTTCATTGTGTTCCTTTGGGAAGAAATGCAATTAAAGTTTGGGTAGATCTTTTAAAAATTCCAAAAGCCCGTCTATGGAGAACAACAACCGATCTAGAAGTCATTGAAGATGCTCTTGGTACTACGATAGCTTGGCCTGCTGCTAATGTTATAATGGAATCAACTTCTAGTAAGTATAATTCAAATTTTGTTTAGATATGACACTATTTTTTCTTTTCTTGGCATCTTTGTTGTGTTCTTCATAAGTCTAGAATTAGAAAGTGCACTGGAATCTTAACAGATTGATTCAACTGGAGTATTTAACAGATTGGTATTTAACAGATTGGTTCAAGTCAATAATAGCTAATAGCCTTATGTAGTTTGGATTATTTGGAGAAGGGTGTGTAGTGCTTTGCTTGCAGAGCAATGTCAATCTGTTAAATATTTGTTGTAGTTTGATAGTACTTAAAAACTTCTGAGTTTGATAGTAACATTTTTAGTCGAGGCGATTTTGTGTTTCTAGTAATTGGTGAGGCATAGCGACTAAGGCTAGTGGTGGTTTGCTGCTGGTTTCATTCTAGCTTGTGATGGCTATACGGATGAGGGTGGGCAGTCATGAAGGTTGTAGTTGTTTGCTGGTTGATTTGGTTTGAGGGAAGGATGATTTTCAGGTCGTGGTTATAGGAGGTGGTTCGAAGGGATAATGGGATTGGTTGTTAGGAATGTGACTTAGCAATGGTTGTTGAAGTGAGGAAGTGATTTTCTGGTATTGCAAGTTTGAAGTGATGAGAAAGAGGTGTTTGTTAAGGTTGTGGATTGTTGTTTAACAATGGTCAGTGCTATAGTTTTTTGTTGATGAACGTGCAGTTTGAATGGTATGGCAGATGATTATAGAGGAAGAGAGGGAGTTGATCAGGCAAGTTGTCATCGGAGAAGTTTGTTGTAGGTGTGTTCATTGAAGGAGATGGAGATGATAGAGGTAGGGGTTGTGAATGAAGGCTGACAATGGGATAGGAGGTTCAACGGGTTGATGAAGTAGGTGATGTTGAATGTTGGTTGATATTTCAGGTTGAAGATGGTAGTGGCAGGGAGGTGCCATTGGTGTGCACATTTTGATATGCACTTATTAATTGATATGCTCTGATGGTCGCTGAGGCAAGGTTGTATGGTGACCTTCAGTACAAAAAAACTTGTTTGTAGATTTGCGATTGGATGAGGCTGAATTGTCTTATAATGCTACACCAAAACTTTGTAGGTCTAATGATGTATTGTGTAGGATGTAGCAGTTCAACCACAATAGTCTGTGCGCGGATGGTTCGTCTTTCATTCCTTCGCGGTTTTTCAATGAAAACATAAAAAAAATCCAAAGGTGAAATGTGGAAACTTTTGGAACAGCTAATTATAAAAATGTCTGAATTCGTGTGCTCATTCAACGAACGCCTAAGCTTTGGACACTTATTACTTAAGTGCTCGACCTTGAGCTTTATTTGGTAATCGAACAACGTTACACGTTTATTGAATAAGTGTTAGAATGTTCTGACGTACGTTACTCTGGTTAAGAGCTTGGGAAAAAAATTCATTTTAGCCAATGTAACAAAAAGGTCATCAAATTTAACGTTGCTTGCTGACCACGGTGATTTTACACAAAGCAATACTGTTATTTTCATCATTGTTGTATATTTTCATCTATTATTTTCTAGTCATGACCGATCGAAAATATATTACATGCTGTTTTATACATATATCCAACCAATTATCAATCAAATCGACACTTGTGTAGATTTATATAATGTACATCTACAAAACCAAATTATGCAAATAAAAAACATACAGAGATATATGTATGTGTATGTGTGTATATAAGTAATAATACATCTTCTTAAATCAATTCCGATGTTATTTACTTTCTACACTCCTCTAACATATTAAATTTCCTCAGTGTTCCTTGTTTTTTTGGGTACATATTACCATTTTAACGTTAACTAAGACTAATGAAAAAAAACATCAATTTTTTTTAAGAAAAATTACACAATAGAAGTAGGCTCTCACTGTTGTGTGGTTCTATCATGGTATCTTTATTTAATGCTTAATCACCTACTCGAATTTCATTTGGTTGCGTGGGTTTGATGTAGTGGTGGTGTGAGAAGGTTTGTCGATATAAGTGGTGGAAGATGCGAACTGACAACAGAAGTGGGAGTTGTTGTTGCAGATGTAATTTGGTGGTGTAGTGGAACGGTTTGATGTAGATGGAAATTGTTTTGTTGATGTAGAAGGAGTTGCTGGTTGTGCTCTGGTAACAGTAGAGGTATCGGAGGCGATGCAAGGGGGTAATGGTGATGTTGTTTGAAGTAGGTGTGGTTATGCGTAGTTGAGAAGGATGATGTGCACAGGGGTGAACAGCAAGGTGGAGTTGAACTGTCAGGTGGAGTTGAACTGTCAGCTAATGGCAAGGAAATGGACAGAGATTGAGTTGTAAATGATGAAGTGAGAAGGGTAGGTGACTATGAGGTTGTGAAGCGATGAAGGTTGGTTTGGAGTCGGGGAGGGATGATGCAGGAGGAGTTTGGTGTTGTCACAGTTTTGAACAGCTGCAATTGCAAGTTGAAGTTTCAGGTGGCAAGTTGAAGTTTTAGTTTTGAACACCGAGCCCACCATTCTCCTTGCAAGTATTTCCCCAGGACACTTCATCCTTCCCATTCCAAATATCAGCATTTTGCTTATGTCATGCTTCCCACTTTGGAACCTTTCCGGTTCAAATTTCAAGGGCTCCGTCCAAGTATCAGGGTCCCTGTGAATACTATATGCATTGACTAAAAGCATAGTTCCTTTAGGAATATTGTATCCTCCTACCACGCAGTTTTTCGATGCTTCATGCGGCACCATCAGTAGGCCTGCTGGTTTTAGTCTAAGCGTTTCGTTTATGACACATTGGAGGTATGGAAGATTTTGAACATCCAACTCTAGCACTAGCCTTTCACTTCCTATCTTTTCATCGATCTCTGCTTGTAGTTTCTTTAGTTTCTCTGGATTGTTCAAAAGCAACGTTAGACCCCATTCGATCGTGTTTGATGACGTGTCTGTTCCTGCTGCCAGCATAGTCTGCAATTCATTCGTTATTAACAACTGTTAGTCTACGTACATCTCTGTATATACCAGGTCAACTGTTAGTCTGCTCCCCATGACACTTCATTACAAATATGTTGCAATTTTGAATATTTTCTTTGTTTGTCGCACATATTTTCTTCCATATTTCGGTATTCATGATAATTTATGTTTACTTTTTATGACTAATAGACTTATGTGCTTTTTGACAGGTGGTGTATGATACTTTGGGTTTACGCTATGGTGGAAGGCATGAAAAAATATGTTGCCACACTCATTCTCCTTCAAATGTATTTTGTGTCGATGTTCTTACATCTTTACTTTTACTATGTATCGTTTTGGTTAGCTATGGTTGTATGGATTGTTACTTTTATAATGTATTGTTTTGGTTAGCTACGATTGTATGAATTGTTACTAATATTTATATGCTTAATATTGTGCATGAAATGCTTTTATTCATATATATTTTTTTATGCTTAATTGTTAATACTGTGTGAAATACCGTATATTACATCCTTTTTATATTAATGCAAGGAAAAAAATGTCATGGCTATACATATTATAGCGTTATGTTAGTGCAATAAAAATATTCTGCAACGATTAAACAGTTTTCATGGCAAGTAAATAATGCTATGAAAGACTAAATTAAACATTCTATAGCGTTTTTACAGCATTTATAGTTGCTATAATAATCAGGCAATGATATTTCTATAGCATTTATAATTGCTATAATAATCAGGTAATGATATATCTACAGCATTTACAATTGCTATAAATAGCAAATAAATGACGTCATAAATATTAGCATCATAAACCATAACTCTGCGTAAAAGTTCTATAGCAAGCACCAAAACGCTATAGAAAGGTACTTGTATGTTCTGAATCGTCCATTTAATAGCGATTCAGAAACGCTATAAGTAACGTCATTTACAACATGTTTTTTATAGCGATTCTGAGGTTGCTATTATAGATCTCTGACATATTACAACTTGTTGATATACAGCGTTTATAAAAACGCCATCGTATCCTTTTACAGCATTTTTTAAACGCTATAAAAAGGTATTTTTCTTGTAGTGATGCAAGAAAGAAGAAAGCAATTAACAAACAATCATTCACAAATTTGAACTTTTGATGAAATATTACGTTTTAGATTTTGATTACCTGTAGATTTAGCTTCAAACTGATTTTTAAAACACCAAATTCGAGTCTAATTTGATGATTTTTGGTTAGGGTTTGTAAAAAGAAAATGGGTTTTTTTTCTGACTTGAGGAAGGAGATGAGAAGACGAAAATGATTTCCTGTACGTACAGGAGATGTTTTTATCATTTCCTTATCTCTTAGACTAGGCTAATGGGCTTTTAGGACCCAATAAGAAGAATTTATTTAGAGAAGGAAACTTTTGAATTCCTTCCTGTTAACTTATTCAATTAATAACGGGGCATAAATTTATTTAAAGAAGAAAAATTTTCATTTCCCTCTCTTAACTTATTCAATCAATGAGAGGGCATATTATTTATATGGACAGAGAAACCTTTCATTTATCTCTCTTTAATTAAATTGATTGATACATTAAATATTATTATTATTAAATAATACATGGCATAAAATGTAAGTTTATCCAAATATATTCCAGTGTGAATTATAAACGCGCAACATTGTGGTGTTTATAAATGATATCAATTTTCGCATTTATTTATATATATGCATACTCATACAATTGTGGTATAAAATATCAGAATTTCGAACCATCACTACAATACTTGTAAATTAGATTATAGTTTTAATTTTAAGATACCAACACCAAATAAAGTAATACTTGAATAAGCAATAATTGGCAACAAATAACTATTTATACTCTACATGCTTATGACCATAAATGAAAGCTTTACACATAGACACTTTGAATGCACATTAAATACACTTAAATTCACTTTAAATTACCAAATAATTTTATAACTAAACAGATGTTTATACATATGTATATGAATATAGAGATAAAAACCATACGTATATGTATATGTATATATATATATATGCATGTTTATATGTATTTAGTCACATATATGGTTGCATAATATATGAACAAAACTTTACTTACACTAAACAAATTAACAAAAATTCCCTTTAAAATAAACAAATTAACAAAACTTTCCTCTACGTATAATCAGATATATGGTTGCACAATACCTTCAAATCTTTGTCTTAATAAAAAAATCCTTGCACAAAGTAAATTAGCGAAACTTTCCCTTTATTTTAAATCACATAATTAGTATCTAATAAAATATGTATGTGAATTTAATTTGACCAATGTACAAGATAACAATTAAACATACATAAACATATATGATTGAATTTAACAACTACATATTAAAAACTTCAATTTTCTTTATTATAAAATAGAACATATGAACAAATTCTGTTGATTAGAAAAATCATATAATTATATAGTTATATGTGAAATTGTTTGTATAGATTAAAATTAACCTAATAAAACTTATTCCAGACAAGCACCATTGTCCGAGTGGTTAATTGATTCGGCTTTGGTGCAAGAGGTCACAAGTTCAAAACTTTCTTTCGAACGTTTATTGACATGGGATATGTTGTCTCAATGATTTGTTGTATATAAAGTACTATTTCAAAAAAAAAAACTTATTCCAAAAAAATTCTCAAAATTAAATTTAAGAAGAAAAATACAATTATTAATTCACAACAAATTTACATCTCCAAACATATAAACATAACAGAGTTTTAATCAGAAATATACACATATATATGATCATGTTTGCATCTTATGTTGACAACATATATGTATAGCGAATTATGATAATGGATAAATTAATTAGACAAAAGCATTTAATAATTGGTTATAAATGATATAAGAATTTGTGAATCAAGATGATACATTAATATTGCCCAAGTGAATGCCTTGAATGATAATTTAAAAGCTATTAGATTCCGTGAATCAATCTTATTACCAAATCTCTAAAGCACACCTTTTTATTTAAATAAACATCCTTTAAAAATCACATACTTCTTTTAAAAACTATTAAAAGAAGTAATTGGCAATAATTAATACAACTATTGCATTTTCTCTAAATAGAACCAATTTTCCATTTTTTTTAACCCAAATAAATAAAATAAGTTCCAAATATTATTTTTCTCATTTTATTTTCAAAATTCATTGTTTATTCCAAATAAATAATATAAAACTTTCAATTTTATTTTAATTCACAATATTAAATTATAACTACTATTATAATTTAATATTTACAGGTAATCTCCAAAACCAGGGTTGTTACATACTCCCTCCCTTAAAAAAAATTGCGTCCACGCGATTTCTATAATGGAAGTTATCTATAACATCTATTTCATGACAAAAAGATTCAAATCAAAAGATAGGATCATAAATATTCACCCTCAACAGAGGATGAAAGGATCAAGACAAGTTTTCTCGGAAAATCCTATGTTTTCCCAAGTACAATACTTAGGGTTGGCGGACCATAAAATTTCATAAGCGGAACATTTTTATTTCGAAGGTGTTTAGTCTTCAAAAACAAAAACAAAACTACACGAATAGAATTCGGCACAATACACAAGTCGGTGAGACTCGTGATCATGCAACATAGGAGAATTAACAATCGAGATTAAATCTCGAAGATACAACGAAATTTGGTTACCTGGAACATATCATGAATACCCAAACGGAACAGAAAACGACGCATGAAAGCAATCGAACCAAGGCGTTTAGTAATAGTAGATGGTCATATATAATTAGGAGCCAACTTTCTGAATATACTGAAACGCACTTATCTCCTCTAAAGGAGCAACACAAATAAGCATAATCATCAAAAGATGATTCAACAAAAGATAGGTGGTATTCAAGCTACCACCATAACACATGACTTCATGAATGCAAGTCATCACAAGAATCGCACTAACGCAAGACACACAAGAATGTATTACAAGAAACTTTCTCAAAAATAAAATTATAAGAGTTTTCACTCAAATCCATTTTATTTTATACACAAAATTCAAACTTCAATATTTGAAAATTTTTCAAAGTCTCTTACTTAAATCTTCAATTCAATCATCTTTACTTTAAATTAAAGTAAATTAAATTAGAGTTGTTCCATACTCTAATTCCAAAAATAAATATACTATAATAAGAAAAAAAATTCACTAAATTTATCAAATTTTAAACCATTTTATTTTATGATTTAAAAGGACACTTATTAGACCATCATTGATGGCTCTAAATATTCACTATTTAAATTTTCTCAAAAATTTTCTAAATGTTTAATTTATCGAAAAAAATCGGCAGAGTCTCCTTTGCATGGAGAGCCTTTTATAATTTCATAAATATGAATTATACATATACATCGACCAAAGGGTTGGAACACAATATATATTTTTAACACAAAAACACTTAGCAATTCTCACCTTTCATTTTTAGCATTTAAAATGCAAGCATGCTTACTTTTATACTTACTATTTTGCTAATTAATCACTAAAATATCCTCTTGCACATGCGCTTAACTTATTGAAACATATTAGCATGCACTTATAAACATATGAAGCATTAAAATCATAGTTTAAATAAAATAACAACTCAAAACTTCAAATTGTCAAATTCAGGTGTGCTACAAAGACTCAGGCTTTTGACATAGTAAAACCCATAATCTGACAATACTCATAAAATAAAAGTTATTCTATTTAGTCCAAGATTTCAAGCGATATAAAGATCATCAAAATTGGATTTACGCTTTGAAAGTTATGCCCAATTTATTTTCAGCTTTAAACTCAGAAATTATAAAAGAGGACAGAGATGTCCATCAGTTTTCATACTCATTTTTTGAATAACCGGACTGCAAAATTTTAAAAAATGATATAAAGATGATTTCTAGCTTACTGAAAGAACTCTCTTTTGCAAAAAGAATGGACTCATTTGGATTTGTAAATCATAAGTTATCGCTGTTCTAAACAGCACTTTTTAATCAAAAATTTCCGACACAAGACCTTTTATTGACAAAATTTTCAAACCATAATTAAATCCAAACTACATAATTTTAAATCAAAAATCTTTTCTCTAAAACATTTATTACATGATTCATTTCTCCGGAAAGCTAAGACATCTTGAATTGCACTATAATACATACAACAAACTTTCAAAATGGTTTGCAAAGAAAACTTTTTCCCAATTAACATACAAGTCTTTTAAAAAAAGACTCATATTTTAGTTACGATAATTACTTTCTTATATTAGTAAGAAACATTTATCTATCCAAACTAGACTTTGGAATTACATATTGATTTTTTTTTTTTTGCTTTCACAATTAAAAATCTTATCTTGTTGCACTATTTATTATTATTCCTAGCTTTTCACAAAATTGCATTTTATAATAAATGTATATTCACTTTTCTCTTAATCCTAAACATTTATTTTATTATCACTTAGAACTAGCCAAGGTTGAACTTAGTTCAAACTTGTTTTCAATTGAACTTCACAAATACATAATTAACAAGTTTTTAACACTATTTAAATTCATAACCAAACTTACTCTAATAGTTTTGCTCCTTATTAAATTTCATTCTAATTCAAAAGCACCAAATTAGCATAAGGTAATATTTTCCAAAATACTTTACCCAAAAGCTTACTTAAGCATTCTAAATTTTCCATGTATGTAAAATTTCACAAACATTTACTATAACCAAGAATGAATACAATTTATTTAAATGAAACCATATTTAAATTTTCCAATTATCAGTTTATAAAATGATAACATCTAACAAATACATTTGTAGTGAATGACATTTCAAGGATTACAAAGTTGACCAAGATCAACATTGCCTCTCCATTGCCCTCTATGTCACACTATTTCCATAAGTCCTTAAGTATGTATATAAAATACTTATCTCAAATAGCTATTTAGAATTTTCAAAATCTTTGTAATATCTATATATTTTTGCATTCAACATCCATACTAGTAAATATTGTTTATTTCCACTTCAAAAGCATGTATCACATCGCCTCATAAGCGTTTAGGAATCCCTATCGATAACGCTGATCAAACGGATCAACCAGAGTTCTTAAAATACTTATTAACCAATTAACACAAGAAATTATAAAACCTGTTTTGATTTATTAAGGAATATTAAACTTGGTTATAACAATGTTTATTTTCAAAACATAAAACATTTTCTAATTATACAACCATGCAATCAATTCATAAAACAATCAAGTTATATGTATAAGTATACCTCTTGTTAGAAAGATTTTCCATTCGCATGGATGGTTTCTTTCCAAAAAAAATATTTTATTAATTTCACTTCTTTAAAATGCATCCATGAAATTCTTAAACAATAAATTTTTATTTCATTTTAACCTTTGGTTAAAAACCACTTATGGATTAAATTTCATTTTCAAAATTTAATCTTCTAATAATTCTTGCGGTAGCTACAACTTGAAGACACCACAAGTTCTTATCATTTGCATTGAGTAGGTTTCTAACTCTCAATTATATCACCTATTCAATATTATTTCAAGAATTACTATGCTAACAACATTCATGTAATTATTAACCAAACAAGCATTTACTAAAAACAAACCATTAAATGTGCCCAGCAAAAACGTCTCACCATTTCCGCTGCACAACTCTAATCATTAAGGATCAAAACACATAATTTAAATCTAAGCCATCTGAGGTTTAATTTCTACTATTTTAAAAATAGTGATATTTAAAACCCTTATAATGTTTTCAAACTTATTATCCATTCTAAAAAATGAAAAGGCTAAAGGCACGACTGAGGGATATGATAGTGGAAAACTATGTTATCACATGTATTATACTTGGATGTACTGTAATATGTGTTTCTGTTCTGTGTTTATCATATTTTGTTCTGAGCTCAGCTCTGATACCAAGCTGTAACGCCCCACTCCGAGACCCGCATTAGCAAAGAATATTACAAGGTAATATCGTCTGCTAATACGGAGAATAAAGTTGGATAGGAGCGACCATCTATAGCCCTGTCTTAACTATCTACTGAATACGTCGATAAATGTAGCATTTTTTTTTGTGGATCGACATATCCAGTGGATACTTAATACAAAACTATATTGGCTATAAGATCTAACAGAACAAAATATAAGAACTCAAATGTAAATCAGATCACAGAACAGTAGATCATCACATACATATACACATATACAGATACATCACAGAGTATACAGAATGATACATGTCAAGTGGTATAGCAACCACATTATACAGGCGAGTCAAAAGAATATGCATATCAGAGTTACAACAAAAAAGGACTACACAAAAAGCTATAACAAAAGGAGATAATAGAATAGTCCATGCAGAAGCAGAATATGCAAAGTCCAAATGTACCTAACCTGAAACACCTCGGTCTGACCCGAGTATAAAATACACGGGTCAGTCTAGCTAAACAAATCAGTTAGATAAGCTCAACGATAATGAACATGCAAGGTCATAAAGTACCACAAATATCTCTAAAAGAGATTACTCGATCATCTAGCAAAAGATGAATCATAACAAGCCTCATATCATCGGCAACTCAAATAAACAAAGGATATGAATATCCCAAATCAAGCCAAAAGGCAAATCACAAATACCAATAAAGGTAACACAAGTTTCCACAAGGTAATTGCTATGTATCGAGTGGTTCAAAAGACCTACTCGGAAAGGCGATACTTTAGGGAAATATAAATATCAATGAAATAAAAGATGCACGTGCTCAGTACTGTATAAACAAGGATCCACAAGCCCGAAGGCGAAAAACCCAAGTATCTCTCGAGCGGTGACAAAGGACCAACTCCAAAAGCGATACTATAGGGCAACAAACCCGAAGGCGACAAACCCAAGTATCTCTCGAGCGGTGACGAAGGACCAACTCCAAAAGCGATACTATAATGCAACAAACCCAAGTATCTCTCGAGCGGTGACGAAGGACCAACTCCAAAAGTGATACTATAAGGCAACAAACCCGAAGGCAACAAACCATAGTGGCGAAGGTCCGGAGGCCCAGTACTGGACACCACTAACTGGCAATACGTGTCACAAACTCTCGAAAAGGAACTCGAAAAGTGTTAATGTGTGTACCATACCATACATTCGCACTAAATGGTTTACTAACCGTTAGTCAATTCCACACTCAAAGCAGCACAAAGTTTACCTCATGTCATCGGTAAACTAGACCCGAAGGTCAAAACGATCAAACGAATAGATTAGGAATTAATTGAAAAGATAAACGCACGTATTCCATAGTACGTGTTTAACCCAACCATTTAATTACCTTTCTACTTCGTTCAAAGTGCAAAAGAGTGTAATTTTACTCAGAAAATAATTTGGAACAAGTTTAGAAATCGTTTGAAAACACTTTTGAAATTGCCTTTGAAATTCTCATATTATGGAGTAAATAATTTAATACTTAAAATAATACTAAATAATAATTCCACAAGCCAATTTGTTTGAAAAACACTTTAAAATGCTTTATAAAACCCGTGCACGAAACCTAGAGAGAAAACTCAAGAATTCGGGAAAATATCAAAAATGGCGGAAATTATTCAAGTATAAAAACCGCTGAAAACACGCTGCGAATCCAAGTTCGAAAGCAGGTTTGGACCTGCGAACAGCGTCCAAATGATATAAAATTTTGTAGCAATATTTTTTAACATTCCTACTCCAATCTGCAAAAAGATTCACTCAATTCTGGCTTGAAACGAAGAAACTACGTCGTTCCGAAGTTGGACTAAAACCATTATAAACTGCTGTGTAAAAACAGCGCAAAGGTTCCACTTCGACGATGAGTTCAAAGGGACAAATGAATCCAGATCTTGGTGAAATTTGGTAGAAGCATAAACTAATGCTTCTCCTTCGATCTGCAGAAATAGTCGTTCGATTGTGACTTGAAATGAAGAAGTTATACTATCTCAAACATGGACTCGGGCCATGTTTGCAACAGTTCAAAAACCGAAAATGTACATGCCTGAAACCATCTTTGGTTCAACTTCTAGGCATGAAACAGAGAATCAATTTGCATCGGATTGAGCCCAAAATTTATATGCTCGTATTAGAAAACTTTATCTTTCTAAAAAAAAGAATGATGCAACTTGGATAAAACAGGAGAATGTTAAGATGTCTCAAAGTTGAACTCACACAGTGTTTTCACTATAAAACTCTGGGCAAAAACATGGCCTAGGTCAAATTTTGGCAACGTATTTATATAAGCTATCAATGTCAAAATGACCTGAAATTTGGTATGTGTATAGTAGAGAACTTCATCTTTCAGGAAGAAAAGAATCATACAATTCGAATAAGAAACGAAAGAGATATGATGTCTCAAACATGGACTCAGTCCATGTTTGTGGCAACGTAGAACAAAATGTGCACAGAAAATTTTCAGGCTGTGCATTGATTTTGCAGTGTAGTTTTCAGGCATCAAGCGAACATATTTTGCAATGAATTTGGTGTGCATATACTACAACACACAGGCTATCAACTGAAGAAAACCCGGCAGCATTTCGTAGCTGGATTTGGGAGAAAATGATGTGCAAAGTGACATACAAACTCAGATTTCACAAAACAAAACATGAGCATAAAATCATTGTATTGAAGCTATTTTTGGGTAGATTTTGGCATTTCGAAGCTTTTGCTTCAGCTAGCAATTGTGAGCAGTAACTCATCTTTAATTTATCATAGCAAATACCCAAATTAATGGAGAATGATTGAAGCTTGGGTTGAATTTGAGCTTCTACAACCTGTAAAACTATGGAACAAGTGCATGCAAGAAAGAAGAAAGCAATTAACAAATAATCATTCACAAATTTGAACTTTTGATGAAATATTATGTTTTAGATTTTGACTACCTATAGATTTAGCTTCAAACTGATTTCTGAAACACCAAATTTGAGTCTAATTTGATGATTTTTGGTTAGGGTTTGTAAAAAGAAAATGGGTTTTTTTTTTGACTTGAGGAAGGAGATGAGAAGATGAAAATGATTTCATGTACGTACAGAAGATGTTTTTCTCATTTTCTTATCTCTTAGACTAGGCTAATGGGCTTTTAGGACCCAATAAGAAGAATTTATTTACAGAAGGAAACTTTTGAATTCCTTCCTCTTAACTTATTCAATTAATAACGGGGCATAAAAATTTTTAAAGAAGAAAAATTTTCATTTCCCTCTTAACTTATTCAATCAATGAGAGGGCATATTATTTATATGGAGAGAGAAACCTTTCATTTATCTCTCTTTAATTAAATTGATTGATACATTAAATATTATTATTATTAAATAATACATGGCATAAAATGTAAGTTTATCCAAATATATTCCAGTGTGAATTATAAACGCCCAACATTGTGGTGTTTATAAATGATATCAATTTTCGCATGTATTTATATATATGCATACTCATACAATTGTGGTATAAAATATCAGAATTTCTAACCATCACTACAATACTTGTAAATTAGATTGTAGTTTTAATTTTAAGATACCAACACCAAATAAAGTAATACTTGAATAAGCAATAATTGGCAACAAATAACTATTTATACTCTACATGCTTATGACCATAAATGAAAGCTTTACACATAGACACTTTGAATGCACATTAAATACACTTAAATGCACTTTGAATTACCAAATAATTTTATAACTAAACAGATGTTTATACATATGTATATGAATATAGAGATAAAAACCATACGTATATGTATATATATATATATATATATATATATGCATGTTTATATGTATATAGTCACATATATGGTTGCACAATATATGAACAAAACTTTACTTACACTAAATAAATTAACAAAAATTCCCTTTAAAATAAACAAATTAACAAAACTTTCTTCTACGTATAATCAGATATATGGTTGCACAATACCTTCAAACCTTTATCTTAATGAAAATTTCCTTGCACAAAGTAAATTAGCGTAACTTTCCCTTTATTTTAAATCACATAATTAGTATCTAATAAAATATGTATGTGAATTTAATTTGACAAATGTACAAGCAAACAATTAAACATACATAAACATATATGATTGAATTTAATAACTACATATTAAAAATTGCAATTTTCTTTGTTATAAAATAGAACATATGAACAAATTCTGTTGATTAGCAAAATCATATAATTATATAGTTATATGTGAAATTGTTTGTATAAATTAAAATTAACCTAATAAAACTTATTCCAAAAAATTCTCAAAATTAAATTTAAGAAGAAAAATACAATTATTAATTCACAAAAAATTTACATCTCCAAACATATAAACATAACTGAGTTTTAATCAAAAATATACACATATATATGATCATGTTTGCATCTTATGTTGACAACATATGTGTATAGGGAATTTTGATAATGGATAAATTAATTAGACAAAAGCATATAATAATTGGTTATAAATGATATAAGAATTTGTGAATCAAGATGATACATTAATATTGCCCAAGTGAATGCCTTGAATGATAATTTAAAAGCTATTAGATTCCGTGAATCAATCTTATTACCAAATCTCTAAAGCACACCTTTTTATTTAAATAAACATCCTTTAAAAATCACATACTTCTTTTAAAAATTAGTAAAAGAAGTAATTGGCAATAATTAATACAATTATTGCATTTTCTCTAAATAGAACCGATTTTCCATTTTTTTAACCCAAATAAATAAAATAAAGTTCCAAATTATATTTTTCTCATTTTATTTTCAAAATTCACTGTTTATTCCAAATAAACAACATAAAACTTTCAATTTTATTACAGTACACAATATTAAATTATGACTACTGTTATAATTAATATTTATAGGTAATCTCCAAAACCAGGGTTATTACAAGAGGCGTGTAGGAGGCAGTTAGTTTTTTAGAGTTTTCTTTTCCGCTGTGTATTTTGGATGTGAAGGCAGACTTGTAGCCTTATTATTTACTCTAGTCAGCCACGGGGACATCTTCATATGTCACTGTTAGCGTATTTGTAATAATTATCTTTTTTTTTAACGTAGTTAATGTTTTTGGGATTATGTAATGAACATGAAATGTTTTGAATGGAATATGGAACTATGTTTTTAATTTGTTAAATTTTTTTCCATATTCATGTGATTTGTGTATCAATGAATCTAACATCGTTGTATTTGATCGTCGAGGATTAATAATTATAGATGACTGCAGCATCCGTAGCCGTTAGTTTTGGACCTCGAAGTAGGGGACTGTTACATATACACTATGCAGATCCCTATCATTTCATTCTTAAATCCAAGGTGGACCCCTACCAGTACTCCCTAACAGGCATCGCAAGAAATCTCATCAGGCCACTTAATACTTCTTTTATGGGTAGAGATGAACCAAAAAATAGCGACTCGATACCTTAGCACCAAAGCAGACCTCTACTAAATATTTTCCAATACTACACCTAAGAGATAATCCTGACCACTTAATACTTCTTTAATACGAAGGAGGCGGACCTTACAACAGCCACTTAATACTCCCAACCCCCAAGTCGGCCCTTACTTGGATATCCGTCATATGACCTGGAATGCCTTATTATGAGTTTAAGTGTATTATACATATGAGAGTGTATTTGTAATGGCTATAACAATATTTTGTATTGTGTTGATTGGTATGCTGAGTGCTTATGGATTCTGGTCGATGCATCTAATCAGTATTATCGATAGGGATTCCTAAACACTGAAGCAGAACAAACTGACACGGTATTATTTTCAAAATTGGTAAATGAAATAATTTTACCTAAGATTATATTTTATATAAAAGGATGATTTTCAAATAATTAACATAGTTATTTATAATGTATATGTTATTTGGAAATGATAATATTAAATACTATCATGCATTGCTTAATTAATCGTGCTTGGCCAGTTTATGGGTATTGGCTAATGTTTATTGAATTTACCTTTTTCACAACATGGGTTAGGTACACAGTAATTTGTGGAAGCATTGAAATGAACACTTATGAATTTAGTTTCATGATTTGATTGTAAGGCGTTCAATGATAATGTTGGGTTAAAAAGTTACCTTAAATAAAAAATTGTTAATATAGCTTAAGAGGAGAAGTAAGATATTTAAGGATAAATATTTATGAAACGATTTAACATAAGAAAGTAAATTTATATAAATATAGCTTATATAAATATGGTTTATATAAATATAACTTATACAAATATGGCTTATATAAATATGACTTATATAAATATGGTTAATATAAATATGAATTATAAAGGATTTAAATTGAGAATTTGTGAACTTAAATCTTGGTGTTTATGGAAATGGTTTCTAAGGGTTTTTGAGAAAATAATAATATTATGATTTGAAAATATTTTAAAGGACTAATATTTTTAAAATAGTTTTAAGATTCGTTCGAGTTAGAGGTTACTCTCGGAAGTTGATTTGAGAAACAAAGTATTTTTATGTTAGCTAGTTCGAGTAGCTCGAAAGTACTAAAATTGGGCAGGAGATGTGTTCGGTTGGAAAACACTTCTCTTAAGTATTACCCTTCTCTATAAAGGGAATATATGATACTATTTGGTAGAACCTAGTTCCTTGTATCATTTTGTTATTGCTCGATCTATATTAATAATTTCCATGGATTTTAAAGAAAATACTTTGGAAATTGGTTTTAGAAAATGATTTTGTTTTAACCCAAAATTATGATTTGATATCTAAAAGATGTAGTATATATTGTTATTTCAAACATCTTGAAATAAACTCCAGAGTTTAAATTCATAAGTTTGGAACAAAGATATATATGGTTGTATGTATCCTTTGCATTAAGGTAGTTTGGTTATACATCTTATTTTGGTATGTTATTAGTTTTTAATTATTGAAATAAAATAAAATTTTCGACAATTCTGGATAGCCAGAAACTTCAGAATTAATATAATTGAAGCTAAGTATTTTGTGAATATATAAAAGTTAAACTTTTATAACTCCTAATTTGAAAAGATACTAAATTAAAACAAGTATAAAAAGTTGTTTAGCATCTTTGTTAAATAGGGCACTCGATGTTATTGGGCCAACTAATAAACGTCTTTGCTTTAGCGTTGTCTAAGGAAAGTAGACTCTAGTCTTGAGTTTGGATGCCAGAGCCCTACTCTACCTAGCTACTTGCCTAAGCCGATGGGTAAAGAAAATTAGATGGTTGACTCAATTATAAGATCCAAAATTATTTTTTGTCTGTGTGAAAATTTTAGAAAGTAAAAATGTAAAAGAATGTTTTGTATATACACTTAGGATGAAGTAGAATATTATATTAGTAATAGAATTAAGTCTTGAAATATTTTTAAATGAAATTATGTTTAAGGAAATGTTTTTAAATAAAGTTGAGTTGTTATAAATATAAGTAATGTTTTAAGGAATATCGCATAAATGATTTTAACATTACATGAAAAATGATTTTATGCATATAAACGAGAATTGGAAAGAAATTGGTGTGGTTAAGCAACCAATTGAGTTAAGTGCGTGAGTTGCATGTAGATTATTTTATTGGCATGACAGTTCTTGATATAGGCTTTGAGTACATGATTTCAAGGTGGTATACACATATTCGAACAAGGATTTTTACTAGATTTTTAACGGTGAACACATGATATGGATTCTTGAGATGATCCCTAAGTTTTCCATCATAGTTTATTGCTATGTAAAAAGAATGGAGGTGTCAAATCAAGGAACCAGATCAAAGTCTGCACTAAAGAAATCAAGTGCAATATACTAGTTCAGAAGAGAAATTTATGTGATCAAGCAAGTGGTCAGATCGACATTGCAAACAGATGATATATGTACATCATATGGGCTTAAGTATAATTGTGTACAATGTTTTTGGCATGTGGAAAGTTTTGGGAAAAGACTCTTCGGATTGTTTGAGGAAGTATGAACAATCGACTAGGTAATAACCTAAGACAGTTTAGCAAAAGGTACACTTGGTAGTTTATTTATCATGCTTATGCATTAAGAAGGTTTTGACCTAAGCAAACAATAAGATATGTTGCTATTGATTACAATACTGGTAGGTATTAATGTATGGTTGTTTCTTGGATTGTTTGTGTTGGAAGTTCGAGGATGAAATATTCTAAGGGGGAAGAATGTAACGCCCCATAATTTCAAACTCTTCGTATTTAAATATTTGAATCCAAGATTTAATGTGATTAAATATGATTATATTACATTATTAAACACTTTTTAATTAATAACTAATATTAGAAAATTTATTTTTGAAATGTGTTTACAAACATATATATTTGGATAAATGCTGAAAATGTGACCAGCAAAATTTTGTTAAAAATTAACTTTTTATTCCATACAAGTTGTATAAATATGTTGCAACCTGAATAGTTATCATATGTAAACATATGACAAGAAATAAATCACATCTCTTTACTAACTAAAGATTAATTAAACTAAAGGATTAATTAGTAAAAGTTAGTGGAAACATTTAGTACAAAAGGTCGCCTAAATCAAGGCTTGATTTAAGGAAGTATGGTTATGTAAGAAGTATGGACGTGTAAGGGTATGGTATGCATGTTCTCATGCATGGAAGAGGAGGGGGTTTTGTGATCTTTTCCACAAATATCCTAAATCTATAAATACACATACTTATGCACTTCATTTCTACACAAATCCATATCTTCACTTCTTTCTTTTCTCTTCTATATGCCTTCTTCTTAATGGCCTTTGGCCATGTGTGCTTTAGGTGAGGGAATTGGCTTAGGCCATGGGTTATAAGGAGGTTGATGGCATAGGCCATGGATATGTTGGTGGAGGTAAGGTTGGCCGTGAGAAAGAGAGAGGATGGTGATGATGTGCATGTGATAGGAAGGTGGAGAAAGTCCTTGGGTTATGAGCTAAAGAGGAGAATAGGTTGTTATGGTGATGTTTAGTTTGAAGTAGAAGATGTTAGTGAAGTATAGTTGTG
This sequence comes from Allium cepa, assembly GCA_030765085.1. Taxonomy (NCBI): domain Eukaryota; kingdom Viridiplantae; phylum Streptophyta; class Magnoliopsida; order Asparagales; family Amaryllidaceae; genus Allium; species Allium cepa. The sequence goes on from CM060945.1 coordinate 136,083,556, forward strand.
ATTGAATGTTTGTAGGAAGAGATTTGGATTGATAAAAGTGAGTTAATATCACTTTGAGTCAATTTATTAACTTGATAATATAGCTAGTTAATCACGTATTAATATGCTTTCTTTTATATAATAATAGACACTAACTACTTAAAGTTATAACCTTTTATTATATGCTTCCAAAAGCATATGATTTGTTAAAGTAGTTTCCTTAAAGAGAATGGAATTGCGTTGTTTAAATTAAGCATATTTAAACATCTAAAATGGATATGATTATTAGTACATATGTTAATACATGTATAGCAGTGATACGATTTGAATTAGAATCATATATGTTATAAAATAGAATGACACTTAGTATTGAATTCAATATCGAATTGTCCGTATAGTGATAGTCGTTATAAATGCACTTTGAATCCCTTATACTATAACTTATAAAAACGATGATTTAATAACACATCTTAATGATCACTTGTTTGGTTATTATCTACACTTCTATAAGTGATTTGAAAAGAAAATAATATGTTTTGGAAAGTTATAGTACAAGTAAAACAAAGTTGAGAAAGATTTAAGTAAAATAGTAGCTATAGAGGACTTTTTAAACAACCTGCTTTTGAAAAAATGCTAATTTTTGTGAAAACTTTCTTAGGGGTTTCTTTGGCAGTTAATCAAGTAAATAATATACTATTCTTATTGGGAAAGTTTTGAAGCCTAATTCATTTGATACCTAGTAGAACAAAGTGCAAAAGATTATAGCGAAATAGTCGTTGTAAGTGTAGTTCGATAAAATACCATGTTTTCGAAAATTTCTCCAAAATAATTAAAAGAAATTCTTTCAGATTTTTCTTTATGGTTTTCAAGTACCCAAAGTATACTAAAAACTATAAAAATAATGGATTAAAAACCATTGGTTAAGATGCCAAAATCTAATGGCAATTGTGTAGCAAATTCACCTTATATGACAGCCCAAGACTTTTGGTAGTTGTTCTGAAGTGTTGTCTTTGCTTCTGAAACACTTTAAACTGTTGCAACTTATTCTAGTAGCATTTGCAGAAATTCTATCTTTTCTGTTTGAAACTATAAATTGTTTGGAAATCATATTTATATTTTATATTTTTTCCCTACTCTTTTTAGGGTTGTTTTATAACTTATAAAAGAGCGCTTTAAAAAATTGGTTTCAAGTTTAAATATAGGGACAGTTTGGCTAAAGTCCTTATTAAGTTTCAAAATACACCAAACAACCTTACCAAAAAAAGTATGTAAATTAAGTCTCTAGAATTAAGTTATTGAATAATTACATACATTTATGCAATTATTCAGTGAACATTGCAGACATTTATGCAATGATATCCAATAATTGCGAAAATTTCTGCAATTATTCACAAAAAAATTGTAGAAATTTCCACAATTATTCACTGAATAATTACAAACATTTATGCAATTTTTGGATATAATTGCATAAATGTCTGCAATTATTAACCGAATAATTGCATAAATGTATGTAATTATTCAGTAACTTAATTCTAGAGAGCTAATTTACAGTCTTTTTTTGGGGAGGAGTTTTCGTGCATTAAGTTTGATTTTAAGGACCTGAGCCTAATATTCACTTAGATATATTTTTAACAATTAATTATGAATTTCTAAACTAAGTGGCTTTTAAAAAAAACTTGTTTATTTTTATTTTTCTATTTACTCCAAAATTCCTTATTTTCACATAATATTCTATATAAATAATTATCATATATTTTAAGTAGTTTTAAAAGCATTTTAACACATAAATAAGTATTTAAAGATATTCTATATTCATAAGTTTTAAATATAAAATTAAGTATTTTATAAATATAATAAAGGAACTCGGATTTTAACACTTGAGACTAAATAAATGGTTTTTAGGAATTACCTAAAAGTTTATTGCCATAATTATAAGCTTGAATATGCTTCGATCTTTAAAATAAACGTTTAAAGTTATCAATGGATAAGTAAATGGTTTTGGGTTATTGTAAATAGTGTTTTTAGCAATACTTGTTTTTAACCCTTATATTAGTTATACTTGGGAATATAATTAGATATTTGCTAAAGGGTATTTAGTAAAAAAAATACAGGTAAACTGTTTTGGGTTTGTTATGACAAATGTTTTGAGCAACACCTGTCTTTAACCCTTAAATGTAATTAAACCTTTAAAAGAAGAGTTTTAAAGAAAATGATTAAATGGAAAAATTTTGGGTTTATAGTAAACAATGTTTTAGCAATATTTTTTTTTAAACACTTGAATTATATTTTGGAAGAAATATTATAAATCTTTAACAATGGAATATAAAAAATAATAACAAGTATTAAAAACTTTTATAAAGGGATAGAAAATGTCATATGTTCAATTTATAAAAGAAAAAGAATTTATTATAACAATGTTTTGGTAGTAATTGTTTTAATCTCTTTGATTATTTTTCAATTAAGTAAAACTTGTTAAGTAATTTGTGAATATACTTACACCATTGGAATAAGTATATGAATACTTATTAAGAACTAAAATATATGAATAGTTAAATTTATAAAGACAAGTATATATCTTTTATAAAAAGAAATCCAATATATTTATACAAGAATATAAAGGAAGTTTTGATTAATAAAAGCGTATTAATTAGTAAAGGATGCCTTGATTTATAGAAAAAAGTTTTATTAGATAAAAAGGAGTTTTACTAATAAAAAGGGTTTTTAATTAATAAAGGATGAATTAATTAAAATGGCACTAAAAGTCGTTTATGTGACTTGACCGTGCTTTGATGGATTAATTGTGCTTGTATGTTTGCTTGCTTATGGAGAGTATTCGGGAATTAGTTCCCTTATGTGATCTTTGAGACTATTGTTGAATAATACTAAATTCATCGATTCGGATTTGGAGAGACCGAGATCAGTAAGTGTTCTACTTATCAAAAACCACTTTAAGGCTAAGATACGAGTTCTCTATTTTGGAGGTGAATGATGGAAACCATGTGTGGTTCCAAAATCTGTTGAGATGATGGAATCCATGTAGGATTCATTATAAGATCGAGTTTTGTGGAAAACTCGTGTGATGATGCCGAACAGGACCTCGACATCGAAAATGGATAAAAATACAGTAGGCATATAGCCAATGGGGTTTAGCAAACCTCAGAGGGTACTGATCAACTCTATTATCTAGAGTATGCTTATCGATTGTTGCTAGCGAGAGTTGATTGTATTTGGAACACATTTTCTACGTGAACCAGCCATGTCTTCCTTGTTTGGTATATTTTATCTAGAGATATACGGCGCTCCAATAGGTACTTTCTAACCCTTTCTAGGAGACTTGCCTCGATGTATTGAGGAACCTCCAATGGAAAATCCATATATGAACATGCCTTTGTGGTTTTGTTTGTACACCTAAATATACTATTAAATGTAACCAATGTAACCAGTTCAGCTATGTTATATATTTATATTAAACATCCTAGACACTATTATTATACCATTGGACTTTCTATTAGAAATGGTTTGGTTATCGTAAGGTAAAAACTCATCCGTGTTTATTTACGGCGTGGTCTTAAGAGATACCTTTATTTCAAAAGGGTTTTATAAACATTAAATAATTCAGACGACTAGAGTTTCTCACGCTAATTTACCAGACCGGTCCAGGTATTATTTTCCATATAACGCTTGGGTCCACCCCGTGCATATTTCCAGATATCGTTATGATTCAATGGAGCTCTTGGAGAGAGGAGCTAGATGGAGCTCTTGGAGAGAGGAGCTCTAGAGAAAGGAGCTACATTACTTTGTTTATTTTTATGTCATGAATTGCGAGGACGTGTTGTTATAACTGTCTAAGCTGATCATAGGTTAGTTTACTCTGATTATTATATCTATACAGTTTTCCTTTGTAAAAGTATCACTTTGGTATTAATTGTTATCGTTCCATTATGAGATTCCGATATTGTGTTCTCTTCTTTCTTGTTCCTTTTTACCCTAACGTTCTACCTTTCTGGCACTTGGGTGCTCAGCACTTGAATTCGATGGATGTATTAATGTCGACATTCAGGGGTCGAAAAGGCATTCGTTACAATACGATTAATCCGTTATTATTAATATGCTATTAAATATATTTATATGTACGTAATTTAGGCTAACTAAATACTCCTAATTATGCGCAAAAATATTCATATTCTAAGATAAATGCTTCCTACACTAATTGTTAAAATGTCAAAACTTTCATATTTACACAAGGCTAAGATTCATACGATAATTTACAAAATTGCTAATATCTTTAGCTAGACCAAACAGACTTGTATATATATTCATAAATGGAGAAATACCAAACTTATTTTACATTATTATAATATATAATCATGCCACTATTTCAAGGAAACCAGACTTATGATTTAAACCCTTTATATTCTATTTGACTTTTTTATATACATTGTTGAAGCGGAAAAAGGATCATTATTTACCCGCACTATGGAAATATATGGTGCAAACTACAAATAGGCAAAATTCATTATTTGCACATCATTTCATACTAATTTTCTTTTTTAACCCTTTTTCACAATAACAGAAATTAGAAGAGGAAGTTGAATAGAACATAAATTACTCTAACTGCAAACAATAGATTTAATTCTACTATATTAACATAAAATAAGTGAAACCCTAATAAATCCAAGAATTGACATTTTATTTGGAAGATTTTTATGGTTTTAAGCTTTATGGTTTTCAAAAATATAAAACTCCGTAAGGCATAAAACATATCCAAATTTTACTATGCAAACTACTAAATTGTGAAAAACTAAGATTTCTGCTCGTAGATAGTTTCTTTTTCCTTTGGATCCGATTAATGCCCTTGCCTAACAGCTGCTTTTGGTTTCTTCTTTTTTTGAAATATAAAATTATTCAATTGTATATAGATTAGATTTAGAATCAAATATTAGGGAAGAATAGAATGAGAAAATGAATAAATATCCAAAATATCTTACCTTTAAATCCAATTGATTTTGAATCGTAGAATTGAACAAGAAGACTGATAGAGTTTCATTATAGTTCCAAATATTTTTTAAATTAAAGTGAGGGCACTAGCCTCCTATTTATAGTGGTTAGGGTGCCCCTGAACCATGGGATTTAAGTCATTTTAAAATAATAAAATCTGGGTTGTTCGTGGCCTAACCTAGACTAGTCCTCTATATTTAGCCGTAGAATTTTTCTTGTCATTCTTTGTTCATTTATTTTCTTTTTGTTGCTCTAACATTAACGTTAATAACGTTGCTTAAACCCTAAGCTTCCTTCAAAGTTAAAAATATTTATTACCTTTTTTAATTTTAAACGTTAATGTTATTTAATTTTTAGATTTAAATTCATTCGAATTGTTTTAAATTTGAAAACTTCAAATGTCAATAAGTCTTCCTTTTAAACTTCGATCGCAAATTTTATATTAAAGTTGATTAAAACTAGCCACGAATACAATGTTGTAACTTTCGTGGCCTAATTCTAACATTTGCAAATTTTCATTTTTAGCTATACTATAATAGATTAATTCTTATTAAATTTTACGGGGGGTTATACGTAGGTTGAAGACCCTCCTCACTTTCCATCATTGACTCATGGAGATATATCTTTGATCTCTCATATCTTTCAGAAGCTTTGGACGCCTTTTAAAGACGTTACTAGTCTTTTTACAGCTCTCTGTCAACTTATAGGTTACCCAGTGATCACCACTCTTCCAACGGTTTTGAATACTTCCAGCTCTATAATCACGATCATCTCTACTGGGCTAGTTTTTATTTCCATCCCTCAACCGATCTCTGCTTCTACCATTAGGTTCACTCCCCATCCAAAATTCGAAATGATCGGTGTGCTTGAGGATGATGGATGAACTGAACGTCGTTGCCGATGACGACGACGACGATGAGCTTACTATCACCTAATTGTGGGTAATATGCCCTCTATAATGGCTCTCAAGGCCATATATGTTGTCAAGTAGAAGAAAACCAAGAAGGAATAAATCATGGAGGTGATTCCTACTCATTTATCGATCCAGCTGCTTATCCCTTCAGTTCACACGAAACTGCCTCCTACTTTTGTGGCTAATGCCCCCAGTGCTCATGCCATCCCTAGTGACCCTATTTAGTCGACCAACAAAAGGGAGAGCTATTATTTTGAGAAAGGCAACCCAAAGAAGGAGAAAAGTATAAATAAATTGTCAAGCCAAGTAGGTGGCTGAGGATGGAAAAGGTGGAAGGAAGAAGTGATCAACTCTAGCTGCTTCTAGAAGAGGTGCTCCTTTTTTCTTTCTGCGTTTTGACTCTCATGGATTTTGTATACACAGGTCTTTGTACTGCAGGAATGACCATCGCTCTTTTGCATACAAAGAAGATTTAAGCAATGAAAGTTGTCTTCTTTCCAACCTCCCATTTACTTTACTGCACTTTTAATTTTCATGCCTATGTATTTGCGTGCATGTAAGTATATAATAATCTGTAATGAAATTACTTATGTATCATAGTTGCACGTGTTTGTGATCGATTCAATGCTTTTATTTATCGTATCTCTATATAAATAAAGAAGGTTTTGCAATTGTTCAGCGTTGTTCTATTCTTAACCTTGTTTATTATCGGTTAAACCTCTCTTGTTCAACGAAACAATGTTGCATTTCATTAATCGACTTTGCTTATTATTATCCAAATGCATCTTTTTTGACTACAAATAAATTTATATTCCATCGATGCCACTGAAATTATATGGTTCTTGTCTCGAATCAACACGAGCACCAATATATATCAATAGTGTACCTACAAAAGAAATTTTATTCAACGCCAACTCCTATCTCTGGGAATTGGTGTCTTAGATGCCTATCTCTAGGCATCCACTCCAGAACTCGCCTGCCTCTGGGGATTAGCCAAAATATGTAAATTCAATTCTATATCAACTCCTATCTTCGAGAATCGACGCATTAGATGCCTATCTCCAAGCATCATTTCTTTACATTACCTACCTTTGGGCGTCGGTCATTAATGGAATGCATAAGGGCAAATCATCCAATCGACCCCTTGTCTGATTATACTCCAATGATCTGATCATGGGTCAGAGGAGTTCGTTGTATCTCTGGATACCTAAACATCCAATTATTCAGAAATACAGAATATCTGATTGTGCTATGGATCTTACAACACAAAGTTAGATTTTAGGAAATAGCTCCACTGATTTGAAAAGTAAGCTTTGTTTATGAATAAAAGAATGAAAATCATTTCCTTATTACATCAGATCCTAATAAATAGAATTCATTATTTACAACAAAGGAAATTAAGTGAAATAGCACCATTAAGTGCATATTATTCCATGTTGAAAGTTCCATCTTTAAGATTTTGTGCAATCAAATAGAGACCTTTCAAATTCGGACCAAGTTCTCCTATACCAAGAAAGAGCCTTTCCAAAATAAAGTTGCCTGTCTCAAAGTTATGGTTTCTAAATTTGGCATCGAATTGCTTTGCTACTCTTATCCGATGAGTAGCTACCCTCAGATCAGCCTCTTCTCGCTTCTCATCGACCAAGTCGAGGGACTCAATAAGAGCTCCTCGATTACCTAGGGATCATAATACAGTCTTTTATGGAAAGGGACATCAGCTTTGATGGAATTATGGCTTTGGTTCCTTAGGCCAGTGCAAACAGTGTATGACCAGTTGTAGACTTATGGGTAGTCTGGTAAGCCCATAATACTAGTGATAGCTCATCTACCAAGTTGCTCTTAGATCTTTTCAATCTCTTCCTAATGATGGATTTGATGACATTTTTCATCGCCTTCACCTTTCCATTTTCTTTTGGGTGTTAAACTGTCAAGAATTCTTCTCGGTTTGGTATTGAGTGTAGAATTCTTTAAACTGGGTACTCTTGAATTGAGTTTTGTTATTAGTGATTTTCTTCCATGGAACTCCAAATCTGCACAAAGTGCTCTCCACAACAAAAATGATCACTTTCTTTGAATTAATCATTATAAACGGTCCCGCTTCAGCCCATATTGTGAAGTAGTTCACTTCCACTATTACATATTTCGCTTTGCCTCTCAACATCGGTAGCACACCAATGGTATAATTCCTCATGTCGTAAACAGCCAAGGGCTAACTTCTAACGACCCGTAATTTTATCTAGACCTATCAAAAGGGGTTGGTTGGGTCAAAATGGGTTGGGCTGAGTTTGGCCCAACCCATTTATAACCCATTCTTTTTGACCCATTATGATCCAATCCATTTATGACCAAATCCCTGTAATAAACGGATTACCTATTTAACCCATTTAAAGATTTAAATTTTATTTGACTAACAAAAACAAATAAATATAAAATAATTCTATTTTTTACGTTTTGAATTTCGATAAAAATCAAATTATAAAATTTTAGAATTTTAATTCTAATTTTTATCAAAATTCAAACATGGGGATGTTGTAACCTGTTTATTTTCTAAGTACAACTGTTAGTCTCCATGGAGAACAACAGTGTGCGTTAATAAGTTGAAGTATCCGAGAGTGTTCCATATTGTCTGTAATTTAGGTGGGAGTTAACCGGTCGATGTCTCGTTGGATTTCGAGTTAGTATGAAGAAGTTGTTGCAGTCTGAACCATAAAAATAGTGGCTTCTACACTAGGCAGAGTTCAATCTCAGTGTTCCATATTGTCCGTAATTTAGGTGGAAGTTAATTGGTCGAAGTCGCAACGAATTCCGAGTTAGTATGAAGAAGTTATTGTAGTCTGAGCAAAAAAATAGCAACTTTTGCACTAGGTGGAGTTCAATTATGGGATGTGGTAGCCTGTTATTTTCTAAGTACAACTGTCAATCCCCATGAAGAACTGCAATGTCCGTTCACATGATGAAGTATTCGAGTGTTACATATTGTTAGTGATTTAGGTGGAAGTTAATTGATCGAAGTCTCGCCTTATTCCGAGTTAGTATGAAGAAGTTATTGCGGTTTGAACAAAAAATTAACGGCTTCTGCACTAGGCGGAGTTCAAATATGGGGATAATATAGCCTGTAATTTGCTAAGTACAACTGTCTGCCCCATGGAGAACTATAGCGTGCATTCATAAGATGAAGTATTGGAGTGTTTCATATTGTCCATTATTTAAGTGGGAGTTCACCGGTCGAAGTCTCACCTGATTTCGAGTTAGTACGAAGAAGTTATTGCAATCTGAACAAAAAAAATAGCAGCTTCTGCACTAGGTGGAGTTCAAACATAAAGATGTTGTAGCCTATTATTTTCTAAGTAAACCTGTCGGTCTCCATGAAAAACCACAATGTGTGTTCAATTCTTGTTTTCAAAATTTATATTTTCAAATTTTAAGTTTTTTATAAATGGGTTACCCGTTTATAACACTTTTAAAAATGGGTCAACCCAACACATAAATCATTTAATAAACTCATAAATGGATTGACCCAACCTATTGATACGTAGGGTAAATGGGTTGGGTCATATTTTGACAGGTCTAATTTTATCACATTAAATATAGATATTTAATATATTTTTAAATAATTAAATGATGGATTTTATAACTCAAAACATACCTCTTTTGTAATGACCCGAGATCTTCAACCCCGAAAATTCAACACTAATACATTCACTGTAGGAGTACCGAGCAATCGAACGTCGAAAATTCCAGATTGTTAGACTAAAGAAGAAAAGAGATAGAAGAAGAAAAACAGAAAACAACAGCACAGAATCTCATAATCGCAGTGGACCAAAATATAATATCAAATAACAGCATTTATACAATGAAGGCTGTAATTGTCAGTTTACATTCAAAATATCAGAGTGCAATCATACACAAATAAACTGGACAGTTGTAACAACTTGTCCCAGACTACTATCAATATAGCATCAATACACAACAGAATATATCTGTACGTCCTGCCATCCAGCTCCCCTCCTGAGCTCCAGAACGTCCTAACCTGAAAATCTGTAATACTCGGTCTGACTCAAGCATTGCAACAAAGTAACACCCGGGTCAGGCTGAAAACCAGCGTGAGTAAACCCAAATAGCTTGAAATATTAAGTTGTTAAACTTGCTGAAAACCCGGGGTAACTCGTACCTCACTACGAGTTCTTAACTTGTTTATAATCAATACTTATTTCAGCAAATTATATCTAAGTATCATTACTCAGTTTAGACGGTCCGGTTTACTTAATTTATTCCATTCCAGCCTATTTGATTCTAAATCAAATCCATAAAGAATTTATAGCTTACAAATCGAAGTGGTTCCGGATATTGCTAATATCCGACTTCGGTCTCTTCGAATCCAATACCATCTTAAATCCAAGTTGTTTAATTCAATTTAAATACAGTATGTCAATTTACATAGCAATTCATCATAGATAAACAACCCACATTATCACAGTTCAACCCAAACATATTATATCACAGAACATCACAATTTATTAGACTAGAGACATTAATCCAAACATTCAATACAATTCAATCATCCATAAGCAAGATTAATTTGTCACCAATCTAATTAATTCAATTAACACAAAATAAATTAATTACCTTTAAATCTTGCTTAATTAACATTAATTAAACCATTTAATTAATTATTGAAATCGATTAATTATTCTTCAATCATTTAATCATTCCCATTAATTAATCAACCGTTAATTACTTACATGAATTAATGATCCTTTAATTAATCCCTCTAATTAATGATCCTTTAATTAATTAATTAATTAATTAATTAACCTTTAATTAATTTCATTAAGTAATTATCCTTTAATTACATTAATTATCCTATAATTACTTAAGTTAATTAATTAACCCTTAATTACTTAAGTCCTTAATTAATCCAAGGTAAACCATTATCTTAATTAATAACTTAATTAAATCATTTAACATACCAAATCACTTGAGCACTTATGATTAATTAGAATTCAATACATTTATCTTTAATTACTTATTAAATTACATCCTTTTATTTTGAAAACAATTTGAGATTTAATAAGATAATTGACCTAATATATAACTATTTTAAAACAAAATCAATTAATTTTAAAAACATTTAATCTTTAAAAATTTAATCTTTAAAACTTGTTTGAAAATCTTGTTAAATACTTTTACTTTGAGAACATGTTTATTTTCATTTATCTTTGAAACTTTGTTTAATAATTGCTTTGAAAACTTATCACAAATTTTTTTTGTTTTTTTATATAAAAAACTTGTTTATGCTATACTTTAAAAACTTGGTTAAACAACAAGCAAACCCGAGCCCAAAATATAACTACCCGAGCCAACCTCGCAATCTCTCGCGAACAACCCGAGGAAATCCCTTCTTCCCCGATACCCCCAAAACCACACAGCAACCTTCAGAACTGACATGCGAACACACGTGCACGTGCATAAAGCGTCGGAGCTACGGCAATCACCATCGACCTCGACACCAAGTCGCCGACGATCATCCCGACCTATACGACCACCCGGAACTCATGTCGTCGTCCAAAATAGAAATCGAGACAGTCAACACCATCAGGCACTAAACTAGGCCACCCAAACTCGCCTCGCGTCACCTAACTCTGATCACCAGAGACTACGCTATCACGCCTGGAACCTCGCCGCACTCCCACCTCCTTAATCCCCCTACACCGGTCCACCTCGACGCCACCATGCCATTGCACTCAAGCGGAAACCCACATCAACCAAAACACACACTGAAACCCTACTTCTTCATCGCTCAGCCACCACGGTGACCTAGAAATTATGCCACCATTTTTCCCAAACTCCCCGATCAAGGAGCTTGCTCCAGCCACGATCTCGTCCTTTCTAGATCCTCCGATCACCAGAAATTGACACAATTCCATTTCCCGTTCAACTAGCAACTTCTACCCAATCCAAAACTTAAAAATCTTGATTTTATTTTTAAAAAACATAGTTTTAAAATACAAATCAGATGATATAAGCAAAAACTAAGGTTTAAACAATAAATTTTATGACTTGTTTTGATTTATACTGTTCTTCTTCCTTCCAGTAAAACTTGCTTTCCAATTATACTTAATAATATTTTTAAAATTTAAATTTGGTTAATACAAAAAAATTTCTTTAAAAGATCCTAACCTAAAAGAGACTAGGGAAAAGAATTTGAAACTTTAAACTTGTTTAGCCTGTTGGAATTAAAAACAGAGACATGCATTCTCACTTAGGCATTCACATAGTATCACATACATATACATACCAGACAACACATTCACATATTTATGCAAACATTTCTCAACATTCTATAAGAATTTATCACAAGCATCAAGAAATAAAACAGATTAAATTCTTACATGTGATGTCTACTCACAGTTATTTTGAGCAGAGAAACAGCTCTGAGATTTTGAAAACTGGAATTTCCTTTTTTTAATTTTGAATCAGCGAGTTTGAATTTTGAATCTTGAAACTGAATTGCTTTAAATTTTGCTTAGGTGAAAATTTGAAAGAAGTTGTTATGTTTCCTTTTTTAGTTTCAATTTTTGAAAGATGAAAGAAAGGAGAGATTAAGAAAGGAATATGAAAATGCTTTGAACAGCCTTCTTTTTTTTCCTTTTATTATTTGTATTAAGTTTTAAAGAAAAATAAATATGCCACTTGTTATTTGCATGTTATAATTGACTTCCACTTGTTTGATTGCATGCATTTATATTTTTTATATATATTTTTATATTAGATTTCCTATTTTTTATTAATACATATCCTTTTTACATATATTTGTTTTAAATTTAAACTAAGATTATAAATATTTTAAATCAAAATATATACTAGTATTGAAATTAAACAAGAAATTTGTATTTTGCATGTTATACTTGGCCTACGAATGTCAAGTGCTTGCTTTTATATTTATTTATACATTTTCTATTATTTATACTTATATAACTTCAAAAGAAATTGATATAAAACCTACTTATACATTAATTAATAATTATACATACTTAGTGTTTAAATGTAGAGTTTTTGAATCTAATTTTATTTTAAAGATATATTGAATTTCTAATCATAGTTTTTATTCAAAATTTACATAAGAATAGTAGAAAATGGATAGCATATTTTATTTGTTTAAAAATGATATGTTTTGTAGATATAAATAATATGAGAAGATTATTAGATTGATACTTATATCCAGATATATATTTATCAGAATTTTATTTTTTCAAAAACATTGGGGTCGGCGACGTTAAATGCAAGCGGCAACATGCCTATTTATATAAAATGTGGCACTTAAGTTATGCGGCAATGCCATCGCCGACGAGCATGAAAACGACTTTGATGCATGGTTTTGCACTTCAACCAAACCATTCCATTCCATACGAACTATAGATGGTGTCATGTATCACACTTGATTGGCATCGAAGCCCATAGGGGTGAAGTTTTGAAGTGCGGCATTGTGACTAATGGCATGGCACGACCGTAATTTATGTGAAAACTGTTTTCATACTAATAAAAGTAATTTCTTTTCACCAACCGCTATTGTTTTTCAAAATCTTATTGGCTAATATTCACTTATCAAAATCTTTTCTAAAAACCGTCGTAGGACAGATTTATTATTCCCAAAACACTTTGCAAACCAAACCTTTTAATCTAATATTTTAATATAATACTTAAGCTTTTCTAGGTTAACTAATTCATAAGAAATCATAGATACTTAGGAAAAATCCCCAAAAATCACAATAATTCAAATTCACCATTTTCTTTAACATATGATAATTTTAGTGGCAAAACTTTATCAATTATTGTAATAATTAAAACCTGGAATAACCCATTTTCTCCACTTAGAAAATTAATAATAAATTCATACTTGCTTGGAAAATTATAAAATTAAAAACTCACTTGTAAAATAAGGTTTCTACCATCATATCAAAATATCAAGTTATTTGGTTTTTTATGATATGTTTTCCAACTCAAATTTATCAAATAATTTCATAAATCATTTCAATAAATTCGTCGATAAGCATATAACATATCATAGCCCTACATAATATAAAAAAAGAATCGAAATTATGCTTAAAACCAAAGACAATACTTAAACATGAGATGCATAACTATTATTCACCTTGAATAGTTAAAAAAGGTTGAGATTTGGGTTTAGTTTGATTCCCCTTAGCTTTCTACTTATTTTATTAGCTTTTCTTCCTCTTGAATCCTCTAGTAATGGTCATCCTAAGGTTTAATTTCGTTGTATAAGTGTAAAATGAATGAATGAGAAAGGAGGTAGGGTTTGTATTAGGAAATGTAACCCTTTTCCTATTTTACCCTTCCCTTGAATTCCTTCTTGTTATTAATATTCAAACTAATTCCATTAGTTCATTAATTAAGGCTCGACCTATACTAATTATCAGATCTCAATCTCATTACCATTTTACGGTATTTTATTTTATTTATCTAATTAAATATTCTAAATAATATTAATTGAATTTAGGGTTGTTACGGTCTCCCCTTCTTATGGAATTTCATTATCAAAATTATGCTATGGTACACACATCGAATATTTAAGCATAGATGTAAAACATACCATCGTAAAATTCAAGATAAGTCTCCTTAATCCTGCTCTCTATTTCCCAAGTACAGTCTCTCTCGTCGTCACTTTACTAGACTTTTATTAATCTGATTTTCTTGTTCCTTAGCTTCTTCTCATCTCTTACTACAACTCGAACTGGCTGTCACATAAAAGTCAATTCCAATTCTACTACCAAAATCTTCCAATGCGGTCGGAGTTATAATAGTCTTTAGAACTCGAACCACTTTCTTAGATGAGAAATATGGAAAACAATGTGGACTCCTGTCAAATTATTCGGTAACTCTATCCTATAAGCAAGTTACCCAATCCTTTCTATAATAGGAAATAGTCAAGTAAACCTAGGTGCCAATTTCCTGGATTTCCCAAATCTTATTACACACTTCATCGATGATACTTTGACGAAAACATAATCTCCAACTGAGAATTCCAAGTCCTTTCGTCTCTTATCTCCATAATTTTTACGTCTAGACCGAGCTTCCTTCATTCTATCTCAAATTAGCTCAATCTTTTCTACAGCTTCTCTTACTAATTTTTGACCAAGAACAAATCTATCTCTGGTCTCAAACCAACATACAGGTGATTTACACGGCCTTCCATATAAAGCTTCAAAAGGTGTCATCCCTATACTAGTCTGATAACTATTGTTATATAAGAATTCGACTAAATGTAGATGGTCTTCCCATGATCCTCCAAAATCTAGCACATAAGCTCTTAACAAATCCTCCATGATTTTATTAACTCTTTTTGTTTCCCATTAGTCTGTAGAATGTAAGCGGTACTCATTTAGAGCTTAGTACTTGAAACTTCATGTAAACTTTTCTAGAATTCGCTAGTGAACAAGGAATCTCTGTCACTAATTATAGTTCTAGGAACTCGATGTAGTCCAACTATATTATTCATGAGTAACTTAGCTCAAACCGATGTCGTTCCTGTCGAATTAATGGGAATAAAGTGTACATTCTTGGTCAATCTATCTATCATGACCCTGTTATTTCATTTCCCTTGTCTAACCTTGGCAACCCATCTATGAAATCCATAGATATAAAATCCCATTTCCATTCCGGTATGTCTAAAGGCTGAAGCAATCCACTAGGCTTCTGATGTTCAGCTTTCACTTGCTTGATTCAGACACTATTTTACCCATAAGCCTACATCCCTTTTCATACCCTTCCAGAAGAAACTTCTCTTCGTATCTTGATATATCTTAGTTCCTCTAGGATGAATAGTAAACTTTGATCAATAACACTCCATAAGGACTTCTTTTCTTAGGACACCCACATCTAGAACACGTATCCTGCTTTCTTTCTTAACCATACATTTGGTCAAGATAAAAATCCTTCAAATCATCAATTTTAGTTCCACCTTCCAAGCTTCTAATTCTTTCAGTTAGCAATGGATCATCTCTTTGCTTAGAAGAAATTCTGCCGACCTATACTGGTCAAACTTCCAAACAAGATAACATTGCGGGACATTGACTAGAACTGGCAGTCGATCTTAACCGCACACTACAAGTAGTCAATGCTTCCAAATCTTTCCACTCCAACATCATTTCTAACACGACAGGTTGGTTTTTCCTACTAAGTGCATCTGCAAATTTATTTCATTTCCCCATTGTGTACTTGGTTCAAAAATCATAAGCAGCTAAAGACTCCAACCATCTCTGATGTCTCATATTTAACTCCATCTGAGAGAATAAGTACCTTAAAGACTTATGGTCCGTATACAACTCGAATCACTCTCCCAAAAGGTAATGTCTCCACACTTTCAAAGAAAATATTATGGTAGAGAACTCTAAGTCATGAGTCAGATATCTAACTTCATGCGGTCAGAGCTATCGAGAAGCATAGGTAATCACATTACTCTTCTACATTAACACAGCTACTAATCTAGTTTCATATGCATCAGTATACACCACCAAATATTGATTTTCATCCGAAATAACTAACACGGATGCATTGTTCAATAAATGTTTAAGCTTTTGGAATGCCTCCTCACATTTATCGGTCCAAACATACTTCACGCCCTTTCTTGTTAGTTTAATCATCGGTGCGCTATACGAGAGAAATCTTTAATGGATCTCTGGTAGTAACCAGCTAGTCCAAGAAAACTCTTTATCTCAGTCGTTGTCTCGGGTCTCTTCCAATGATTAACTACTTCGATCTTAGCTGGATCCATAGGAAACCATCTTTTTGAGACTATACGACCAAAGAACTTCATTTCCTTCTTTCGAAAATGACACTTTGAAAATTTGGCTTTAAGTTGATGCTACCTAAACATCTCAAACACTATTCTAAGATGAATCTCAAGATCTCTTTCGTCCTTAGAATACATCAGAATGTCATCAATGAATACCAATATGAACCTATCCAAGTGCTCTTGGAAAATCTAATTCATTAAATCTATGAAGAAAATAATGCAGTAGTTAATCCAAATTGCATTACTAACCACTCATGCAAACCATATCTTATTATAAACAACGTCAATGGAATACCGTCATCTGCCACCCTTAGTCGATGGAACCTTGTCACCAAATCTAACAGAGAAAATACTTTAGCTCCACTCAACTGATGAAATAAATCATCAATCAAAGGATGTTGGTTCTTTATCGTCTTTTCATTCAATTGCAATAATTGATAAATATTCTTAACAACCCATCTGGTTTCTTCACAAACACTGCAGCCGCTCATCAAGACGAACTGCTAGATCTAATAAAACATTTTCCTTCTGAGTATACAAGTTGCACCTTTAACTCCATCTCTGTAGATGTTATTCTACTGGCGATCTACTTATGGGATCAGCTCCAGGTAAAAGATCTATTCAAAAATCAATAGCTTGTTTCGAGGGTAGTCTTATAACAGGCTCAAAGACATCTGCAAATTCTCTAACTATGAAAACCAGATTCAACTGTACCCATCTTCCTCCTCTATTGCACCCAACAAAGCACAAACATCAAAACTTGGATTCTTTACTGAGTAATAATCCAATCACTACTATTAGGGTGTCTTAGTCATATTTTCCTATCGTGGTAAAATTTCCTAGCATCACATTTACTTAACCATTCTGTACACAAAATAATTCCAAAGCCTATGAAATCAAACACATGTAAATTGCAGGAAAATATATGACCTAATAATTCAAACTCTAATTGATCACATCTCATCCCTAGTTTTGTATATCTTATTATCGGATTTGCAACCTTTAAGGAAGTAACTAGGTATGAGGATTCTAGGTTAAGCTTATATACCAAACAATGAGATATAAAAGAATGTGATGCATCGGTATTAAAAAGTACTTTAACAGGCAAGCCATGAATCAAAAGTGTACCTCTCATCACGGCTTTTCCTTTCTCCTCAGCTATTGGTCTTGAAGTAGTCAGTTCCAAAAGCAAATACTTTTCCTTTTTCAGCCTTGGCCACTTCCAGACATTTGTTCTTATAATATCCAACTTGCTCGCAATTAAAGCACTTAATGTTCTTCTTTCCAATGACTTTCTTTCCCTTAACAATTCGGCACTCATGATCATAATACCTCTTCTTGTCACACTTGTAACACATAACGTTGGACTTTCCTTTCTTCACAGCTCCACCCTTCTAAGCTCCCTTCTTCTGATAGAACTTTCTCTTCTGATTCTGTTTACTCTGAGCTTGTGTTGGTTTGTTATTACTATACAAAGCAAGCATCTCCTCATTTCTCAAAGCCATTTCCACGACTACATCACATGGATCCCAGAGATTTGGTAAGATTGCCCTAGCAAGCACAGGTCTAAGTCCATAGATGAACTTCTCATTCCTTTTAGGTCACTGTATCCATGGTAGTATATCTGACAGTTCCTTAAATCTGGTTGCATACTCAAGCACTGTCATATCACCTTGCACCAACTCAACAAACTTCCTCAACATAGTTGACTTATTAATCTTAGGCATAAACTTTTCTTTAAACCTCCTTCTGAACTCAGCCCAAGTCAAAATTTCCTCTGCTACTCGAACAGTAACACTGTTCCACCAGTACAGTGAGCTCCTTGCAATTGCCTAGATGACAATCTCCTCTTATGTTCGTCATTCAAACTAAGATCAACAAAAATCCTCTCAAAATGAAGCAACCAATTCTCCACTTCAAATGCATCCTCCATTCCAATATATGGCTTCCCCTAAGCCTTGCATAATCTCTACGTAGAACAACATAATTGTTGACAGCCGGAACTTCTTGATTAGCTACTCCAGCATTTCCTCCAACTAATCAAGTAATAGCTCCTTCTTACATCATGTTGACAAATAATTGATACATTACTCCCTTATCAACTGGTGGTGTCCCAAAACCTACATTAGAAACTGTTTGTGGACCTGGATTCCTTCTAATGTTGGGCCTGATGTTTCCATTGGTAGTGGTGCTTTCTCCAATGAGATCCACTCTTCCATTCCCTACCTTCATATCTTACTTTCTTAATTCTTTATTCGAACCCTAGTAAGATAAGGATGAACGGTCTAAGAAAGAGGAAGAATAGAGATAAAGTGTATACTTATATATAGCAAATACAAGTACGTTACTATAGCGTTATCCCATACCCTAATTTTATTCTCTCATTCATTTGGATTATATTTTCATAACACTTTTAAATATAATTTTTATTTAGTTTTTATACATAAAAATACTAAGTTGTAACATCCCCGATTTTAAGGTCCAAATCTAATCATTGCTGATGTTGCAATCATCTATGGTATTAGTCTCCTATGAAATGCGGGTATGTTGATGGTATCTAAATCAGAAGCATAGGAATATGAAATAATTTTAAACACAATTTCAATGCGAACTTTCACATTTCATTTCAAATTCATGATTTCATATTCAGTATATAATCCCAAACGTTACCCAAGTTCAGATGAAATATAATTATTACAAAATACCCCAGAGCGACATATGAAGATTCCCCATTAATTGATCAAAGTTATTAAATAGACAAATACATCTACTGTCGATACATTCTTAAAACTACTGACATAACATAGCAGATAATGGTAATAAATAGACCCCTACATAGCTATCCTTTCCTTCTGCACTTCTCCAGAAGCTTTAATCTCCAAAACCAACTTAAAATAAAAAGCCCTTACTCCTGATCTACTCAAATCAAATTTTGAGCATCGAAGAGTTTAAGGGGAAAACATAAAATTCGAGTCAGACAAAAGCCTGGTGTGAATAATAATATGCCGTCTTGGTTTTATAGATATTAAGTGAGACCATGTAGTTGAGCCAAAAGGGTTTTCCCTCACTAGTATTCCTTTTTAAAACATATCTTTTGCAAATTAAATTCCTACACCCTACCTGGTTAAAATAGACAATATAAATAGTAATGTACTTGCATGTTATGTAGATAATCATGACTATCTGTCAAATTAGTGGACTCTCCATCCTAATGTTTAGTTTTGGCAGGGTAATTACAAATTATATGACTAACTTAGGCCTAATAGATATACCAAATTACCTAACTGAATGTTAGAAGAAAACTAGATAGTCTGTCTAAATACACTTGTCTTAATGTTTACCTGACTATCTGTCAATCTCATAGTTTTGCTAGGCTTACTAAGAACCTAAAGGTTTTATAGGCCAACCTATAACTTATCTTATATTTATGTATTCCTTTCTATGTATACGCCTACTTTTAGCCTTACCCACTACAAAGCCCTATACACTGGAATTTTGGACTCATATCAGCCAGGGGCTAACAACTGAAGCATATGACGCTACCCTACACTGGTTCCATCTAGTTTTCTAATCTCCGAGTCAAATTTATTCAGTCATAATCCATCCAAAAGTGAGAAGAACAGTAATATCTTTAGCGAAAATCCTAGGCAAAATATCCTGTTTTATTTCCTTGAAAACATAACCCTTTGTAAATGAATTAACCCTTGAAATCGTATTTAAAACAAGGAAAATTATAACCCTTCACTTTTCAAAAATTTATGCCATGATATATGCTTTTATAAAACTTTGCTGAAGAATCTCATAATCGTTTGGAAGTTATCTCACTTCGAAACCATAGGTTATAAAGATAAAACAATATAAAGCCTTTATATTGATAAAACTCGATAAAGATATAGTGATGAGGTCTTTGCCCCATGAAATATATTAAATGCCTTTATTGATGAAACATAAGGGTATAGAGTCGAAGCTAACCACTTCAACTAGCATACTATAAAATCTTAGAAGATACTCGGCGACATAGATAAATCTCGAAGTCACTTCCTTATGGAAAAATAAGCGGCATCATTAGGACAAAGTGAAAATAGGCAGCTACATAGCCTTCTTTGAAAACAAGTGATAAGGATTAAAGTCGTCAATCATTAAAATCGAAGTGATCACACGTGGCATCATTGCCTTCTAAAAACATGCGGCAAGGAATAGGTTCGGAGTGGCTTCCTTGCCCTTTGAAATCGTTAATAAAATACGCGGCTTCGTTATCGCTGCTATAAGTTACTTCAGAAACAATAGGGTCAGTGACGTTATAAATCAACGACAATATGCCTACTTATATAAAATGCAATACTTAAGTTATGCTGTAATGCCATCGCTAATGAGCATGACCTTGCCTTTGATGCATTGTTTTACACTTCAACCAAACCAATCCATTTCATACTAACTACAGTTGGTGTCATATGTATCACACTTGATTGGCATCAAAGCCTATAGGGGCAGAGTGATGAAGTATGGCATCGTAACTATCTGCTTGGCATGGCCGTAATTTATATGAAAACTATTTGCATACAAATAAAAGTAATTTCTTTTCACCAACTCCTATTGTATGGAAAAATCTTATTGGTTTAATCACTTTATCAAAATCCTTTTCCAGAAAACTGCCATATGGTAGATTTATTATTCCCAAAGCACTTTGCAAACCAACCTTTTATTCTAATATTTTAATATAATACTTAAGCCTATTTAGATTAATTAATTCATAATAAATTATAAATACTTGGAAAAAAATCCCAAAAATCACAGTAAATCAAATTCACCATTTTCTTTAACATATAAAAATTTCGAGGCCAAAAAATTTATTTCATTATTTTCAATAATCAAAATTTGAAATAACCCATTTTCTCCATTTAGAAAATTCATAACAAATTCATATATGTCTAGAAATATATAAAAATAAAAATCCACCTCTAAAATAATGTTTCTAACATCATACCAAAATCTCAAGTCATTAGGGTATGGTATGATAAGTTTAAAGTTTTCCAACTCAAAGTTATCAAATAATTTCAATAAATTGTCCAATAAGCATATAATCATTCAATATATTATAGCATTGTATAATATAAAAAAAGAATAGAATTTATGCTAAAAATCGAAGGTAATACTTAAAACATGAGATGCATAACTATTATTCACCTTGAATGGTTAAAGAATGTTGAAATTTGGATTTGATTTGATTCCCCTAAGCTTTCTACTTGTTTTCCTAACTTTTCTTCCTCTTGAATCCTCCAGAAATGGATAGCCTAAGCTTTAATTTCATTTGTACAAATGTAAAATGAATGAGTGAGAAAGGAGGTAGAGGTTCGTATTAGGAAATGTAACCCTTTTCCTATTTTACCCTTCTCATGAATTCCTCCTTCCTATTAATGTTCTAATTAATTCCGTTAGTTCATTAATTAAGGCTCAACCCATACTAGTTATCAAATCTCAATCTCTTTACCATTTTACATTATTTTATTTTATTTATCTAATTAAATATCCGAAATAATATAAATCAAATTTAGAGTTATTACACTTGTTTTCTAAGAATGTTTGCAAAAGGTGTTCCAAACTTAACTTTTGTTTCAAACCTTTTTACAAAGTTGTTAAAGTGGTTTAAATTATGAAAAGAAAATAGTTAAAAATTATTTTCATATACAAAAAAATTTGAAAGTTATGGCCCATATAGCAATAGTCGTTATGGATGCAGTTTGTAAATCGATAATTTTTGTGTAAAGAAAAGGAGTTTCTACTTTAGATATTTTTGAAAAGTCCTTTAAAAATGTGTTTATAAGTACTAAAAAGGAAGTTTGAAATTTTAAATTTATTTTCAATAATTTAATTAATAATTTAAATAAGAGGTTTAAATTTTATCTGCTTTATCTCAAAGTTTGGGTTTTGTTTAAAAGCGACTATCTTTTTAAAAGGATGTTTTAGATACAAGGTATTTCTTTGTCTGTGTCATTAAGTAAGATCATACAAGATAAGTTGTGATAAAATGTTGACCCATATATGGAAAATGTCATCTTGTATTTGGCACTAAAAGCCGATGAGTAGACTTTCCTCTATCTTTGAGATCTAGAACCAAATTTTCTAGGCGAGGGATAAATAGGTCAATGTTGAAAATGTGACAACTATAAGAAGGTTAATTTTGATAAATGGCTCATGATTAATTAAGCATATGAAAGTTATTACATTGTATACTTAATATCAAATTCCGAGGTATGGAAACTCTTCTCTATCTTAAGAAGTAAGAATGTGTGTCGAGGCAATGATAGTTTTCTAATTTGTCCGACTTCATTGTTAATCAAGGGATAGTACTGTTTGAAATTGAAAAGTGGTGACAAGTATAGGATGTCCTATTTTCCACATGAAATCTATACATACACCCAGATGGTGGTTTATCCACTATTGATAACTTGACCAGTTTTGAAATTATCAATCATTGGTCCGGAGAGACCGGGATCAGATAAGCATGAGTCGTCTAAAAACAATTTCAGACCAACATATGGTTTGAATTTGAAACATATTGAAGATGATGGAATTGAAGATAGAGTTCTTTAAAGTGTATGGGCTACTTGCTACAAATCTTTAGAATATAGTAGAAGTAGTTCCTTCGGTTTGTTCATATCCTAAACAACTTGCATAGATGAATGCTGGCATTGCATTGTTGCTTGGAGGACAGTGTTAGCATTCCAAGTGGGGTTTTCTAAAAAGGTAAAACACAACCTCTTGCCTTATGCTTAGGAATAACTAAAATAAGGGAGATGTAGCAAGGCTATATGGGTCGCACCCGTTAAGGTATGATCATCCTGATCTAGATCGATATTTTCAGACTATGTATGCTCCGGGCCCAGTACTGTTGTTGATCGCAACCGAGGGATAATCATATTCGGTACTATCAAGAAAGGGGTAGGCTGGTTCTATATTAGTGGGGATCGAAAGGTTTCGATCTCGATTCATTTTTCTAAAAGGTTATTGTGGCATGCAGTACCCTAGTAGCCTTGTCATTGCATGGGATCCATTTTCCAATAAGTGGCTTGTGAAATTGGTTCTGCCAAAATAGGTTGAAATGTGATATGCAAGCATTCCAGCCATGTTATATATTTATTTTAAATCCAAGACATTATTATAATATCACTAAATTTTCTATTTAAAATGGTTTAGTTATCGTAAGGTAAAAACTCGTTTGTGTGTATGTTCGGAATGGTCTTATGAGATACCTTTATTTTTTAAGGGTTTTATACATATAACAATTCATTTGTATTAAGCTTACTCACACCAGACCCATATCTGACTTGGAGTTTTTCTCTATTTCCCTTAAGCTCTTCGATACTCTAATTTTATGAGTAGCCATGTAGCCCAGATTCTTATGGATGCATTTTGGAGGAGCTTGGAGCAGGAGGCTTAATTGTTATCTAGTTGTCTACTTTATTTCTACTGTGTTTTCATAGTTATGCATCCGCATTGTAGGGGTAGGCAGTTATAACCGTCCCTAGCTGTAGTTAGTAGCAGTTGTAACTCTGGCGTTTAGTTTTGAGAATGATTATATGTATTATTTTATGTTCTATTTATATGATTTCCTTCCATTGTGAGATTCTACAGTTCTTCTTCTTGGCTTTTCTATTTATTTTACCCTAACGGCCTTTCTTTCAAACACCTATATGATCTACACATGAATATCGTGAATGTATTAAGTGTCGTCTTTGGGTGGAAGCAAGGCAGATCGTTACACATGGTCACAAAACTTAGGCTAAGCGAACACCTAGGTCTTGGTTGGGGTTAACTCATTAAAGGTAGAGTTAGTAATACCCTAGAAATGATTTTAGTCTATGAGAGTGCATATTTGTAATTCATACACACATAAACACCATGTATGTATGTATGCATATTCGAGTAGTTCAATCATCTTTGATATGTTTGATTATGTACCCTTTTCCTTAAGTAAATTCATCTATGTATTCTAAATTTATCTTACTATACTAGTAAGAATGAGTAATAGAGCAGGATGAGGGAGGGGAGCTGGTAGCACCATGACCACCAATGGTCGAACTCCGAATATTAGAAGAGTTGGGGTAGTTGAAGAGGCAGCACCTATGCAACCCCGTGTAAATTTTGCAACTTTATGCAAAGATAATACTAATCTATGAGGAAAGCCATTTAAGGGCACAAAATCCATTATCAAAGTCCAAGCATAGCTTCGTTCTTATGAGAAAATTTTCAAGGGGCAAGATATTTCAGATTAGAAGAAGCATTTCTAGGCATCTTGGCAGGTACAAGATGGAGCATCTACATAGTGGGATTCGGTCACATCTTGGAGGGTAATTTTTCTTAGGCGAGGTTTAAGGAGATGTTTAAAGATCGGTACATGTTCATTGTTGGGAAGAACCATCTCTATAGATGTAACGACCCAGAATTTTTATTTATTAAAATTTGAATATTTAATTTATTTTAAATATTAATAAGTGAATTTATAAGTCAAATAAATTTTATTTTGAATTATTGGATTTAATTGAATAATTAAATCGATAATTTAATATGTTAAATTATGGAAATAATTGAAAATCGAGTTAAATATGATTGAAAATGATTTGTAAAATTTTATTTTATCATATTGAAGTTAGAATGATATTTTAGAACTTTTAAAATCGAATTAAAAGTTTATTTGTGAAAATTGAATATTTTAATATTAAATCGACTAGTGAAAATAGTCAATTTTTGAACAGTCTCAGAATTGAACGAAACCAGTTCCATTGGATCCGTAATAGTTAGTTATTACCGGATTTCAATTTTCGTGTCAATCGGAGTTATCGTTTGATCATGGCAGCTCGAAACGCATCGAATTATTTTTAATATTAATTTGGCGAGTTAAAATAGCCATTTTTCAAAAAGTCTCGGATTTCGACGAAACCAGTTTCATCGGATCCGTAATGTGATATTATTGCAAGGTTTCAAATTTCGTGTCAATTGGATTTACCGTTTGTCCGATACAAATTAAAACGCCTAGAAAATCGTTTAAATCGGTTTAATTTAAATTGAGCGTTTATAGCCATAACTCGCACAGATGTCCGAATTAGCTTTCGAAACCTGTTCCATTGTGTCCGGAACGCGGGGTAAACCCTAGAAACGCTGGTTACGGCGCGTAAATCGGAGTTCGGAATTTCCGGATGAATAGTGTTCGAAAATTCTCTATAAATACACCTTAAAATCAAAAAAATCAAAAAAAAAGAAAAAAAAGAAAACCCTAATTCTATTCAACAGCCGCCACCTCCCTGATAAACGGCCGAAATCATCCCAACTTCTCCCTCCATTTTCTCCAAATCCATACATCGAATCGGGAAAGTGTCAACTGCAAAAGTGTAGAGCTCTCCGAGCTCGATACATCCAACGGTGGGTTTTCGTTCTAGGGCTTTGGATTGGCCTCGATCTGTCGAACTAGGGTTTCGGTTCGAGCTCGTTTCCACGACAATGGGGGTGACTGAGCTCTTCCATACTTGGGGCGTTGGTGGTGTTCGTGATGGCGGTTCGAATGAGGGTGGTGTGATGGAGTTTCGTCAAGAATTTGGTGGTGCGGCCGTTCGTTTTGTTGCGTGCGTGATGGGTGCGAGCGTATATTTGGTGACCTGTAGATTTCGTGAGTGAAGAGGGAAGATGGAAGGAAAACGTGCGGCCTGATGATGGTAGTGGGATGGATCTACGGCTAGGATTAGATGTAGGTTTAGAAAAAAATTAAATATGTTGTAAATTTTAATTTTAAATTCGTGTAAGTTCTAAAATTCGTATCTTTTTCATACGAGGTCGAAAACGCGCGAAACCAGTTGCATTGGGTTCGTATGGACGAGCATTACGCTATGGAATTGGATTGGAGTCGTTTGGAGTTAGTGAGAATTTTGGGTAAAATTAAACGTGCGTTTAATTTTATTCGAAATAAATCGCTAAAACGAAATTAAAATCAAGGTGAGAACTTCTCACTCAATCGAATCGGTTTCGATTTTATTCTAAATAGTTAGATTTAAAATATTTGAATGCATGTTTGAATGATGATTGTTATCTATTGATTGTTAAAATAGACATTATGCGCCGTTAGTAAGCGGATGTTATTTACTAAAAACATATACCACGAATATTTCATAAACAGTGAAATTGGTATTATATATATAATAGCAATATATATATATTGGCATATGTATATATTGGAGTTATTGATTTCCCGCATTTTTTTGTTTAGAGGATGAGACCCTATTGCGCCGTCTATTAAGCGGATAATATTTTAAATCCCATATACCGCGATAATTCCGTACTGGAGCGGAATTGGTATTGTGCTAATGTTTGTGGATGCAGGAAAACAGGTTGGAGGGATCCAACTGGATTCCTCAACAGTTTTTATTTGATTTCAGATATTTTGATATTTGATGGATTATCATATCGATATATGATATCCTTGTTGTCGTGATTGACTATTTGGTATGTAGCATCATTGGACCAAATTTGGAATTTTAAAATGATTTTTAAAGTGATTTTTGAAAGAAAACGTTTATAAAATATTTTTGGAATTGATCCACTTTAAATAAATAAACGTATAATTTTAATGTTATAAAAATTATGATTTTGAGAAATACAAGTAAAGATTGATTTTTGAAAATATGAGGTTAATGGTTTTATAAAATAGTTAAATTGGGATTTTAGAATTTATTGTGAAAAGTTTAAATATAGGATTTATAAAATTTAATTATTTTATGAATCAAAATGGTGAAATAATAAAGGAGATTAAAAACGTTTTAAAAATAATAATAATAATATAAATTGATTTATATTAAGAGATTTATAAATGGATATTTATAAATTGAAAATATTGACATTATAAAACGAGTTTTTATAAGTGTTTGAATGAAGTGAAAATGGATTGAATAAGTGAATGGAATTTATAAAATTATAAATGGTGGAGTTATAAATGAAATTTATAAATAGTAAGATTTATAAATTTTGTGAAGTTATTAAAGAATATATTTGAAATGAATAATTGAATCTTATAAGTTATAAGATTTATAATTATGAAGTTTAAAAGAACGATTTTTGTAAAATAATCGTTTTATAAGTGTTTAACTTATAATGTGAACTTTGTTTTATAATTGAGTTATAAATCGAATGGGTTAATAAAGAAAATTTATAAAAGGAAGTTGTTATAAAATAATTAGAAATGGAATTTATAAACGTTGTTTTATAAATCCGCAAACGGCTTATTTTGATAAGTTAATTGTTGAAACCTATTAATGGAGTTATATTCACATTTTTGACTGTGAATAATCCTTTGAAATAAAATGAATAAAAGATGAAATTGATTAACGTAGTATATTCACGTTTTTGAATAGTGAATAATATGTTAAAGAAATTGTTTTGAATGTGATATTTTAAACAGAATTAAAACAATCTAACGATGTTTTAAATGCATTGAGATTCGAAACCATAGATTTCAACATTTATTGTTGAAATAGACGTTTTCGAGAAATAAAAGGAAATAGTGGACTATAACACTGTTGTTATAGTAAATGATTTCCGAAAGGAAATGTTTTGTATAGTATTGGGATTTATATATCTATTTTAATTTCGAATCCCTATACTAGTGATTTTGGGACGTCGTAACGATGTTTTACGCAACATTCGTTTTGGCCCAAATAAATATGTTTAAGAGAATGATTTCCTTAAAGAATGAAATATATACTTAATCTCGATTTAAGTATATTGAATATTTTCTAAGTGTTGAAAATAAATAAAATTTGTGAATTACTTATTAAATAAGTATGGAAATGTTTTCCAATATAAAGTGAATATTTTGGGAATTTATCTTTTTGAAGATAAATTGAAATGAATAATTGAAATCGTATATTCATAGATATTGTGAAATATAAATTCACTATGGAATTTATAAAAGAAAGTGGAATTTGTCTAAAAATAAATATTGATTTATTTTTTAAGTGTGAAATTATATATCTTGTGAAGATATTTTGGAAAATAAATAATTTGGAAATTTTTTTGGAAACTGGTGATGTTGTGCATATCCATTGATAGTTCAATAACCGACTATCAATATTTCCCTTTGAATGGGTAATTGATGTGATTTGTTGAATGTGAATGCCACACTTATTTTTGAATAAGCGCTCACTATTCGGGTTAACCGGGAAAAGACCATGGGGTCGTATAACCCATTCCGAATATGTGATACGTCGTTGTGAATTGCATTGAAGATCGGTGTTGAAGACCCGGTATTTGCAAAAGCGATAGGATGACCTGTCGATTGACTCTGCACCGAGTAGCTACGGTATTGAGTTCTCCATATGTGATGGTGAATCCGTTCAGGATTGTGAATATCCGGATTGCAAGGACTTCTTTGTAAGTGCCTTCGGTTTTGTTCGAGCCCGGAACAGACTTGTATGGATTGTATGTCTGACATTACAAATTGAGATATAAAGCCGATTTCTTTCAAATATATTTCTGTTGGTGGCGGAGAATTTATTCTTTTAGCTTAACACCCTTCTCTGAGACGTACGAGCTCAGAGGTTATGTAGTTGAAGGTTATCAGCGATATATTCCCAATTTGGTAATGTGACATGCTGAGTGTTGCTGTAAATGATCATTGTGTTGATTATTTGTGATAGGATCGTTTATTTGATCGTCTATCCTGGTGATCATTTCTATGATCATTTGTTGACCCAAAGCATGGCTTTTGTATAAAGTATGTTTTTGTGGACGTGACTTCGTCGAGCCTCACACCCCGTGAATGGTCAAAACAGGAAAGAAGCAGCAAGGTTATGAGGGGTAGCGCCCTTTAGGATGTGTGCATTTCCTTCTGGAAAAGGGTGGTATCATGGTATGGAGCCCAGATACTTACTCATGTTGAAAACACTTTGTTATGATTGTGAATTGATTGCGAGCGCTCGGTGAAAGGTCCCAAAGGACCGGGGGATGGCATATTCGGTCAGTTGTTACTCAGTTAGGGGTAGCCCGGCCTTGTGTTGGTAGAGATCCGGTTTGGTTCTCGGGGATGTCCATCCAGAGGCATTCTCATGTGGCAATGGGAAGTTCCTTGGCCTGATCATTCGTTGGAAATCCAAAGAAACAATACGAGACTTGTACGGTATTAGTTGTAGAACCTATCATTCACTTATGGTGGCGCCCCACTGTTTGGATGGTAGCTATAGTAGGCATATGATAATGGTCGTATGTTGGCTAAGATTTATACTCTACTTTCGAAATGAATTTTTCCTACACTATACACTAGTAATAATATCAAATGTTATTTTAAATGCGTATCAAGCATCTTTGACTATCATAAGGAGAAATCTCCTCCGATTCTGCGTTTGCATTGTGTGTGTGTGCGGGAGGCCTTATGGTAGTCTCATTTTTAAAAGCATTGCGAATTGAATTTAAAAATATTCCTCTATTTTGATTTTTAAGATAAATAAACTGTTTTGAGTTCTCACACCAGTCACATGACTGACTTGGAGTTTATTGTTTTCCTTCCTAAACTCTGGGTGCCCACCAATTTCCACACGGGCAGTCAAGAGTTAGGATTTATCAAGATATTCTGGATATTCAGGAGTTGCTGGAGGCAAGCTGGATGGCATGGCGTATTACTAGTTTATATAGTATTTCTTTTTCCGCTGCACTGTTTGTTTGTTGTTGTACACTCTGATGATGATATGATGTAAAGTATAAAATGTAATAACTGATATAGTTCTTTGTTTAAAGATTATTCATTTATCTATTATATGTTGTTCCGCTGCGAATTGTGAGATTCTGTTATTGTTCTGTTGTTTTCTGTTCTGTTCTATGTTCTCTATTCTCTTTTTCTTCTATTTTAAAAATTTCTATTTTCTGTTTTCCCTTCCCTCTATTATCTTCTTTTCTTCTCTTCTTTTCTACTTTTTCTTTTCTTAAAAAAAAAACATAACATTTCGGGTTTTCGGCCTTCGATTTCTCGGCAGTCGATAAAGTGAGTATCGATGTTGAATTTTCGAAAGTCGAAAATTTCCGGGGCGTTACAATAGAGGTTTGCTAGATCTTAAGCAAGGAGATTTGTTGCTGTATGAAACCAAATTCAACGAGTTATCACGATTTGGTCCAAGATTAATTGATATCCCTCTTGAGAAAAATGGATGTTTGTTGTTGGGATGTGAGGTTTTCATAAGAAGATGACTATCCATCTAAAGTAATCTTTAGTGTACTTAGTGGATATGGCTTTGCGTTATGAAGTTCTTGAGAAGAATAAGCCGGCAGCAGCACTTAGCAACAAAATAGAAACAACCAAAACAAGAGGAAGTTTTACCGGTAAGGAAAGAAGCAGTGGGCAGGAAAGCTAGGAGGAAGGGCCTAGGAAAGCCGTCATAAGGATTATAGTTATAATATCTACAATCAGAAGGGCCATGTCATAAGATTCTGTAAGAATTTTGGAGCTCAGAAGCAACAGACAAAGCCTATTTCTCCAATGGTTCAAAAGACACTATACTTTAATTGCCACCAACTGGGGCATATGATGAAGGATTGCCCATTGAAAAAGAAAAGGGAGCATGCCAAAGTTTATGATATTAAGGATGAACCATCGACCTCAGGGATGTTAAGGAGAGAGGAGTTCTTGAATGTACATGTTTGCGCCAAAATTGGTCATAAACCCCAGAAGTAGTGAAAGCACTAATGTATATACACAGATCCTCAATATCCACACATAGATCTTAGATCCATATCAAGTAGAGAACAAAAATAAAGAAGTAACAAAGTTAAAAAATGCAATAAAGCAAGAAAGAACACAAGATTTATAGTGGTTCGGCTATCTCCGGCCTACGTCCACTTTGAACCAATCCTTTTATTCCTTTTATAATGTAATTACAGTTACAAGCCTTCGAAAATCAATAACAAAAATGGCAGAGTTTCGCCTCGGAGAAAAGAAGAAGATCCCCTTTGCAGTTGCCATAGGACTCCTAATTATAGGTGTAGATTCAAAAATATCCGCTTCAAAACCTAGAATGCCTCTTCTCTTGTGCAAGAGGGCCCACCAAACCGATCCAGAGCGATTTGGAATCGATGCATGTACATTTCGCATCAATCCATAAGTGGTCCAATCGAGCTGAGATAGATCATGGAGGTTTTCGAAGGTATCAGGAAGCTCCTCTGAAAATTTCATAGTGTTTGGACATGTAGAGTGAGAGTTATGATCGATGCAAGTGTTGTTTTTTTACGCTGTTGAGCCCGTATCGATACTAATTCGTATCGGTACATCTTCGTATCGATCGATTGACATTGATCGACTACGTATCCATCATAATCCGCATCCATCTGTCCCCATTTCCAAAGCTGTAGCCTCCGCATCGATCCGAGTTCCACGCCTACATCCATGTTGAACGCTTTATCGCTTGACCAACTCCACTGCCCTGTATCAACGCTTCGAATCCATCGGCATGTGCTTCTTCGTATCCATCGGCTGACCCTCTTTTCATATCCTTCGGCCACTCCTCTATTCGTATTGATCCTCTGCATATATCCTCTTTGCATTGCCTTGTTCATATCGGTCCAAAGTTATGTCCCTTTGTATCGGTCCAAAGTTATGTCCCTTCATATCGATCCAAGCATTGATCGATACGAAGTATGCCTCGCTGTATCCATTCAATCGATGTGTGTTGTATCAATATGAAATCATCGATTCAAAGTATGTTGTCGTTTAAATTCCGATCGATATGAAATCATAAATGTTGTGTCCATCCCTGATTGATACGAACTTCTATCGGTCCAGATCCATGAGTTCTATCCATACTGCCACGTGATTGATACGAACAATATCGATATGAACCAACCTCCATGAATCTTGATCCATCCATATCTCGAGCATACAAAGTCCGATTGGCTTGAAATTCAAAACGTAGCCTCACCTTGTCTTCTTTATCATTCCCAATCAATCCAGCCTTGGTTGGAGCTCGGCCAAATTTTGACGACATCGATCGTAGCCATGTTTCCAATCGTTCTCAGATCCCATATTCATCCTTTCCAGCCAATCTGTTGATATCGCAACCTTGACCAAAAGGCGAGATAACAGTACTTTATTCATTAATGGCATTTTGGTTCAAGTATTATTTGATAATGGGCTTCCTATTGTTTTATTTCTAAAGAATTGGTAGACTGATTGCAACTTTCCCCAAGAATTATAGAAACCTCTATTTGTGTGTCCAACCTCATAGGTGGTGTTATAAATCTATGCATAATTTTTGAAAATATGCAAGCTACTTACCTTACCCACCATTTTTCATGGGACATGTTTGTTTTGGATTTTAATGTGTTTGATGTTTGTTTATTATGGATTAGCTAGCAAGGTATAAAGCAATCTTAGATTGTGTTGGGAGGAAGGTATCTTTAAAGACCAAGTTGGTGAGAATTGTGGAAATATCCTGTAGAGAGTCTAATAAGTTGATGAGTAGTTTCCTTTGTGCAATGGATTCATCCCAAAAAGAGTTAGGGTCGATAATAATTGTTAAGAATTTCCCTTATGTTTTTGAAGAAGTTAACAGTCTATCTCCACATCGGGAGATTGAGTTTCATATTCACTTCATTCTAGGTTAAACTTATTATTAATCTTATCCGTAAGATGGCTCAAGGAGAGGATAAGGAGTTAAGAAATTAAACTGATGGTTTATTGAGAAAAAGACTAATTAGATCTAGTTGCTCAAGCTGTGAAGCAGTTGTAGTTTCTGTTGCAAAGTCGGATGGATCATTAATACTTTGTGTGGATTACCATAAGCTAAACAAACAAATAATTCAAAAAAGTATCCCTTGCGCCGTAGAGATGACATATTTGACAAACTACTTGGTGCTCGAGTATTTTCCCAAATGGACCTTGCTACAGGATTTCACCAGTTAAGAATAGCAAATGATAATATACCTTTAACAGCATTCAGAGGAGAGATTGTTCTTGGAGTGGTTGGTTACGCCTTTGGGGCTAACCAATGCACCTACTTATTTTTTGGATCTTATGAATCTAGTTTTTAGTGATATGCTTAATAAGTTTTTATTAGTCTTTATAGATAATATTCTTATTTATTCCAAGACCGAGGAGGAACATGAACGTCGTCTGGAAGTGGTACTTGAAACATTAAGGAAACATGTTTTAAGAGCTAAATTTTTTAAGTGTCTTTTTGGCAATTGGAAGTAAGGTTCCTTGGACATGTTGTGTCGAGGGATGGTATTTCAGTTGATCCGATGGCTACTCGAGATTGGAAGCCACCATAGACTCTGACAGAGGTCAAAGGTTTTTAAGGCTTAATGGTATATTATAGAAGATTCATTCAAGACTTCTCCAAGACAGCCTCACACCAGACAAAGTTAACAAAGAAGATGTTAAGTTTATTTGGACTTCAAGTATGAATAAGCATTCATTGAGTTAAATTAAATGTTAACCGGTGCTTCGGTCTTAGTCATTCCGGATGGAGGTGTAGGATTAACGGTGTATGTGGATGCTTGTGGCATAGGTTTCGGTGTGGTGTTGATGCACCATGGAAAAGTTATTACTTACGTTAGTAGGCAGCTGAAGCCTCGTGAGTGTAATTATGCAATACATGATTTGGAGTTATTAGCTGTTGTGTTTGTATTAAAGATGTGGAGGCATTATTTGTTAGGTGAAAAGTTCGAGCTCTTCATGGATCACAAGTCCTTGAAGTATATTTTCATGCAGAAGGATTTGAATATGAGGCGGCAACATTGGTTGGAATTTGTAGTGGCATATGACTTGGACATTTTATATACGTTGGGAAAAGCTAATGTAGTGGTGGATGATCTGAGTAGAATTGCATTTTTGGCTCTTTTGGAAGTTTGTCTGACTGTACTTGAAAGGATTGAAAGTAAGCAAACAAAAGATAGTCTTCTGGTAGAGTTTATGCAAGAAGTTAAAGAAGAACGATGTTTAGGTTCTAGGATAGATGGCCATGGGATATTACGGATGAACGAAAGTTTATGCGTTCCAAATTTTAATGGTCTTAGGTAAGAAGTTTTGACGGACTGTCATAAATATAAGCTAAGTATCCACCCAGGAGTTACTAAGATATACTGGGATATGAAGCGGGTATTTTGCTGGATAGAAACGAAGAGGGATATTTCAATTTATGTTAGTAGACATGTTGATTTGCTAGTAAATCAAAGGCGACCATCAAAGGTTTGCTGGATTGCTACAACCCCTTGAGATTCCGAATTAGAAATGGAAACAAGTATCGATGGAATTTATAGATGGTTTATCCAGATCGAGAAAAGGTAATAAAGGCTGTTAATCCAAAAAATGGATCAATACCTTTGTTTGAATGTGAAAGCACCATCTCTGTTTCCTAGAGCAAACAATATAGAAAACAAATGTAAAAAGAGCAGAAATAGTAATGAGATAAGAAGATTATTATAGTGGTTCGGCGGTTAACGAAGCCTACATCCACTTTGTAGCTTCTTTTATTTATCAACTGCTATTGCAAATGAGTTTAGATTGCAATATAATTCTCCTTTTCTAGATTAGATCAAGCCACCATCGTTAGAGACAAAAGAAGGATCTCAATTGTCCCTTAGTGGCTGTTATATGGGAGAAGAAGAGTGAAGAAATAATGGCAAAGCTTCAGTAGAGATCCGATCCCCTTTACTGTTGCAGATAGGATGGTATTTACAGGGGTTGGAGAGCACTTGGGCCAGAGCCACTTTACCAAAAGCCTATGGCCATCATGCGGAGGCCGCTCGGGAAGTTTGGGGATGTTTGGAGCTAATTTTTTGGATCGATACCGATCCAAAAAGTTGTGCAATTTTTTAGTCTTCTCAATTTGATTATCTTCCTATCCCATAGTTGAATACCTTATCCAAATATCAAGTCATTTGGAGTTGGCTTGATCATCCATCTTCACAGATTATCCAACTCATCCCTTCGTAGAAGATCCATTCATAACTCATTTAATACGTTATACAATGACATGAAACTTCATACATGTAAAGTAGATAAGAAGGAGAGCCTCCAAATCGGATCTCATGGGATGAGGCCTAACCTAGGTGGGTCGGACCTGATTCGTCAAACTAGCTCAATTTAGACAAGATCCATCCATACCACTCAATACTTATTAGAATCAGACGAAACTTTGCAGGTAGCTTTTAGAGGGTATGTGAGACATAAACACTGGATGTCAGGTGGTGGGGCCCACTTTAGTTAGGCTTAATCCAATCCAAACTTTGGATTGGTACCGATCCAAACTAGCTTGTCCAAATGACTTGCTTTTTTTACGAGCTTTCCATTTTATCTTCTTAGTGTCTCCTCCAAATTTCTAGTCAATTCGAGTTCGTATGAGTTCTATAGATCCATTTTAAGTTGCTCCGTTCCAAAAGCAGGTAGGTATTTGAATGAGTCTTCACTTCTTGAACTACGTTGCTCGAAATGTTATCAAACTTGATAGTTGATCTTAGTAAGGGAATAGGAGTGAAATGCAAATGGTTAAAAGGAACCACGACCTAACATTGCAGATCGGTTCTGATCCAATTGGATCGGATCAGTATCGATCAAAAGACTTAGCGAATTCTGGGCCAAACTTTTTATGTTTCTTCATCTTGTACTTTAAGGCCTTCGGGTCATGTTTCGAGTTGTTCTAACTTAATCTGAATATTCTAACTCCTTTTAAATTCTTTTCGGTTAAAAACTTAGTTAACACTTGCCCCCCAAAGTATGCCATTTGAATGAAAGGTTTCTTTGCTCTAGAACGATTTCTAGTAATGATTCTTCAATTGTTGAGCTTTCTAACGGCTTTAGCCTTGGCGAACCGTCCAGTCCCTTTGGATTCTTTCATCAATCACAAGTCGTTCCATACCTATTATAACCTAAGACTCTAGACTTTACCTAACTATAATCTATACATCACAATCATTGTTTCATTCGGAGTTACTACATCACATGTCTCTAATTACATTACATAACTCTAATCGCCCCGTGTTCATCCGGGATTTACATCATTACCGCTCAGACTTAGTTCAAAGTTACAATATCATATATCAAAATCATATCATATATTGAAATCATATCTCATCATATGTCATAACCACATTATATCACATCTATATCAAAATCATATTATGTTCATCCAGGATTTATCCGTTTTATTCTATTTATAAGGTATTCAAATCCTTTTTGAAAAATCAAATCTATTTTAAGGTTCGCTCTCTCCGGACCGTTTAAGTTTAATAGCGATTTCTTTGGATCGTTTGATGTTTAGTGTAGGGGACGATCTCTCCGAATCATTTGTTTATTAAGGGGGATTATGTAAACTCATCCACTTACTCTCCGGTGAGGGGATTTACTTCTTGCAGGATGGTCCCGTCTCTTCGGGTAGAACTCTATGGCTTCGATATCGTACAAGTCCATCCACTCGCTCTCCAATAAGGGGACTTGCACCTTGCATTTGGTCCCATCTTTTCGGTTGGGACTCTGTGGCATTCAAAATCAGTCATCCCATTAAATATGGATTTTACAAAATTCAAATTTCATATCAAAGCAAACAATCAGAAATTAAATAAGCAGAAATCCTGAATGTTTATCCTAGACATCCGACTCAAAGCATGGTAAGGGACCAATCTAGGTTTTGTGCATGTCCAAGCGGTCTAAGATTATTATTCTAAGCAGTCATCCCATATATCTGACTCAGAGCGTGACTAGGAACCAATCTAGATTTAGCACACACCTAAGCTGTTTGAGGTCACTATTGTTTTACTGCTAATATATAAAAAAAAAGTGCAATAAAGAAACCAAGCAAATGGTAGCAGCCGGATTTAACTTCCCATCCATCCCGGTTATGGGATTATCTGTCTTGGCTCAGATACCTAGGCATTCCTTGAAGCATCTGCTGTGGGTGGTGGCTACTCCGGCTATGCTACCGCAACCTTATTCCTCATGTATTGTGACAGCTGGTTGTTTCGAACTAGATAATCTGCCAGATCACGAAGGTGTCGGCACTCATTAGTTTCATGTCCTCCCAGCTCATGGAAGATACAAAACTTTCTAGATCCTATCTCTGGTCAGTGGGCTCAGTTCTTAAAGGCTTCCAATAGGGAATTTTCCCCTTAGCGTCTAGGTATATCCTTTCTATGTTTTCAGTCGGCTCGGAGTAGGAAGAGAATTAGGCTCCCTCCTTGTCATTTTGGTTCCCTAGAATCATCATTAGC
This sequence comes from Allium cepa, assembly GCA_030765085.1. Lineage (NCBI taxonomy): Eukaryota > Viridiplantae > Streptophyta > Magnoliopsida > Asparagales > Amaryllidaceae > Allium > Allium cepa. The sequence continues at coordinate 136,121,490 of CM060945.1, forward strand.
TTCTCTTTTCCTTTTGTCATTTCCAAATCTTGCTCCAGAGGATCCCTTGCTATCCACAGCATAAATTTCGGTGCCTTCATCTTCAATGTCGGCATCTTCCTGATGTAAATATCTCTCAACTTCATTTTAAAACCCGGTAAGGTACATTGGTAGATCCCTCTTAAGTGCAGCCCTGAATTTGGTCATGCTTGCGACTCTAGACACTACCGCCACTAAAATCACTGATGGGTCCGGCCTATCTACCGTAGCCACTACTACATTGAATCTTGTTAAATAACTTTTCAAGGTCTCCCTAGACCTTTGTTTCACATTTTGTAGTATCATTACATTCTTCGGTTGTGAGATGTCTCGGAATTGTCTTAAAAATCTACCCACTTGGTCCACACGCTAATGGACCCATTCTATAGTTGTCTAAACCACATCGTTGCTAAATCCGTCAAGCATAATGGGAAGCACCATCCTATTACTTCCTCAGAAGCACGCAATACCTTCATATGTCAGGTATATCTAATCATATGAATCATTGAATCAGTCTTTCCATCGTACATTCCAATGCGGGAAGCTTGAAATCGAGAGGATTTCTCGCATTCTGGATATTAGCAGTAAATGGGTTTCTTTTTACATCTTCCAAATCCTAATCTATGAGTCCTCCTCTAACCAACTTCCTTACCAATTCGGCAATTCGATTTTTACCATCCAATAAAGGTCTTCATTCGAAAGCGATGTTCTGCCTCCTGCCTTGGCAAGGGACATTCGGTGCATACTCCACTAGTTGCGCACTTATGTTCTACCCTACTCTTCTAGTCTCATTCTGTCCTCCACTCCTCCGAGGTAGCCCTGGCATATATTCCTCTGTCGGTTGCACTCTAATATTCATATTATCTCCCATACCACTAGTTCCTTGAGTTTCAACAGTCACTCCATTGTTGGACCTTTCAGTGCCAGCTCCAATATTGATCCCATCATTGGCATTGGTTCCTAGTTTGACTCCCATGTTGCGCACAAGTGTCGGTTGCTTTGCACGTGGGGGCAACATTCCATCTTGTTCTAATAAAACTCTAGCAGCTCCTGTATTGTTCCCTAGGGCCTGAATTCCTACAGCTCCTGTAATTCCATGTTGTCCCATCCTTTAGAAGAATCCCTCCATCATCTCTTATTTCTAAGCCAAGATTCCATCATGCATCTTCTTCATTAGACTTTCCATTTCTTTTTTGCTACATAGTTGGATTGGCGAGAATTCGAGGATACTTCCACACTGTTCCCAGGTTCTGGTTGACTCGCTCCAGTTTTAGATCTAGCGTAAGGCCTCTACATTTTTCTCAAACCTTAGCTTCAAATTTTCAGATCTACCTTTGTTCTCAGTGAAAGCACCAAAACGTTATCCCAAAAAATGGATCAACACCCTAGTTTGAGCGTGAAAGCACTAGCCCTGTTTCTCAGAACAAACAATAGAGAAAATAAATGTAAAAAGAGCAGAAATTTTAAAAAGATAAGAAGATATTTATAGTCGTTATGTGGTTATCGAAGCCCGCATCCACTTTATAGCTTCTTTTATTAATCAACTACTATTACAAAGGAGTTTAGATTGCAATATGATTTTTCTTTCCTATATTAGATCAAGCCACCGTTAGAAACAAAAGGAGGATCTAATGTCCCTTAATGGCTGTTATGGGGAAGAAGAAGAGTGAAGAAATAATGACATAACTTTAGCAGAGATCCGATCCCCTTTACTATTGCAGATAGGATGGTACTTATAGAGCTTAGAGAGCACTTGGGCCAGAGCCATTTTACCAAAAGCTTGTAGTCATCATGCAGAGGTCGCTTAGGAAGTTTGGGGGTGTTTGGAGCTAACTTTTCGGATCTGTACCGATTCGGAAAGTTGTGCAATTTTTGAGTCTTATCAATTTGGTTTTCTTCATATGCCATATTTGAATGCCTTGTCCAAATATCAAGTCATTTGGAGTTGGTTTGATCATCCATTTTCATAGATCATCCAGCCCATCCTTTCGTAGAAGATCCCTCCATAATTCACTTAATACTTCACCCAATGACACAAAACTTCATACATGTAAACAGATGAGTAGGAGAGCCTCCAAATCGAATCTCATGGGGGTGGCCTATCCTAGGTAGGTTAGACCTAATTTGTCAAACTAGTTCAATTTGGAGGAGATCCATCCATAGCTCGCTCAATACTTATCAGAATCAGATGAAACTAATTTTTCAGGTAGCTTTTATAGGATGTGTGAGACATACGTACCAGATCTCAGGTGGTGCGCCCATATTAGTTAGGTTAGATCCGATCCAAAATTTGGATAGGTATCGATCCAAACTAGCTTGGCCAAATGAATTCATTTTTGGTTTGAGCCTTTTTTTGTCTTCTAAGTGTCTCCTCTGAATTTCAAGTCAATCTGAGTCCATATGAGTTCTATAGGTCCATTTTAAGTTGCTCCGATCAAAAAGCAGGTAGGTATTTGGATGAGTCTTCACTTTCTAAACTAGGTTGCTTGGAATGTTACCAAACTTGATAGTTGAGCTTAGTAGGGGAATATGAGTGCAGTGTAAGTGGTTAGAAGGATCCCTAAGCTAACATTTCAGATCAGTACTGATCCAATTGGATCAGATCGGTATCGATCCGAAGGGTTAGCATAATTCTGGGCAAAACTTTTTATGTTTTTTTGTCTTGTACCTTTATGCCTTCGGGTCAAGTTTCGAGTCATTCTGACTTAATCTGAATGTCCTAACTCCTTTTAAATTCTGTTGGGTTAAAAACCCAGTTAACAAAGGCGTTTGGGTTATTGTCTTTCGAATAACCAAGAGCACACATTTTATTCCATTAGAACTGACTAGGACTGTAGCAAGCTTGGCAGAGATTTTTATAAAGGAGATTGCCCAATTACATGGAGTTTCAAGTAGTATTATAAGTGATCGGGATCTAATTTTCACCGGTCGGTTTTGGAAAGCATTACAAGCAGGTTTAGGAACAAAACTAAGTTTTAGCATAGCATATCACACTCAAATTGATGGTTAGAAAGAGATGGTGAACAGAATTTTGGAAGATCTTTTCAGAGCTGCTATCTTGGATTTTGGAGGACCATGAGAGGATCATCTTCACTTAGTGGAATTCTTATACAATAACAGTTACTAGGCGAGTATTGGCATGATACCCAATGAAGCTCTCTATGGACGGCCATGCAAATCATCGTCGTGATGGGTGGAAATTGGAGATCGATTAGTACTTGGACTGATATGATTCGGGAAGCCACAAAGGGGTGGCTATGATTAAAAGGATTATGAAGGAAGCTCAGTATAGACAGAAAAGCTGTGCCCATCGAAGATGTAGGGATTTATAATTTTCAGTTATAGACTTTGTGGTCGTGAAGATTTCTCTGATAAAAGGAGTTGCCGGTTAAGGACAGCGGGGAAGTTGGCACCTAGATATATTGGATCTTTTCAGATTCTTGAGAGGATAGGGACGCTTGCTTATGGAGTTAAATTGCCAGAAATATTGTCAAGGGCATATAATATTTTTCATCTATCACATCTAAAAAGATATGTGCGTGATTCATCGCCTATTGTTGAACCAAATATTCAGAAAGACTTGGAAGTGGAACCAATCTTAATCGTAATAAGGCATCTAGTTCGCATTGTTGATCGAGATGTGAAATAATTCCATAATAAGGTTGTGAGATTGGTTAAAATTCAATGGAGTAAAGATTCAAGAGATTGCACTTGGGAGAGTAAAGATAGCATGAGAGAGGCTTATCCCAAGTTGATGATAGATTAGTAGTTTGCTTATTGTGTAGATAACACAAACTTATGGTATAGTTGCTTAGTATGTATGTCTTGCATGTATTTCATTTTTTTATGACATATTTCCTTTTTGAGTTATCTTTTTTTTGTTAATTTTAGGATGAAATTCTTTAGATGGAAGAATGTGGTTTTTATTTGAGAAATCTTGAATTTTTGGAGCTTAAAAGGGCAAGATCGGTTCGATAATGGTCAATATAGGCTCAACCATGGTTGTTTTAGGAAGATATGGGTCTTTTTTGGGTTAGTTAGGAGGTGTAGAGGATAAATAAGTGAACTTTAATGATCCTGTTTAAGGAAAAAGTGAAAAAGAATGGATCTTTAAATTCGAAAACTTAGGAAGCCATTAAAAAGGTTTCAAAAGCTTAAGGAAGGTGACGGCGGTTTTTTTTTTGAAAAGTAAGAAACTAAATGAAAAAAATAAGGGATTTGTTTTTATAAAAAGTGGAATACGTGAATTACTAAAATGCCCTACCTTACATACCCTCCACTCATTTTTCTCCACATCATCACCACTCCCTTCCGTCCCTAACCCACATGTGACATTTTATTCTTAATTTATTTTTATTTAAAATTTTGAAATGCTGTCACATCTTTTTATATTTACTTAGGTAAATACATTTTCACCATATTATTTACCTTAATGATACTTATGTCAATATGATATGTGTGTTTATGTTTAAAATATACACATCATTTCTATCAACTTTTAGACGATGAAAAATCGAAAATTCGATAAACGATTTCTACTCACATTTTCTATTTTTCTTCGAACTAATTATTTTTGTATACAAATTTTGTAAACAATATCACCGTCACTAGTTATCACTAAAAGGGATTTATTTGAGTTATGAAATACCATAAATTAATTATTTAATAATATTTAATTATTTAATAATATGTTAAATATTCATATTCAAAGTGATTAAATTACGGGTCATTGCATCCTTCCCTCCTAACAAGAAATTTCATCCCCGAAATTAATCATACACAACAAAAGATACCAAAAGAAACTCAAATGATAGCATTCAATCAAACAGGTACAAAGAAAGTGACTCCCCCATAACCGATGAATACATTACAAAGATACAACAATGAACATATAACTACATCAAGAAATCGGGGTAATAATCCTTACTATAATCATCGGTTTCCAAAATACAACCCCTTTCAACCATACTTCAATAAACCTTAATACGATGCGCATCCTTTGTCCTCAATCGCTTTATATCTCGAGCGATGGTATGAATTGGCTGCCTAAGAATGGTCATGTTAGGCTGAACTTCCAAATCCACTTGTTGTGCCAATTCCACAATCATTGAAGGGTCATGTATGTACTTACGTAAATGAGATACATGAAATACGTTGTGCACATTCGATAGTCTATCTAGAAACTTCATTCTATATGCTAGCTTCCCTAGTTTCCCAAACCTCATAACACTTCTCATTGGAGAGACCTTCATAAACACTGAATCTCCAACTGAGAACTCAAGGTCCACATGCCTTTGATCTGCATAACACTTTTATCGATCCTACGCCTCCTTGATCTTCCTTTTGATATCAGCTACCTTCTTACTGGTTTCTAAGATCATATCAGGCCCAAGGAAAATTCTATCTAACATGAAGGAGAATGACATGGACGACCATATAGACTTCAAAAGGGGCAATGCCGATACTTGTTTGATAGCTGTTGTTGTAAATGAATTCGACTAAGGGTAAATGATCTTCCCAAGAACCATTGAAGTCAAGAATGCAAACTCGCGACAAATCTTCCAATACCCTATTCACCCGCTCTATCTACCCATCTGTTTGGGATGGTAAGCTATGCTCAAACTCAGCTCGGTCCCTAAAGCAGTTTTCAGTCCCTGTTTGAGCCAAAATTGGTCACAAACACCCATTTGCAGATGAAAACACCAAATCACAGTCATAAATCACAGATAGATTGTATGTAGTGAATTAAATATGAAGAATACTCAAAAAAACTAAAAGGAAAGCAGTAGAAAGACAAGATTTATAGTGGCTCGGCATTATAGCCTACGTCCACTTTGAAGAGTTGCTGTTTTATTGATGATTCTATTGCAAGAGTACAATTGATAGTATCCGAGTTACAATGGAGTTCAGCATAGTAACGGCATAGAAGAGCCAAATGGATCCCTTTTTTGGAGGCATTGGGCGGCTATTTATAGGCGTGGCATGGAAATATTTGACTTGGATCTCGGAAGACTCCTTCCCACACGTGGGTGGGCCTAAGTGATCGATCTGGGACGATTTGGGATCAATACGTGTACATTTCATATCGATCAGAAACACCTCCATTTAGCCTGAGATCGATCAAGGACATTCTTGAGGTGGGACGCAAGCTCCCGTGGAAATTTGGTGGCATTTGGAATTGTAGATTTTGAGTTATGATCAATCAAAGTTTGTATTTGTAAAGCACTGTCGAGTTTGTACTGATACAATTCATATCGATGGCTTCGTGTTGCTTCTAGTTTGCACCGATCAGGTGATGTGGCACTATACTTTAAGATCGATCCACTTTTCATGCCGAGTGACCAAGTCTTCCTCTTGAACATGTTCTTATTCATATCAATCAAATGTATACGTTTTGTGCCGATGGTTTCGTATCGGTATTTGAAATTGCTCCATATCGATCATTCTCACTCCCATTCGTATCGATATAAACTCCAGCCCTTTGTATCGATTGAAGGCCAATTTTGTATTGATGTTGTTTCGTATCGTTTGTCATGCTTCGTATCGATTGTTGACCAATCGATACGAATTTTGTAAATGATGATTGATACGAGTTGGTGGGATCGATACGAAACGTCCTTAGGTGATGGATACGAACTGGAGTAGATGTGATGGATACGAGCCAGATATGTTTCACTTCAGACTTGATCGATCCATAACTTGAGCATATGAATTCCAATTGACTTGAAATTTTAAATGTTGACTTTTATAGCTTTGCTTGTCGTACCATATCAATTGTAGCTTGATTCGGACTTGGAAAATTTTGTTAATATCCATTACGAACCCGTGTATAACTGATCTTCGGGACTGATTATCTTTGGTTTTCAGTCAATTCTTTGGTGTCACGGCCTTTCCAAAAGGCGGGATAACACTTTCCCTCCAAAACATGCCTTGCGATAGGAAGGTGTGTTTCGTAGTTCGATAAGCTGGATGTTCGTATCCAGGTAATGACCTGTAAAGTGATTAATAACCTTACCTGACTATGAATAGCGATCGTTCGTGATCGTACCCATTCAAGGCGGTATGTGACCGTTTGAGGTCGGATGTCGTTCGAGGTGAATGGTGACCATTCAAGGCCATGTGCCATTCGAGGCGAATTGTGACCATTCACGGTCGTATGCCATTTATAGCGAACGGTGACCGTTCGCGGTCGGGTGCCTTTCGTGACGAATGGTGATCGTTCGTGGTCAGGTGCCGTTCGTGGCGAATTGTGACCGTTCATAGTCGGGTGCCATTTGTGGCGAATTATGAATGCCCGGGGAGGACTTGGTATTGTTAATGTCAGATTTCACATTTGACTGAGTTTCTGAATCATCTGTTATGGTGGTGCATCGCCATCCCAGAGCATGCCTGAGGACCGTACGTGATCTCATGCATGTGTAAGTGACTTGGCCGTCATGAAATTATAAATACTAAATTTACATTTAAATGAGTCTTCTAAAAAAAATGTCTAACTAAATCAAGTCCAGATGTGTAAAATAGAAAACAAAAACATCAAAGTGCAAACACCTACATTGATGCGGTTAATAGTCATCTCAGAGCATGCCCGAGGACCGTTCGTGATCCCGTACTTGTGTAAGTGACATAACTGTGTTAATGTGTAGTTTTCTACTTATTCGTCATTATTCCAATTAGTTGATGATAAATTAACGCCTCGATCCAGAGCTGCCTCATTTGATGCGGATGGTGGTCACTCTTGTTCCACTATTGCTACTCGCCTTTCACATACTGCAATAGCACACCGTTCTGGATATGTTCTTCAATCTCATCCTTCAAGCGCCTATAATCATTCATATTTTGACCGCTTAACTCATGGAATAAGCAGTACTTGTCAGATTTCTTCTCGTTGTTGGTTGGATGCCTCCTTATTGGCCTTTGGTAAGGAACTTGCCCCCTTGTGTCTTGATAGATTCGTTCCAAAGTCTCATTCAATTCTGTATAAGAGGTGAATCTTGGTTCCTTTTGTGGCCGCTTTGGCTCATCACAACTGTCCTCTGCTTTCCATTTCCCTTTATCTTTGCCTAAATCCTTTCTGGGCGAATCTCGCTTTTGACTATATAAACTTCAACTCCCTCTCCTTCCTCTCTTTCAGCATTTACATCCTCTTGTCGTAGATACATTTCTGCTTCATCGAAAACTCTCCTAGATCCATGGGTAGATCCCTTGTCAATGAGTTCTTGAATTTTGTTCCATTAACTATGCCAGATACAGCTGCCATCAAAACCATGGATGGATCTAGTCGATCCACCGATGTTGCCGCTACATTGAATCGTGTCAGAGAACTCCTCAAAGATTCCACGGTTCTCCACTTTAGTGCTATCAAACTCATCGCATTCTTGGACCAAATGTGAACTCTGAATTGCCTTATAAACTTCTTAATCAACTCAGCCCATGTTCCAAATGATCCACTCTCCAATTGCCTTAACCACAATGTTGGTTTGTCTATCAAATACAATGGGAAACACCAAGCCATGACCTCCTCCGATGTCCCAGTACCTCCACGCGCCTCATATTCCTCATCAGATGAACTGCAGGATCTGTCCTCCCATCATATGTTTTCAGTATTGGTAGCTTGAATTCTGGTGGATTCCTAGCCTGCCTAATTGCGAGAGCGAAGGGCCTTATATTCACATCTTCCATATCTCTATTCACTAATCTGCCTCTCGTGACTCGTCTGACCATCTCCGCTAATCTGTCGCTGTCGCCAAGATGTAGTACTTGATCGTTGCCTCCAATCTGCCCACCACGTTCACAAGGGAATCCTAGAATATGCTCTTCTGGATGAGCATCCATTCCTCTATCAGCACCATGTTGAACAGTTCTGCCTGGTATCATGCTTGAGATTGGATCAATACGCTCCGAAGGAGTGCCCCTAGCTTAGGGGCTGCTCTTGATGGTCCTTCTCTATTCTAAATCCTGGTTGTTCCATGCTTCCGGTCTCTATCTCTAGCACCCCTGCAGTGGCGCTCTCTTGATTCTGCACTCAAGCTTGTCCAATTTGCTGGATTAGGTTCTGCATCTTCTCCTCTTGTCTTTTCAGCATTCCTTCCTTCATATCTTCCATCATCATCTCCATCTCATCTCTGGTGTAAAAACTGAGGCCTGGTTAGCTCTTAAGGTTGCCTTTTGGTTTCCTTCATGCTGACTCCTTTCCACTCTTTGTCTCCTTATTGATTGCTTTATCATAGCTTTCCAGATCCAAGTCCTTAAGCCTTCAGATCCAAAACCCAAGCGGTAGAATCCCTGAATGCTAGCCTTCTCAGTGAAAGCACCAAAATGTTTGCGCCAAAATTGGTCACGTACACCCAATTGCAGATGAAAGCACCAAGTCATAGTCACATATCATAGATAGATTGTATATAGTAGAATTAAATATGAAGAACGCTCAAAAAATTAAAAGGAAAGTAGTAGAAAGACAAGATTTATAGTGGTTTGACATTGTAGCCTACGTCCACTTTGAAGAGTTGCCGTTTTATTGATGATTCTCTACTGATTTGCAAGAGTACAGTTGATAGTATCATAATAACAATGGAATTCAGCAAAGTAACGGCGTAGAAGAGCCAAAAGGATACCTTTTATGGAGGCATTGGGCTACTATTTATAGGCATGGCATGGAAATATCTTACTCGGATCTCGGAAGACTCATTCCCACATGTGTGTGGGCCCATGTGATCGATCCGGGACGATTTGGGATTGATACATGTACGTTTCATATTGATCAAAAACACCTCCATTTCGCCAGAGATCGATCAAGGACATTTTTGAAATGGTACACAAGATTATGTGAAAATTTGGTAGCATTTGAATTTGTGGATTTTGAGTTATGATCGATCCAAGTTTGTATTTGTAAAGCATTGCCGAGTTTGTATCGATACAGTTCGCATCGAATGCTTCGTGTCACTCCTAGTTCGCATCGATCAGGTGATGTGGCGCTATACTTTAGGATCGATCCACTTTTTATGCCGAGTGACCAAGTCTTCCTCTTAAACGTGTTCTTATTCATATCGACCGAATGTATTCTTTTCGTGCCGATGGTTTTGTATCGATATTTGAGATTGCTTCATATCGACCATTCCCACTCCCATTCGTATTGATATAAACTCCAGCCCTTCGTATCGATTGAAGGCCAATTTTGTATCGATGCTATTTCGTATCATTTGTCATGCTTCATATCGATCCTTGATCGATCGATACGAACTGTGTAAATGATGATCGATATGATTTGGTAGGATCGATACGAAACGTCCTTAGGTGATGGATACGAATTGGAGTAGATGTGATCGATACAAAGTGGTGCTTTTTCCATGGATACAAACCAGTGCTAATTTGATGGATACGAAGCAACGTACACTTGATGAATACGAACCAAATATGTTTCACTTGAGGCTTAATCGGTCCATAACTTGAACGTATGAATTCCGATTGACTTGATATCTGAAAAGTTGACTTTTATAGCTTTGCTTGTCGTACCATATCAATTATAGCTCGATCTGGACTCGGGAAAAATTTGTCAGTATCAATAGTGAACCTGTGTATAACTGATCTTGGGGACTGATTATCTTCGATTTTCACTCAATTCTTTGGTGCCACGGCCTAGCCAAAAGGCGGGATAACAGTCCCTCTCAGAATTTGCTGGTGAATATCGGGTCTCGATCACTTATAGTACTACAAGGAATACCATGGAGCCTCACAATCTCCTTTACATATAAACTTGCCAGACTTGCAGCATTCCTAGTTGGCTTAACCAGAATAAAATGAGCACTCTTGGTCAGCCGATCGACTGTAACCTCAAATGCCTTCATTCCCACTTCTTGATCTAGGAAGTCTATCAATAAATTCCACGTAGATCTATTCCCAATTACACTTTGGGATCTCAAGTAGTTGAAGCAATCCAACTGACTTTTGTTGGTCACTCTTAATTTGCTGGTAATTTACACATTGACTCACAAAGATCGAAACATCTCGCTTCATCCCCTTCCACCAGAATACCCTCTTCATATCTTTGAACATCTTGATCACTTCTAAATGGAAACATAACTTTGAACGGTGACATTCGGCTAACACCTCTCCTAAACCTATTAATATTCGAAACACAGATGCACCCGTTCATTTTCAATACGCTTCAGGGATCAATCTCAAAACTAGAAACAATACCTTCTTGAACATCTTTCTTGAGTCGAGCCAAAATAGGGTCTTCTTCTTGACTATCTGTAATTCTATCCATCAATACTGGCTTGACTTTTAAGTTAGCAACCATTGCTACATTTCTACTCAATGCATCCGCAAGAGCATTTGCTTTCCCAAGGGTATAAAGAATCTCCAAATCATAAGAATCGAGAAACCCAGCCATCTATGTTGCCTCAAATTTAAGTCTTTCCAGTTAAACAGATATTTTTAGGATTTGTGGTTGGTGTATAACTCAAACTTTTCTTCCAGAAGATAATAAATCCATATCTTAAGTGCGAAGACAACAACAAAAAGCTCCAAATTGTGCATAGCATAATTTTTCTCATATGGATTTAGTTGTTGACTCACATAGGCAATAATCTTACCATGTTGCATCAGAACTGCTCCCAAACTGGTACAACAAGTATCTGTGTATATGGTTAAACCTCCGCTCCTATCTAGAATAATCAAAATAGGAGTGTTAGTTAACTTCTCCTTCAATTCATTAAATGCTTGATCGCACTTAGGCATCCATACAAACTTAACATCTTTCTTTGTCAACTTTATCAGATGGTAGGTAATCTTCGAAAAATCTTTGATGAACTTTTGGTAAAAACCAGCCAATCCCAAGAAACTTCTAACTTCTTTCACATTTTCGAGCTTCTCCAATCTTGAACTACAACAACTTTAGTTGAGTTAACAGATATGCCTTCTCCTAAAACAACATTCCCCAAAAACTTAACTTTAGATTTCCATAAATAACTGTTAGCAAACCTAGCCTTCAGCACATAGCTCCTTAAGGTATTGAATACGACTCGGAGATGGTACATGTGCTGCTCCTCCTTTTTTTTGAATATACAAGAACAATTTTATTAAGAACGTCCCAAAATACTCAATTCGTTAAGTCCACAAAATAAGAAGGTGCACTAGTTATCCCAAACGGCATAACTAATCACTTATAGAAACTATTTGGAGTCTTAAAATTTGTTAAGGGCACACTCTTCTCTGCTACCCTTGATTGGTGAAAACCGATGGCAAGATCCAATTGAGATAATATCCAATCATCGTGGAGCTGATCAAACTGTCATCGATCCTTGGTAAAGAGTATTTATTCTTGATAGTCCTTTCATTCAAATCTAGCTACTCTATTCATAACCTTAAAGAACCGCCTACCTTTGTCACAAAGACGACTGTCGATTCCCAACTAGAAGTACTATGTCTTATCAATTCATTCTGCAACAAGTCAAATGTTCAGCTTTCCAACTCCCTCTTCTCTTTTGGAGCCAACCATCAAGGGGGTTTTACAATTGGTCTGGTTCCTTGAATCAGACCAATATGGAACTCCACTTCACAATGGGAAGGTAGACCTTGCACTTCATTAAAAAAATACTCATTAACTGGTATATCCCTAAGTTCCTCTTTAGCTCCTTCGAGTGAATAAAGGAAATTGCTCATTAACTCGTTTGGCCCTTCACAAAATATATTAATGCTTCTTCAAACCGCACCCTTTACCACAGTCTTCCTTATACCATAATCCAAGACGACGTTATCCTTAGATAACCAGTCCATTCACAATAACAATCCAAAACCCATTAACCTAAGAACAAACAAATCAGGGAGAAAGAGATGATTTTGATAATAAATAGACACATTTAGACACATAGTGTCAATATTTTTCGGACCCCCAATGGGTTTGAAACACAGAGAGGATTACTCAAAAGGACCGATTTAAGGTTAAGTTTGTCGACAAGATCAACTGAAATAAAACTATGGGAAGCACCAGTTTCAAATAGCAAACTAATAGGAATATCATAGATGGATAATGTACCTTGCAACACTTGCTTCTCCTTATGTCCTAAAGAAGTGGATGGTATCTCCTCTATAGCATAAGCCTATCCTCGCGACCCCTTCTTCGGAAAAGGCCACTCATTCTTCATATGACCTTGCTTATGACAATTGAAACAGATTGGTCCACTAGTGGTGTCCGGGCACTAATTTGCAAAGTGGCCCCTTTTTTGCACTTATAACAAAGAATGTTGGTCAAGTCATGTTGATTCTTCTATCGTGGAGCCCCACCTCCAGGTTTTTTCTAAACCACTACTTCTTTCCCTTGTACTTGAAAATCAGCTTGCCTCCAATAGGTATCGCTAACAATGGCTTGGCACTAATTGCTAGCACTACTCCCTTTTGGACTCCTTCCTTAATATCCAGAGCTTCAAACCTCAAAGCCATACTGATAAGGTTGGTGAATGTATCCATAAGATGATTAGTCATTTCTTGTGGGGACTTTGGTCGCATCCCATTCACAAACATTTCATTTTTCTTGAGCGGTGCCTATCAATCCAAGTCTGAAATGGGATAATGCATTAAACTTATGTTCATAATGCTCCATCATCATATTGCCTTTCTTCAAATCCAAGAAATTCCTAAACAACTGAGTCCTTTTTGCTTTTGGAATAAACTATGCTTCAAAGAGTTCCTTGAACTTATCCCAAGAAAACTCCTCCTCCGGAGTATTAGCTGTCACTGAATCCCACCAATCCACCATCGAATTTTGAAGTTTTCACGATGCTAATAGCCATTTCTTCACATTAACCAATCGAAGATCTCCAAATATCCTTTCACATGAACGAAGATATGTCTACACTCCAAGAATATCTTCGGCCCCACAGAACGATTTCCTACCCAAAGTGGTGTAATTCTTGCACAAAGTCGTGAAGTTCAAGGGGCTAAATTTATGCTACCACTTCCTCTACCGGGTCTACAGCTGGCATAGTAGCATTTTAGGTACCCTTCCATTGGTAGTCATGCTAGTTTCAGATCCTCTTCTTCCTCCTCTTCTTGTATCCATCTTCTATTACCTAAACAAATAATAGGTATCTTTAGAATACAAGGATATGATTAAAATGGTTTAAGGAAACAACACCAAAGGATGTAAAATGAGACTTTAGAGGATATATAATATTACTATAAAATTACAAATACCCTCTTTCAGGATTAACTCATTCTAGGGCATTACTTAACCTATCTCTAATGGGTTGTACCCCAATCAGGCTAAGGTGTTCGCTCGACCAAAGCTCTGATACCAACTATGACAATCCACATTTCTAATACTTGAGAATGACAATTGCAGATCCTTCATGTTAGTGTGTCATTGCTCAAGCATCCGCAAGACGAGTTATTATGGGGTAAAATAAAGAGCAGAACATAATAGAACAGAAAATTTCACAACAGAACGGTTAAATATAACACATCAATAATATATCACATAAGGTTATTCCTTAACATGGAGTTATCAAAGTTACACAAAAGTGCTACTACTACCAAACTAAGTAGTTATATACCCTGCCTTTACACTTTCTGATCTGAAATACACACATAATTAACATAACGGCGAAAAAAGATAACTGAATAGATATGGGGCCTCTTACTCATCCATCATCTTCAAAATAGCCCAAAGCAACTTGCTACTCTCAGGCTACTCAAAAATAATTGAGTACCTAAGATTTTAGGGAAAATAAACAACTCAAGTCAAACAATAAGGCTCGTATGAGTAAATCACTAAACAAAGGATGGACATAAAAAAATGTAAGACCATGCCGCCAAATCCAGAACGGGTTTCCCACTACAATAACAACTTCCAATCATAAGTAATAGGTATGAATAATTAAACATCATGAAGTATGCAAGACACTTCTTGATGCAATTAAAAAGAATTAAATTCAAAGGTTTGAATCATACGGAAGGAAAGGGAAATTTTCCAACAATGATTAGGAGGGTGTGCCCCCTTACCGAAAGTATATATGGACAATATACCAGAGAGGGTCATTTTCTCTATGATTCTCTCGGAAGGGTACAATCCGATCCCGCAATGCTTACTGAAAATCCGAGCATTTCACATCTTATTGCACATATAACCGAAACCAAAATAGAGTAGATGTGATAACAGCCTAATGGGAGCAACCCACATAGCCTGACATCCACTCGCTCTTTGGTTTTAGTCATTTCCGACAAAGGATATCAAAGCTCAAAATGGGTAAAAAATCATCTTATATTGATGATATACAAAGAAGGAAGCTGAATCGATAGTCAATAAATCAATTATCGGGAATATTTAAAATGATCGTATATGAAAATTAAATCTCATATTCTAAAACTACTCGTCGGTTTCAAACTTGCACTATTTCTTGGTTGA
Source organism: Allium cepa (assembly GCA_030765085.1). NCBI lineage: Eukaryota > Viridiplantae > Streptophyta > Magnoliopsida > Asparagales > Amaryllidaceae > Allium > Allium cepa. The sequence continues at coordinate 136,136,908 of CM060945.1, forward strand.
AAATGAAGTTGGGCAAGTGAAGGTAGTGTTACCTTTAGGCATTGCCTTGATGATATTTTTAATTATCGAGATAGGGATGAGTTTCCATACCTCAACGTTTAGTGCTAAGAGTATGACTAAATCCTTTTTATATATACGATATCATTTACGGAAATTAAATTTCTTATCCTTTCCGTAACAAATTAAAACTTTTTAACTTTTAAAACCAAACTTGTGCTGGGATTCACTTTGCGGATATTAACTTTAAACCACATTATAAAAATGATTAATTAATCTTAAAATATGATAAATTTGTTCAATATCATTTTAAAATGATTTATAACTTTTCAACGATTAATTACTTTAACATCTTTACATTATTGAAGTGATTAATTAACTTTAAAACATCATTGTTAAAATGATCAATTAATTTTAAAACATCATTATTAAAATGTTTAATTAGCTTTAAAACATAATGATTAATTGATTTTAAAACATCATTACTGAAATGATTAATTAACTTTAAAACATCACTATTGAAATGATTAATTAATCTTAAACTACCATTAATAAAATGATTAATTAATTTTAGTACATCATTATTTAAATAATTAATTAACCTTAATCATAATTATTTAAAATGATTAATTAATTTTAAATGTCATTATTAAAATAATTAATTAATCTTAAACTATCATTAATAAAATGACTAATTAACTTTAATACATCATTATCTAAAGGTTTAAAATGTTAATTAATTTTAAACATTATTAAAGTATCAATTAATCTTAAAACATCATTAATAAAAGGATTAATTAACTTTAATAACTCGTTTTTTAAATAATTAATTAGCCTTCAACATCATTAGTTAAAATGATTAATTAATCTTAAACATCATTAATAAAATGATTAATAATCTTAAACACATCATTATTTAAATAATTAATTAACCTTAATCATCATTATTTAAAACGACTAGTTAAATTTAAATATCATTAATTAAAATTATTAATTAATTTTAAATATCATTATTAGAACAATTAATTATCTTTATAAAACCCAAGCACAGGATTAAACCAAAGTTTTCAAAGGAGGTGATATTTTTCAAAGTGCCGATATAGCGATTGTCGCTATACGGACATTTCCATAACTGCTTTCATATGTCAATTATTTATCCATGAATAACATAACATAAGTATGGTCATATATACAAAAGTAAATAACAACCACACAACATAGAGAGCATCACTTGTAAAACAATTAGTTAAACTTTTCGACAAATCTCAAGTTGTTAACCAATTATCAAAGATGTCAACTTTTTAAAGAGGAAAACAAGCCACTAATTACTGCTATCTAACACAGATAAACGTACAACTAATAATCATCATTATAAATCATAAAAATTTTAAAACTTTAGTTTATAAAGGTGAGATTTTGCTTACCAAAACAAGTCAACTAACACCATGCCTTGAATCGACACTCGAAATTGGTTTTTCTTTGAGAAAGCTTGAATTTTTGGAGCCGAAAAGGGCCAGCGGGGTTCGTCCATGGTCAATATGGGCTTGGCCATTTTTTTGGGGAGATATGGGTCTCGTTTTGTTTAGTTAGGAGGTGTAAAGGAGAAAGAAGTGAACTTTAGTGATTTTGTTTAAGGAAGAAGTGAAAAAGAATGGATTTTCAAATCTAAAAACTTAGGAAGCCATTAAAAAGTTTTCAAAAGCCTAAGGAAGGTGATCGAGCCTTTTTTTTAAAAGTAAGAGATGTAATGAAAAAAAAAATGAGAAGAAAAAATAAGGGATTTGTTTTTATAAAAAGTGGAGTATGTATTTCTAAAATGCTCTTACTTACATACCCTCCACTTATTTTGCTCTGTGTCATCACTGCTCCCCTCCTTTCTTAACCCTCTCCACCCTCCTCTTTATCCACCATATAATCCACTTTCCTTGTACCATGATGTGCAAGTGATAATGTGACATTTTATATCTTTATTTATTTTTATTTAAATTTTTGAAAAGATGTCATTTCTTCTTATATTTACTTAAGTGGATACATTTTGACCGTATTATTTACCTTAATCATACCTATGTTAATATAAATTTGTGTGTGTATGTTTACTAAAATATACACAACATTTCCAACTTAAAGTCCTTTAAGATGACGAAGAATCGAAAAATTAGAAAACGATTTCGGCCACATTTTCTGTTTTTCTTCGAACTTGTTATTTTTATAAACAAATTTTGAAAATAATACCACCGTCACTAGTTATTATTAAAAAGGGATTTATTTAAGTTATAACCATAAATTAATTATTTAAAATATATTAAATATTCAAATTCAAACTGATTAAATTACAGGTCATTATAGTTTGGATTAGATTCAATTAGTCTACTTCACGTGGATATAAACCGCACACTTAGTTTGGATTAGATCCTAGGATATTTTATCCTATTGCGGCCAGCATCTGAACATCCAAAATGACATACTCTACTTGTTGTAGTACCAAAATATACCATAGAGTAATAGTGCATCACCCAAGATTTATTGTCTTATACTACATCGACACTCAATCTACGTTATATGAATCTAAACCACACACTCAGTTTGGATTAGATCATATTACAACCAACATCCAAACACCAAGTAAGGACATACTCTATTATTATTGTAAAGACCCGTAAGTCCGTACTCCTTGAATAGACACTAATCTCCTTTGTTTAATTCAAGATGAACGAAAATACAAACCCTTAGGGGTTTTAAGAAAAATTTAAGAAAAGAAAAGGTAGAAGAAGAAGGTAGATAGATAATAGAGAGAAAAGAAAATAGAAAAGAGGACAGAAAATTTTAAAATAGAAGAAAATAGAAGATAGGAAATTTTAAAAATAGAAGAAATAGAAAGAAAAAGAGAATAGAGGAAAAAGGAAACAACAGAACATCAACAGAATCTCACAATTCGCAGCGGAACAACATATAATAATAAATGAATAATCTTTAAATAAAGAACTATATCAGTTATTACATCACATTATATTTCATTACATCATATCATATCATCAGAGTATACAACATCATACAACAACAAACAGTGCAGCGGAAAAAGAAATACTATATAAACTAGTAATACGCCATGCCATCCAGCTTGCCTCCAGCAACTCCAGAATATCCAGAATATCCTGATAAACCTTAACTCTTAACTGCCCGTGTGGAAATTGGTGGGCACCCAGAGTTTAGGAAGGAAAACAATAAACTCCGAGTCAGTCATGTGACTGGTGTGAGAACTCAAAACAGTTTATTTAACTTTAAAATCAAAATAGAAGAATATTTTTAAATTCAATTCGCAATGCTTTTAAAAATGAGACTACCATAAGGCCTCCCGCACACACACACATGCAAACGCAGAATCGGAGGAGATTTCTCCTTATGATAGTCAAAGATGCTTGATACGCATTTAAAATAACATTTGATATTATTACTAGTGCATAGTGTAGGAAAAATTCATTTCGAAAGTAGAATATAAATCTTAGCCAACATAGACATTTCGAACTATGTCTACTATAGCTACCATCCAAACAGTGGTGACCACCATAAGTGAATGGCAGGTTCTACAACTAATACCGTACAAGTTTCGTATTGGGAATTTGATTTCCAACAAATGGTCAGGCTAAGGAACTTCCTACTGCCACATGGGATCGCCTCTGGCTGGACGTCCCGAGAACTTAACCAGCTCTCTGCCAACACAAGGCCGGGTTACCTTTATCACTAGGTAACTACTACACGAATATGGCATCCCCCGGTCCCATCGGACCTTTAACCGAGCGCTCGTCACCAACAACACCACACAGAAATAGATATAGTGTATCAACATGAGTAAGTATCTGGGCTCCATACCATGATACCACCCTTTCCAGAAGGAAATGCACATACCCTAAAGGGAGCTACCCCTCATAACCTTGCCGCATCTTTCCTGTTTTGACCATTAACGGGATGTGAGGCTCGACGAAGTCACGTCCACAAAAACACACTTTGTACAAAAAGCCGTGCTTTGGGTCAACAAATGATCAACACAATGATCACTAAGATAGACGATCAAATAAATGATCCTATCACAATAATCAACACAATGATCATTTCAGCATCACTCAGCATGTCACATTACCAAACTGGGAATATATCGCTGATAACTCCAACTATATAACCTTTGAGCTCGTACGTCTCAAAGAAGGGTGTTAAGCAAAGAATAAATTCTCCGCCACCAACAGAAATATATTTGAAAGAAATCGGCTTTATATCTCAAATTGTAATGTCAGACATACAATCCATACAAGTCTGTTCCGGGATCGAACAGAACCGAAGGCACTTACAAAGAAGTCCTTGCAATCCGGATATTCACAATCCTGATCGGATTCACCATCACATATGGAGAACTCAATACCGGAGCAACTCGGTGCAGAGTCAATCGATAGTTCATCCTATCACTCTCGCAAATACCGGTCTTCAACACCGATCTTCAAATGCGATTCACAACGACGTATCACATATTCGGAATGGGTTATACGACCCCATGGTCCTTTCCCGGTTAACCCGAATAGTGAGCGCTTATTCAAAAATAAGTGTGCATTCAAATTCAATCAATTCACATCAAATACCCATTCAAAGGGAAATACTGATAGTCGGTTATTGAACTATCAATGGATATGCATACATCACCAGATTCCAAATAATTTTCCAAAATATCTTTACAAGATATATAATTTCAACACTTCAAAAATAAATCAATATTTATTTTTTAACCAATTTCACTTTTCACTTATAAATTCCATAATGAATTTATATTTCAAAATTATCCATGCATATACGATTTCACTTATCCATTTCAATTTATCTTCAAAAAGATAATTTCTAAATATTCACTTCATATTGGAAAACGTTTCCATACTTATTTATTCATAAGTAATTCACAAATCTCTTTTATTTTCAACACTTAGAAAATATTCAATATACTTAAATCAAATTAAGTATATCTTTCATTCTTTTAAGGAAATCATTCACTTAACATATTTATTTGGGCCAAAACGAATGTTGCGTAAAACATCGTTACAACAACCCAAAATCACTAGTATAGGGATTCGAAATTAAATAGATATATAAATTCCAATACTATACAAAAACATTTCCTTTCGGAAATCATTTACTATAACAACAGTGTTATAGTCCACCATTCCCTTTTATTTCACGAAACATCTATTTCAACAATGAGTGTTGAAATCTATGATTTCGAATCTCAACACATTTTAAAACATCGTTAGATCGTTTTAATTCAATTTAAAACATCATATCTAAAACAATTTCTTTAACGTATTATTCACTATTCAAAAACGTGAATATACTACCTTAACAAATTTCATCATTTCTATTCACTTTAACTTAAAGGATTATTCACTGTTCAAAATGTGAATATAACTCTATCTCTAAGTTATAACAATTAACTTATCAAAATAAGTCATTTGCGGATTTATAAAACAACGTTTATAAATTCCGTTTCTATTTATTTATAAAAACTTCCTTTTTATAAATTCCTTTATTAACCTATTCCAGTTTATAACTCAATTATAAACTACAAGTTCATATTATAAGTTAATTACTTATAAAACGATTATTTTACAAAATCGTTCATTTAACTTCCCAAATTATTAATCTTAACTTATAAGATTGTTTATTTATCCAAAATTCATTCTTTCGATAACTTTATAAATTTTATAAACCTATTGCTTATAAAATTTCATTTATAACTTCACAGTTTATAATTTCATAAATTTCATTCATTTAGGAAATTCATTCTCACTACATTCAAACACTTATAAAAACTCGTTTTATAATGTCCATAATTCAATTTATAAATATCCATTTATAAATCTCTTAATATAAATTAATTTATATTATTCTTTTAAACGTCTTTAAATTCCTTTAAAATTTCACCGTTCTCTTGATTTATAAAATAATCAAATTTTATAAATCTTATATTCAAACTTTTAATAATAAACTCAAAAATCCAGTTTAAACTATTTTATAAAATCATTGGTTCATATTTCTCAAAAACCAGCTTTTAACTATATTTCACAAAAACCATAATTTTATAACTTTAAAAATTATAACGTTTATTTATTTAAAATGGATCAATTCTAAAAATATAGTATACTTTTAAAAATCACTTTAAAAATCATTTTAAAATCCCAAATTCTGGGTCCAATGATGCTACACACCAAATAGTCAATCACGACTACAACGATCCATCATATATCGATATGATAATCCATCAAATATCAAAATATCTGAAATAAAATAAAAAACTGTTGAGGAATCCAGTTGGATCCCTCCAACCTGTTTTCCTGCATCACAAACATTAGCACAATACCAATTTCGCTCCAGTACGAAATTATCGCGGTATATGTTCTTATTAAATATTATCCGCTTACTAACGGCGTAATAGGGTCTCATCCGCTAAACAAAAAATGCGGGAAATCAATCAACTGCAATATATACATATGCCAATATATATATATTGATATTATATATAATACCAATTTCACTGTTTATGAAATATTCGCGGTATATGTTTTTATAAATAACATCCGCTTACTAACGGCGTAATAATGTCTATTTTAACAATCAATAATTTACAGTCATCATTCAAACATGCATTCAAATATTTTAAATCTAACTATTTAAAATAAAATCGAAATCTATTCGATTGAGTGAGAAATTCTCACCTTGGTTTTAAATTTCCGTTTTAGCTTTTATTTCGAATAAAATTAAACGCGCGTTTAATTTTACCCGAAATTCTCACTAACTCCAAACGACTCCAAACCAACTCCATCGCGTAGTGCTCGTCCATACGATTCCAACGCAACTGAGTTTGCATTTTTTTGACCTCGTATGAAAAAGTTATGTATTTTATAAGATTACACGATTTTTATAAACATAAATTACAACAAAATTTTAACATTTTAACCCATAGCTCATCTGGACCGTTGATTTTTTTGTGATGAGATCCTGGCCATGCGTCCCCTTCATCTCCTCACGCGCAAGAATGCTCCAGTACGAAGCCGAACTAAAGAACCCAATATTTGTAATTAGGGTTAAATTATACGATCTCCACACTCGACGAGAGCTCGATCAGGACGCGCCGTTGCGAAGCTCACAACTCCCTCTAGGTTCGGCCCATGCACCCTGACACTCGGCCTGCCCTGCTGCCTTGGAAGTCGTGCACAGCCCATGGAGGACGCGGCCTCCTATACCCCTCCACGTCGCTCCAAAACGCATCTCCACCGTTGAATCTCTTCGTCTTGACGAGATCTACAAGTTCCTAGTTGAAGTCGAAGTCTAACGGAGAGTGGATGAAGAGAAAATCGAGGAGGAACGATAGTGTTTGCTGGCCGTTCAGTTTTAGGGCCGGCTAGGGTTTGTTTTTATTTATTTTTTTATTTTCTAAATGAAGGGTAGGGGTTATTTATAAGGAACGAGCAAGCGTAAACACTATTCATCCCGGGAATTCCAAACTCCGATTTAGACGCCGTAACCAGCGTACCTAGGGTTTATCCCGCGTTCCGGACACAATGGAACAAGTTTCGGAAGCTAATTCGGAAGTATGTGCGAGTTATGGCTGAAAACGTTCAATTTGAATTAAACCGATTTAAATCGATTTCTAGGCGTTTTAATTTGTACCGGACAAACGGTAAATCCAATTGACTTGAAATTTGAAACCTTACAATAATATCACATTACGGATCCGATGAAACTGGTTTCGTCGAATTCCGAGACTTTTTGAAAAATGGCTATTTTGACTCGCCAAATTTAAATTAAAAACGATTCGATGCGTTTCGAGCTGCCACGATCAAACGATAGCTCCGATTGACACGAAAATTGAAATCCGGTAATAACTAACTATTACGGATCCAATGGAACTGGTTTCGTTCAATTCTGAGACTGTTCAAAAATTGACTATTTTCACTAGTCGATTTAAATATTAAAATATTCAATTTTCACAAATTAACTTTTAATTTAATTTTAAAAGTTCTAAAATATCGTTCTAACTCCCATATGATAAAAGAAAATTTTACAAATCATTTTAAATCATATTTAACTCAATTTTCAATTATTTTCATAATTTAACGTATTAAATTATTGATTAAATTATCCAATTAAATCCAATAATTCAAATAAAAATTTATTCGACTTATAAATTCACTTATTAATATTTAAAATTAATTAAATATTCAAATTTTTAATTAATAAAAATTCTGGGTCGTTACAATCTTTCCCCCTTAAAAGAATTTCGTCCTCGAAATTACAAGTAAGAAAAGTTACAGAATCTATTAATTTTCCAAAATTTAAAGTTAAACTGCTTATAAAACTTTACTAAGTTTTCAAATCATACTTAGTTATCTTTTCAAAAACAACTACTATTGTTTAACTTTCAATTCCAACATCAAAATTAAAGTTTTCAAAATTTTCCAAATTTCTCAAATTTTTTCTAACGCCTTAAATTTTCGGAAAAATTCGCCATAGTCTCCTTTGCGCGGCTCGATCCGAAAAAAAAAATGACAGTATATATATCACAAATATACATCTCATCAAGTAATGAGGCATCCCGAAGGGAAAAAGTATAAAAGTACGATATTTAATCCGAGATATGTACCTTATATTTTATTAGCAAGCATATACGGCTAATATAGCGCTAAAGCGAACTCCAAATGGGAAGCAAACGCGATCCGCACCTACTAAACTCAACAAACAACATGAGAATCATGCATATATGAAAATAATCTCAATATACAACATATAGCAACATAATAACTATGTATGCCAACATAGCAAATGCAACCAAACAACAAATGCAAATATCAACCAACTACCATTCATAATCAAATGAATTTTCATTCATATTCTCATTAATATTCAATGAATTGGTTTTCACTTTAAATCATATTTGATTTATTACATTGGATTTTATCAACTTTCATTCTTATTCAATTTTAATTAGTTTGCATTCACTAATTAAATCCAATTCACATTCAATTCTATTCAAATCTATTTACTTTCAATTTGAATTCAATTTCATAGCTTTCAATTTCATTAACACTTAATGAATTACATACTATCAATCAACAATCATATACCAACCAATGTATATTAATTACAACCAAATTCCTTTACTTATTCATTCTCATTCAATTTATTCAACTTCCAATAACATTTGATTTCAATGAATTAATACTTTCATTCATTATTCCATATCAACTTTATTTTCATTTAATTGATTAACATTTCAATTCATTCATTCAATTCAATTACTAAGTTGAATTTTATTTCCATAACTCTAGTTCATATTTATAACTTAACCTTAAATTCACTTTCATTTACAACTCATATTCATAAATATATCCATATAGTTTCACTTCTTATATATATAAGTTTATTCACAATTGTAAATCACTTTAATTATAATTCAATTCTTATAATTCATTTGCTTATACAATTATTCTTTTATTTAGATTATTCAAACAACCTAACAATCACTTATATACAATTTAATAATTTTGAAAAATTATTCCTTTACATATTAAAATATAATCAAGGCAAAATTATTGCATTTACCCAATTCAAAACAATACTATGTCGAATTGTTCTATTCAAGTGTTTAGAAACCCCTTCGGCTCAGTTTCGAGGCTGTGCTGACGAAAGTTCATATGCCACTTAATAAACCAATCATCACAATATAAAACAATTTTATATTCACTAACAAATACGCTCTCATAGCTATTATTACACTCAAACTCAATCTAGAGTACTACTGACTCTATCTCTAATGAGTAATACCCTACAGAACCATGGTTGTCGCTTAACCATCAGCTCTGATACCAACTGTAAAGACCCGTAAGTCCGTACTCCTTGAATAGACACTAATCTCCTTTGTTTAATTCAAGATGAACGAAAATACGAACCCTTAGGGGTTTTAAGAAAAATTTAAGAAAAGAAAAGGTAGAAGAAGAAGGTAGATAGATAATAGAGAGAAAAGAAAATAGAAAAGAGGACAGAAAATTTTAAAATAGAAGAAAATAGAAGATAGGAAATTTTAAAAATAGAAGAAATAGAAAGAAAAAGAGAATAGAGGAAAAAGGAAACAACAGAACATCAACAGAATCTCACAATTCGCAGCGGAACAACATATAATAATAAATGAATAATCTTTAAATAAAGAACTATATCAGTTATTACATCACATTATATTTCATTACATCATATCATATCATCAGAGTATACAACATCATACAACAACAAACAGTGCAGCGGAAAAAGAAATACTATATAAACTAGTAATACGCCATGCCATCCAGCTTGCCTCCAGCAACTCCAGAATATCCAGAATATCCTGATAAACCTTAACTCTTAACTGCCCGTGTGGAAATTGGTGGGCACCCAGAGTTTAGGAAGGAAAACAATAAACTGCGAGTCAGTCATGTGACTGGTGTGAGAACTCAAAACAGTTTATTTAACTTTAAAATCAAAATAGAAGAATATTTTTAAATTCAATTCGCAATGCTTTTAAAAATGAGACTACCATAAGGCCTCCCGCACACACACACATGCAAACGCAGAATCGGAGGAGATTTCTCCTTATGATAGTCAAAGATGCTTGATACGCATTTAAAATAACATTTGATATTATTACTAGTGCATAGTGTAGGAAAAATTCATTTCGAAAGTAGAATATAAATCTTAGCCAACATAGACATTTCGAACTATGTCTACTATAGCTACCATCCAAACAGTGGTGACCACCATAAGTGAATGGCGGGTTCTACAACTAATACCGTACAAGTTTCGTATTGGGAATTGGATTTCCAACAAATGGTCAGGCTAAGGAACTTCCTACTGCCACATGGGATCGCCTCTGGCTGGACGTCCCGAGAACTTAACCAGCTCTCTGCCAACACAAGGCCGGGTTACCTTTATCACTAGGTAACTACTACACGAATATGGCATCCCCCGGTCCCATCGGACCTTTAACCGAGCGCTCGTCACCAACAACACCACACAGAAATAGATATAGTGTATCAACATGAGTAAGTATCTGGGCTCCATACCATGATACCACCCTTTCCAGAAGGAAATGCACATACCCTAAAGGGAGCTACCCCTCATAACCTTGCCGCATCTTTCCTGTTTTGACCATTAACGGGATGTGAGGCTCGACGAAGTCACGTCCACAAAAACACACTTTGTACAAAAAGCCGTGCTTTGGGTCAACAAATGATCAACACAATGATCACTAAGATAGACGATCAAATAAATGATCCTATCACAATAATCAACACAATGATCATTTCAGCATCACTCAGCATGTCACATTACCAAACTGGGAATATATCGCTGATAACTCCAACTATATAACCTTTGAGCTCGTACGTCTCAAAGAAGGGTGTTAAGCAAAGAATAAATTCTCCGCCACCAACAGAAATATATTTGAAAGAAATCGGCTTTATATCTCAAATTGTAATGTCAGACATACAATCCATACAAGTCTGTTCCGGGATCGAACAGAACCGAAGGCACTTACAAAGAAGTCCTTGCAATCCGGATATTCACAATCCTGATCGGATTCACCATCACATATGGAGAACTCAATACCGGAGCAACTCGGTGCAGAGTCAATCGATAGTTCATCCTATCACTCTCGCAAATACCGGTCTTCAACACCGATCTTCAAATGCGATTCACAACGACGTATCACATATTCGGAATGGGTTATACGACCCCATGGTCCTTTCCCGGTTAACCCGAATAGTGAGCGCTTATTCAAAAATAAGTGTGCATTCAAATTCAATCAATTCACATCAAATACCCATTCAAAGGGAAATACTGATAGTCGGTTATTGAACTATCAATGGATATGCATACATCACCAGATTCCAAATAATTTTCCAAAATATCTTTACAAGATATATAATTTCAACACTTCAAAAATAAATCAATATTTATTTTTTAACCAATTTCACTTTTCACTTATAAATTCCATAATGAATTTATATTTCAAAATTATCCATGCATATACGATTTCACTTATCCATTTCAATTTATCTTCAAAAAGATAATTTCTAAATATTCACTTCATATTGGAAAACGTTTCCATACTTATTTATTCATAAGTAATTCACAAATCTCTTTTATTTTCAACACTTAGAAAATATTCAATATACTTAAATCAAATTAAGTATATCTTTCATTCTTTTAAGGAAATCATTCACTTAACATATTTATTTGGGCCAAAACGAATGTTGCGTAAAACATCGTTACAACAACCCAAAATCACTAGTATAGGGATTCGAAATTAAATAGATATATAAATTCCAATACTATACAAAAACATTTCCTTTCGGAAATCATTTACTATAACAACAGTGTTATAGTCCACCATTCCCTTTTATTTCACGAAACATCTATTTCAACAATGAGTGTTGAAATCTATGATTTCGAATCTCAACACATTTTAAAACATCGTTAGATCGTTTTAATTCAATTTAAAACATCATATCTAAAACAATTTCTTTAACGTATTATTCACTATTCAAAAACGTGAATATACTACCTTAACAAATTTCATCATTTCTATTCACTTTAACTTAAAGGATTATTCACTGTTCAAAATGTGAATATAACTCTATCTCTAAGTTATAACAATTAACTTATCAAAATAAGTCATTTGCGGATTTATAAAACAACGTTTATAAATTCCGTTTCTATTTATTTATAAAAACTTCCTTTTTATAAATTCCTTTATTAACCTATTCTAGTTAATAACTCAATTATAAACTACAAGTTCATATTATAAGTTAATTACTTATAAAACGATTATTTTACAAAATCGTTCATTTAACTTCCCAAATTATTAATCTTAACTTATAAGATTGTTTATTTATCCAAAATTCATTCTTTCGATAACTTTATAAATTTTATAAACCTATTGCTTATACAATTTCATTTATAACTTCACAGTTTATAATTTCATAAATTTCATTCATTTAGGAAATTCATTCTCACTACATTCAAACACTTATAAAAACTCGTTTTATAATGTCCATAATTCAATTTATAAATATCCATTTATAAATCTCTTAATATAAATTAATTTATATTATTCTTTTAAACGTCTTTAAATTCCTTTAAAATTTCACCGTTCTCTTGATTTATAAAATAATCAAATTTTATAAATCTTATATTCAAACTTTTAATAATAAACTCAAAAATCCAGTTTAAACTATTTTATAAAATCATTGGTTCATATTTCTCAAAAACCAGCTTTTAACTATATTTCACAAAAACCATAATTTTATAACTTTAAAAATTATAACGTTTATTTATTTAAAATGGATCAATTCTAAAAATATAGTATACTTTTAAAAATCACTTTAAAAATCATTTTAAAATCCCAAATTCTGGGTCCAATGATGCTACACACCAAATAGTCAATCACGACTACAACGATCCATCATATATCGATATGATAATCCATCAAATATCAAAATATCTGAAATAAAATAAAAAACTGTTGAGGAATCCAGTTGGATCCCTCCAACCTGTTTTCCTGCATCACAAACATTAGCACAATACCAATTTCGCTCCAGTACGAAATTATCGCGGTATATGTTCTTATTAAATATTATCCGCTTACTAACGGCGTAATAGGGTCTCATCCGCTAAACAAAAAATGCGGGAAATCAATCAACTGCAATATATACATATGCCAATATATATATATTGATATTATATATAATACCAATTTCACTGTTTATGAAATATTCGCGGTATATGTTTTTATAAATAACATCCGCTTACTAACGGCGTAATAATGTCTATTTTAACAATCAATAATTTACAGTCATCATTCAAACATGCATTCAAATATTTTAAATCTAACTATTTAAAATAAAATCGAAATCTATTCGATTGAGTGAGAAATTCTCACCTTGGTTTTAAATTTCCGTTTTAGCTTTTATTTCGAATAAAATTAAACGCGCGTTTAACTTTACCCGAAATTCTCACTAACTCCAAACGACTCCAAACCAACTCCATCGCGTAGTGCTCGTCCATACGATTCCAACGCAACTGAGTTTGCATTTTTTTGACCTCGTATGAAAAAGTTATGTATTTTATAAGATTACACGATTTTTATAAACATAAATTACAACAAAATTTTAACATTTTAACCCATAGCTCATCTGGACCGTTGATTTTTTTGTGATGAGATCCTGGCCATGCGTCCCCTTCATCTCCTCACGCGCAAGAATGCTCCAGTACGAAGCCGAACTAAAGAACCCAATATTTGTAATTAGGGTTAAATTATATGATCTCCACACTCGACGAGAGCTCGATCAGGACGCGCCGTTGCGAAGCTCACAACTCCCTCTAGGTTCGGCCCATGCACCCTGACACTCGGCCTGCCCTGCTGCCTTGGAAGTCGTGCACAGCCCATGGAGGACGCGGCCTCCTATACCCCTCCACGTCGCTCCAAAACGCATCTCCACCGTTGAATCTCTTCGTCTTGACGAGATCTACAAGTTCCTAGTTGAAGTCGAAGTCTAACGGAGAGTGGATGAAGAGAAAATCGAGGAGGAACGATAGTGTTTGCTGGCCGTTCAGTTTTAGGGCCGGCTAGGGTTTGTTTTTATTTATTTTTTTTATTTTCTAAATGAAGGGTAGGGGTTATTTATAAGGAACGAGCAAGCGTAAACACTATTCATCCCGGGAATTCCGAACTCCGATTTAGACGCCGTAACCAGCGTACCTAGGGTTTATCCCGCGTTCCGGACACAATGGAACAAGTTTCGGAAGCTAATTCGGAAGTATGTGCGAGTTATGGCTGAAAACGTTCAATTTGAATTAAACCGATTTAAATCGATTTCTAGGCGTTTTAATTTGTACCGGACAAACGGTAAATCCAATTGACTTGAAATTTGAAACCTTACAATAATATCACATTACGGATCCGATGAAACTGGTTTCGTCGAATTCCGAGACTTTTTGAAAAATGGCTATTTTGACTCGCCAAATTTAAATTAAAAACGATTCGATGCGTTTCGAGCTGCCACGATCAAACGATAGCTCCGATTGACACGAAAATTGAAATCCGGTAATAACTAACTATTACGGATCCAATGGAACTGGTTTCGTTCAATTCTGAGACTGTTCAAAAATTGACTATTTTCACTAGTCGATTTAAATATTAAAATATTCAATTTTCACAAATTAACTTTTAATTTAATTTTAAAAGTTCTAAAATATCGTTCTAACTCCCATATGATAAAAGAAAATTTTACAAATCATTTTAAATCATATTTAACTCAATTTTCAATTATTTTCATAATTTAACGTATTAAATTATTGATTAAATTATCCAATTAAATCCAATAATTCAAATAAAAATTTATTCGACTTATAAATTCACTTATTAATATTTAAAATTAATTAAATATTCAAATTTTTAATTAATAAAAATTCTGGGTCGTTACAATTATAGTACCAAAATGTACCATAGAGTAATAGTGCACTACCCAAGATTTATTATCTTATATCGCACACCAAAAGGTAGTAATCATTAATGATCCATTCAAAAACTATTTCATAAGTATAAGTAAAGTATTCTCTCAAAATACTTTATATTTTGTAATCATCTTCTAATATAGATAACTCTTTTCTTTTGAAAATCTCAAACTTTGAACTTGGGAATTATAGGTTTTAAGTATGAAATTTTTAGCTAACAAAATTACCTTTCTGAATCATTTGATGGATATCAAAAAAACATTACATGAGTCAAAAATTAGAGTGTTTGCACTGAAAGATGCCCCATTTGAATTTATAAATTTTGCCAAAACGTAAGTCGCTTTGCAATAAATTTTTGTGGTAGTAAATATTCAAAATTAACAAAGTGTATGAAATAAAAGTTGTATTTAAAATATCTTGCCAATAAGACAAATTTCAATAAAATATGTTCATGGATTCAAAAGTTATTGTCGATATACAACAAAGTGTTTTTGGATTATCATCATATTCATTTCGGCCTGAGAACATGACCAACTTCGCTACTTGATTTCATTTATGAAAACGTTATAATTTGGAAAAGGCATAAAATGAAAGTTGTAGATGTTTGAATTAGCCTTCCAGAACATTGAATAAATATAAAAGCCGTCTAGATTTGCAAAAGTTATTGTCAAATTACGGAGAGGTATTCAACCAACTCTGAGCTAATACTATCCATACTAAACATCTTTATTATCACATCGTGGAATAACATGAAAACAAATACTTAAATAGCTTTTCTCACCAACAATATTTGTGAATTTAGTCTTTGATTCAATCTTCTTAATTTTCCTTATTTTTTCTTAGCTTTGCATGCTTTAACTAAGTTTATTTTTGTGATGGAAAATTTTTAGAACCAAGAGAAGGGAAGAAATGCAAAGTGATTTAGGAAAAGAGATCCTTTTCTCTATATCTCTCAAATGGAGATAATGCTCTTTTATTTATTGGTCAAATGTTTTTCATTTAGACCGTTGCTAATCTTTTTTGAGATAATGCCTCTTCTTTCATCTTAAGACATTTAGTTCCTTCTTTCTTAAGCCACTTAACTCCTTCCATCTCAAGCCACTTATCTACTTCCATCTTAAGCCACTTAACTCCTTCCACCTCAAGCTACTTAACTCCTTTTATCTCAAGCTTCTTCTTAAGATGACAAATGTATGCATCTGTTAAAATTAGGTAATACATTAGCTTATTTACACTTGTTATTTCATACACATAAACATTCTTTTCTTCTAACTTTATACACAATCTACATGTTCATAAAAATAAATATATAACATTGGATTTTGACTCTTTAAAATTTCTAATCCGTTTAACCAAAATCAAATTATTCATATTCTTTGAGTGAAAATGACATTATGCACGCATAGAAATAGGTTCCGAAATCTAGTTCCTTCTCCTGTAGAAATTTACAATTTTGCCCATTTATGTTAAAATTATGATTTTACCCTTTTAATTTAATTATTTAATTTTGTAAAATTATAGGGTATTACATTCTTCCTCCTTAAAAGAATTCCGTCCTCAAAATTCGAAGAGATGAATAATGAAACTCGATTTACATCGTAAAACATGCAAAACAAACATAGTTACATCCATCTGCATTCAATATACAACACAAGCAATATACAACAAAGAGTATAATATACATATAATAGAAAAAAATATAATTATATGTATGAGTTGAGTGCAAATTCAACTAAATCGGCATTTCTGAGGGTTATAGGTGCCATAAGTTGAAGTGAACAAGTACAACTTAATCTCCCCTTGGAGTTGATCGATCTGCCGTCCTCCCAGAGGTCCTCCGTACCAGAGAGTGTTATATATATATATATATATATATATATATATATATGATATAGTATAAGATGTGCAAATGCAACTAAGTCAGCATTCTATATGAATGCAGATGCAGTGCAACTAATATTTATGTAAGCATCCTAATAGATGCAAATATATATTTATATGCATCTATGTCTCCATATGCAACATCCATATCAAAGTACAAATAAAAATCCACATTCATCAACAGAATCAGTAAACACATAAATAAAGGAATAATAAACAGCATATATAATTATCCAACATAAATTCAAGTACCTAACTATGGGTATCTATCCTAGGTTGGAATGTATATATAGACAATCCAATCCGGTAAAAACTAACAAAAGAGTAACATATTGGAAGAAAGTTCGTGAAGGGAAACTCTGATTATCTCCTCGAGCTCCATCACACTCATATCCAGAACTTTTCCTTGTCGTACTTAGACCTACTTCATTTCCATACTTTTTATTTCATATCTTATCAAATCTAAAGGATCCACATATGGAGTATTCTAAACCTAGTCTCTACCTTTATCGCATAAGCTGACTAAGTCATATCATAACCACTCAACCATCAATGTACATTCGCAAACGGAATAAACAAAAAAAGTGTGAACAACCACCAACTTTTTCAAGAAGCCCACCCAACATGCAGACTTCTCCACTTTCTATGAAATCTAGAAAGGCCCAATAACTTATGGCCCTAGCTTTCTCACATAACATATCTCAATACCGAGTCCTTCACCTAACTAGCTACCAACAGCGTACCCTCTATACATGCTTATCCTATGCGGTTTCCATCCCTTAGCGTATCACTGAGACGCCTATAATTATATAATATCCAAGTATAGCTTAGGTTTAAATAGATTTCACTACTAGCATATTTTTATCAACATTCTAAATTTATAAATATTGTAAGTGGATGATACATTTTTTCAAAATTATTACAAACTCAAATTCGAATTCTACAAATTTGAAATAGTTCAAAAGTATTTTCTTTAGTCATAAAATTCCATAGAATTTATTTTCAAATAAGTTAAGTATGAATACTCTCTTCTTTCTTCAAACCCAAATGACTTGAATAAATTTCAAGTTTTATACTTAAAACTTCATTTAATCAAAATCATTTTTTTGTCCAAATCGATAATATACTTTAGAAATCCTGTTTTAAGATATTACTTAAATATTTTAAACATCATTTCTCAATCCAAGAATAATAATTTTCTTCAAATTTCCTTTAAAACAAAAATAGTATTATCGCTTCACATCAAAATAATAATATTTATTTAAATTATCATTTTTTCACAACCGCTTTATTCAATAACAACTTTCTTCATTAAATCCCAAAATATTTTCTATCGTTATCTATATTAAAATAATTTACTAGTTATGGGAAACATCTCTCTATTATTATTATTATCATTATTCTTAAAATATCCCTTATTTTTATTACTTAAATTATAATTTTTTTCCCGTAAACACCATAAAACAATTATATTATTATTTGCTCAAAATTTAGATAGTCTTACAAAAATCATATTGCTATTTATTTAAATTCCACCATATTTATATAGTAAATTCTTGATTCCTAATAGATTCATTCTTATTGTTTTCAAAATTTTCCAAAATTCATAAATAATATCTTTATAAAATTTTAGTGCAAATCTCTATGTCTTAAATCCATGACGTTTTTCTAGCTAGTTCTAAGCACATCGGTATATTAACTATCCTAGCTAGTTTGCCTTAATCAATTCAAACTTTATAGGTTGTGAAATTACTCTCTAGTTACAATAAAATTTCAATTGGAAATACCTTAAATTTTCAATTTAATTTTTAAATTAAAACCTTTGATCTCAAATCTTAGTCTTCACACTACTGGTATGATTTGAAAATCGTAAAATTCTCTGTTACGAACATTAAATTAAATTATAATACTTTTTTTTCAAATGAAATTCTTGAAAGTCGAATTAAATAGATTTTTCAAATTTTTTTACTTTTGACCTTTATTATTAAATCACTTTATAAGAAATCTTAAATCAGATCTATCTGAAGTTAAATCACTTCATATCAATTCCTAAGCCTCTCTATGAAACAAATAATATGATTTTTATTTCCAACGCTAATTTCTTTTTAATATTTCTTAAAATATCCATTTTTAAAAAGGTTCAACCTTTTAAATTAAATCCTTTATAGTTTTACCACTTTAATCTTAATTATTTATATCTGAAATAGCTTCGATTTATTTTCATTATACTCATGCTTATATATTTTTTTCGACATTATTTGATATACTTTAAAACCATTTTATGATGTATATATTAGTATAAATAATTTTTTTTAATAATTAGTCGATTTCAATCATCATTCAGTAATAACTAATGCCTATACAAAAATTATATTCTTAAATTCGTTTTATTTTATAATTATTTGATTTTCAACACCTTTTATTAATAGATCATATATATACATAAAAGTATATTTTTGAAATTCAATCAATTTTTTTCTACTATCTATATTCATATCGGATTTGAAACACTTCCCAAATTTTTTAAATAATTTATTTATGCATGTTTCAAAAATTTATATAACAAACCTTTCAAATTCTATTCCAAAAATACATACATTTTACAATTGAAAAATTCCACAAGTTTAAAACAAGAATTTTAAATTCCTATATATATATGATTCTTTTTTTTCAACTACCTAATCCATCTAAAATTATTCAAATTTGACATAGGAAAATTAGACCTATAAACCTACCTTTTTAAACCTTATAAGTCAGGGATTTCACAAAAATGTAAAGATAGTGTAATATTTTAAATAACTTTTTTCTATTTACTTTTAAAAGTTCCTTTATAAAAAACCAAGTGTGTCTCAAAATATAAGTGCAAATATTATCCGTTATACTAAACTTCTACAAAAACAAAACCTTCAAAGTATTTTTAAAAAATTACTTCTCATTAAATTTTCTTATGTTGAAGCATGCTTAAGGGACTTATTATTTCAATATTTTAAACGAACTACAACTTCTACATTTTTCCTAAAATCTCAAACATTATTATCTCTAACCTTTTAAGGAAAACATTTATTCTAATTTCAAATACTTTAATCAGAGTGGATCATAACTTATATAAGACCGACAAGTCAAAAAAGTTAGGTACATTTATCATCTATATTCTATAGACTTAAGGATACTACTCTTCTTCTTATTCATCTCTAGTCCCTTATTCCACTGCTACTTCGCATATAAACTCTTTTTAAACAATTCTTTGTGGAGTAAATTACAATAAAAGTTTTATCTCCCACCCTAAATAATTTAATATCGATATTTATTTAACTCATAGTTGTTTACTTTAATATAAAATAAACCAACTACCTCTACAATTCAAAATATAAGGGGTGTGACGTAATTATATATATATAAGTATGAATTTTCAATGTAGAAAAAAAATACCATAAACTTCAAGTATGACATACAAATATACGTAATCGTAACCCTAGTCGCAGCTACGACGCCATATCATATTCATCTTAATTATCAAATTGCGGGCAGTTTTATTAATTTATTCTAGGTAATGTAAGTACTCCTAGGTGAATTTTAACTTAGGCATCAGATATAAACTCTGATACCAACAGTAATGACCCCAACTTTCGACCCTCATTTAAAGTGTTGAAAACCAAGAGCATCGACCAAAACCATCAACTAACTACCCAACAATCACATAATATATCGACAAGATAAAGAATTTCTTATAAAGAAATTGGCAAAGATGCGATAAGATCGATATAGTCAATAACATAAGTAAATATTAGAGTTGCGTATAGTTGCTGACTAAACAGACGTAACCTAATCATCTTGCAATATAACATCATATGGAATACTCAGAGGTATTCCCTGCTTATTCTTTCCCAATTTTGGTTCAATATCCACCTGCTTTGTAATACATAGAGAAATATAGATATCCTAAAAATACAGAAATGAAAAGTGGACTGTGTGACAGCATCAATGTGACTACCTACGTACCCATTACAGGATCAAGCTCAACATAGTTCTTTTTATCGAAAACCAAGATCGTATTTATCCTAATCCACGTCGATACTCAGTCTACTTCATATAAACCTAAACTGCACACTCGATTTGGATTAGATTCACTTAGTCGACTTCACATGAATCAAAACCACACACTAGGTTTAGATTAGATTCACTTTGTCTACTTCATATGGATCTAAACAGCTCACCCAATTTGGGTTAGATCCTAGGATATTTTATCCTATTGCAACTGGAATCCGAACACCAAGTAAGGACATACTCAACTTGTTGCGGTACCAAAATGTTCCATAGAGTAATAGTGCACTACCCAAGGTCTATTGTCCTATATCATATCGACACTCACACTCAGTTTGGATTAGATCCTATTATGGCCATCATTCAAACACCAAGTAAGGACGTATTCTACTTGTTGTAGTATCAAAATGTACCATAGTGTAATGTGCATTATCCAAGATCTATTGTCTATATCGCAGACCTTAAGGTAACCATTATTAATTATCCATTCAAAAACTCTTTCACAAGTATAAGCAAAGCATTCTCGCAAAATACTTTATATTTTGTAATCATCTTCCAATAAGGTAACTCTTTTCTTTTGAAAATTCCAAACTTTGAACGTAGGAAATCAGTTAAGAGGTAGTAAGTATGAAAGTTTTAGGCAACAAAATTATCTTCCCAAATCATTTGACATATATAAAAAATACACGAGTTACATGTTAGGTTGTTGCACTGAAAGATGTCCGGTTTGAATTTATAAATTTTGTGCAAAAACATAAGTCACTTTTATGGTAGAAAATATTCAAAATTTACAAAGTGTATAAAATAAAAATTGTAGATATTTAAAATTTCTTTCCAACAAGATAAATTTTAATAAGATACGTTCATGGGGTCAAAAGTTATGGCCGATATACAACAAAGTGTTTTTGGATGGTCATTATATTCATTTTAGTCTGAGAATGTAACTGACTTTGCTACTCGATTTTAGTTATGAAAACTTTTGAGTTTGGAAAGTGCATAAAAATCAAAGTTGTAGTTTGAGTTAGCTTTCCATAACATTAAAGAAATCTAAAATCCGTTTAAATTTTCAAAATTTATAGCCAAATTACCGAGAGGTATTCAACCAATTCCGAGCTACCACTATCCATCCTAAATAATTTTATTATCACATCATGGAATAACATGAAACCATATACGTGAATAACTTTTCTCACCCCAATGTTGTGTGAATATAGTCTTTGATTTGATCTTCTTGATTCTCTTTATTTTTCTTTAGCTTTGCATGCCTTAGCTAAGTTTATTTTTGTGATGGAATTTTTTTTAAACTAAGTAAAGAGAAGAAATGTAAAGTGATTTAGGAAAAGATGTCCTTTACTCTATATCTCTCAAATGGAGAGAATGCTCCTTTATTTATAAGTGAAATGTTTTTCATATAGAACCCTTGCTAATCTTATTTGCGACAAACCCTCTTCTTTCATCTTAAGCCATTTAGTTCCTTCCTTCATAAGCCACTTAACTCCTTCCATCTTATGCCACTTAGCTCCTTCTATCTCAAGCCACTTAATTCCTTCCATCTCAAGCTTCTTCTTAAGATGAAAAATGTATGCATGTGTTAAATGTAGGTAATACATTAGCTTATTTACACTTGTCATTTTGTACACATGAACATTCTTTTCTTTATTACATTATACACCTAATCTACATGTTCATAAATATAAATATATTCCATTGGGTTTTGAATCCTTCTAATTTCTAATCCATTTAACTAAAATCAAATTATACAAATTCTGAGTTAAAATGACAATATGCACCTAACGAAATAGGATCCAAAGTCTAGTTTCATCTCCTGTAGAAATTTATGATATTTCCCCTTTTATATTAAAATTACAAATTTACTCCTTTAATTTAATTATTTAATTTCGTAAAATTATGAGGTATTACAATCTCAAGAAAGGAACTTAGCTTTTGGCATTAAGTTAATGTGTAACCTATGATGAATGTGATAGCTAAAGATCGATAATTAAAATTAACTGAGTGCTTTAATAAATATTTAATTAATAATAAAGGCATAGACGTCCGACTCGGTTGATTGGAGTTGCAACTCTGTGTCACTGTAGTATTAGCGGTATTCCATAGGTATCAAAATATTAGGTGAAACATTGAGGCACTAAGTTACCACTTAACTCACATATCTACGTTTTTGCCTTTATTTCCATTGCATGTCTTGGTTGATCGTGTGAGATATGGAAAATTGATTGAGTTTGGTTTCTTGTGTATGCTTATATTTCACATATATTGGTTGATATTATATGTTTTTGGGAATGCCTTCATCGCCTATTATGAGGATTATCATCATGTTCTGACCATTTTAATTTATATATAGTCTAAGCCATTTATTATTTATATAATATTTGGGTTATTCCGAGATTTTCAGGTACAGGGATAATAACGACTTTGGATGTTGGGCTTTAGAGGAGACAAGCATGCATGAATGTGTGAGTGTATATATTATCGAGTTATAGAGGTTGTTTGTGTATGCTTTCCTTTGGATATCTCCTTGTATTTATCTTGATAATATGGTTATAGGTTGGGTAAATTAAACTTGACTTAGAGTATAATGTTATGTACAATATTTTCCTGCTATGATCTGTGACTCTATGTTTGTCATATATGTTGTATATTGTTCTGCTCTGAAAAATCAACGTATTTATTACTTTGTTTTGATACCGAGTACATATATATTGTTGATATATTTTGAGGTAATACGTACCAGTGTTAGCCCAAGGGAATATTCTTATGTGGTCGCCCGTTACAATCCCCATTCTCCGTATTATCAAAAAGTATTCATTAGGAATACTCTTTGGTAGTATGGGTATAGAGGTGGGGTGTTACAAGTAGCAGCTCATCCATCTCCTCCGGCATCAACATTTTCTTGGAGCTCTTCAACTAAACCCCTCAAAGCTACTCTCTCTGATCGATCGGTACTGACCCTTATGGGTCAGTCGGTACTGATCGATTGAATAGTTGGAAAAAATTCTCCAATTCTAGTACTCTAGTTCCATGATGTTCCTACATCCTTCCTCAGCATCATCTACTTGCCATTTCTTTGAGTCTGATTTAATAAAGACAAACTCTCTTCTTCAGAGTTTGAAGATAACGTATTTTCATGGCTTTTCCTATGCCTTTGGGGTGGTTGGGACATCAAAGCAAAGCTTTTCTCCCTTTTCTCCATGATGGTTTTCTGGCTCTTCATCATCCTCTTTTTATCTCAACCATGATCCTATCCAATTTAGCCTTTGTCATAACTTATTACTAAGACTAGGATTCTAACAAAGCAGCCAGGGGTTGACTGTCTTTAACAATTGCACTAGATCTTGAGCTATATCTTCTAGATCTTACCTTTAGACTTATCAAAATCCAAAGTGGAATCGAGTTTAAGCAAGTATAGTTCTTAAAATTCAAAGTTTCAACATGAAAACATGTCAAATCATGTAAGATTCAACATCCAATATGGTTTGGTACCTACCCATATAGGTCGGTACCGACCTTGGATCCACTTTTGGCTCCTTCCTTAGCATGGTTGAAGTCTTCACGCCTCTTTAATACATAGTTTTGATGGACCACTATGGATCAATACCAACTCATATGGGTCGGTACTTATCCACGTCACATCGCATGGATCCAACTCTAAATATCGCTTATTGCTCCACGTAGAGTATGGGCCGTACTGCTCCATATGACTCGGTATCGACCCATGGGTCAATACGACTCATATAACTTACGTACTTCTTGCTTTACTTCCTGAGTTTTGTGATCTTGGCATTCTTGATGTCTTTTCAAGTTTCTTGGTTCATTGTTTCATCATCTCATAGTCCATATCCATTCAAGGTATCACTTGGTTCGAATGTCGGATAACAAGAATAGTAATTGAAAATTATGGATGCTTCTTTGATAACGTATGCTTGACAAATTGAACCTTCGATGCATGCTTTTTATTTCACCTTTATTGAAGCGACCCAGACTCCTTCATATGAAAATGTGGAATAATATATTGAACATTATGTTGCTTAAAAAATGAATATAAATTCTACAAATTACGATCGAAATGAAGACGTACATAAAAATCAATCTTTATATGAAGATAAATATCTGCTTTAACAATTTGACATCACTTTTAAGAGCACATCAACTGCAAATTATTATACCTCAACGATGATCTCTAGAATGAAATTTCAAGCTCAATTTATTATTTAACTATAAAGTAGGATTTCTAAATAGAGATTTGTTAATGAAATCATCTTGATATGATAATTGTCAAGGCTAAATTGCTTGATCTAAACAGTAAATTGAAGATGATTGCATTGAACCCTTGGATTTAGTATTTTCGGATATGGATCATGTAAATTTTGCCGCATGAAAATGATTTTTTTTGTTCAAATGAACGAATGGATGTAGGATGTGGAATGACACGGATTTGGATTCATGTATATCCAATCATGTCTTAGTTATCATACGATTTTAAGACTATATCATCATATACTTCTAAAAAGCTATATGTTTTGGAGAAGTTTGTAGGATTGGATACATGTGAAGATAAGTGAGTGGAGATGAAATTTGCATAATTATGTAGTTGTATCATTGTATACAGGCGTGAGCGATATTCAGTAAAAACTGAACTAACCGACTGAATCGATTCATTTTGGTTGGTTCGATTCAATTATAAAATTAAATTGGTTTGAATTTAATTTGCAAAACAATTTTATTTCGTAATTGGTTTAACTGAACTTTTATTATATTATCAAAATTTATGACATCATGATACCTTTTATAATCAGCTAGATAACAAAAATAAAGCTTGTATACAGAATATAAGTCAATTTCCTTCTAAAAATAAAAAATACTCATAAAACCTCTTGAAACATAATTTTTTCCCCCGCTTAACGTTTGATAAATACGATGATTTCTTTTATCTACCATTTCAGATCAGTTAAGATGACTATCGATTGAATTAACAAAAATTAAATTGGTTCCGTTGGGTAAGATTTTAGTATTCTTGGTTTTAATCTTCTGACCTCAAAATCAACCATACTAAATGTGTACTTGTATACTTTGAACGCATAATAAGAGCATCTCCAACAGTTGGAGATTCAGGCTTTATATTAAGCCTCGCTTCAAATTTCCACTCCAATAGACGATATGAAGTTGAATATTAAGGCTAATATTAAGTGGCCAATTCAATATTCTGAATTGGCCATAAGCGCTGATTTAATCAGCGCCCAAAGCCAGACGCTAATGAAATCAGCGCCCATAGCCCAATGGATATTTCACAATGGATCCCCCTCTAACGGCTAGTTCCAATGGTCATTTTTCTCCTTCTCTATAAATTCACTCTCTTAACGCATCTTTTCTACACAAACATCTTCATTCATTTCTTATACAAACTGCATTATCTGAAAACGACTTCGCCTTTTGGAGACTTTACGCATCCTTCTCAGTCTCAACTAATACTTCGACAATAGTCGGCAACAACTGAGCACTCCTCTCACGCAGCATTTGTC